>OU015743.1:91724469-91750135 GCA_907169655.1 Acomys percivali | reverse complement strand
CCCCTCCCCCCCCCCCCCCCCCCCCCCCCCGCCCCCCCCCCCCCCCAACCCCGGGCCCCCCCCCGGCGGATTTCCCCCCCCCCCCCCCCCCCCCGAGCCCCATCAGATCTTGCTCCTCTCATATCGCAATGCCTCCCATTCCTGAGTCCCTGCTCATAGATCTCAGATACGCCATCCCCAAACTCCGCCCTCTCCCCCTCGCACCTTTCTTTACAGGGTTCGGGCTCAGCTGAGCGCAAGCGTGAGCTGGCAAGCCAGAAGCAGGACCCTGGGCAGGACCGGGACAGCTCGGGGTCGCGGCTGGGGCAGGGCCATGGCTCGAGACGGGGCCAGGAGCGCCCCGAGGTGTCGTCCCTGCTAAGCTGAAGAGCGGGACCGTGGTGTAAGCCTGGCGACGGCCCTCACGCCGATTGCTGTCTATGGCAGCCTGGAGCTCCCCTGGGGAACTGAGTGCCCGCGTCTCGCACTCGTATGGGTACAGATACTTCATGTACCTAGGGGCAGACGGATGGCCAATGGGAGTGCGGATCTTCCAAACGCTGCCCCGCCCTTCACTGCGGTGCCCCTCCGGCTCTGCCCCCTGTGTCCTCCCCCCTCCCCCTCCCCGCCCTCTGCTGTCCTCACTGGGTGCGTAGCGTGAAGGCGGCAGAGGTGATGGTGGTGGGCAAACTGAGGCCGCGTGTGACTTCTCGCCACACTTTTCGGTTGATGACTTCCACCAGGCCTCCCTTGGCTGTCACCAAGCGAAACAATGCGTACAGGTCCAGCACCTGTTTGGCCATGATGGGCACCCGGTTCACTGGCGTCCCTGGTGAGAAGCGGGTAGGACACTTAGTCAGGACACTAACATTAGTCCTCGTATGAGGTCAGCTCAGGGGAACTGAAGGGTATCTCCACGGGGTTTGAGTAAGGGCAGGGCCCATGAAAGGACTGGAGAGGAGGGGGCAGGATTACAGGCAGAGCCCCCCCCCCCCCCGTCCCCTCCCCGGTACCGCCCTATAGCAGGAAGGACCGGAGACTAAGACAAGAAATCAGCTCAGTTTTCCTGTAAAGATCCGGAAGGTAAATATTTAGACTCTGTAGGCCAAAAAGTTACCTGTTACAAATACCCAACTCTGCAGTCATATGCGAGAAACAGCCGTAGAGGACATCTAAGAGGCTGGACATGGCTGTGCTCCAATGAAATTTTATTCACAAACCCTGAGGTTAGAATCTCACAGCCTGCCGGGCGTGGTGGCGCAAGCCTTTAATGCCAGCACTTGGGAGGCAGAGGCAGGCAGATCGCTGTGAGTTCGAGGCCAGCCTGGTCTACAAAGTGAGTCCAGGACAGCCAAGGCTACACAGAGAAACCCTGTCTCAAAAAACCAAAACAAACAAAAACAAAAACAAACAAACAAACAAAACCTCACAGCCTGTAAATGTGTTTCAACTCCATTTTCCAAATATGTAAAAACGAAAAGCTGTTCTAATCTACCAGATAGCCAGATTCGCCCGAAAGCTTTAGTTTGCTGACTGTAGGAAGGACTCCCCTGCGTGCTGAAGAGCCATACTCCCCAAAGCGGCCACCGCAAAGGCTGCAGGAAGCCAGAGAACAGCAGGCGCAGAAGGATCAGCTCCTGCCTAGGCCAGCCAACTCCTTAAGTCTAGCCACCCCCGCCAGCCAGTCCTGACAAAGGGACATGTCTGAGCTGAGCGATGGGCCCCAGTTAATTCCTTACCGATCCCGGCCCCTTCCACCAGCGCCTTTGGACCCGAACAATTAGCTGCGGCCTGATTAATGGGGGGAAATTATCG
Organism: Acomys percivali; assembly: GCA_907169655.1. Lineage (NCBI taxonomy): Eukaryota > Metazoa > Chordata > Mammalia > Rodentia > Muridae > Acomys > Acomys percivali. Next base: position 91,748,341 of record OU015743.1, on the reverse strand, counting down.
GCCCCGAGAGACCTCCTCCCCCTGCAGCTGAGCAGAGGGAGGCAGAGCTCGGGGTGTGGGCAGTGCTGTAAGACCATGCCACCCCATTTCTAGGAAAAAGAAAGGTCTTCAGGAAGGTGCATGGCAGGGACACTGGGACTACCATGACCTAGTCTCCTTGGGGAGCAAGAAAGCCTGGGGTCCTCACCCAGGACTCTTAGGAAGGAAGGGACCAGAAAAGGTTGCTGAGGATTGGGCTGGGGACTGGGGAGACCGTGGGCCAGACGCTGTCCTGGGAGGGGGCAGTGCAGCCAGTTAATTAGCAGCTTATCAGGCTACGCTCTGAGTGAGTTAATTAGCTTTGTAGAGAGAGATAATGAGTCAGTGTTCAGTCCCATGAATCTGGGGAGAAGCGGAAGTGATGGACTGCTGCCCAGCCTCACCCGGCCTGGACCCCATTCTGCATGCTTTCAACACTGAGATTTTTCTGGAGAGGAATTCCTTCCCCATTACCCATCCACATGGCCCCAGCTCATCCTTCAGGAAGGCCTCCCTTCAGTCTAATCCTATTCCTTCCTGCTGCAGGATGGGTAGGGAGTGCCCTGGGCTAAAGCAAAAAGGAAAAGGAGGAAGGGCCGGGCTAGAGGAAGGGCACACTGTACATAGATGGCCCTAAGTCCTGGGATCCTCCTATCTCAAGCCAGTCCTGACCAGTTCCCACTCCCACCCTCCCAATTGATCTTACACTCATTAACCTACCTTGGGTTGGCCACTAATTAATCCCTGGTGGAGAAGGGGGGGTGCAGGGTCAGAGGTTAAAGATGCTATTGAAGGACCAAAGGACAAGGTGCCACCACCCTCAGGTCTCAGCAGGAAGGACCTCACCTGGGGACTACGCCCTGAGACCCTCCTTCCTCGGACCTAGCCCATGGGAGAAATTTCTGGGCACTTCCCCCGCATCCCTGTACTCACCCCTCTTCTGCATGAAGCTAAACAGGTCGTCCAGAAATTCCTTTCTCTTGGGGTCCGCGTCGAGTTCATACAGCTGGGGAAGGACCAAGGTCATTCTCCAGCTCCACCGACCACGCCCCCCAACCCCTGGAGCCCCAGTTCGAGCGCGGTACTCTGGACAAGAGTGTTGCGTGAAAGGGTGAATGAAGTCTGGTGTGAATTCTCTAGCTCCAGACCCATCCGCAGGAGCAGGCAGGGTGCCTTTAATACATTCAAGAGACCTATCCTAGCTAGTGGTACCCTAGGCAGCTCAAGCCTTGCATCTGGCAAATATAGGGAGAGGGGAAGCAGGAAGTAGTGTCTTAAGGACAGTCTTAAGGAGCATCCTGGGGATGGAGCTTCAGAGTCCCAGGAGGGAGGCTAAGGTGAGGCCATGCTGCACACCGAGAGAGAAGACTGATGGGTGCCTGAGGCACTCAGTCGCTCGCCTTAATCTATCTGTATAAGGGCTTCATGAAGTTCACACTCTTGCCATGCAGAACGTGGACTAGGGTGAGTTCAGGCAGGAAGGATGCTGGGAAACTCCTTACAGGAGCCATCTTGTCTGATCCCCTTCCAGAGGTGGTTTACAGTGCCCACTACAGAAGCCACTATGCAAGCACTAGCCACGCGGGACACACAGAACTTGACACGTCAGAATATGGTGGGAGTCATCTCCAACATGACCCCCCCAAGTCTAAAACGAACAGTTCCAGAGTAATGGAGTCATCGACCCAGAGCAACAGTTTCTCAGCCTCAGCTTGCTGTGAGTCACATAAGTAACACTCCATCCCTCAATAATAATAACCTTGTAAAATCCTCCCATCAGTATCAAACCCCAGAGACCCAGCTTTGGAGACACGCATGCACGCACACGTGCACACGCATGCACACACACAAGCCCCAGAGCTCTAAGTCTCACCTGGGTACCTGCAATGGTACCCACACTTTCTCAATCATAAGCCCAGAACAGTGCCCTGTAGAAACAGTCACTAGAGACTCCCCAGGCTGACAAGGCCCTGAGTGACACTCCTGGTCTCACATACACTAATGCTATAGAACATTAGCTACAGATTAGCACTCCTAGAAAAATACCCCAAACCCACACCCTCTGAGTGACATCACTAGAATGGCACAGCTGGAAATCACTTCCCTGAGTAACACCATGGTGACATCAATGATGACAGCCTGGCTTTACTGTTCCTAGTATGGAAGGGTTCGGATTATGGTCATGCACATAAAGACTTGTCGGGGGGGGGGGGTTGGTGGTGGTGGGGCGGCCTGGGCCTCAGTCACACTGCAGCTGAAGTGGCCAGCATAAGCTGGGAGCTGACACCCATGGAACTGAGGCCATAGGAAGAAACCGGATGGTAGAGCAGTGTAGCGGGAAAGAGGGTGAGTGTACCAGTCTGCGAAAGGAGTGACAAGCTCTATTCTCCTTCCAAACACAGCAGACAGCCTGGGGCCGTCCCTTTGGTACTTGCGACGTGATAGGTCAGAGGGTAGGTGAGATAGTGTTGCCTCGGATTCCTCAGACTCCAGACTCCCATCTCTCAAAGACCCTTACACCCCATTCTTCCCCACCTTTCAAAGTCACCAGTGCCCCCTCCCCAATTGTCAGCTCCCACGTTTCTGGGATCTCCTGTACCTCTTAATGAATTCCTGCGTACGTTCTACCTATATGGGTGTCTCTCCTGACGCATCACTATCCATCTTCCGGTTTTCCTAACCCTCTAGGTCTCTGTTTTTACATCCTGCAGAGGGTGGTAGGGGTGTGTGGACTACTGTTGCCAGAGGGGAGCAAGGAGGGACAGCCTGGCTGTGGCAGGGAGGGGCCTCTTACCTGCTTGAACTGTTCCTCATAGGTCCACTCATGCGGTTGGATTCCAGGGGGTTGGCTGGAAGGTGAGTTGGGACATCGGGCTCCTGGATGGACCTCCTCAGCTGCCTCCTCTTCTGCTAAGGGCGCGTCTCCCTCCTCATCTTCTTCGGCAGTCTCCTCTTCTTCAGCCCCAACCACCCCCAGAGCCCCCTCAGGAGCCTGTAGGGTCCGGGTGCCAAGCAGAGAAGGCTGTGGAAGCGGTAGGCGGGGAGGGGCCAAGGGCCCCACTCCTTGGGCCAGCCGTGCTGCCTGCTGCCTCTGCAGGGTCTCCATTACAGCTTCCAGGCGCAGTCCCCCTGCTGGGGGCGCTCCTGGTACCAGGCGGGGCCCTGAGGAAAGGGCCGTCTGTGGGGGAGGGAATTATGGGTGCTGGGCCTTGCTGCACCCACACCCTACAACGCAAGGGGAGATGTTCACGGATTCGGGGGGCATGCATGGGGTTATAAGAAAATGACAAATAGACCAAGAAAACAGAGACAGAGGGATAGAGAGAGCAAAAGATCCAGAGACCAGACATGGGGAGTCCGAAACGGCCAGAGACTGAGGCTAGGGGAAGGCCAAAGCAAATTGGAAAGAGTAACAAACCAAGGAAGAGTGGTGCAGGGAGATGTGACATACACACGCGTACACACAGGGACAATGACAGGGAGCTATGGAGACAGAGTGGAGGAGAGACAGGTGGGGAGACAGAGATTGAGGAGGTCCAAGATGAAGAGGGAGGAAGGGAAGAGAGAGAGAGAGAGAGAGAGAGAGAGAGAGAGAGAGAGAGAGAGAGAGAGAGAGAATACCTAAATACCTAAGAGAGAGGGACAGGGACAGACCGACAGCTGAAAAGAGACAGCAAAATGGGTTGAGAGAGACGCGGGAAGACCGACGACGCAGCAGGAGAAAGAAAAGACAAGAAAGGGACAGAAAATAGAGAGCAGTGGTGGAAAAACGGTGTAGAAAGGTAAAAGACAAGAATCAAGAAACCAAGAGGCACTGCAGAAGGACAGAGGTGTATGGGTCTGGGACAGGGACCGGACTAGATTGGCATGAGGCGGCGAGTCACTGCGCTGGATGCTGGGCTCCCGGCGCCCTGCAGCTACACTCACCTGCCTGGCACCGCCCGAAGCCCCCGGTGTCTCCACGGCGGTCCCTCTGCTCCACCGCCTTTCCGGCGGCTCCTATCTCAGCTGGTTTCCTTGCGCAGGGTCCCCGCTGTGCGCTCCTGCCGCCTTGCGCTCTTCTGACCACCGTGCGCTCACTGGCGGTCACTCCGCTGCCGGCGGTCCCGGGGGCGGGACCCTAGCCCAGCAGGGCGGGCGCAGCAGGCGGGCGGGCAGGCGCAGTCGGAGAGGCCAGGGTGGGCTTGGCCCCTCTTAGCCCCCCAACAGGTGTCTCCCACCTTCCTTACAGCCGGACTCGAGGGAGGGGGCGCCGGAGAGCTATGGGGAAAACCACGCGTGAGAGAAAGAGAGAGTAGAGTCCACAGCTAGTAAACTCCGGCCCATGGCCCCGCCCAGGCTCACAAGTCCTGTCCCCTAAACCCACACTCATGTTCACACATAAACACACCTTCTCACAAGTTCTGGCCCAATCTTACACATTCTGGTTAAAGGTCACTAGAGGGGTCACGGGCCTGGGCAAGCTGTGATCACAGGGGAATCGCTCTGCAGGATGCTAGGGTGATTATGGAACACCTGGCCAGAGCAAAGCGTTGCCTCGTGCCCTGCGCATGTGACATCTCCGACTGCAAGTGTGTGGCAGTTCACGCACAGGTATGCACACGCTAGGCACTGACACATTCAGAGGTCTCTGTGCCACCTGCACACCCACAGCAGGATAGTCACACCGTATTAGAAATACAGGCACCCTTCATCTGACATTCTCCTAAGAATTTCCAGGTACGTATGGGAGAGCGAAGGGTGTGATGACTCGGCGTCTCACGGTCTGTTTGTTCTGGTCATCAGCAGTTTGCCCATCTTCATACACGCTCCCCACCCACCTGCCCTTGACTTCCAAATCTGCATGTCCAGACTCCTTGAGCCATCGGGGCCTATCCTTACCCCACCAAGCCCCTGATGCCTTTTCCTGTTTTGGGAGTTCTGACTAGCAGGCCACAGTCTCTCCCCTGAGCACCCTGACCCGTATTCCTCTCAGGTACCAACATCCATTCCGAGCTTTGTTTTGTGGTCAACCAGACCCACCCGTGGAAGGCAGGAGGACCACAGTAAGCTGGGAGAGCAGCGGGGGTGGCACGTGCCTGGCTATGCAACTACGCCAAAGCCTTTAGTACTGAGGCTGCCCTCTGACTTTACACCGGGTAGGGTACGTATGCCTCAGGACAAACATGCCCCTACATGGGCAGGAATTTTCCCTCCCCCTCCTCTCATTTCTTACCTCCTCCTAGTCTCAGCTTGCCCTGGCCCGGACCACACATTCCGGTGCCAGCCCTGGTGCCCCGCCTCTACCCTCCGCCCAACTCTGAAATCTGGCTCCTGCTGCTCTATGGGCCCCTTGTTCTCTGTGGCTATGCCTGGCCATACTGGGGCTCAGTCCATTTATTCCTTTGGCTACTCTTGGCCTTTCCCCTCCCATATCTGATGGCATAGCCGGTCCTGGTTCCTTCCAACCCCTCCAGTCTTTGATGATCTGGTCATCTTCCATACTGAGACTCCCTCACCCCATGCTCACGGCTGTCTGAGTATATACACACCCTCCTCACACAGACCTCCCACACTCCAGTATGTTAGGCCCACCACGAGGGGTGCACTAGTGGAATTAGCGCATGCACAGGGGCAGACGGTCATGTCCTGGGGTGTTGTGGTTAATTGGAAGGTAAAATAAAAATTAAACTGAAGTTTTAAAAAGAAAAAGCAGCAGATACGAATGCTGGTGCTCGGCTTACTTTTTCCTTTTTCCTTTTTTTATTCAGTCTGGAGGCCCAGTTCATGGCATAGCGCCCACATTCAGGGCTGGTCGTCTATGTTCCGTTAAACCTTTCTGAGCCAGGCACAGTGGCACATGCCTGTGATCCCAGCACTCAGGGAGGCAGAGACAGGAGGGGCTCTATCAGTTCAAGGCCAGCCTGGTCTACAAACCCAGTCCAGGACAACCAGGGCTATAATTACACAGAGAAACCCTGTCTTGAAAAACAACAACAACAACAGCAACAACAAAACAAAACAAAACAAACAAATTAAAAAAAAAAAACAAAAGAAAAGAAAAAAAAGAAAACCACCCTCATTAACACACTGAGGGGTGTGTGGGTGCTGGAAACCCACCATGGGTTCTCTGCAAGAACAGCAGGTGCTCTGAGCAGCTGAGTCATCTCTCTAGCCCTCACCTCTGCTTCTTCACTGAGGGGCAGGCACAGTGTGACCAGCTGCCCCCCCACTCCTTCCTCCATAACTTCTCTGCTGTAACGGACCGTACTTTTTCTTGCTGGCCAGGTAATCCCTTCCCTTGAGTTGCTTTTGTCAGGTGTTTATCACAGTAACCAAGAAAAGAACTAACAAAAACTTCAAAGGGGGAGCTGGAGAGATGGCTCAGAGGCTAAGAGCACTGGCTGCTCTTCCAAAGGACCTGAGTTCAATTCCCAGCAGCCACCTGGTGGCTCACAGCCATCTGTACATGAGATCTGGTGCCCTGCTCTGGAAGGCAGAATACTGTGTTTAAAAAAAAAAAATCTTAGCTGGATGTGGTGGCGCACACCTTTAATCCCAGTTCTTGGGAGGCAGAGGCTACATACACAGAGAAACCCTGTCTCAAAAAAACAAGACAAACCAAACCAAACAAAAACAACAACAAAAAACAAAAACAAACAAACAACAAAATTTAAAGCAAAATGAAAACAAAGCAACAACTCTCACAAGGTAGCTGGAGAGGTGACTGGAAAGTTAAGAGCACTGGTTACTCCTCCAGAGGACCCAGGTTCCATTCCCAGCACCCACATGGAAGCGCAAGATGATCTGCAACTGCAGTTCCAGGGGATCTGATGTCCTCCACCCCTCCTGTGTGTCTACATATGCATACTGCATTCATGCCTGGTACCCTCAGGCCCCGACTTGGCACCGGGGTAAACCACCTGGTGTGGGAGCTGAGAACAACTCATGCCCTCTTCAAGAGCAAGAAGCACTCTTCGCCACAAAGCCAGCTCTCTAGCCCTTAGGCTTTATCTCTTGAAGGAGGACTCGTCAAAAACTGCTCTCGGAGAGTGGGAAGCTGGGGATGTAAAGTTAAAAGAGAGAGCTTGTTGCGAAAGCAGAGTTCAGTCCCCAGAGTCCAAACCAAAAAAACCAGGAGTCGCGGCACAAACCGGTAATCCCAGCCTGAGAGGCAGGGGGCGGGGTGGGGTGGGAGAGCCCAGACAGGAGGATCCCTGGGTACACACACAGACAGACAGACACACACAGACACACACACATACACACACACACACACACACAGACACACACACACACACATACACACACACACAGACACACACATACATACACAGACACACACACAGACACACAGACACATACACACATGTACTTGGAACCTATCACAGAAAGGATGTTGCATGTTGCTGTGTGTTAAAGGAAAGGCTTTCTAGGAGAAACTGAGGGAAGGGGAGCTGTGTGGCCATCTAAGTAGGAGAGTTGACACTAGCTATCCCAAAGTGCAACAGTGTTTGCCGTACTGAAAGACTATCAGGGGCCATGGGGTGGCTGAGGGTGAGTCACAGGTCACTTGGGCCTTGGAGCTGATTCATGAAAAGAAAGGACCAAATGACACGGAAAGCCAGTGAAAATATTTTAAAATGGGTGTCTGCTTCTGGTTTTTCTTTTAAGATTTATTTTATGGTGGCCGGAGAGGTGGCTCAGGGGTTAGGAGCACTGGCTGCTCTTCTAGAGGACCTGGCTTCAATTCCCAGCAACAGCATGGCAGCTCACAACTGTCTGTAACTCTAGTTCCAGTGGATCTGACACCCTCACACAGACACACACAGGCATAACCTCAATACTAATAAAATAAAAATAAATTACATAAAAAGATGGCATATTTTAAAAAAGATTTATTTTATGTATTTAAGGACTCTATCTGCATATCCACCTGCAGGCCATAAGAGGGCATCAGATTCCAGTATAGACGGTTGTGAGCCACCCTATGGTTGCTGGGAATTGAACTCAGGACCTCTGGAAGAACAGACAGAGGGCTGGCGAGATGGCTCAGAGGTTAAGAGCACACTGGCTGCTCTTCTGAAGGTCCTGAGTTCAATTCCCAGCAACCACATGGTGGCTCACAACCATCTATAATGAGATCTGGTGCCCTCTTCTGGCATGCAGGTGTTATATGCAGGCAGAACTATGTATACATAATAATAAATAAATCTCTTTTAAAAAACAAAAAAACAGACAGTGCTCTTAACCTCTGAGCCATCTCTCCAGCCCCCGCCTCTGGTTTTTGTGAGGCACCTCCTCTAAAGAGGCAAGTATGGTTAATAAATGCTGGTATCCAGAGCCAGACTGGTAACAACGGAAGTGGTAGGGAATGGTTAGAATCTAGATGGTTCTAGTTTCAATACTAGGTTTTTCTATATAGCCCAGAATTCACTATGGGGGCCAGGCAGCTCCTGAACCCACAGTTCCCCGATTTTGTAGGCTGGGATTACAGGTTTCTGCATATTCACCATGTACCACTATTCCCACCAGGTCTGGATATGTTTTCAAGATAAGCCTGAGGATTTGTGGGTAGACTGTGAGCTATGAGACTATCCAGCATATAAAGGTTTCAAAGTGTAGTCCAAGGCAGTGAACACTGCACCATGGTGGGGTCGCATAAGATTGGGAAATAGAGCAGTTTCTTGTGGGCATCTGGAGACACCTATTAAAAACAACCAGGTGGGGGCTAGAGAGATGGCTCAATGCTTAAGAGCGCCGCCTGCTGTTCCAAAGGTCCTGAGTTCAATTCTGAGCAACCACATGGTGGCTCACAACCATCTATAACGTAACCTGATGCCCTCTTCTGGCCTGCAGGTGTACTAGCAGACAACACTGTATACATAATAATAAATAAATCTTTATTAAAAAAACAACAACCAGGTGAGATATTGAATAAAGGGAGTAAGATGCCCAAAGCTGAAGCCCTGGGAAGAAACTGAGGTGGTTTGAACAGGAATGGCCCCATGGATCCATGTGTCTGAATGCTTGGCCATAGGGAGCGGTACTATTAGGAGGCGTGGCCGTGTCGGAGTGGGTGTGGCCTTGTCAGAGTGAGTGTGGCCTTGTTGGAGGAAATGTGTCACTGTGGGGGTGGGCTTTGAGGTCTCCTATGCTCAGGCTCTGGCCAGTGTGGAACACAGTTCCCTTTCCACTGCCTTCAAACTAAGATGTAGAGCTCTCAGCTCCTCCAGCGCCAAGTCTGCCTGCACGCTGCCATGCTTCCTGCCATGATGATGGTGGACTAAACCTCTGAAACTGTAAGCCAGACCAAATGAAATGCTTTCCTTTGTAAGAGTTGCCTGGGTCACGTTTCTTCACAGCAATGGAAACCCTAAGACACACAGATAGAGGAGTCAAGATGTGTGGATGTAGCTCAGAGAGAGGAAAGATTGTACAAGCCAGAGAGGCCAAGGACACAGGAGAGCACAGCCCACAGAATCCACCGAGGAGGGCTTACAGAAATGGAAGTGACAAATCCTGGAGCCCGCGTGCGTCTTCTACATCGGTCATGGTTGTCAGCTTTGGCGGACTCCTAACTATGGAGGCAGGGGCTGTCTCTGACGCTGCTGCCTGCTCTCGGGACCCTTTTCCTTATCCGCCTGTAATATGAGGGTTTGTGCCTGGTCTTATTGTAACTTGTTATGCTGTATTTGGCTGATCCCTGGGAGGCCTGCTCTTTTCTGAAGGAAAACAGAGGAATGGATCTGGGGTCGAGGGGAAGTGAGGCAGGGACTGGGAGGAGTGGGGGGAGGGGAAACTGTGGTCAGGACGTATTGTATAAGAGAATAAACAAACAAAACATATGTAGCTGGGTGGTGGTGGCTCATTCCTTTAATCCTAGCACTTGAGAGGCAGAAGTGGGTGGATCTGAGTTTGAGGCCACCCTGGTCTACACTCCGGTCCAGGACAGCCAGGGCTAAACAGTGAAGCCCTGTCTAAACACACACACACACACACACACACACACACACATACACACACACACACCAAAAACAAAATAAGCAAACAAAAAGATATGTAGCCGGGTGTGGTGGTGCACACCTTTTATTCCAGCACTTGTGAGGCAGAGGCAGGTGGATCCCTGTGAGTTGGAGGTCAGCCTGGTCTACAAAGGGAGTCCAGGACAGCCAAGGCTACACAGAGAAACCCTGTCTCAAAAAACAAAGCAAAACAAACAAGATATGTAGATGTTACCTATTTTGGGGGTATCTGTGCTGAAGCCAGAGGACACAGGGGGCCCTACTCTAATTCTTTTTACCTTATTCCCTTGAGACCGGGTACCTCACTGAACCTGGAAGTAGGTTATGGACTGGCAAACCTCAGCAATACCTATGTGTACACCTTTCATATCACTGGGGTTATAGGCACATGGCTATGCCCAGCTTTTTACATGGGTACAGCCAGTATCTGAATACAGGACCTCATGCTTTGTAGCATGCACTTTTACTGACTGAGCTATCCTTCAGCCTTGTAGACCGCATTTAAAGTTACAAGAAGAGGTGGCTGGAGAGATGGCTCAGAGGTTAAGAGCACTGGCTGCTCTTCCAGAGATCCTGAGTTCAACTCCCAGCAACCACATGGTGGCCCACAACCATCTCTAACATGATCTGATGCCCTCTTCTGCTATGCAGGTAAAACATTGTATATATAATAAATAAATCTTTAAAAAATAATAAAGTTACAAGAAGATAAGGAGCTGTGAATAAAGAAAGAAAATGTTGAGTGTGGTGGTGCCACACACCTTTAATCCCAACACTCAGGAAGGAAGAGGCAGGCGGATCTCTGTGAGTTCAAGGCCAGCCCGCTCAACAAAGCAAGTCCAGGACAGCTAAGACTACACAGTGAAACCCTGTCTCAAAAAAAAAAAAAAAAAAAAAAAAAAAAAAAAAAGAAAGAAAGAAAGAAAGAAAGAAAAAAGTATCAATAAAGAAAACAATAATTATCCTTGAAGCCAAATTTTTTTAAAGAGATATTATCTGCGTCAAAACAAAGTTGAGGGCCATGGCACTAAGTGGTTGGACATGAACTTAAGTGTGTCCCAGCTCTTAGATTTGAGCCTCAGGACCAACAACAAAAGTTAAGAACTATGAGATAGGGCTGGGAGTGGTGGCGCGCGCCTTTAGTCCCAGTAGAGATTTCACCAGGGAAATGGAGGTGGATTTCTGCACATTCAAGGACAGCCTATGAGTGAGTTCCCAGACAGCAAGGGCTCTGTTACACAGAGAAACCCTGTATTGAAAAACAAAAACAAAAGAACTATGAAATGACCAGTGGCTTTAACAACAGAGATGGGGGTGGGGAGGAGAGTCCTTTATAAGATGGTGATGGGACATCCCTGATGTGCGTGTTTCTAGAGGTGGAGCTTGTCACAGCCAACATGGTGGTAATGTGGGTTTGCAGGGAAGGTATGAAGGTGGCCAATTTGCCCGGGTTTTATATTCAGAGCTACACACTTAAAGTTGTTGATGCTAGCCAGGCACTGTGGCACATGCCTATAATCCCAGCACTTAGGAGGCAGAGGCAGGTGGATGGCTGTGACTTTGAGGCCAGCCTAGTCTACAAATTGAGCCCAGGACAGCCAAAGATGCACAGAAAAACCCTGTCTCAAAAACAAAAATAAAAATTGTTGATGCTTCTTATAGTTTGATATAACAGTCTTATTCTGTGGTCCCAGCTGGTCTGTACCCACTGTGTACACCTGGCTGGCATCGAGTTTGCAGATCCTCTTGCCTCTGCCTCACAAATGCTGTGATTACAGGCACGGGCTACTCACTCACTATGCCTGACTAGATTTTTGATGTTGTCGTCAAATATGTTTATGTATGTAGCCTTTTGTATTTGTGTTTTTTAGAATGTTTAACTTCTAATATTAACTTATCAAGTCCAAGAAATAGGAATGGTCTGGACTTTATTCAACCTAAATAAGACCAGGCTAAAGGTGACTAGGGGGGTAAAAAAAGCCATGAACAAGGTCCTTGGGAGTGCATGTGCTTTTGGCTCCATCTGCCTTGTGCTTGGTCCGTTTCTGCCCCAGGCAGGAGCTCCCCGAAAATGCTGGGTCAAAGGCAAACCAGAGCACATGAACTCTTGCTCCAAGTGTGGCTGTACCCCATAATCTGGGAGCCCACAAGAAAATCTAGCTATTTCAGCTCCAAAGTGGAAGCACACTGCCACCCGATGGCCACTTAGGGTTAAACTCTCAGGACCCACCTGCCAGGGCTGAACTGAGAGGAGACAACACACAGGCCTCAGTTATCTCATATTCGAAAACTTACCTCGGACAGATGCCACCCAGTCTGCGGGAGACGCGGGAGCCTTCTAGGGTTGTGGCGAATACAGTGCTTGCCCAGTACGCATAAGGCTCTGGCCTAAATTCTTAGGACACAGCAGCCTTTCCTGCTGTTCAGACACACAAGGAAGTGCAACTGTTTAACAATGTTTTTATTAACAGAGACGGACAGGTAGACAGGGAATGCAACAGAAACGTCTGGAAAACTGATAGGGTGTGCACACACACTAAAGGCTTCTTTTGGAATGGGGGGCCTCCTTGGACCCAGGCTTTACCTCTCTGGGCCCTGGGCTTAAGCCAGTTTTCCCATTTACCCTGGCTGCAGGGGTGTCCGAGATGGAGGACCGTCCTTCCCTTTAGCACTCTGAACATCCCTCTGCTCTCCCAGCTGCGCTGGTTGCTGGCTGGGGGGTATGGAGGACAAGCCGCAGGGGTGCTTGCATAGCAGGGGAGTGGAATGGAAGATAAGGCATATGGTGAGGAGGGGAGATGAAGCTGCATGTGAAAGGGGGGGGCTCCCAAGGGCAGCTCCTCTTCTCCTTTACCCGAGATCACTACAGGACTGAGGTGACATGTTAACATCTACCCCAGTCCTTAACCTCAGAGCCCTGAAAGCCAGCAGGAAGCTCTGAGCAGTGAGTGAGTCAAGCTTGTGATACGGGTTCAAACATGACCAGCCCCCCTACACCACCACCACCCCCGGAATATATGTGGGGGACTCTGGATGGACGTGAGTACATGACCTTACAGTACACACAAGTCTTAGCATCTCTATGTGTCTTGTTTGCTCCCAAAGAGGTGTGTCTTGGATGTTGAAGTATGTATATCCTTCCTTGCACACGGGCACTTAATTATCTGTGTGGTATATGCTGCCGTCTGTGCACATGAGTTCCAGCAAAGTCGATGAACATGGTCCTGCCTGCTCCTGTCCATCTGCAGGTCTCCCCCTCAGGCCTGGCTCGTCAGGGGTCTTGGCCGAAGAGGTAGGTTGTGAGCTCAAGCCGGAGGCCCCTGGCGTAGGAGCGAAGAGTATAAAAGAGGGTGAGGAAGTCCTGGGTGCTGAAGACCGTGTCAGCTAGTGCAAAGGCCAGGGTAGACGGGATGACACCTCGGCCGTACTCCACCATCCATGTGTTTGGTCCCCACTCGACGGCCGTAGCCTCTCCAGGGCCATGCACAATGGTCTCTCCTGGGGAGGCGGTGACAGACAGAAAACAGCCTCAGGAGCCTAGCTCTGCCATTGCCTTCTACACTGCACCTCCCTGATCTGGGGGCTATCACTGTAGAGGCGGGGAATGGAAAGACGGTTTCAAGAAAGAAAGAAAAAAAAACTACCCCGCTGGCCTGGCTGTCCAATCAGAGGGGAAAAGAGAGACTAGAAATGTCTAGACCCAGATAGTCTATGGCATTTCCTGGCCCATGTCCTCTCTTGGGATACGACTATAGAAGGCCACCCCACCCCCCCATAGCTACAGGCTAATAAAATGGAAGTCAGGGGCATTCCCAAGCCTCACTCATATCTAGTGGAAATGTTGTGAACCGTGAGCTGGGGTAATTTGATGGGGGGGGGTGGTTACTAGGCTCCCTAGGATCTTTGAGAAACACAGCTGTTCAATCACAAAGCTTGATGCTTACAACTTTACACCGACTAGTCCAAAACTTTTTTTTCCCCCTTTCTTCTTTTAAACAACAATGGCTCAGTAGTTAAGAGCACTCACTGGCTGCTCTCCCAGGGTCCCGGGTTCAATCCCAGCACCCACTTGATGATTTGCAACAGTTTTGGTAACTTCAGTCTCAGGGATCAGATGCCCTCTTTTGAAGGCAAAACACCCAGACGCATAAAAACAAATAAAAAATTGAAACCAACCAACCAAACCAAACCAAACAAAACCCCAAACTACTTCACTAGTTTAAAAAGAAAGATGGGAAACGAATGTCTGTCTTAACGTCTGGGTATGAGTGTCTCCCAAACAACTGCTGGAATAACGGCTGGGTCAAACAGGCCGATTAAAAAAAAAAAAAAAAATCAGCCCTCTATGAACGGAAACTGCCATGTTCTGTTTCCTTTAACAGATGAAAGCGGCCGAGTTCCTCGGGTCTACCCTAACCAAACACCTGCGGCTTACCAGGGAGGGAAGGAAGGAAACCATTGGGTAGGCTTCCTCATTACGCCCGTCCCACGTCTGTCTTAACGCCCTTCTCTGGCTCGGGGGCGGGCACAGCTTCCTCACTCACCTGGGTAGAAGACCTCACTTTTCGTGGTGCCCTCTCTCCACTGGTGGAAGGTGCCAGAGATGATGGTGTCGGAGATCTCAGCCCAGTATCTCCCTGAGCAACAACAAACCAGACACCGACCATCAGGGTATCTCTGTCGACACACAAGCTGAGGATGGGAGGGCACCCAGCCTCCCCAACCCGGCCCACCAACAACACTGACCCGAGTGTCCACGGGAGCCCAGAGCGGTGCCGAAGAGCAGCACGTACTCAGACAGCGAGGCGTGCAGGAGGCACATGGCGCCCATCCAGCCGCCCGCGTTCACGAACACCCACTGCAGCTCCTCATCCGGCAGCACGTGGCCTGGGTGCAGCCTCCGCAGCTCCACGATCAGCCGAGAGAAGGCCAGCTCATGGTCCAGCCCTAATGCAAAAAAAAAAAAAAAAAAAAGAGAGAGAGAGAGGCGTGGGATGAGGCCATCCCGAGGGTCCGGGTCCGGGTCTTGGAGGGGGTTAGACGCGCTTCTCGGAGAAGCGCAGCTGCGCCCTCCGTGCCAGGGCCCTCCCCCAGCTCACCCGCATACTGTCGAGCAAGCTGCGCTATCTCTTCTCTCTGGAAGACGAAGTTCTGCGTGCCTAGCGACAGCCAGACGGCCTGGATCAGCACCGCGCCAACAGCCAGGAGCAAGGTGACCCAAGCCCAGCGCCGGCCCACCGCCCACTGCATCCCAGCGGGCAGCCTGGAAACTCCAGCAGCGAGACTCAACAACCGGGGCAGCAGGTTGTGTACTCACAGCCTCCAAAAAGCCGCTGCCCGCGGACGTGCCCCCGCTTCCCTCGACACCGTGGTACGGCTCGCCCGGACCAATCGCGACGCCCCGAATCACTTAGCACCGCCCTCTGGGTTGAACCATTTTCTAGCGAGGCGAGCATAGGGGTTGGGTGGCGCGGTCTGTAGCAGAGGTGAGGGGGCGGGGCTCAAGTGTTCAGTCCTGGTGTTCTCCCTACCCCCACCCCCCGCCAAGCTCCAGGCTCATTTTTGGGGGGATGGGATGGGGGTGGGCTAGCGGGGGAGGTGAACTGCGGGGAAGATCTAGAATGGACTGACCCACCTGGGCCGGCGAACCCAGAAGCTAGCTTTCGCTAGCACAGCAGCGAAGAGGAGATAGTGCCACTTGGAAAGTGAGGGATAGGCCTTCCAGAAGCGGTGGCTGTCCCTGAAAGAGGAGGGTGTTTGGGAACCACTCCAAGAGCCAAAGGGCAGAGGGGTGAGACAGCATATGCAAATATATTTATATATGTGTAATACTTTACACAGGCTCTCGCTATGTAGCCCTAGCTGGCCTGGAACTTGCTATGTAGGCAAGGCTAGGCTGGCCTCACGGGATCCTCCTGCCTTTGCCTCCACCACGGTGTTGGCCTTAAAGGAGAGAACCGACATGCTTGTTTAGCATAGAGTTTTCTCTAAGTCTACAGCTGCTTCTAAGTTCTGGAGCACAAAAAATGCGAAAGGCCTTTTAAACCAAATAGACATCCACTGGGGAGTTATGGGACTAGATTTTGACGCAGATGGTTCTGGGCTACATAGAAGAGGGGAGCAAAAATTGGAATAAGGTTCAAGAAAGAGAGCATGTATGTCTTAGCATTTAAGAGTATGTATTGACAGCCGGGCGGTGGTGGCGCCACACGCCTTTAATCCCAGCACTAGGGAGGCAGAGGCAGGCGGATCGCTGTGAGTTCGAGGTCAGCCTGGTCTACAAAGCGAGTCCACGACAGTCAAGGATACACAGAGAGACCCTGTCTCGAAAAACAAAACAAAAAAAGAGTATGTATTGACCGCTTTATCTCTAACATAAAATAAATCAAGTATCTGCTTCATAGGCCATACCTTCATTGTTATTATCATTAAATGAATTAATATTTTAAAGTAATTAGTGCCCGGCGCATAGTTAGGGCTATATATGTTAGTTACAAAAAGACAACACAAGGCTTGAGAGTGGTGGCACACACTTGTTTTTCTAGAACTTGGGCAGGAAGGGCACGAGGATCTGTAGTTCAAGGTCATCCTTAGCTATGGAGTCAGCATAGGTCACAGGAGGGAGGCCATGTCAAAACAGCAGCAGCAGCAACAACAACAAGAACAGCAACCAAGCCCAAGAAGGAGCTAGAAGAATCTAGCCTTATGCATAGGAATGTTGGGCTGAAGGATCGATATAGTCAAAAGTAGCCAAGGGATTCAAAACTCTTTCAGTAGAAGTATGTGTTAGAGTAACTTCCTTTTGCTCTTGAAGGATCAGAGTACATCCCACAATTATCCTCTGTAATCAGATAGGGCCATGTACTGTGTGATTTTATTCTGGACAATGAAATGGAAGCGGAAACAATGTATGATGTTTCTAGTTTCTGAAAACATGTGAAATCTTGGGGCTGGAGAGGCGCCTCAGTGGTTGAGAGCACTGGTTGCTCCTCTGGAGGACCTGGCTGGATTCCTAGCCGGTACATAGTACCTCACAACCTTTTGTATCTCGGTCCCAGTGGATCTGACTCCTCCGTGGGAGCTGCGCACACACGGCACACTGACATGTATGCAGGGCTCCTCTTTGTAGCCTTGGCTGTCCTGGAGCTCACTCTGTGGACCAGGCTGGCCGTGAACTCAGAGATCCGCCTGCCTCTGCCTCCCAAGTGCTGGGATTAAATATGTGCGCCACCACCGCCAGGCAGTAAAGTTAAAAAATAAATAAATAAAAATGTGAAATTCTATGCCTTATTTTTTTTTTTTCACCTTTGCTAGTTACAGAAGACCTATTGTTTGTTGTGTGATAAGATGTTTCCTGGGGAGACCCACCACCACTAGATTGGGAACCCATGACAGTCCAGAGTACGAATACCATCAAAATCCAATTTGGTGAACCAATGAATTGTATTGGGGTCCCTTCCAGGATTAGAAATGACTCAAAGAGAACTGCACCACCAAAGCCCACTCCAACATGGTTGACAACTCACAAAAAAAATGCTGGGAAGCTGGAACATACTGCAGAGGCTGCAGACAGTTCACGAGTCTGGAGGGGCGGGGGCCTTTCCAAGTAGCTCAGTGGGCCTGAACCTCCTGCAGGCAGCTCGGCTGGTTTCTGCTTCTTCCAGGCAGCTGGTCTGGTCTCGAGAGCCTTCTTTGCGAAGGGAGTCCAGGACAGCCAAGGCTACACAGAGAAACCCTGTCTCCAAAAAATAAGAGTCCTCGTTGCAGCTCAGCTTCGTTTTGCCTGAGGACTCTCAGTGTTTGCTATTCACTCTGGCAGGATGGGGGCCTCGTGAATTTGGTCAGTTTCAGGGACTTGCTGATGCTGTTTGAAATGTTTACCTTCCTGCTCAAGAAGCTTCTTTATTTTATTTTATCCTTTTGGATTTTTGAGACGGAGTTTCTCTGTGTTAGCCTTGGCTGTCCTGGACTCACTTTGTAGACCAGGCTGGCCTCGAACTCACAGTGATCCGCCTGCCTCTGCCTCCCGGGTGCTGGAATTAAAGGGGTGCGCCACTACTGCCCGGCTTCAAGGAGCTCCTTATAGGATGGGATGTTTCCATCCTAGGAGGAAACAGTTACACAACACCTATTGTGATGGCTAGTCTTTTATTTTTTAAATGTTTATTTATTTATGTATGTGAATGTTCTATTGGCATGCATAACAGAAGAGGCATCAGACAGAAGAGGGCATCGGATCCCATTCGAGATGGTCGTGAGCCACTATGTGGTTGCTGGGATTTGAACTCAGGACCTCTGGAAGAGTAGCCAGTGCCTTTAGCCACTGAACAATCTCCCCACCCTGTGATGGCTGTTCTTGCTTGTCAATTTAACCACATCTGGAATTTAAAAATCCAGAGGAGTAGCCGGGCGTGGTGGCGCACGCCTTTAATCCCAGCACGTGGGAGGCAGAGGCAGGTGGATCGCTGTGAGTTCGAGGCCAGCCTGGTCTACAAAGTGAGTCCAGGCCATCCAAGGCTAACACAGGGAAACCTTGTCTCAAAAAAACCAAAAAAAAAAAAAAAAAATCCAGAGGAGTGGGCACACCTGTGAGGGATTTTTTTTCCCCTCAGTTAAGTCATTTGCCGTTGGAAAGCCTACTTCTAATCCAGATCTTTGAGGTGGGAAGATACACTGTTAATCTGGACCACACCTTCTGTGGTCAGCCTCTCCATCTTGATGGCAAGTCCATCCCCTCACTGGCCTTAGAGCCTGCTTCCTTGGGATTTCAGTGTGAACTGAAGACCAGCTGAGACATCCAGCCTCGTGGACTGAACAGTGGGTGTTTGTGAGATTCTTGAAGCCTCTCTGGTGAACAGCCATTGTTGGACTAGCATGCGTGCGGCCTGTAAGCCATTCTAATAAATCATTTTCTCTGTTGCCCTTTCGTTTGCTCATGTTGCAATATATTGTACAGCAGAAAGTAAAGGCTGGAGAGATGGACTATGGCATCCTTGTTTTGTTTTGCGGAATCTAGGGGAGAGTGACAGATTGAGGAAACATGTTTTGAACAGTCTCTAGCATCTTTGTCATTCCTTTTTCTTTTTCTTTTCTCCCCCCCCATACCCAAAACAGGGTTTCTCTGTGTAGCCTTTGTAGACCAGGCTGGCCTCGAACTCACAGCGATCCACCTGCCTCTGCCTCCCGAGTGCTGGGATTAAAGGCGTGCGCCACCACCGCCCGGCTATCTTTGTCGTTCTTAAATTGATCCTTTTCTAAGACCACTTGCACCCCTCTAGTTAATTCCCTTTTCATATTTCACCACCGAGTTTCTCATAAATAAATACATCCCATTTTTCTCAGACTCAACTCCTTGCTGCACTATAGATAGAAATATGTCTCTTGTCTACGTGAGTTAGAGTAAGTAATCTTAGTTGCTGTAACAGCCCCAACCTCCATGCAGGCAATACCAGAGCAGGGCGTAGCAGGCTTCTGCCTTCATTCCATGCAGAAACATTTTCTGAGACAATCAGGCCTACAACTCCCCTCTCTGGTCTTTCACAAACCCCTTCCAGCATGGTCCATTAAAAAAAAAAAAAATCCTGCCAGGCGTGGTGGCTCATTCCTTTAGTTCCAGTACTCTGGAGGCAGAGGCAAAGGCAGGTGGATCTCCGAGTTCAAGGACAGCCTGGTCTACAGAGTGAGTTCCAGGACAGTCAAGGGCTACACAGAAAAACCCTGTCTTGGCAAAAAAAAAATCCTATGAGGCCAGGTGTGGTGGCTCACTCCTTTAATCCCAGCACTTGGGAGGCAGAGGCAGGTGCATCTCTGTAAATTCAAGGCCAGTTTGATTTACAAAGTGAGTCCAGGGCAGCCAAGGCTACACAGAGAAACCCTGTCTCAAACAAAACAATGCAAAACACCAAATCCTATGGCTTTGAGTGACTCCAGTAGGGGACGAATAGGATGAGAATGACAGCCATCTTCTCCAAATGTCACAGCAGAGATCCTATATGGGATCTAGGAGGGAGAGGACCTATCTAGACCATTCTCCTGTCCCCCCTACCACCCCCCACTCCGCCCACAAAAGGGATCTGGAAAGACACACAGAGAAGGAAGTAGGAAGATGCCCCAGCCCTGCAGGGCATCAGGAGTTAGCTGGATCTAGAGAGTGACATGGGAGCATTGGTGTTCCTGAGTAAAAGCAGCGCCACAGTCTAGTCACTGAAGGAGTAGAGAGCATGTCCCCTTTTCCTGCCCTCGTCTTGGTAAAACTCATAGTTCAGTCCCTGCTCTCTGCCCTCTAACTACTGGCCTGTTCAGATTCCCGACTGAAGATCGTAGGGCAGATATCAATGACCAATGACCCAATTTTTGCAGCTCAGCTGCCAGTATGCCTGGCTTGGCCTAGCCTGCATTCCTATAATGCTAGTAGTCAAGGGGTGAAAGCGGGAAAATGACAAGTTCAAAATGACAAGTCATGCTTTTACGTAGAGAGTTCAAGGCCAGTCTAGGAGACATAAGACCATGTCTCAGAAAAGAAGGAAGACAATAACAAAGCAAAAAAACAAAAAAACAAACAAAAAAACCAAACTAAAACAAAACAAAAAACCCCCAAAACCCCAAAACCAA
Organism: Acomys percivali; assembly: GCA_907169655.1. Classification (NCBI taxonomy): domain Eukaryota; kingdom Metazoa; phylum Chordata; class Mammalia; order Rodentia; family Muridae; genus Acomys; species Acomys percivali. The sequence continues at coordinate 91,727,708 of OU015743.1, read as the reverse complement.
AACTAAAAACTTCCTCTAAACAAAATCAAACTTTCTTTTTCTTTCTTTTGTTTTTCGAGACAAGGTTTCTCTGTGTAGCCTTGGCTGTCCTGGACCCTCTTTGTAGACCAGGCTGGCCTCGAACTCACAGCGATCCACCTGCCTCTGCCTCCCGAGTGCTGGGATTATAGGCGTGCACCACCACGCCTGGCCAAAATCAAACTTTCTTAAGAGAATACCCTTGGGCTGGGCGGTGGTGGCGCACGCCTATAATCCCAGCACTCGGGAGGCAGAGGTAGGTGGATCTCTGTGAGTTCGAAGCCAGCCTGGTCTACAAAGTGGGTCCAGGACAGCCAAGGCTAACACAGGAAAACCCTGTCTCGAAACCCCCCCCCCAAAAAAAAGAGAATACCCTTGGGACCTTGGGCATATGGCTCAGTGGTAAAGAACATTTGTTGTTCTTTCAGAGGATCTGGGTTCGATTCTCAGAACCCACATGGTGGCTCACAGTCCAGTTCCAGGTTGCACAGACATAAATGCTAGAAGAACTCTCACATATATAAAAGAAAACAAATAAATCATAAAAAGAGAGGATGCATATGATGTTTTCCACACAGAGGCTGAGGCATCTCCACAGTCTCTGGGGAGCCCCACATTTTCATGTTTATTTATTTTTCCCTTTTGTTTGAGACAGGGTTAAGTAGTTTTGGCACCTGTCCCTGCCCTTCCAAACACCAGTGTGTATCACCTTGCCTGGCCTTTGCTTGTTTTTGAGACTGGCTTCATCCTATTGGTCAGGACGTTCTAGAACAGGCGGGCTCAGATGATCCACTTTGGCTTCTAGAGTAGCAGCGACAATAGGCGAACACACCACTGCGTCTGGCTTCTATCTGTCTGTCTGTCTGTCTGTCTGTCTGTCTGTCTGTCTTTCTTTCGCCTTCTTTTTGTTTACTTTATTATTTATAGATTGGGACTTGATATGTAGAACTGTGCAGGCTGGTCTTGAACTTGCAAGCTCATATCTCTGTCTCTAGAGTGCTGGGCTCACAGGTGAATGCTGCCACACTCAGTTACTCAGCTCTTCTTTCCGAAGCCCGGTTCTGTTGATGAGGATGGAGGTATCTTTATAGTGAGCTACTCACACCTCCAGGCGGGCCTGAAGGGCCAGGCTTCAGGCTTCATCTATAGTGATCAAGCCCCACCCCCTCCCCGCCCCCCAACTTTTCTTTTGTTTCCAGACAGGGTTTCTCTGTGTAGCCTTGGCTGTCCTGGGCTTGCTCTGTAGACCATGCTGGCTTCGGACTCACAGGGATCCATCTGCCTCTGCCTCTGCTGGGATTGAAGGCATCTGCCACCACGCCCCAGCCTGTGCCTCAACTTGCTTCTTCGCCACAGTTGCTCCACAGGTGACCGGAGTTCAGGATGTTGCTGTTCTTTGCACAGGGGACTGTTGGCAGTTAAAGGTTGCTAGCAGGAGGCGTGTCCTTCAGTGGCGTAGCTGATAATATCGCCCAAGTTCCAATAACTATTTTCCCTTATGCTCACGCAAGCACTCCCAGCAAATCTCAGTGGGTCACAAAAAGACAAAAATGAAAATAAGGGAGCTCACTGGGAAGAAAGGTGTCAAAGCGTGAGAAGAAAATGGTAACAGGGTAGGGTGACTATGACCAAAAGTCATTATATTACGCCTATGAAAATTTCCCTCCCCTTCCCCACTTAGTAAATATTTGCTCAATCCGTGGCCAGACAAAAGTATACAGCAACTACTTTTCACAGACGCCCTTCAGAGAAGCGGCCCCAAATCCGGTGTGAAGTGGGTTTTCAAGACCACCCGGCGAGAGGCGTGACTGTCTTGAATCCCGCCCTCAAGTGGCAGGCTGGCCAATCACGTGTTGGCGGCTAGCCAATCATCCTGAGAGAGTCAAGGGGGACCGGGGTGGGAGGAATAAAGGGAAAAAAAAAAAAAAAAAGGAATGTTGAGCTTAGGCCCGCGGGCGTTCCCGACTGACCCCAAGTCAATTCAGGTGGCCTTATGTCGCACAGCGGAGCCGACGCGGAGCAGCGCCAGGAAGCGTCAGAGGCGGACACCATGGCAGGGACCTTCCGGGCTAGCGGTAAATTGCTGGGCAGCCTGGACCCGCTGCGGCGGGGAGCCGAGTTTCCTCTCTCCCTTGGAAATTCTTGTCCCAGCGTCAGGGTCCGCACTCCAATCCCAGGAAGGGTGGCGGGCCCGAGGGAAGGAAGGAAAGGCTTGCAGGCCAGTGTGGCGCGGCAGAGGTTTAACCCTTTAACTCCCCTGCGCCGACTGAGCGCCACTGAGCTTGGGCCTGCTAAGGGCATTCCGGCTGTTCGGGGCTCGGGGTGGGGTGGGAAGCCATAGGGACTGGGAGCTTTTGCTGACTGATCCTGAGCGACTGATCTCCCCAGAACACCAGCATGTTCGCTACAACCCGCTTCAGGACGAGTGGGTGTTAGTATCAGCCCATCGCATGAAGCGGCCCTGGCAAGGACAAATGGAGCCCCAGCTGCTGAAGACGGTGCCCCGCCACGACCCACTCAACCCTCTGTGTCCCGGGGCTACGCGAGCCAACGGGGAGGTGAGCCCGAATACACAGCCACCTCGTGAACTACGAGGAAATAAGCTCTTCCTTCTTGCTGCCCTCCGCCCACAAGAGGGAGCAGTGGGCCTCCTTTTGGGTCATATCACATCAAGAAATTTTGAAATTTTTTTTTTTTTGGTGGTGGTTTTTTGTTTGTTTGTTTGTTTTGTTTGTTTTTTTTTTTTGAGACATGGTTTCTCTGTGTAGCCTTGGCTGTCCTGGACTCACTTTGTAGACCAGGCTGGCCTCGAACTCACAGCCATCTGCCTGCCTCTGCCTCCCTAGTGCTGGGATTAAAGGCAGGCGTGCGCCACCGCCACCATCGCCCTTCTGATCTTTAGAGTGTGGCCCTTCCTCGCCCTCCCCCTGGCAGCCTGTGTAGCCCTTGGCATCCCACCAGGTGGTAGTATTTCTAGCCTATTCCTGTCAGTAGGTGAATCCTCACTATAATGGCACCTTCGTGTTTGACAATGACTTCCCGGCTCTGCAGCCTGATGCTCCGGATCCTGGTAAGCTCAGTCTAATCGCTGTTGTGGGGGTGGAGTGGGGGGCGGGGAAAGACTGGATGTGTTGGGAGGAGCTTGTGCTGCAAACGGTAATGCATGCCTTTCTTTCTTTCTTTCTTTCTTTCTTTCTTTCTTTCTTTCTTTCTTTCTTTCT
>OU015743.1:91700609-91721084 GCA_907169655.1 Acomys percivali | reverse complement strand
CAAATTCTAAAGCAAAGGTGAGAGAGTTATGAGTGACACAAGATGGCCAGGATGCCTTCCGACCCGTCCCATCTTTTTCAGGGGAACTGAGTCTTAGGGTTGAGGTGTCACACTAAACCTGGACATGTAACCAGGCCTGACCTAGAAGTACCCTGGCTTTCTCTTCCTGCCAACTAACCTGGGGTCATTCTTCCTGCGACCTTGGAGTCGTTGTGGGTGCCTGGGATCGAGAATGTTGCCTGGGTCTGGAAAAATCAGACAAAGTAGGCGCCTCCCTTGTTCACTGGGTCAGTGGCTGGTTTCTTAGGGCAGACGTAAACACACACACCCTGACCTTGCCTCATGTTTGGAATCACCTGGGGAAGTTTTAAAACACAGTGCTGGGAGTCAGATGCAATGGGCAGAGATTGTGATTTAACTGGCACGGGGTGGCGGGCCCTGGCTGTTCGAAAAGTATAATACTCAACCAAGTTTGAGAACTAGACCCACCCTCCGGTCTCCCTAGCTTATCTCGAATCGGGGGCACCTTCACTGAACGCAGTCAGCTGCCCAGTGGTACAGTAGGGGGCCTGAGGCTATGTGGGCAAGGGCCTTAACACTTTCAGGCCTTCTATCCCTGAAGAGGACAGGCCAGGAGAGGTCAGAGGAATTGCACTTTGAGGTTTTGTCCTCGGGAATGCTACTCGGCCACCTTCCTCCACTAAGCTCCAGACGGGACAGGAAGTGTCCGGAGGAGGTGGAAGTGATTGGCGGTTGGAGGCTCCAATGGGCCGAGAGCCCCCACCCCTGTTTCACCTCTCACGTTCTATTGGTGCCCGAAGGAGCCGCCCCGGTTGCCCGAGCCCAGCGCTAGAGGGGAGCAGAGGCCGGGGCGGAGGGTGAGGGCGGAGGGCGCTGGCGGCGGCTGCCGCGGAAGGTGAGGCCTGCGGGGACCGGGGTGCTGACTCCCGCGTCCTGCCAAGAGGGGGCGGGGCAGGGTGGTGTGTGACCTGAAAGGCAGCCGGTGACTGATGGACAAGGAATGTGTTTGTGTGAGTTCGAGGCACTGTCTGCGTGTGTGTGTGTGTGTGTGTGTGTGTGTGTGTGTGTGACGATGTCAGTGTGTGAGGCTCTGACATCTGTTGTCATCTGGTGTGTCTGACAGCTAATGGTGACTGCGTTTTGAGAAGCGTGATTCCAGTTTGGGTCGTCTTTGTGGCACAGCATCTGTGGGGCATGCGTCTGTTAGTGGGACAGTTTTTGCCTTGTGTGTTTCTCTGCGAGAAGACCTGTTGACCACACCAGGGAGCGTGTTTTGGGAAGCTCGGGGTGTGTGTGTGTGTGGGGGGGGGGGGGGGGGGGCGGGTAAGAAGTGGGTGGGTAGGGTGTGTGTGTGTGTGTGTGTCCGCACGCTAATGTGTGACTTCAAATGTAGAAGAGCAACAGGGAGACTTGTGACTGTGTCCTAGCATAGACTGTGTGAGAGTGAAGCTGTGTTCTTATATTCCAGAACTATTTCAGTTGTCAAGGGAAACTGACTTTTCTAAGGAGACTGCAGCATAGACAGACCCAGCCCCCAAGGCTCAGATCTGATGTGGGGCTGGGAATGCAGCTCAGAGAGAGAGAGGGCTTGTCTAGTGTGAAGCCAGGGCCTGGGTTCCATCTCCGGGGCTGAGAAAATTAAGTCCCATCACTGGTCCACAGCTCTTGTCTAAGGCAGGGCCATGTGTATCCTAAGCCTCTGGATTGCTGGGATCACAGGTGTGGCACATGTTTTTATATGATGCTGAGCATCAAACCCAGAGCTTCATGCATGTTAGGCCAGCTCTACCATGTGGTTGCTGGGAATTGAACTCAGGACCTCTGGAGGAGCAGTGGACAGTGCTCTTAACCTCTGAGCCATCTCTCCAGCCCTAGGCCAGCTCTACCAATTGAGCTATAACCCCAGGTCTACTGGCGTTTCTATTTTCATGCCTGACTCAGTTTCTTCACATCACTTTCTCTGTCCCGACGATTATTTTCCTGGAGAAATCTTTTTTTTTTTTTTAATTTTTAAAATTAATTTATTCATATTACATCTCAGTTGTTAGCCCATCCCTTGTATCCTCCCTTTCTTTCCTCCCTCCCTTGGAGAGATCTTTTATGTCCCTTCACAGCTTTTTTTCTCCCAGGTGTCTCTGTGTTTCTGCTTTTCTAGTTCTGTCGCCAAGCTGTCTGTCCCTCAGTGTCCCTCTGCTTGGCTTCCTTGCTTACTTACTCTTTGTTTCTGGCCACACAAGGACTGGTAACTTTGATATGATTTTGATCTGTCATTGCCAAGAGCTCCTATGAACACCTCGTGGTAAGGGGTTGCTTATAGGGAGGACTGGGATCCCGCACCCCCCCCCCACAGTGTGTGTCTCTGTGTCTGTGGGCCTACAAGTAGGCTGAGGTGTGTAAGTGTGTCTGAGTGTGTGTACCTGTGTGTGACCGTGTCTGAGAACAGGAGCCTGAGGGTAACCGTGAGTCTTGCGTATCTGGCACAGAGGGATCAAAGGCATTTCCTGGTGCTGAGGCCCAGCGGGTGGAGGGGGAAAATAGAAATGACTGGGGCTTCCAGGGGGCGCGGGGGACCGGACTCCGGCCTTTCCTTATATTCTCCAGCGTGAGGCCTGGTTTCCCTTGGAAGTACAGACAGCTGTGCCCCTCGGCAACATTCGTTGGAGAGTGGAAAGAAAAGAAATGAGTATGTGTGTGTGCGTTAATTTTTATTGTGTCCACATGTGTTCAAGTGAATATCTTTCTGCTAACTGTACCTAGTGTTCCCTGAGTAAATATGGCTTCGGTGGCTCTGTGAGAACACAGGAAATCTTCTAGCGACAGGGACACCAACAGAAGCAACCCCCTTCTCTCTCCCTCTTGCTGGTCCTGGCTGGGTCTCTGGCTTCCTTTCCAGCTTGAAGGGGAGGGAGGCCTCTTTCCTTCCCAGGCCCTGGGGTGGGAGGGAATGAGAGAGGAGGGGAGAGAAAGGGAGTTGGGGGGGGAGGGAAGGAGGTGGGGGCTTGTGAAGCTCTAATGCCCTGAGGGGGTGGGGCAGAGCACGGAAGGGAGGGGATAGTTCTGGGGTCCCAGGACTCAGTGGAGCAGGAGACACTGCTGTAGCCTGTAGGAGGAAGTCTTGGAGGCCATGGACACTCAGACACTGTAATTACCGAGGTAGGGTGGGGGCTAAACAGGGCAAATGGGGCTGGGGACCCCGGTGCGCACGTGGTGTGTGTGTGTGTGTGTGTGTGTGTGTGTGTGTGTGTGTGTGTGTGTGTACAAGATAGTTGGATGACACAGCTGTCTGAAGGCTTCATTCTGTGCTACTCTGGAGGGGGTCTTCTGGCACTGTGTGTGAGGGCTTGCTGGCTGCCCCTTTCTTACTAAATTAAGCCGCTGCCCCTCTCCAGCCCAGAGCTCTTTCTCTCGGCACCCTACTCCTATATGCACACTTCTCAGACTTTGAGTTCCTGCTGCCCCAGTCCAGAACTCTTACCTTTTGTTCCCCAACCCCATTGCCTATTGGTCCTCAATACCTTTCTGTACCCCCTGCCCCACACTCGGTGCTATGGCCCTCACTCACACCAGACTCCTGTTTCCTCGGGCTCCCAGTTCCTCCTCCCTTCTCAGCCACCCTGTCTCCATCTCCATCTGCTGGCTCCTCGCCTGCTCCCAGCTTCTGGCAGCAGTCAGGGCATCTGGATCCACTTGATTCTGCAGCCCCAGCATGCACCCTCGCTCCATCAGGCCTCACAGGCTTGAAACCAACACGATTTCAAGCCAGGCTCATCTGAGTGGCCCAAGTACTAGAGCAAGAAGCCAGGGCTAGGCTAGAGGCTTGGCAGGCAGAGCAGGGATAGGCCTAATGTTGGGATTACGGGGTACATTTGGACCCATCATGCCAGCTCCCTATCTTAGGGTGATCAAGTTTGCTGTAGATTGGCCAGATGCAATAATTAGCCTTGGTCAGTTTGGGGGTGGATGACAGAATTCCCAGCAGCTGAATTTTATGGGTTAATGGGAGTGGCTGAGCTGCTGCCAGCCCTCGGGTGCCAGGGGTGAGCGCCAAGGGTGGTGTGTATGTGTGTGTGTGTGAGGGGGGAGGTGAATGCTGGCACGGACTGTTGCCTCCGGCTTTTGTTCTGGGCCTTAAGCCCAGGATTGGTGTGTGTGTGTGTGTGTTCTTGCACATTCATACCTCACAAGGACAAGTACACACAGCACTGGGTGTACAGTGGGAAAGGGGCGGTCAGGTTAGATGCCTCAGTTATTTCCATTTCTCTTGATGCCTCAGTTTTGCTAAGGAAGCCCCAGCTTTGGAGAGGACCAGCCAGGCTTTAGCTCATGGATGGGCAACTCCTAAGCGTCCCCTTTTCTCCACAGATGAACAGCAGCTGCTCGGGGCTGAGCAGGGTCCTGGTGGCTGTGGCTACAGCCCTGGTGTCTTCCTCCTCTCTCTGCCCCGAAGCCTGGGGTCCTCCAGGTAAGGAAATAACTCCGCATGCCTTGACACCATGACCCCACGGGGGTGGGGGTGGGGGTGGGGCTTAGCAGCCTGCTCCTCACCCTGTCATCCTCTTATGTGGAAACGGGGTAGAAGAGAAAATGCCTCATCTCAGATCCTCTTCACAGGCATCCAGTATGCGCAGCCCGGCAGGCCAGCGATGCTGTGCTGCCCTGGAGTGAATAGTGGGTGAGTGTTTACCTACGTGTTACTCTCATACTCACAGCCCTTTCTTGACCCTGCCCAGACTGCGTGTTCCCTCCTCTGCTTGCTTCCTCTGGCTGTCAGCCTTTCCTGTCTGTCCTAACCCTCCAACTGTACTTACTCAGTAGAAAATACAGCCAGAGATTGGGGATGTAGCTTATCTGGCGCGTACAAGGTTTGATACCTAGTACCAAAAAAATCATCAGTCTGTCAACTAGCCAGCATGTTTGAGTGCCTGCTAAGGTGCCTGGTCTACTGCATGAGATACAGCAAGATGCATGACTTCAAGAGCTTTCATCCTAGTGGGGCAGACAGACAGTGAGCACACAAGAATCTTACCAGGCCAAAAAGCAGCAGCCGCATGCAGGTTAGAGCAGACACACTCCTGACAGAGGTGATTGCTTGTGAACATGCCCTGAGGTGGAGATGACCTCAGCACTAAGGAACAGAAAGAAGACAATGCAGCCTGTGGGGAAGGAAGGTTGAGATGAGAAAGAAAAAGAAGGGAAAAGCAGACTACAGACGACTTTATAAAGAGAAGGGAATTCGGGCTTTGGTTTGGCCTCTTCTTTCTTGTTCTTATTTTATTGCTTTATTTTGGTACCAGGGAATGGCCTGGGACATGCTATGTAGCTCAGATTGGCCTCAGACTTACAGTTCAGCCTCCTGAGATGTGACTGTCATGCGCCACCACACCAGGCATAGAATCCTGGTTTTATTGCAAGTGTGCTTAGGAGCTCTCAGAGAACAATTGAGTGGCCTGACTTAGTCTCTCTCTGTCTCCTCAACTCATCTCAACTCTAGGACGCCAGTGTCCTGGTTTCGGGATGGGGAATCAAGGCTGCTCCAGGGACCCGACTCTGGACTAAGACACAGACTGGTCTTGGCTCAGGTGGACAGTGCTGATGAGGGCACTTACGTCTGCCAGACCCTGGATGGTGTATCTGGGGGCATGGTGACCCTGAAGCTGGGCTGTGAGTTAGGGAAGAGGGCGGTGAGGAGCCATGGGATTCCTCTGGGGACCTGGGGCCTGAGCAAGCCCTCTGGGATAGCGAGGAGCTAAGGATGTGTCAGCCTGCAGCTGTGGTCTATGTCTCCAGCTCCCCCAGCTCGACCCAAGGTCTCTTGCCAAGCAGTGGACTATGAGAACTTCTCCTGTACTTGGAGCCCAGGCCAGGTCAGCAGTTTGCCCACCCGCTACCTCACTTCCTACAGGTACGTGTGGGTGTGTCTGGTATGCGTGCCTATGCGATTGGGGGTTTTGGCATGATTTTGGTATAGGAGGCAGGGAGGGAAGTTCTGACAAACTCACAGTGAAGGTGGGGGTAGGGTGGGGTGGGGGGCCTCTTTTCCTCCTGACCTCAGACGGCACCCTTTCCACCAGGAAGAAGACCCTGCCAGGAGCTCAGAGTCAGAGGTAGGACATGAGAGAAAGACTGGGAACTCTCACTTGTGTCCTATTTCCAAAATCTAAGACTCTCCATCCCTTCTAGGGAAAGCCCATCCACAGGGCCCTGGCCATGCCCACAGGACCCTCTGGAGGCTTCGCGATGTGTGGTCCATGGGGCGGAGTTCTGGAGTGAGTACCGGATCAACGTGACTGAGGTGAACCCACTGGGGGCCAGCACAAGCCTACTGGATGTGAGATTACAGAGCATCTGTGAGTATCCCAGACCCCTGTGCCTCTTTCCCAGACCCACATCACAGAGACCCAAACAGACACACACACACACGCACACGCACACGCACACGCACTTTTTCATTTTGTTTGTTTTTCCGAGACAGGGCAGAGTTTCTCTGTGTAGACCTGGCTGGCCTGGACTCCCTTTGTAGACAAGGCTGGCCTTGAACTCAGAGAGATCCGCCTGCCTCTGCATCTTTGAGAGCTGGGATTAACAGGCACAGGCCACTGCACCCAGCTGACTCACACCCTCTACAAAGCGACTCCAGGACAGCCAAGGCTACACAGAGAAACCCTGTCTCGAAAAAAAAAATTGAGACACACTGCAGACCTCACCGTAGACCAGGCTGGAAGTTCCAACTTCCAACTGCTCTCCATTTCATACATAAAGAGTAGGTGGTCACAGGGTGAGCCACTGCCACTCCCTGCACATCCTAACAGACTCCTATCTCTAGGCCCTATGCTGGAGGCAACCCAATCCCAAACTCCCCCTGTGCAGGGGAATTGGCTCGCTGGTCCCTTCTTCTTCTTGACCTGAGTGTGGGAGGGGAGAAGGCAGTAAATTTAGGTTGAAATTTGGGCCAATGTGAATGGAAAGAAGAATCCCCTTTATTATTCAAACTTACCAAATTCTGCTCCCAGATTGCTGCTTATTTTATAAGGATGACAGACAGATCCTGAGGCTAAACAAGTGATCAAATTTGGCATTTCCTCTTTTTCCTGGGTGGTGTCCGACTAAAGTACCTCTGCACACACATTGTGGGAAGAGATGAGTACCTGTCGCTTACCCTGAATTTTTGCATCTGGCTACCCTTAGTGCGTCCTGATCCACCGCAAAGACTACAGGTGGAGTCAGTACCTGGCTACCCTCGGCGCCTGCTTGCCAGCTGGGCATACCCTGCCTCCTGGGCTCGTCAACCCTACTTCCTGCTCAAGTTCCGGTTGCAATACCGTCCAGCGCAGCATCCAGCCTGGTCTACGGTGAGGTCTGCAGTGTGTCTCAATTTTTTTTTTTCGAGACAGGGTTTCTCTGTGTAGCCTTGGCTGTCCTGGAGTCGCTTTGTAGACCAGGGTGGCCTTGAACTCACAGTGATCCTCCTGCCTCTGCCTGCAAAGTGCTGGGATGACAGGTGTGTGCCACCATGCCTGGCTATGTCTCAGTTTTGATCTTTGGATTCTGTCTCTGTTTTTGAGACCTGGAATATTCTGCATAGTTTCCCAGCATTGGCAGGTCTCAGAAGACCTGACTTTCCCTCTATGTAATGTTCCCAGGGGTTGAGCTGGGTGCTGGGAGTTACATCTGGTAGGACTTCTGTCCTGGCTAACTAACTATAATGCAAGCCTGTCTGTGAAATACAGAAATGGGTTAAAAAAAAAGTCCCTCCTAGGGATTGGGAAAATGGCTCCGCGTGTAAAGCAATTGCTGTGTAAGTGCAAGGACCCGAGTTTGAGTCCTCAGAACCCACGGAAAGCCAGGCGAGGCAGTGCAGTCTGTAACCTGAGAGCTCCAAAGCAAAAGAAAGAAAGACAGGAAAATCCCCAGAAGTTCATGGGCCAGCTAGCCTGCTATGCAGCTGAGAGAAACGAAGAGCCTGATTTAAACAACGGAACAGGCAAAAGGACTTAGTCCTGAGTTTATCCTCTTGACTGCCATACGTATACTGTGTCACACACTCACACACACACACACACACACACACACACACGGGGGGGGGGAGAGAATTCTAGGAACGGGGTACCTTTTACTCAGAGGATCCTCCTCATATACACATTGCTATGTCTAGCTGAGAACAGTGACCGTCCACTTCCAGAAATGTCAAAGATTGGTTGGTATCTGTCCTGGGAAACAGCCCCTTTACCTCATAATCTGCACTCAGAGCTGACTGCCTACAGGGTACCGTGCTACACTCTACACATTTGACATGTGTTATCTCCGTTAGGTGTAGTCACCCCTGTTTACAAACGAGGAAGCTGAGAATAGAGAGGCAGCCAGTCCACTCAGCAAGTAGCTTAACAAAGTTTTGAACGCACACAGAATAGCACCACCGTAGACCCTCTAAGCAACCACTACATGCTTCCATTTTCCAAGCCCCAGATGTAGATTCTGTGCCATTAGCCACTCAACATGGGGCCTAGGCCCTCTCTACCAGGCTGGTAGAGATGGCAGTGCGAGAAAGAGGGGCTCTTTCTGGGCCTGGGGCTGGGCAGGTTCTTTATGCACAGCTTGGACCCTGCCCTGAGGAACTAACCATCTTTGTCTCCAGGTTGAGACCATTGGCTTGGAAGAGGTGATAACAGACGCTGTGGCTGGGCTGCCCCACGTGGTACGAGTCAGTGCCAGGGACTTCCTGGACGCTGGCACCTGGAGTGCCTGGAGCCTGGAGGCCTGGGGTACTCCTAGCACTGGTGAGAGACAAAGACAAAGAAATGGGCAGAGCCCTTGCCCAAAGCAACTATCAGGTAGACACTTTAAAAAAAAATTATTTTATTTATCATATATGCAGTGTTTTGCCTGCATGTACACCAGAAGAGGGCACCAGATCTCAATACAGGTGGTTGTGAGCCACCATGTAGTTGACTGGGAATTGAACTCAAGACCTTTGGAAGAGCAGCCAGTGCTCTTAACCGCTGAGCCATCTCTCCAGCCCCAGCTAGACACTTTTACACATCCCCTTGTTAGGGTTCTTTAGACTTGCTATCGCTGTCCAGTGCTACAGCTTTGGGGGCCTGAAGCCCTGCCCTGACTTTAGCCCCGAGTCTGCGCCTCTGCACATACAGAGCATATATCTGCAAGCCTACAAGCCCTGTCCCCGGGAGCTGGCCCTTTGAAACTGCCTCATAGCCTCCCCCCTTAAACTTAGGTTCTAGCCCTGCCCCTGCCTTACAAAGGCAGAAGCTTCTATATATACCTCTCTTCAGGTCCCCTGCAGGACGACACACCCGATGGGAGACAGGCACACAAACAGCAGCAAGAGGCAGGAGCCCAGGAGGACGGTCCCACTTCTCCAAGGCCTTCCGTGCAACCAGACTCAAGACCGCTTGGTAAGCTTGGTGAATTCACAATGGTGTGTGGAGCACTTGGGAGGCAGAGGCAGGCGGATCGCTGTGAGTTCAAGGCCAGCCTGGTCTACAAGGCTGATTCCAGGACAGTCAAGGCTGCACAGAGACCCTGCCTCAAAAAAAAAAAAAAAAAAAAAAAAAGCAAAAAACAAAACAAACAAACAAACAAACAACCAACAACAAAAAGACAACGGTGTGTGGAGGATGAAAGTCCTAGACAGAAGGTAGCACCAGGGACGGCTAACATGGCTCTCCCAGTGACAAGGAGCCTTCTCCCTCAGATCACAGGGACCCCACAGAGCAAGTGGCTGTGTTAGCATCTTTGGGAATCTTCTCCTTCCTTGGCTTGGCTGTTGGAGCTCTGGCACTGGGGCTCTGGTAAGTGAGTGCTACTGGTGTCTTAGCTGTAACCCCCCAGAGCCCCGCTTGGATGCCCAGAGTCCACCTCGCCCCACCCCCACCGTCCCCACTGCCTGCTGCCTGCCTGCCGGACCTGCCTGACTTTGGAACTGCTTCTCCCCACCTGGCTGTCCTCTCCGTCATCATTTTCACTAACTTCTTCACCCTGTGCTAATAAATCCTCTTGGAGGAGACACAGAACTAGGGAGACAGCTGCCCTTTTGTGCTCCAGGCTGAGGCTGCGGCAGGACGGGCCTCAGAAACCCGGCTTTTTGGCACCAATGATCCCGGTGGACAAGCTTCCTGGTGAGTAGCACTTAGCAATCTGTGGCCCCACTTGAGTGTCTGGCCTAAGAACCTGAGGCCTTACGAATTCTGTGGCTCCTGGGCATGGCTGGAGTTAGGCCTTTTATTCCGGAGTGCCTAGTCTCAGCAATGGGTCTCTTCCCTCTTGAAGTCTTGGGAATTCCAGGTAGCTCCCTTCAGTTTCAAGGTGTCAGAACTGGAAATTTCTACCACCGCCCCCCCAGCCCCCTCATATGTCTTGGATCAATTCTTGCTCTTCTCCCTGACTTGAAATTTTCAATTTTATTACTATTGTGTGTTTGTGTGTGTATGATATGTATCTGCTGGGTCAGAGGACAACTTTGTGGAGTTCCCTTTTTCTATCTTTACAGGGGTTCTGGGCACTGGCCTCAGGCCATAGGCTTGCTTGGCAGCGCTCCGCCCACCGAGCTTTTTCCCACCTCTACCCCTAGGCCCAAAGCTACGCCTGCCTCCTTATCTTTAGGCTGTTAGGGCTCCCTCAAAAGTAGGCTCTTCTGGCCAGGCGGTGGTGGCGCAGGCCTTTAATCCCAGCATTCGGGAGGCAGAGGCAGGCAGATCTCTGTGAGTTCGAGGCCAGCCTGGTCTACAAAGTGAGTCCAGGACAGCCAAGGCTACACAGAGAAACCCTGTCTCGGAAAATTAAAAAAAAAAAAAAAAAAAAAAAGTAGGCTCTTCTGTTCCACCCCCAGAGTGTTTGGCTTGGGAATGTCCCCTCTTTTATTTCAGGATGTCTGGACCCATGTCCTGCTGTCTCCTGATTTGTTCCCCGTTCTTCTAGGCATTCCAAACCTTCAGAGGACCCAGGAGAACTTCAGCTGATTTCCCCTGTAACCCGGTCAGACTCAGACCCAAGAGGTCAAGTGGACAGGCAGAAAGACACAGGGCGGTGGATCGCTGTGGGTGGAGGTCTCAGCTGGAAGCCTGGAGCCCTTTCCTTTGAGACCCAATATTCCAAACTTGCTGCCAGCTGAATGCTCTGTGGACCTCTGATGTCATCCTTGAGGTGGAAGTCCACTCAAGGAATGTATGTATATGTGCATGTCTGTGTCCACGTGTGACTGTGTGTGTGTGTGTGTGTGTGTGTGTGTGTAGATGATTGGAGTGTGTGTGCAGTCTTGGCCTTGACCCTTATGGGGACTGGCAAGAGTTGAAATAAAGAGATGGAAGAAAGTTCTGGAGATTATTGTTTAATGTTGTCTTTTTTTTTTTTTTTTTTTTTGGTTTTTTTGAGACAAGGTTTCTCTATGTAGCCTTGGCTGTCCTGGACTCCCTTTGTAGACCAGGCTGGCCTTGAACTCAGGTCGATCCACCTGCCTCTGCCTCCCGAGTGCTGGGATTAAAGAAGTGCGTCACCACGCCCGACTCTTAATGTTGTCTTATTACTTTTGCTCTTGTGGGTTTGAGGACATTTTCTTTTGTAGCAGCAGGTTTTAGGTTGGGTACAGTCCCCTGGAGCCTTTTCCCATGGCGCTCAAGCCACCGAGCCAGGCTGCGGTTCTGGGGATGAACACAAACACTGCGCCGAGCCAGGTGGAGCCTGGGAAGGGAAAAGTCCAAAGCTAAGCCCATAGCTGGGGGGTGGTAGGGGGAGCTTAGGTCTAGGTTCAGGAGTGAGGGGCAAGAGCCGGAGGAGACCCTGAATAGGTGTTAAGAGTTAGCATTGGGCTAGGGGTGGAATCAGCCTCCGCGGGCTCCGACTGAGGGCAAAGTTAGAGGAATCAAGGTTGGGGGCAGAACTCACACAACAGCCTGAAGGTGACAGTCCCCGTCAGCCTCCTGCAGCTCCACTCGGATGATCCTCCTCAGTACCCTGATCGGGAGTGGTTGTCTGTAGAGCTGAGTACAGCAGTTATTGCTGGAAGGCATTGGCAAGGCTGGAGAACAACAGGGCCATGTCTTTAGAAAGGTCCAGACCCACCGCTGCCCTATTAGACGACTAGAGGTTGAGTTTTCTTGGCCCGTTCCATCTAGTCCATTTGCTCAACGTTCTATACCCCCCGAGAACTTACCTGCTCCCGGGGCGGGGCTCAGAAGCAACATCAGCAGGAGGCTGCTGGTGGGAAAGATCCCCTGCATGCTCTCAGCCTAGTAGATACTTCCTTCTCACTCATCCCCCCTCTGCTCCCCTCCCTTTTATCTAGCTGTCTTTTGCCTCAGGGCACCAGGTGAGTCAGAGACAGGTGGCAATGCCTTGCTTATCTTGTGATACTGAGCTCTAACTCTTGGCCTGTTGTCACCGAGCCCATCCCCTTCTCGGACTGCCAGTTCCCGTGGGCTTATAAGGCCTGGACAGAGAAGATGGGAGAGATGGGCTGGTGTTACAGAGCTTGGACAGCCAGGACCCACTGTAGCATCTACTAATAGGCATTTACACTCATACCCGTAGCTGCACATTCACAGTCATACATTGGTCATGCAACCTCATAAAGTCATGCCCATGAATGTATAGTCATAGACAAAACCCATACAGATCCAGCTATACCCAGAAGCCCCACCGTAATGCTGTTGCGTTTCCATAATCATCCCTCTGTACCGTGCTAGTGAACACATACTCTGATGGAAGAGTTTGTGAGTGGGTAGGAACAGGAGGCAGGCCAGCGCTAACCTGCCTTCATCTTCTCCTCCCTATTCCCTGCCCTGGCCTGCATTTTTTTTTTATCAGAAGAAACTGATGGGACTGGGCCCCTAACAGACTCTTCTTGGCCAACAGGGAAACTTTCACCACGAAGATAAGGAGGGAGACTGAGGTGGAAAAAGGAGGAGAAATAAAAGCTCTTTGATGCTTGGTTGCTGATGTTGAAACAGGTAAAAGGGGGGTAGGGCAGAGTGGTGGCATATGCCTTTATTTATTTATTTATTTATTTATTTATTTATTTATTTATTTTGGCACAAGTCTTTATTTCCAGCGTGTGGGAGGTAGAGGCAGAGGCAGGTCCATCTCTTTGAGTTTGAGACTAGCCTGGTCCTCACAGTGAGTTCCAAGCAAGCCAAGCAATGGAACTCCCAGAAGACAACAAAGTCCCTCTCTCAAAGCTCACCTTCTTGCTTCGGCTTTGTCTTGTTCCACGGATGCCAGCTTGTCAGTGGGAGCCTGGGGGGTTCCAGACTTAGTCTCTGGCTTGTTGGAGACATTGGACTCAAGAGCAAAGTTAGGTCTCTTTGGATCCCAATTCTATTCTCTGTCCACGCTGGGCTTGAAGGAACATACCCCCTCCCAACCCAGGTTCAGAAATACCCATTTCCCCATCCTGCTATTCCCCTTCCTTCCATGCAAAATCCCGACTCATCTGAGTCAGTTCCTTCTGCAAAGCAGTAAACTGCGTAGGGTGTGGTGGGCTTGTTGGGGTAATGGCCCAGACTCCTAATCTGGGGATTTCGATCCTCAAGTTCTGCTCTAGATTTGAAATACAATCATAACCCCAACCATCCATCCCTTATCTGGATGATACCTTTTCTGCTCTGAGGCCAGCCATCTTCTGCGGGGTGGAGCCCCCTGGGAGATGGCTTCCATTGGCCCTGAGCAGCTTGTTCATTACAGCTAGGCTGAAAACCCAAGCCTTGCTTCCTTCCTCCTGTCCAGGGTGAGACCCAAAGGCTCCTTCTGGACATTAACTCAGAGGTCTTGTGACAGTCTGGGAAGATGTGGGCCCAGGCCTAGGCAAAGCATTGGAAGGGGTCTTTGCTATAGAGATCATGAGGAAATGGCCAGAGGCTTGCATGCTGGAAGGTAACCACAACCCAGAGGCCACGTGTCCTGCATTTCCTGTACCGGAGGCTTCAGGGCATCTCTCTCACTTCTAGTCTAGGCCTTTGCCCCAGGGCTTGGGTGTAGCACCAAGAGAGACATTCTAAGGAAATCCCCCTGTTGTCTCATCTTGTCTCAAGTGTTCTCTCCTAGCTGGTTGCCTGCCATTTGTGTGTGCTCTTGGACTTGCTAATTGGGATATCTTTGGAAGGCAGAAACACTTTCCTGGCTGTGTACCCATCTGTCCTTTCTGTCTTCTTCAAAGATACAGAGGCCAAGTTTTCTTTTCCATGAAAAGCTGCCATGGCAGGGGCAGGGCCAGGCTACAAGTCAGCTTTGGGCTCAGCCAGACCCAGGCTGTCTCCACAACACAATCCTCAGGTGTTCTTCCTGGTGCTGGAGTTAAGTGTCTGGGTGGAGGTGCAGGTCTGACTGTTGGCCACCGGAAGGGGTCATTGGTTCTACAGTGATTTGGGCTGACAAGATTAAAATGGGGGTGGCAGGACCCTTTTAAGGAAGTAGCAGGAACTGCCTGTTCCTGCTGATGCCAAGTATTTTTAAAACTGCGAGCAAGGGCTGGCAAGATGGCCATGGTGCCAAGCCTGAGGACCTGGCTTCCATCCCTAAAACCCAAGAGGAAGAAAAAAAAAAAAAAAAAAAAAAAAACTGATTCTTAGAAGCTGTCCTTTGGCCTCTTCATGCACATGCACTGTGGTGGGCATACGTACACACACATGCAAATACGCACATATAATAAAATTAAAGACAAAAGACTGGGATCAGATGGGGGAGCCAGTTTGGGATTTTAACTATCGGAAACACCTTAGACCCTCTACCCTTGTCATTCTCCTGAGGTAGATAGGTGGAGGTGGCCTCTAGGGACTAGTCCTTCCTCTCACTGACAGCTGACTCTGTAACTTTGGCTGAAATGTTTTAGATCCACTCCCAGGAAAAGAAGACATTTGGCAAAGCGCCAGCTAGAGGAAAGTGGTGACAGCTGGAGTTGTGGGAACACTGATAAATGGGCGGGGCGGGGGGGTGAGTGTTGGTTTTGGGGAGGGTGTAGCAGAGAGCCAGTTACTGATAGTAATTGGAAGCCTGACAATGATGAGGGGCCCTTGGAAGCATGCAAGGGCATCCTACCAGGGAGGCACATGCCCTGTGGGTAAGGAAAACAGCAGGTGTGGAGTGGGATTCCCAGCACCAAAGGCGGCTGCGGCGGTAAAAGTCAGGAAGGCAGTGGGCGTGACTTTTAAATCTTTAATGCACCTGCTGTCTGTGCAGCGGTGGTAGGGGTGCGACAGAGGAGACCACGACCTGGGCGCTGGGGAGCAGGCCTCAGGCCGCTCGACAAACAGCTCATAAGGCCCCGCAGAGGCTCCAGCTTCTGCTCCCGGGGGTGCGCCGAGCTGTAGGGCGACCCGACAAGGACATGAGACGGGGCAGGGGCGCCTGGGCTCCCCCCCGCATCCGTTCTCCAGACACTGAACTAGGCGTTCATGCCCGCCCCGTGAGATCGCAGCCCCCTCACCTCCGCTCCCTGCGCCACATTCGCAGCCAAGGGAAAAAGTAGAAGCAGCCCCAATAGATCCTGCAAAGAGAAAGCAGAGCCCGACCGAGAGGGGCGGGGCTGACCCACAGACCCCACCCCTGGAACCTAGCCCGCGAGGAAGCCCCGCCCCCAGGAAGCTGGCCCCGCCCCCAGGGGCTGGACTGCAGCAGCCCACGCCCCTCCAGGGCCCGCTCCGCGAACCTTCCCCCTCCTCCCCTCCCCACCCCCCTGGCCGCACATCCCTCCTCCGCACCTCCCGCCTCCACCCACTCACTCCTCCTCAGCTTCCAGCGCCACCTCGTATCGCCTCAATCGCGACATGTCCCGGGCTCCGAACGGTTCCTGGGGAACAGGACGACGGGAAGATTTATTCCCAGCCGCGAGACCCCTTCTCCACCATTCCCCGGACGAGTGTGAATAATCCTCAGGTACTCTGAGGCAGGCGGCCCCCTGGCAACCGACTGCCACATCGGGACAGGATGGGGTTGATGGTATAGAAGTCACTGGAAGTTAAGGCGTTAGGAGGACGGTTATCTAGGGACCGGGACGAGGAGTCGTCAGGAAGTCTGGCGGCAGTGGGGCTGGGACATTTAGGGTCCTGGATCAAGATATTTTTTCAGGGGCTGAAGTCACCTGAAGGGGGGCCCAGGGGTCGGCACAGCCTAAACTCCCCGCCCTCCCTGGCTCCTCCCCGGAAACGGACCGTTAGCAATTACATCACAGGGATACCTTCGCACTCTACGGGTGGGGCTTGCGTAGCTCCCGGAAGGGGAGGGACCAGTCTATACACCCCTCCCCCAAGATGTGAGATCACAATGTTACGTTGAGAAGTGGCGTTGTGTTTTTGTGGCTTAAGGGGCGTAGTCGTTGTTTATTAAGAGGCCGGACACACAGAATCCTCATATCTGGGATGCAGACAAATTTTAGAGTTTATCACACTGGTAGGACGTGACCTTGATTCTCTTCACAGTACCCTCCCCCCTCCATCTCCCCCCTCCCTGCCCCCACTTTCCTGACTTTTACCTTGTCAATTGTTTTTCTTGCTTGCCCAGCCCTTGAATGACCTCAGGCCAGAATAGGCCACCAAAGAACACAGCCTACACAGCAGGCGAGACTATGGAAATATTTCTTAGCTCAGTGGCCTTGGCCAAATCATCTAATGGGTTTTATTTTATTTTTCACATTCAGTTAATCATGTGGTATCGAGTGTCTAGGAAATGGTATGCGCACTCCTCTTCTCCTTCCTCTTCTTCTTTTTCAGTTTTTTTGAGACAGGGTTTCTCTGTGTAGCCCTGGCTGTTTTGGACTCACTTTGTAGACCAGGCTGGCCTTGAACTCACAGTGATCCGCCTGCCTCTGCCTCCCGAGCGCTGGGATTAAAGGTGTGCGCCACCACGCCCGGCTGCTTTTAAACTTCTTAGCAGCTGCATTAGTTTCTTACTCCTTGATTTCTGTTCTGACCATGACAGCAATCAGGAGTTTGGATGGGAGGTGGGAAAGATGGTTTAGCCTCTGGCGGAGGGCTGGAGCTTAGTTCCCAGCACAGGTGTCGCAGGTGTAGACAGCTCAGTACCTGCAACTCCAGCGCCAGGAGAAATGGGTGCGTCTGGCCTCCAAGGGCACCAGCTCTCATGTGCACATACCCCCTCATAATTGAAAATAAAATCTTTTTTAAAAATGTAAAAAGTGTGTGTGTGTGTGTGTGTGTTGCATTGTTCCCCCCTAGGAAAGGTTTACAATATTGATCTCATGAGGTATTTGAACTGCTGTTCTCAAGGGCGGGAGTCAGGGTGAAGCGTGAGCTCCTGTTGCCTTCACTTTCCTGCCAGGATGGACAGACCACCTCAAACTGTGAGCCAAAATAACCCCTTCCTCCTTTAAGTCACCTTTGTGGAGTATCTTACGGCAGCAACAGAGAAGAAAGTAAGACCCCCACCTCTTCCCTATAGCTTTGAGATATGGGGGGGGGGGGTTTGGAGGAGGGAGGGAGGGTGAACCGGGCCCTCCCATTCTTGGAACACAGTCTCAGGAGCAGAGCGAGGCCCTCCCAGAGCCGCTGTAGGGCCTGCGTAGCCATCGCCTGAGATCCACCCCGCCCGTGATGAGCAGGGCCAAAAGAAAACGCTCTAATATTACATCCAATCCTTGTGCCTTGTGTTTCTGGTTGCGGTTCTGGTTTACCCTCCTGGTCTGGCCATTCCTGCCCCTCTCCTCTCTTGATCCATTTTTCTATGTTCCATAGCTTTCAGGAATGTCCAGAGATGAAAATTGTTTATAGGGCTGGGCGGTGGTGGCGCACGCCTTTAATCCTAGCACTTGGGAGGCAGAGGCTGGTGGATCGCTGTGAGTTCAAGGCCAGCCTGGACTACAAAGTGAGTTCAGGACAGCTAAGGCTACCCAGAGAAACCCAGTCTTGAAAAACCAAAAAAAGAAAAAAAATTGTTTATGGGCTGTTTTTCTTCCTCTAGGCCATTTTTATCTCTCTTTTCATTATTATTATTATTGTTTTATTGTTATTATTTTATTCAAGACAGGGATAACTGTGTAATACTGGCTGTTCTGGAACTTGCTATGTAGACCAGGCTGGCTTGAACTCACAGAGATCCGCCAGCCTCTGCCTCCCTGAGTGCTGGGATTACAGGTATGCAGCACCACACCCGACCTGACTTACTATTTTTGAAACAAGGTTTTTCTATGTATTCCAGGCTGGCTTTGAACTTTTAGCAATCTTTATGCCTGAGTCTCTCTAGTGCTAGGATTCTAGGAGTTTCCCACTTTATATGATAGTGGTGGTGGGGCTATCAACCACAGTGCTGTGATCCCTGTATGCCAATTCTTGAACACTGTGATATATTATATTATAAAGGCCTGAGCAGTCAATATGTGCACAGCTAATCAGAGCTTTTCATGAGGTTTGACATTTGGATGCCGGAGGATCACTGTTACAGATTGGTTACTAGACCAACAAAGCACCGAAAGTAAAGAGAGCGAGTTGCAGATCTACAGGGGACATCTCTGTCAACCCTCCCCCCTGCCCCTCCCCCCACTGTGGCTCAGGAACATAGTAAGAAAGGACTGGACAGGATGTAAGGGCCAGAGTATGGGGAGCCATGTGCTGTGAAATGTAGCTTTCTGATGATGGGAGACATGGCTAGCCCACTCACGAACACACAGAAAGTCACCTACATATGACCTCTATAAGATCACCTAGCTGAAAATCTGTCAGAGACGGGGTAGATGATCTCCCGGCCCCACCCGGTGCTAGGAGCTATTGGCAGTTGAGAGCTTCTGCGGGGTGAGGGGAGAGAACCATTGTTTTTGGAGGCTGTGGCCCTGGCAGGTTTCTCATGCTCCAGTGGATGCTCCACACCCGTGCACATACAGGCAACACTAACTTAGTGGGTTGTCAAAAAAAAAAAAAAAAAAAAAAAAAAAAAAAAAAAAAAAAAAAAAAAAGAAAGAAAAAGAAAGAAAGAAAGAAAGAAAGAAAGAAAAGAAAAAAGGAAATTGGGAGGGAGATGTGTTGGAAGGATATGGGGAAGTTGGAAGAAAGATATTGGGGTGTAGCTATGATCATATTTCATTGTATGCCTGTTTGGAAGTATCAAGAATAAAGAGACATTTTTTAAAATGGGGGAGCTAGAGAGAGGACTCCAGTGTACCGCTCTTGCAGAAGACCTGACTTTGGTTCCCAGCATCCATGTCTGATGGCGGCTCACAACTGCTTGCAGTAACAGCTCCAAGGGTTTATCACCTCTGACCTCTGAGGGCATCAGAACATGTGTCCACAACCCCCTGCACACACAATTAAAAAATAATGCAAGTAGATCTGAAACAGCTCCTTAGACCTCAGGTGTCTAGTGGCCGTGTTTGCTGCTCCTAGAAAAGCAGTAAGTGACAAGAGTGTCCTATGAGAAGAACAAGACCCCATACACAGGGAAACTTAAGAGAGGAGTGGAGGTCAGAACCCTTGAGTCCCTGTGTTACTGGTGGTCAGGACCTGGGCGGGGCCTGGGCGGGGTCTTTCTAGGCCCTTGACTTCTTATCCAAAGAATTGAAAACAGGAGCTCAAGCGATGACGACCTCCCTACCAGAACATGCCTCTGGCAGAGAACCTCCTTCATCCTGCTCCAGAAGAGAAGAGGAAACACAGGAAAAAGCGCCTGGTGCAGAGCCCCAGCTCCTACACTATGGGTGGGAAATGCCCAGGATGCTATAAAATCACCACTGCCTTTAGCCAAGCACCAATGGCCGTCTTGTGTGTTGGCTGCACCACTGTTCTCTGTCAGCCTACAGGCCAAAAAGCAAGGCTGACAGGAGGATGCTCCTCCAGGAGGAGGCAGCACTGAAAGTACCTGATTCAAGATTAGGGGAGCCACCCCAATGAACACATTTTGGATCAAAAAAAAAATAAAATAAAATAAAATAAAATAAAATAAAATAGGAGCTCACCCAGATTTGTACAAATAGCAAAGAAACTATCCAGAGCCAAGCAGTAGAAAGGGTCCTAACTCACTGTAAGAGCAGCCAACCATGTGAGTAAAGATCTGCAAGGGCCCCAATTTTCCAATTCTCTCATATGTTACATTTAGAATGCAGTTTCCTTTCTCTGCCTTCCTCTAGTGTCTCCCCTCTCCCCTCCCTTCTCCTCTCCCCTCCCCTCCCCTCTCTTCCAGATTCACATCCCCCTTCATCTTCACTCAGAAAAGAGCAGGCCTCCCAGGGACACCCACCAAACACAGCCTAACAAGCTACAATGAGACCAAGCACATACCACATCAAGGCTGGATGAGGCAACCCAGTAGAGGAAAAGGTCCCACGAGAAGGCAAGAGAGTCAGGGACAGTCCCCACTCCCACTGGAGTGAGTAGCTGGGTGTTCTTGATGGAACCCAATTCTTATTTGTGGCTTCTTTTTGTGACCTTAAAGAGGAGGAGCTTGGTCACAAGGGGTACCATGAGGGTGGTTCTCTGTTGGTATTGAAAGGTTAGGGGTACCGTGAGG
>OU015743.1:91685949-91700424 GCA_907169655.1 Acomys percivali | reverse complement strand
GTGAGGGTGGTTCTCTGTTGGTATTGATAGGTTAGGCTATATGATCATTTTCCTTCTACACAGGACCCTTTCCATAATGCCCTGACCTTATTCACATGCCCATCCAATTGCACACAGGAGAAAGATGGTAAATAACTCACCCTCCCTCAGAGTTTACTTGAAGACAAGGTTTTGACTTCTTTCATGTACTCCCCAAACTAATTCAGACTGGATCAGCTTCCCCATCTTCAAACTGGATGCACTGGGGACACCGTTGAATGAATAGGAACATCTGAATTTGATTGTTCTCAGGAAGCGAGGCATCTGCTTTGTTGTTCAGAGAGGGAGGGGGACAGTGGAGCTCTGAGGGTGTTCTGAAGATGCTAAGTGTGTTGTTTGGAGAAGAGTGTGTGCATAGGACATGCAGGTAAAGGAGTGAGGCTGCCAAGTGCATTGGTACACGTGGGGGAGGTGCTGTATAAGCAGATATAGTCCCAGCTTATGACATCATTTCCTGTGCTTGCCTGGCTCACCTGGATTCAATCAGGGACAAAGGCCATCTTTATTTTTTTTTATTTATTTATTTTTATTTTATTTTATTTTTTTGGTTCTTCGAGACAGGGTCTCTCTGTGTTAGCCTTGGCTGTCCTGGACTCTCTTTGTAGACCAGGCTGGCCTCGAACTCACAGCGATCCGCCTGCCTCTGCCTCCCAAGTGCTGGGATTAAAGGCGTGTGCCGCCATGCCCGGCTCCCCATCTTTATTTTTAAAAGAAAATTGGTGTGCCTGGGTGTGTGTGTGCACATGTGTTTAAGTAACCCAGAGAGTATATCCAATCCCCTGGAGCTGTAGTTAGAGGAGGCTGTGAGTTTCCTGAGCTGGATGCTGACATTGAACTCAAGTCCTCTGCAAGAGCAGCACGTGATCCTAACCACAGAGCCAGAGCCATCTCTCCAGGCCTGAGCACAACCTTTTAATCCTCCTGTCTCTGCTTCCTGAGGGATTGAAACTGTACATCACTGTGCCCTTCACTCAAGTTTGTCATTTTAAATATTATTACCCCAGTGCTTGCCTAGCATGCATGAAGCCCTGGTTTTGATTCCTACCACCACATAAACTAGGCATGGTAGCTTGTAGTCCCAGAACTTGGGAGGTGGAGAAACAGGAAGATCAGGAGTTGAAGTTCATCCTCAACTACATACTGAGTTCGGTCAGCCTGGCTTGTGTGAGCCTGTATCTCAAAAACCAATCAAACAATAAAGACAGGCAACAACAATAACCAAACCAAAAATACCAATTCTATTTTTTGAAAGGATTTATTTTAATTTGATGTGTATGAGTGTTTAGTGTCATGTGTATAAGTGTACCGCATGCATTCAGTGTGCAAGGAGGCCAGAACCGAAGTGACAGATGGTTGTGAGCCACCATGTAGATGCTGGGACACAAATCTGGGTCCTCTGCAGAAGGAGTAAAATGCTTTTAACCTCTGAGACATCTATGCCAATTAAAAACAAAAAGATTTATTTATTATGTATACAATGTTCTGCCTGTGTGTGAGCCTGCATACCAGAAGAGGGCACCAGATCTCATTATAGATGATTACAAGCCACCACGTGATTTCTGGGAATTGAACTCAGGACCTTTGGAAGAACAGACCGTGCTCTTAACCTCTGAGCCATCTCGCCAGCCCCTATCTGTGCTGTTCCAAGCCTAAACCAAGTTAGTTACCAAGCAAAACAAAGAGCTTTCCAGCCAAAGGCTCCATCAGGCCACTCCTCTTATTGTCAGCACCACTGTGCTCTCCAAGTGGCTTCTCAAAATAGTTCTCCAAATATTTTTCTTAGGGAAGGAGAATTGACTTTGTGTGTGCAACTGTGTATGTGTCTGTTTAAGTCTGTATTGTGACTATACACTTATACATTTCTGTTATTCCCTTGATGTGAATATACTTATATATGTATATATACACACATACATACACACACACATATGTATGTATAGTTACATCATGAATGTGTACCTATATATGAGTATGAAACATATGAAGCGTCCTTTGAAGGTGTCAACATTTGTATATTATGGGAGAGCTTGTTTTCTGTTTTCTGGAGGCTTTTCCTCTTTCCCTCCTCTTTGTTTGGTTGGTGTTTTGAGACAGGGTTTCTCTGTGTAGCCTTCGTTGTCCTGGACTAGCTTTGTAGATCAGGCTGGCCTTGAACTCACAGAGATTCACCTGCCTCTGCCTCCCAGGTGCTGGGATTAAAGGTGTGCGCCACCATGCCTGGCTCCCTCCTCTTCTTTGAATGTCTCTCTTTCCTCCCTCTCTCTCTCCTCGTTCAGGGTTTTGCTAACCTGGAGCTCATTATGTGGTCCTGGGCAATTTCTAACTTTCCTAACTCTCTTGCGTTAGAAGCGTCCTGCCTTACTCTACTGAGTATGGCGGTTACAGGTGTGCACTCCCTCACTGGGCTTTTCTATTTTTAATTCACTACAAGTCAACGTCACAGAGTTGGCTGTAACTAACTTGTCACGTGTGTCTATATGCTGCGCCCTGAGCATGCTAGCCCCCTTCTCGGTGAGGTTATCTCCACTCTCTGCTCTCCTCTTGGCACCTTTCCCAGTCCCTAAGAAACCTTAATTCCCTTCCTATTCTCCTTACATCGTCCCTAGTGTCTGCCTTTGCAAGATTTTTTTTTTCTTTTTCATTTCATAGATCATGTCTCATTTTGGAGCCCAGGCTAGTCTGTATCTCACTATGTAGCCCAGGGTAGCCTCAAAGTTACAATTCTCCTGCCTCAGCTTCTAAGTGCTGGTGTTATAGCTATGTGCTGCTTCTGTACGTCTACAAGATTGACCTACAGTTTTCACAACTGGGTGAGGGCAAGTGGTATTTGCGTCTCCCGTCTCCGTGCCCAGCTTGTGTCTCTTGAGATAAGATTCTAAGGATGCTTTTTCAATTCATTCTTTTGTGGGGTTCAGTATCACAGGATCTACAGGGGACCTTCTATGCCTGAGACAAGAAGGACGTGGAGCTGGCTTGAGAGCTCAACTTTGAGGCCTGCAGAGGGAGTCTAGAAACTGGGCTAAGCAAGGTGTGAGGCTGCTGATCTGTGGAGCTGGGGCTCTGGATGAAAATACGAGGATGTGACATTCCAGAAAGAACAGAAAATGAGCAGGAAATCAAATGACTCAGCTTCTGAAAGTCCCCAGCCCTGGCGAGGGGTCCATTTCGTTTCCCATGCTTCTCCAAGTCTGATCATGTCCAGAGGGTCTTGGGTCGGAGCCAGGGGCAGAGCGTGGCCCTGCAGCCCTGAGTGGGTGGAACATTACAAGAGTTCCAGGAGTGCTGGGAGACCAGGATGGGGGAGTCTTGAGCAACAGCACAGCCCCCCCCCCCCCAAATCCCAACCCCTCTAGAGCTTGAAACAATGTCATGGCCAGAGTTTGTTTGTTTCTTTTTTTGGTTTTTCGAGACAGGGTCTCTCTGTGTAGCCTTGGCTGTCCTGGACTCACTTTGTAGACCAGGCTGGCCTCGAACTCACAGTGATCCACCAGCCTCTGCCTCCCGAGTGCTGGGATTAAAGGCGTGCGCCACCACGCTGGGCCTCAGAGTTTGTTTCTTAAAACCTTCCTTCTTCTGCTTGTTATCTAAGCCTCTTGGACTGAACCTTCTTGGGAGAAATTCAGGAAACCGGGGTCCCTGGAAGTAAAGCATGTGATCCCCGCAGCTAGCGAGGTGGAGTTCTGGAGGACTAGAGAGAAGCAGGAGAGATGCGTGATGGAAGGAGCTTTGAGAGACAGAGGGATTGAGGTTGTTCCAATGTAGGTGAGTGGTGGGAGGGTAGAGAGAGGCTGCAGGAGGTGGGGCTGGGGAGCTATTTCTGGTCAGATTCCTGTGGGTGGAGCCAGGGGATGGCTAACCCAACTCCAAGGCACAGTCCTGGATGCTAAACCAGAAAGCAAGAGCCTAGGTGGGTTCAGTAGTGCAGCTACCCCTGGATGGGGTGGGGTGGAAGGGCTTAAGGCAGGGATGGGCTTAGCACAGGGGCCTGAAGAAGCTGCTAGGACCCCTGAGACAAGCTAAGAGTAGAAACCTATGACTTCAGCCAACAGCAGAGGAAGAGACAGATGGGCAAGCCGGGAGAAATATAGACCCACTTCTGGCTTCCAGGTTGTGGAGCCAACTGCCTATTTGGGGTTTCTTCTTGGCATTCTGACAGACGTCTAATTCCAGAACCATCGTCTAGGTTCTCAACACTTCCCTCCCAGCTTGTCTCCCCGCCCAGGCACCCATCCCTGAGAATGTCCCCACCATCCTGCCGGCTGCTCAGGCCCGAAGCCTGCTGCTACCCTGGCTTTCCCCTTTCCTTTACGCTTCACAAACAGAACCTCTCCACTCAGGCCGTTGCTCTGTTTCAGATGCATGCCTAGAACCCCTCCTCATCTCCCACTGTTTCCTCTAGGTTAGGCCAGGATCCGCTCCTTCCGGGCCATGACTTTGCCTTCCTCACTTGTTTCTGTATTATCCACTTTCCAGGCCACCAAGAGGGTCTCTTAAAACTTTAAATGCCATCATGTTACCCCTTGGCTGAAATCTTTCACAAGACTGAAAATCCAATCCTTATCCCTTTCTGTCGCTTGAAAAGTCATGGACCATGTGACTCCGGCCTCTTAGCCTCACCTCTTTATACACCCTCCCCTCCTGGTCTACTGGGCTCCAGCCACTTCTCTTTTATGACTGGCTTTTCTTTTAGGTGTTCACTTAAAAAAAAATCCTCAAAGGGGGCTGGAGAGATGGCTCGGGGTGGGGGGGTGGGGGTGGGGGGTTAAGAGCACTGGCTGTTCTTCCAAAGGACCTGGGTTCAATTCCCAGCAACCACATGGCAGCTCACAACTGTCTGTAACTCCAGGTCCAAGGGATCTGACACTTTCACATATACAAGCAGGTAGAATACCAATGTACATAAAATTTAAAAATAAATAGACCATTAAAGAAAAAAAGGCTGGGCAGTGGTGGCACAAGCCTTTAATCCAACACCCAGAGGTGGATTTCTGTGACTTCCAGGCCAGCCTGGTCTACAGAGTGAGTTCCAGGACAGCCAGGGCTACACAGAGAAACCCTATCTCACAAACAAAGAAACAAACAAACAACCTCCTCAAAGAGGGGTCCTGTAGGCATTTTATTTTAATAGTAATGGTGGAATTGGTAGCAGTGCCTGTCTTGGCCCTTGAACTCAACAGTGTATAAAGTGTCTCTGGCCAATTGCCATGCAGTAAAAGGGTAATATAAGAGATAGGGGACGTGGCACATGCCTGTGATCCCAGTACTCAGCGAGGCAGAGGCAGGCAGATCAGGCAGGCAGGCCAGCCTGGCCTACAAAGGGAGTCCAGGACAGCCACGGCTACACAGAGAGACCTTGTCTCGAAAAGAAAAAGTTACCAACTAAGCCCTGGGACTGGTTTCAGAACTCCTGACTATAGATAGCTTTTCTTTTTCAGAAGACAGAGTCTCACTGCAGTTCTGGCTGACTTGGAACTCCTTATGTAGATCAGTCTGCCCTTGAACTCTCAGCTGTCTGCCTGCCTCTTCCTCCTGGGTGCTGGGATGAAAGGCGTGTGGCACCTGGTCCCACCTGACTGTAGCTTTCTAATTCAGTTTCTCCCTGTCTGTGCTTGCTTCATGTCCTCACTCCCTTCCCCCTCCTTTGTTCCATTCTTGAGTGGAGCTTATTATGGCGGTGTTCTTACTCCCACCAACTTCTCTTGAAGTTAAGCATGGTCATGTGACCCACTCCTGCTAACACAAAAAAATGTGAGCAGAAGTGGCATGCATCCCTTGCGATCAGAAACATTGAGGAACGTGTTCTCCTTCGCTGTCTGTCTCAACTGATCATGGCAGCGTGTGTTGAGATGAAGAGGGGGTGCCTAAAGATCAAAGCAGCTTGGGATGCTTTGCTACCACATGGAGCGCAGCTGTGCTGAGGGCGTGCTCGCCTGGACCCAGAGTGGCTCCGTTTGTGTGGGAACGGAATTTTGTGGCGTCACGGTGCTCAGATTTGGGTGTCACTTGTTAGTAACTCGATCTATCCTGCCAGTCAGAGATGAGTTGGTGGTGACAGAACAGAGAGATAAGATCGCAAGAGGAGGAACGAGTGTCGCCTGAGCTCTTAGAGTCGGATAGTGCAGACTGAATCTTCATGCCCACCTAAATTCACACAATGGAGTCTTTTTTGTAGTGTGACCACATCTAAAATCAGGATTTTAAAGCCAAAACACTAAGAATGTAACATTTATATAATTCCTGATTGTGTCATGGTTCTTCTCGCTATAGGTGATCTATTGTATATATGTGTAAGTTTGGGGTGAGTCTGGGCAAATTAGACCCTGACTCAAAAGAAGAAGAAGATGAAGAAGAAGAAGAAGAAGAAGAAGAAGAAGAAGAAGAAGAAGAAGAGTTAAATGAAATTATAAAAATGGGAGCTCTAATACAATGGGAAAGTGGTCCCATAAGAAGATATTCTCTGTCTCTGTCTCTGTCTCTCTCTCTCTCTCTCTCACACACACACATATGAATGCAAAAGTGCCAAGGTGGTTAGGAAAAGAGCCCTCACCAGAAAGTGATCATATTGGTACCTTGATATTGGATTTTCAGTCTCTAGTATTGTGAGAAAATAAATTTCTATTAAAAAAAAAAGATTTATCTATTTATTACATCTACTGCCTGCTTGTATGCCCACACACCAGAAGAGGGCACCAGATCTCATTATAGATGATTATGAGCTACCATGTGGTTGCTGGGAATTGAACTCAGGACCTTTGGAGAAGCAGTCAATGCTCTTAACCGCTGACCCATCTCTCCAGCCCTAAATTTCTATTTTTTAAAGCTGACCTGTCTATGGTGTGTGTGTGTGTGTGTGTGTATGTGTCTATATGTATTTTATTGATAACAGCTTACTGGGACAGGCATGCTGTTGCTAAGGTTCTGTCTTTGGCAGGTGCTGGCTGTGCAAGCACTATGTTAAACACTATGTCTAGTGTTTAAGTCTAGGGATCGGGAAGGCAGGCATGGATACTGATGCTGGGTAGCCAGGCAGTTGAGACATTTCTCTGTCTCATTGCCCACACTTCACCCTTTTGATGTTTGAGGGATCGCCTGCTCTGTTAGCCTTAGTTCCTGCCACAACTTGCTTTGCACTGTAGAACCCAAAGTTATGCACTCATTTCTCCAGCTCCTTTTGCAGCTGAGAGACAGACACATAGGACAGGCTTTGCTAATCAGAAAGACCTTTCCCGGGCAATGAATAGGAAGCTAGACCCAATGAAAAGGGTCAAGGTTATCAGAGAATCTGTTTGGGAGGTGTAGAAGTGGTGACAGAAATAATGTCCACCTTACAGGGCAATTGATGCTGTTATCACAGAGGTGACAGATGTACAAATAGAGGATCTGTCTGTCTATCTATCTATCTATCTATCTATCTATCTATCTATCTATCTATCATCTGTCTGTCTATCATATGTATGATATATATATATAAACTTTGTCATTTCTCTATCTCTGGGGATAAGTTAAGAACATGTACTACCACTGTGCCATTCTCCTTGTCTTCTATTTAAAAACATCGCACCAAACTAACAGAGTGACTTCCTATCTTGAAAAAAAAAAAAAAAAAAAAAAAAAAAGCCTTCAGAACAACTTGAAGGCCAAATTTGAGTTTGGAGTCCTTGGACCTTGGAGGTTCCACGTTGAAATGAGTTTTGGTTCACTTTCCGTTGTTAGTTAACACACTACCACACGCCGGCTAAGTAACGAAGAAAGGAGTGTTGTTTTGGTTTATAGCTCTAGTCCGGGGTTAAAGGTCCACGTCTGCTGCTGGCATTCTTACTGCAAGAGTCCTGCAGTGATACCAAGGGATCACATGACACCAGATGCAGACCTCTCTGGTCCCTCTACCTCTTACAATGTCACTAGAATTCAGTCATGGGACTTAACCTTGATAGCCTGAACCACAGGGCCTCACCTCTTACCACTGTAGCTTGATTCCTCCTGCCTTCATCTGTCAGCGAGGATTACGTTTCTGCATGAGTTTCATAGGAAACCAGACTCAGGCCATTGAGAGTGATGAGGGGAGGGCCAGTTCCCACTGGACACTTGTTCCTTGCTTCCTACTTGAACTCCCATCTCAATCTGTTTAGTAGAGATCCCATAATCCTGAGGGCAAGCATCCCAGCCCCATACTTAAACACAAGGCTTACACATGGCTACCCTCTGGACCCAGTGTTGTGTCATCAGTGGACGGTCCATCCTAGGAAGAGCAGAAGAGACCCACAATGGTACTGGAAGCTGCAGAGGATGCCCCGGATTTTGTTTTTTTTGAATGTTGATCAAGAAAGAGGAACATGGGATCTGAGTGGGCATGCCCTGTTGGCCCTGGAGACTTTTTATCTGGTGTGTAGAGATATGAGTGGAGGAAGGTCAAGGCGCCGTGCTGCCCCAGCAAGCTGTCTCCATTGGTCCTAGCTGGGTTGCACGACTGGAGAATGATCCTCCTGGGTTCTCTTGTCTTGCCATTTCCTGCATCCTCCCAGGGCCTTCCCACCCTGGCTTCTGTTTAAATCCATCAGTGAGTGCCAGTGGCTTGTAGGTAAGAGCCCTAATGATACATCTATTTTCCTTCTAAAAGCAGGAGGCCCTCCACGAAGCCCAAGGCCGTACTCATTTAGCGTGTCATTGGGTTATCAGTAATGAGAACAGAGCTTGACATGAGTATATCTTCTGGGCTGCAGCCAGTGGCAAAGCACTACTTTAATGACAAGAGGTTTGAGAAAACCCTATATGATGACAGCTTTGAGACCCCTGGAGGCCCTGCTCAACACGAAGAGCCAGCACTGCCATGAGGAGGTGTCACGTATGCGGGCTGTAGAGAGCCCAGTAGCCCCGGAACCGAACAGTTTCTGTCCTTCCTCGCCGGGCTTGTGTGTTTTGGGTAGTGATAGGAGTTCTGGGGGGAAGTGGTGGCCTGCTGATTATGGGAAGAGCTTGACGTTATGGTGGTCCTGCCATTGATGGGCACACAGTAGGTCCCAGGACTTCTTGTCGAGAGTAGATCTTCTTAAGTTGCTGAGATCTTTACAACATTGAGGTCCTGACAGGAAAGGCTGACTTTCTTTTGGGGTGGATCCTTGAAATGACTGCCTGATGGGCATGAGCCTGTAGTGACTGGGGTGTTGATGGAAGTTAGCTCAGACTTCCTGGTGTCGTGTCGAGAGTCTGAGATCAGAGCCTGAGGGGGTCCAACTGACCCAGAACCTGGTGTTAAAGGTTTCCCACGAGGATGGCTCATGTTTTCTTCTCACTGGGGCCAAAAGAAAGAGCCCAAGGTCCTAGGCACAGAAACAGTCAGGGTTCTCTGCTCCTCAGAGGCTCCTCCGCCATCCTGTCCTTGGCCTGTCTGCTTGAAGCTCTTCAGGAAATAGAAGTGGCCCTTGCAAATGTGTCATCGAGGAGACATTAACACTCCACTGCCATCGCCAAATACTTTGTCCTTCTGGCTGGGTCCTGGCGGGTCAGCAAAGAGGCCTTCAGTCCTTAGTCCCATCAAAAGGCTGGCCCTGTCCCTTTCCAAAAACCAGACAGACAGACAGACAGACAGACAGACACACACACACACACACCCCAGTCCTCTGGATCCCAGTTCACTGCACCGTCAAGAAAGCCAGTGTCTGAACAGATCTTGGTTTGAAGCTCTGGAGAAGCTCACTGCCCTTCAGCTGCAGGCTGTAAAGAGGCTGGATGCTCTCCAGGGGCCATTTCTATTCTGGAGTTCAAGCACTGTCTGGGCCTTCCAGCCTTACTTGTTGTTGTTTTCCCCACTTCAGCTCTCCCCAGCAAGCCAAGCCTTCTTACTCTTACTAGACATCGCAGCCCTCAGGCCCCAGTTGAAGGACCACTGACCAGGCAAATGTGGGCTTTGTGGCTTTGAGAAGTCATAGTACTCTGTTCTGCAGTTTCCTTATATATAAGATGGCAGTAACAATACCTACCTTGTAGGTTGAGGGTGCAATGAGATAACGCAGACAAAGGCCCGGGCTTGGAGACTGGTACTTGGTCGTCATGTGAAAGTAGTGCTAATACCTTCACATCTGGCCCCATTGTACTCTTCTCCGTCTTTGCCTAGGGGGTGGGCCAGTTCAGAAAGGTGGCTCATGTAGCAGCATTCTGGGAGCAAACTGCTCGGCTTGAACCCCACTCTGCCAGTTTTTCCTAGCTGTATAGCTTGGGTAAGACACCTTTCTTCTGTGCCTCAGTTTTGTCACCCACAGCATGAGTTTGTCATAGTGCCTACAGCAGCACCTGGCACCTAGAGAGCCCCCTGTGGTGAATTTGCCGTCACCTCAGGACCATGTTCATCCACATAGACAAAGTCCCGGGTGGGGGGGGGGGCAGCGCATCTAGAATGCTTGGTGTCTAGAGAAATGCCTGTTTTTAGGGGAAACTCCCCAGTTGGGAATCTTGCTCTTTTGTGAGACCATTTCCAAGACTTTCTGCTGAGTCTAAATTTCCCGGAGGGAAGAAGAAGGGGGTGGCATGGGGTGGGGGCTTGCCAAGAAGTTGAACATGAGATTATCAAAACCTTATGGCGTTGGCTCTGGCCAAACATTCAATGTCATGGCAGAGGCAGCTGCAACGGCTTTGAGAACTAACTAAATCTCTCTCTCTGTCTCCCTGTTTCTGTCTCTGTCTCTGTCTCTCTCTCTCTCTGTGTGTGTGTGTGTGTGTACTATGCTATATTTTAATCAAATACATGTTGAGGCTTATTCTGGGCTAGCCGTGCAAAGCAATGTTGGCAGTGGAGACGGATAAGGCTCACTCTCTTCCCCTGGGAATTCTCAGCAGATGTCAATGGCAGGAAACATAATCTGACAAAGTTGGGGGGGTTCCCTGAGCAGGCATGTTAGGTACTTTAGGGAGATATTAGCTTCAGGGACCCTGGGCCTCCAGGGACCGTGAGTCTTGAAGGCAGTAGATACCAACCTGTGTCAGGCACTGAGCCTGTAGTAAATACCGTGTGCCCAGGGAGGAAGTGTCTAGGTAGAGGTGTACAAGTCACCCCATCCTGTTTGGGGAATCAGGAGTCTGTGCTACCTGTCAGAGAAGTAACGTCTTCGCCATTGTCAGAGACAGGCAAGCAGAACTTGGGGTAAATGAGGATGTATTCCTCGTTAGTGGACTCTGGAGACAGGTGGGGTGACTGTGCTGAGGACGTTTGGGCAGGAGAAGGCAAGCTGCTGGTCGCTAGAGAGATAATGGACTAATACCTAGTGCTAAGGGGGCCGGGATGGCTTGTGCGTAGGAAACAATAGAAGTTAAGGTGGGGGGCAGTGGCTGGAAGAGTGGGGAAGGTCGTAAGCCGGATTCCTAATGGGGTGTTTATTTCCTAACTTGTTATTACTGTTATTTTGGTTTCCCAAACAGGGTTTCTCTGTGTAGCCCTGGCTGTTCTGGACTTGCTTTATAGATCAGGCTGGCCTTGAACTCACAGCAACCCACCTGCCTCTGCCTCCCAAGTGCTGGAATTACAGGCATGTGCCACCATGCCTGGCTTATTCTCTAAATTATTCTTTCTTCTTCTCCTCCTCCTCCTCTTCCTCCTTCTTCAAAAGATTTATTTACTATTATGTATACAGTACTCTGCCTGCATGTATACTTGCAGGCCAGAAGAGGGCATCAGATCTCATTATAGATTGCTGTGAGCCACCATGTGGGTGCTGAGAATTGAACACAGGACCTTTGGAAGAGCAGCCAGTGCTCCTAACCTCTGAGCCATCTCTGCAGCCCCTATTCCCCATTCTTAACTTCCCAGGTTTCCCTAGTCAGGCTGGGGACTGCATGATATAAGGCACACCACTAGCTCCTAGATTTTCTTTCTTCCTTAGCATCAGCCTCTGGCTATGTTGGCTGTTGGGGGGAGCCTGTACTGAGCTTAGCTTGAGATCTGAAGATACAAGAGTCAAGTCTTTGGAAGGACTCCAAAATTGGGCCTTTTTCTGCTTCAGACACGGCACTGAAACTCCAAGCTGGAGAGTGTTGAAGAAACTTTCCCAGAGTCCCTCAGTGATAGGGTGGAGACCGGGTTGTAAGACCAGCACAGGGACCAGGGCTCCTAACCCTCCCACTGCCATGGAGATATTGTCCAAGGGCCCCTGTCCTGGTAGCACCTTGGGCAGGGACCCCATGCTTGTCTCTCTTTTATATTTCTCTGAGGCCTGGGACACCAGAGGGAGGATTTATGTCTGCTTCCAAGGCAAGCTGACTTGTTGGTTCCCCTGGGACCTGAGCCAGATCTGAGGCAGCATCTCCCATGCCTTATGTGTTTGTCTTTTGTCTGTGGGAGCCCGAGCACTTGTGTCGGGGGTGGGGATGGGGGTGGGGGTGGATGGAGGTCAGCAGAGTAAGTGCATGCATGGATGCACGTGGCTAACTTACCTCAGGCATTGCAAACAATTTTCTAGCCATAGAGACTATTCTGGAACTCTACCCCCACCAATCCCACCCTTTGTGACTCTGAGGCCTGAGATACTTGAGGTTTTGAACACCTGTCTGTAGGGGAAGTGGCTGCTCCTGCCACCTCTCCCCCTGTGACACTCGATCTCTCAGACACCTGGCTGCTTGAACCTGTCTGGACGGCAAAGACAGGGAGGCCTGAGAGCCGGAGTGGACTGGGGAGCACAACTCTGTCACTACAACTTTCCTTTTAAGGCTTGCCCAGCCGGGCCTGGCTTGGCTACTGATATAACGAGGCCCTGGGAGTCACACCCAGGAAGCGTCCCAGACACGGAGCAGCCCTAGGGCCTGTTCTAAGAGCCACAGGGCTTTTGTCCTCCAGAATGGAGACTCGCTCCCTAAGACTCAGCGTTGCCTGTAGTTCTGGAGCCCATGTGCACAGAAGGGGTGGCCAAGAGGCTCCTCCATGCCGAATCTTGCAAGCATCCCTGGCTGCTCTTCCTTTCACCCTGCGGGCCTGTCTTCCTATCCCAATCCCTGGCTCCCTGCCAGTGTCTTTGATTCATCTGGACCTAGGGTTGCTCTGGTACCCTGGGCCCTGCTCAGACTCTCTGAGATGGAAGAGCTGGGCTGGAGGTCAGACTCAGAATGGGCGGAATGGAAGACGGGGCTGTCCTCCATGGTTGCTGACCATTTCTCACCTATTTGTTCATTCTCTAAGCAAATATTTATTGACTTCCCTATCTTGTGCTAGGCGATCCATTGGAAACCAGCATAGATAGGGCCCTTGTCCAGAAGGACAAACTAGCAAAAATAGGTTTCTGTAATGAATGCTGTGTGTGTGTGTGTGTGTGTGTGTGTGTGTGTGTGTGTGTGTGAGAGAGAGAGAGAGAGAGAGAGAGAGAGAGAGAGAGAGAGACAGAGACACACACACACACACACACACACACACACACACACACACAGAGACAGACAGGCACACAGAGAGAGACAGAGACAGAGAGTCAGAGAGTCAGAGAGACAGACAATTTCCTGGAGGAGGAAATACCCAGACCCCAAAGGGAAGCCAGTATAGGGCAGAGGAGGAAGAAGAGGGTAGGCACACATGGGATGGCGGCGGGGTGGGGGTGGGGTGGAGGCTCCTAGATAGTGGAGCCATGCCCCCTGCCCCTCCTCTTACCCTCACCAAAGCTCCTCAACACTCCTCGCCCCAGTCACCTAGATGCTTAATGCTTAACCACCTGCCTGGAGGGCAAAGACTTCAGAAAGGTCTGAGGGTTCTTGGGAACTTTGCAAACTGACTTAAGTTTTGTGCGGCTGAATACAGAGTGTTATGGACACCAGGAGATATGGGCTAGGTCCTTACTTGTGGGCCTGGTTCTGGGAGCATGGGGGTGCTAGGTAGAAGCTGGTGAACAGCTTGCTCAGAACTCGTGGGATGGAAATCTATCCTGCTGCCATCCCCCCTCCCCCTCCCTACTCGTTGGCAGACGCAGACAGATCCAGGGGTACCAAGCAGCTTTATTGGAAGCACTGCCATCTAAACCATGTAGCCATGGGGAGATGGCGCGCGCTAGCCACACAAACTCTGCCATGCACATTCCCGTTCAGGGTCACACTGATTCTTCTTGGCACAGCCCTGGAAGGGTTAGGTCTGGGTGGCGCATCAGGAAACCTGGTCCTCTCTTCCGGTCCTGGGTTCATTGACTCCAAGACACAGGGCGCCTTTGGGTGCTGTCATGCTTGGTTAACCGATGCTGCGTTTGTTCTAAGGGGAGGGAGGAGAGGCAGAGTCATGGGCTGGAATCTCAGACAAGGGTTTAGAGGGTGGAGGTGATGGGACTGAGGAGTGTTGTGCTTGCCTTTAGTCTTCGGATGATGCGGTCCACCCAGGGCTGGTCTGGGGGTGCACAGAGCTGGTAGCCCCTTAGTGTGGTGAACCTGTAGTCAGGAGAGAGAGAGAGAGAGAGAGAGAGAGAGAGAGAGAGAGAGAGAGAG
>OU015743.1:91664610-91685939 GCA_907169655.1 Acomys percivali | reverse complement strand
AGAGAGAGAGAGAGAGAGAGAGAGAGAGAGAGAGAGAGAGAGAGAGAAGCCCTTTGAACAGGTTTCCTAGAAGGTTCTAGAATGAGGAGCAGAGGCGGCTTGGAGGTTGTGTATGGGGACCTGTTTCAGGGGCCCCCATGAAAGGTGGGCTTGGCCATGACTCAGGGGATAAAGCCGTAGTTGTCTTAGCAAGCCCCCCCCCCCAGGGGAGATGGGCAGGGCTAGATGGTCTTCCCACAACTCACACGACAGCGGGCACCCTGCAGCCATCCTGGATAAGAAGGTAGCGGAAGGCTTTCACGATGTTCCCAGGGATGGGGCGCTGGGTCACAGACAGGCAGCAGTCTTCCGCATCATTTGCGCCCCCCAGTGCTGGGGCTGAGATCGGAGAAAGAAGAGGAGACTATGAGGAAGGGAGGCTACAGCCTGAAGTGGCGTTAACTGTGTGCGTGCGTGCGTACATGCGTGTGTGTGTGTGTGTGTGTGTGTGTGTGTGTGTGTGTGTGTGTATGCTATTCAGCCATATGTGCCACTGTGGCCCCATCGACTGCTGAACGTACTGTAGTCTTCTAAGCCATTTAGTAAGTAACCATTTCTCTGTGTCCTCCAAACACTGCTCTGGTCACGCACCCTCCCCCAGGTTTTCTCAGTCTTCACTGAGTTGTAGCAAATGGAGAGCTAAGGATTGGTAGTCACAGCCAGCAGACTGCTGCAGCACCCGGAGCCCCAGCTATCAGGAAAGCTGAGACATGGGACCACTTGACAGCCAGGAGTTCGAGGCCAGCCTGGGCAACATCAACAGCACCTCTTTCAAAAACTAAACCAAATCAACAGACAAGGCCCCTAAGACTTGACAACAAAAAAGGAATAAATTGATAAGCATGTGTCCATTCCTGCTTCTCCCAAACTGAAGCAAACGCACAGCAAAGCTCTAACCCCTGTAACCCCATCAGCAGGATTGAAAACAGTGCTTAGTGCAGGTGAGGCCAATGCTCCGTCTGCTTAGTTACAGCCTGAGGTCCCTCAACAAGATGTCCTGAGGCAAAGACGGGCCAGCTATAGGTCCCAGGAGATGCTGAGAGTTGAGTCACATTGGAATTCAGGGATCCAGGCACACTTACACTGACAGGCACACACAGAAGGCACGAGGAGCCCTTAGATCCAATGACTCTGAACTAGCAGGGTCGTTCATGATGGCTGTAACAGTCCGAGATCTAGACATCACCCACACTGTCCCTCCCACCGGGCTTATCACCTCAGCCTTACCCGGGAACGTCCAGAGAAGCACCAGGCTGAAGGCCAGTAGTGGGGCCACACAGGGTGCCATGGCAGGTGATCCGAGGCAGGCCACTGATGGTGTGTGAGCCCGAGAGCTCTTGGGGCCTATGAGAGGCTAAAGGCTCTGACGGGTGTGGTGGGAAGGGGCCCAGGAACGGCAGCGTGTGAGCACGCGTGAGCCTGTGTGAGCCCGAGTGAGCCTGTGTGAGGCTGCCACCCACTCCAATTTATGCTCCAAGCTTTCACTTTCTGCCCCAAAATTTCCCCTCTATGGCCCATTTTGGGTCTTCCCCTTTACCCCCCTCTGCCCCCTTTTTCTGGCAAAACATGACCTTGGCTTCCTTTTTCCCCTCACTTGGTGCCTTCCTCTCTGCTTTCTTTGGCTTTAGCTCTGAGAACTTTGACAGCCTGACCAAGAAGAAAACAAAAAAGAAAAAAAGCTGTGTCCTGTCAGCTCCAGGCAGGGCTTGCGCTGTCCTCTCCATGGTGGCGCTTGCATCATCAACTGTAGGCCTGGGCTCCAGGCGATCTGGTTAGGGTGGCACGGGGTTAGGAACGGAGCGGGTGTCTCTATGCCCCCGCTACTGTCTCCTTTCTGTTGAGGCCAGTTTTGAAGTCGGCCCCATGGTACCTTCAGAGCAACTATGAGAGACTGGATAGCCTCTGCATCATCACGATGCCTTCCAAGCCACCATCTGGGGACCAGTCCTGCTCTTGGAATAGGCAGAGCTAGAAGCAAAGGTTCCTGAGGAGAGGGCAGGGCCCAGGACCCCTGTCCAATATCTCAGGTCCCTGTGAGTCAACGCCCTGGGTCTCCAAGAGTTGATTGTCAGTCATTCTCCAGTTTCTCCAGTCCAATGCCTACGCCGGAGGAACAGCTGGTGGGAGCACACACAGGCTGGAACAGCCCCCTCCCTCCATCCTTCCCTTCTTTCAACCCTGGGAACTGAGAGGGGATTTCTAAGGAGAGGGGCTGGCCAGCTCCTTCTGAGACAAAGCCCTCAATTTCAAGGAACTGACAGATGAGGGGGAGATAAATGACTTCCCACCCTTGTGAGAAAGGCCAG
This sequence comes from Acomys percivali, assembly GCA_907169655.1. Lineage (NCBI taxonomy): Eukaryota > Metazoa > Chordata > Mammalia > Rodentia > Muridae > Acomys > Acomys percivali. The sequence continues at coordinate 91,683,594 of OU015743.1, read as the reverse complement.
AAGAGAAGACCACAAAAGAACAACTAATATATGGGGTACCCACCCAGCCCTCTGTACCCATGGTCTGGGTCCTCTGCACACGTGTGTTGTATAGAAACGTCTATGTTTGAGTTCCTGTTGTCTAGAGACCGGAAGTTGCTATTGGGTGTCTTCTCTCATGACCTTAGTTTTGGAGACAGGGCCTCTCACTAAACCTAGAACTCACTGGCTTGTCAATACCAGCTGGTCAACGAGCTGCAGGCTCCCTTTGTCCCTGCTTCTCCAAGCACAGAGATGACAGGTGCGTGCCACTTGTGTGCCTAGTTTTCAAGTTGGCTTCTGGGGATCTCGACCCATGTCCTCAGGCTCACACAGCAAGCGCCTCACTGGTTGAGCTACCTCTTGAGCCACTGGATCCTCTTTTTAATGTGGGAAGGGGAGTGTGTTCTTACACTTCTGACTTTAACATATTTTGGAATTACGCTCATGTTTTGTATGCTGGGAGGGAACCTCAGTATAGGCTCAATTTTCTTAACAGTCGTATTTTATTATGAACTCACTAACAGAGCGTACCTCACTTACAACCTGACTAACCCAAACAATAGGAAAAGGAGATTAAAGAACACAATAATGAAACCTTAAGGATATCAGTTCCGAGGAACGATTCTCCTGGTGTAGTCAGCAGGCCCTCAGCAAACCCTCAATTCAACCAAAGTGGCTGCTGGAACCTGGAACAGCAGCTGAGGCCCAGAGCCTCAGCCTGAGCCCAAAGCCTTGAAGCTTTCCCTGGAGCAGTTCTCTCTAGGAGCATCTCTCCAAGTGCAGGGATGAACAGACAAAACAATCCCAAGTCCTCCTCTCCAAAGCCTCCTGTTTTGGGTTCATACACGCACACACACACACACACACACACACACATACACACACACACACACACACATCTCCTCTCAGAGTCTCTACTAGGATGTTTTCAGTTGGCAACATCCACGCTCCCCCACGAAGTGGTTCGACTTCTAAAGTGGAAAAACATTCTGCTCTCTTCTAAATAAAACCATGTTTATCTCTCCTTCTTCACCTCAGGGCCCAGAACCCGAGTGGAGCTCAGAACAACTCTGAGGCCGTTGACTCTCTCCTGCCATGGTGGAGACCCCAGGAGTAAAGCTCAGGCCATCAGGCTTGATAGCAAGCCTCACATTTATCATTGCTCTCACCCTGGAGATGGTCCAGCAAATCGTTTGACCACCTTCCAGATGTTTCTCATGCAAGATAGAATTTGCTCTAGAGTTGCAAGCTTTTTTTTTGCCGGTATTTGAGACAATGTCTGGCCGTGTAGTTCTGGCTGGTCTGGTGTTCATTTTGTGTAGCTCTGCGTGTTCTCAAAGTCACAGCCATTCTCCAGTTGTAGACTCGGGAGTGTTAAGATTAGAGGCAATCTCTAGCCCATCTCTAGCTGTAGCCCCTCACTCTCTGACCCTTCAGACTTCTGGATGGTAGTGAGCTCACCGTAGTCAGAGCTGTCTCCTAGTGACAGGGTTTCCTTGGCTGTCCTGGACTTGCTTTGTAGACCAGGCTGGCCTCGAACTCACAGAGACCCGCCTGCCTCTGCCTCCCGAGTGCTGGGACTAAAGGCACACAACCACATGCAGCTTTTATAACCATCTTTTGAAATATAAACATGGGACTGGAGAGGTTGCTCAGTGGTTCAGAGCATGTATTGTTCTTTTTTGTTTTTGAGACAGGGCTTCTCTGTGTAGCCTTGGCTGTCCTGGACTTGCTTTGAAGACCAGACTGGCCTCAAACTCTCAGAGATCTGCCTGCCTCTGTCTCCTGAATGCTGGGATTAAAGGTGTGCGCCACCACCTTCCCACACATGTATTATTCTTGAAGAGGGCCTGAATTTGATTCCCAGCACCCACATCCTAACAACCTGTAATCCCAGCTCCAGAGGATCTGACCCCTTCTGGCCTCCACAGGCATGTCCACATAAGTAAATAGTAACAAAATGGCTTTAAGTATTGTTCCTTTTTGGTCCCCTCACCCCTGCCCTGGCAAAAAGTTACTAAAACCTTTGAACTCTCTGTAGTAAAGAGAATCCTTTATGCTGATGAGAAGGGATATAAGGATTGTAAATTCCAGTCCCCTTCAGCTGAGAGGATAAACCTATAGCCAGTAATGTCATCAATATGCCTACACAGTGAAACTTCAAAAGGACTGATTTAGGGAGGTTTCTGAATATCTGAGGAAGTGGGGGGTTCCTCGAAGGATGCAGAAGCTCTGTGCTCCTTCTCACACACCTGTGAATGTCCATCTTTTTTCCTTTTTAAAGATTATTTATTTATTATGTGTATAATGTTCTGTCTGCATGAAGACCTGCAGGCCACAGCCATCATTACAGATGGTTGGGAGCCGTGTGGCTGCTGGGAATTGAACTCAGCACCTTTGGAAGAACAGCCAGTGTTCTTAACCTCTGAGCCATCTCTCCAGCCCCTGTGAACATCTCTTTCAAGACTTTCTCTGGGGCTGGAGAGATGGCTCAGTGGTTAAGAGCACTGACTGCTCTTCCAGAGGTCATGAGTTCAATTCCCAGCAACCACATGGTGGCTCACTACCATCTATAATGTGATCTGATTCCCTCCTCTGGCCTGCAGATGTACATGTAGTCAGAACACTGTATACATAATAATAAATCTTTTAATAAAAAAAAAAAAAAGACTTTCTCTGTAGCCTTTTGTGGTGGTTTGAATAAGAACGACCCCCACAGGTTTGTAGTTTTGAGTGCGCAGTCATCAGAGAGTGTCACTTCTTGAGAAGGATTAAGAGGCATGGCCTTGTTGGAGGAAGTGTACCATTGGGGATGGGCTTGGAGGTTTCAAAAGCCCTACCAGGCCTGGTGTCATCATCTATGTGCCTGGGTCAGGATGTAGCTCTCAGCTACGGCTTCAGCGCCCGCCTGCGTGCTGCCATGCTCCCCACCGTGACGGTTATGAACGAAGCCTCTGAAACTTTAAGCAACCCCCCAGTTAAACGTTGTCTTTTGTAAGAGTTGCCTCGGTCATGGCGTCTCTTCACAGCAACAGAACAGCGACCAGGACTTCTTTGTAATGTCCTTTATCACAAACAGCAAACGCAACTTCCCAAGTTCTGTGAGCTGTTCTAGCAAGTCTGTCAAGGCAAATGTGAGGCAGGATGGAAAGACAGAGAAAACAAAGGGGACGTAGCACAGGGAAGGGAGGTCTTTACCCCGGGTCTAGCTTGCCTGTTCTGCTGTCTGAGTAAAGAGACAGACCTCAGCCCAACTGATAAAGCAAAGACTGCCTGCGGAGATGATGTCTTTGCCTAATGACATCTCAAGAGAGGGAGGGGGGCTGGAGAGATGGCTCAGCGGTTCAGAGCATTGTCTACTTTTCCAGAGGTTCTGAGTTCAATTCCCAGCAACCACATGGTGGCTCACAACCATCTACAATGAGATCTAGTGCCCTCTTCTGGTGTGCGGGTAGAACACTATATACATAATAAAATAAAAATCTTAAAAAAAAAGGGGGGGATGGAGGAGGCTCCAAAGCAACAACTTAAGTGTTGCTTACACATGGTCAGAATGTTTGTAACCCAGAGTTCTAATATCAGCATTCTTCTCCCACCCTAAGTCCAGAGATCTAAAGAGCACACCTGGGAGACCCACTTAGAATTGCATCTACATAAGGAAAATTTTTAGAAAACAAATCTACTCATCCAATTTTACTTAAATTTTAATCTTTGAACATTGTTGTAAGTCACTTCTTTTCAAGAGCGTAATTTAGGATCACACAGGATTACACACACACACACACACACACACACACACACACACACACACACACTGGAGAGACACATAAGAGTGACTTTCAAAAGCCCAAGTCTCTTGGGAGGTGTTCTGTTCTTTTCTCTTAAGACTCTGATGATACCAGGAGTGAGACATTTGTCAGGAGACCCAGGAAATGAGTAACTTTAGCTTGTGAAGCCAGAAATGTCTTTAGTTCTGTCAGGAGCTCTGTCTTGGCCAGGGGCCAGAAATGACAGATAGGTTTAGAGACTCTGATTTGTGCTCTGGCTTTCTACAATTTCTCTTTCCCCTTGACATGGTGTCGCCACCTGGAGTCTATTCATGGATCATACACTTCGGTGGCTTTGAAGCTGTCTCCAAAACTCCAGTCCAGCCACGAGGATGCAGAGGTGCAAGGTCACCAACAACCAGTCCAGGTAGACCAGATGGACCAACCAACTCACCTCCCTATGCCCCAACTCAGTAGAGTCTTAGTAACCCTAGACCAAGACCCTCAGTGGCGACCTTCCTGGAGACCCTCCTGCTGCGTGGGAACCCTGCTTGCTTGCTTTCCCTTAAGCTCTCTGCTAAAACAACACTCCTTTCTAAAAACTCACCATTTGCTTCCTACATAATCTGTCCTTTGAGTTCTTGAGACAAAGGACCCGGAAGCTTCGTGACTACTGATTGTCAGGGACTCTAGTCCCCCCTCGTCGAGAAAAATCTCTATCCCATGCAAAGAACTCTGCCTTCTCCACTTCAATCCTTCGTCTAAGTACTTAATAAGCTCTAATTCTGCTTCACTCAGCCATCCTGGAATTCCTTGCAGTACGTTCAAACATCAGCTTTCCTGGCCTGGAGGCCCCTGTGGGGAAGGGAACTCTTCTGGCCACAAGGGGGCTGTATTGAGCTGTGCCTTCCTGATACTGCCCCCCTGAAGCCGCTATCTGGGGTCTCTAGTTCTCTTCAGTCCAGACACTGTCGAGCTGAAGATTTGAGTCCTTCTGACACCCTTTGGACTCATCTCCCAGAAGGTTGCTTCCGGGTGCAGATGCCCAGCACAAGCATGGGTTGTGGGTTATATTTGTGATAGATGATGTGTAACTGCAGGGGTACTCCGAGACTGAGCCAGTGCTCCCACCAACAGCCTGCGGTGGGAAGAGTTCCCATATAAGGTAACCAGAGGTTGCCCAAGTCCTGCGTAGTGGGTAGAGTGAGAAGGGCTTGATCTCCCTATATCCCTTAGAGCATGCCACCTATTTTCTGTCAGCATCCCTGGGGATACTGTACACTTTACCAGAAGAGACTGCCCCAAATGGAATTCTGGGATTGTGTTGCCTGTACATATGGGTATGTAGATAATCTCTTTGCCTGGCGAAAGAGGACCCAGGAAATTGGGGGTGTCACAACGCTGAGAACATCACCAGGGAGATGCAGGATGGGACTCCTCGCGGGCATCGTAGTGTGAACCTTCCTTCTCTCCCCACTCCTAGCACTCCCCTCTGGAAGGAAGTCCCGGGAGACACAGAGGAGTGTATAGACAGAGGGTAGAGCAGAGCAGGGTGGACACAATGGGGAGACCAGACGGTGCCCAAAGAGACCTTTGCTTCTGTTTATATTCTAGCAGGTCTCACATGATCTGCTGAGGTCTCTATAATAAACTGTCTTTGTGCTGCTCATGTGGCTGAAAGGCCTGAGTGTCCTTTAGCAGAAAGCCTCTTGCCATGTGAATTCTTTCTTAAAAGACCTAGGGCTCCTAGACCCTGGTTTAGACGTTTTTCCTTTGACAATATTTTAGTCAGTTCAAGATGTCACATCTCTTCACAGGACCAGAGATGCCACTTAAGTCTAGCGCCCCAGACTGACTGATAAAGTCCTGTTATCTCATTCCTTGCTTTCATAGACCTATGAAGGAAGGATCCAGCCCAAGAGGGGCTGCAGAGAGGGCTCCTTGGTTAAGAGTGCATGCTTCTGGTGCAGAGGATCCGCGTTTGATTCCCTGTACCCACATAGAGAGGCTCAGGAACATGCTATACACCCCGCCCCCATTCCTCCCATAACCTAAGCTCCAGGGCAGCGATGGCTTCTTAAGGCACTGCACACACACACACACACACACACACACACACACACACACACACTCACACATGCACACACATGCATACACACACTTGCAGGCACACATGCACACATACACACATGCACACACATGTGCATACACACATACACACACATTTAAGCAAAAACAAAAACCAAACCAAATCCAAAACCAAACCAAACCAATCAAATCAAGCCAAACAAAAACAGTTCTTTGTCCCGGGGCCCTGGTATCAAATTCAGGCTGTAGTTCCGCAGTGACAATATGAGCTAAGGATGTCTTCTGTGCTGTGGCACCACACTTGGCTGGATGTGCATGCAGCATGCACGTGTCCCAGGTCACACAGTTTCATAGAGATGTTCTCTAGACTTGGTAAAGGCATGGTCCTTATTTTCAGATGGGTCTCTAAGATAAACTAGCACTAGAAGGAAGCCACTGCTTATGGCTTGTAGGGGGTGGCCCACGAAGTGACAAAGATGTGAAACGATTTCAATGGGCAACACTTCAGGCAATGTGTTTAGCGTCTGCGCTGTCTAGCAGAGAAGGCCCACAATTTGAAGCTACGCTAATTTGTGTGCAGTGGCTGCCTACCCTCACCTCTGTAAAGGACTCGATCATAGGTCCCTTCTTGGGAAGCTTTTTTGAGTATGTGTTTGCCTTTAGCCAAGGTCACACAATAGCACAGTGCAAAGCTGTCATGGAGTTTCAGTTCCATCCACCTTGAGTGCCTCCTGTTGGGACTGATCCCAAGAATCAGCAGGAATGAGCTCAGCCGAAATAGCAGTGTGCAGAGCATCTGTACCACATCCCACAGTGGGTGTGCATGCTCAGCCGTGAAATAGCAGTGTGCAGAGCATCTGTACCACATCCCGCAGTGGGTGTGCATGGAGCTCTCCCCGGACAAGTCTACACCTGTCCCCATCACCGGGAAGCAGCAGCAAACAAAGCAGGGGCATTCCTGTGGTTGCAGAAGGAGATAGATAACAACAAACAACAAAACTCTATAGTCAGATGGTAACAGCTGCCAAGAATACAGAGAAGGCAAGAGTGGGCGGCTCAGCGGGGAAGAGAACTTGCTGCTCTTCCAGAGAACCAGAGGTCCGGTCCCAACACCCTCATCAAGTGGCTTACACCTGCCTGTAACTCCAGCTCCAGGGGATCTGACACCCTGTTCTGGCTTCTGTAGGCAGCTTCACATGCATGCGTATACAGGTGTGCAGACATACAAATAAAGTTTAAATTATTAAAAAAGAAAAAGGCAAGAGGCTGGGTGTAATGGCATATATATGCCTTTGATCCCAACACTTCAATTCCAGTAAGAGCCAGGGCTACATGGTAAGACCATGTTAAAAAAAAAAAAAAAAAAAAAAGACAACAAAGGTAGGGAGTGCAGGGGCCCACACAGAGATCTGGGGAAAATATTCTTGACAAAGAAAACACGAGATTCAAAGGTCGTGGCCAAAAGAAGAAAGCAATAGGAGACAGACGATAAAGGATGAGGCTGCATAGCTTGTCAGCCTCTGCAGGGTTCTGCTTTGCTGAGTGACTCAAGGAGCCATTAGAGGGATGATGGGGGCCCCGACATGATCCGGTTTCATGTTTAAAAGACCCCGAGCGCCTGTTAAATGTAGCCTAGACCAAAGACGTGTGTGAATGGAAGCAACGCATTGGGGCTAATGGCTGTTGCAGTAACTGAGGGGACAGAGGTGGGGTTTGGGGTTGGTGAGAAGTGCTCAGATTCTGGAAAGAACGTAGAACCAGGGCTCAGCAGAGAACATGAGAGAAAGCAGAGGGAAAGGTGCCTCAGACTGAAAGCCATCATTGAATGGACTAGCTATCAAGATGGGGATGGCGGCAGAGAATTGGGCTTGTCGGGAGGTGGGCAGGAGCTTGTTTCTCACTGGCTGAGTTGAAGCTGAGCTCTGGATACAGAGATGGAAATGTTAAGTAGGTAGTTGGCTGCATCTGGAGTTCAAGAGGCAGATGCTACCTGAAGGTACACGCTTGGCAGCATGTGGGTGGGAGGTAAGGGCTGAAGACAATGACATCACTGAGAAAGGAATGTCCCAAGTGCCAAGCCCCTTGAGGCTTGCCAACGCTAAACACCAGGGGTGTGGGAAGCTGGGGAGGTGGTTCAGTTGGTAAAGTGCTTGCCATGCAGGCACAAAGATGTATGTTTGCACCCCGAGCACCCCCACAGAAGCCAGGTACGGCGGTGCACATCTGTAGTCCCAGCATTGGGAAGGCCAAGATGGGGGAATCCTCTGAGCTTGCTAGCCAGCCCGTCTAGCTCCATCTGTGGGTTTCAGGGTTAGTGGGAGACCCTGTTTCAGAAAGTAAGGGGGACAGGCTGGAGAGGCAGCTTAGTAGTTCGTGAGTGTTTGCTGGGGCTGCAGAGGACGGATGGAGTTCAGTCACCGGCACTCATCTGGGTGGCTCACAAGTGCCTGCAACTCCAGATCTAAGGTATCTGACATCCTCTGCTAGCTTCCTCAGGCACTTACATGCACACTTGCGTGTGTGCGTGTGTGTGTGCATGCACACACACACCCACCACACACACACACACACATACACCATACACCACATACGCGCACTCTCACGCACACATGCACACACTACACATGCACACACTATACACCACACACACACACGCATGCATGCACACACATACCTCACACCACAATACACTACACATGCACACACACATGCACACATATGTGCACACACACTATAAAATAATATAAGGTGGAGAGTGACTGAAGGAGATAACCATATTGACCTCTGGCTTCCACATACACATGTATAAGTTCACACATACCCAAATGCACATGTGTAAGTGCACACATACAACTGGAGAGGTGAAGAGGAATCAAGGAAGGAGGGAGCAAGCAGGGGTGCTAGGAAAGTGCCCTCTCGTAAGGCTAAGAGGGAGAGGACACGGGGGTCGTGGTGGTTGATAGTGACCGGAACCAAACAGCTTTGAGATAAGCCTTGTGTAAGCCTGGGAGGGATTTTCTCAGTTAGATTGATTGAACCAAGAGGATTCACTCTCACCGTGGGCAGGTCAGCTTCTTCTGTTGGTTGGCCCGATCTGAGGTCCCTGGGAAAAAAGCTTTCACTGTTTGCCTGCTTGTCTGTGCGTCTTGCTGCTGAGTTCATCTAACTCATCACTGCCCCCAGAGCACTCAGTTTCTACAGCCTTCCAATATGGGGCAAGGCTAGCAGCTCTCTAGGAATCCCAGCCCTTCATGGCCAGACAGAGACTGTGGAAGCATCTGGCCTGGTCTACTCAGAAGCTGGCTAGCTCTCAATCTCGACAGGGTTGGACTACTCATGACGATTTTATGCAGGCCAAATCAAATGATCCCATATATATGTGTGTGTATGTATGTATGTATATTTTTCCCCATGAAATCGGCTTTCAATCATCCACACCCAGCCATTGGTTTAGATTTCATTGAGAGTAGGGGCGGGGCCGGGGATGGAGACTTGCGGATCACAGAGGTAGCTGTGAAATGTCTTTTACTATATGTATGGAGCCTGCAGAGCTACCACCGCCCCCAGTTTAGCCTCTATTCAGCCACTTTGCCTTTGTGAGGCTCCTGGTTCAGTGACAGGCCTGGGAAAGTTGTCCCGTTAGGATACATCGGGTGAGCTTAGCTCAGCTCGGCTTCTCATCCGCCAAGGAACCTGCCTGCATCGTCTTTATGCACCCTGACCAAATCCTTGCGCCAGAGCTGGGAGAATTGGATGACAGGGCTTTTGTCATTCGGATAAGAAACTCTCTTGTGGTGTTGGTGTAGGTGTCTGCTGATGTGGTCCCAAGTGTCTCCACTCCGGGGCCAGCAGGGGGCGCCCCGAGCCTGGAAAGGACGGCTTTAGTCTACAGCAAGTCTTAGCATCCCGAGTCGCCGAGTCTCCAATGTCTTTTGTCCCTTCCAACTCCTCGCAAAAGGGACAGGGTGGGGGTGGCACAGGGCATGGGGCTCGCATTCCAGCGTGGGCTCCTGTCCCGAAAGTCCTAGCCTCAGACCTTGAGGTCTAAGGGTACTCAAGCCGGTAAGAGGGTGGCAGTGAATAGAAGATGCGTGAATAACGGTTGACAGAAAGGCCGGAGAAAGTTCGCATCACACCCAGCGCTTTCCTTCTCGACATAGGCTCCTAAACTACTTAGCAGCAGAACTCGCTGCTTAGGGTTCTCCTTATTCCCCGGAGGGTTTCTGAGAGACTAAATGCCGCTTTTGCGTCTGATGAAAGGCTTGAATCTGAAGAGCGGAAAAGAACTTTGTCCTATTCCTAAATGGACACAGACAAACGATAAGTCTCTGGCCCCACACGATACGCATCAAAAAGCAAAACAAAACAACAAACAAGTTAAAAGAAAAAAAAGTTGCTCAAGGATGAAGGGCGCAAGCCGGGCTGTTTTGTCTTTAGCCGACCGACCTTGGTCCGCGGCCATGCTGCTGCCCCCTGGTGGCAGAGCCTCTGTTCGTCCCTGCCTTCGCCGTCGGCCTGGAGTGTCCAGAACAGAAACTGACACTTACACATTGTAAGAAGTGTGCCCGCCAAAAACCTGTCCAACTCCCCCCAACCCCGCCACTTAAGGGAGATGGGATGTCGTCTTCTTAAGGTTTCTTCTGGCTGACTTAGGATGAATACTACCTTTGTAGGGGCCCAAATAAAATTGGGGGAAATGGTTAAGCAAGCTAGGAATAGCATTTGTGTCCAGTTTCTGTTTGTTTGTTTGTTTGTTTCCCCAAGACAGCGTCTCTCTGTATAGCCTTGGCTGTCCTGGACTCACTTTGTAGACTAGGCTGGCCTTGAACTCACAACGATCTGCCTGCCTCTGCCTCCCGAGTGCTGGGATTAAAGGCTTGCGGCACCACTGCCTGGCTGTGGTCCAGTTTCTAAATGTTGAGAAGTTCCAGGAGTAATTAGAGTCCTGCGCAGGACAGTCTGAAATGCTGGACAAATTGGGATCCGAAGCTTTCTTTGAAGCTGTTCTGTTCTGATGAGGGGCAGCAACTGAAGCATTTAAAGATTTTTTAAAAAATTATTTTAAAGATTCATTGTCAATGAGACAGGTTGACTCCTGGCAACACCCAGCCTACCTAGAAGAGGATAATGAGCATCATGGATCCTCCTTGTGGAGATGGCTTCAGATGTAGCAAACCAGGCACTGGGCAAAATGTCCTCATTTGTGCCACTGACAGAATTCTGCCTAGAAGTGGGCAAAACTCGGATGCAGACATGTGTGTGTGTGTGTGTGTGTGTGTGTGTGTGTGTCATTTTAAAAGGAAGAAAAAACTTTTACATGACTAGAAGAAAAGGCAGGGCAGTTTTGACATTCATGGAAATGATAATTCACTGATCAAGAACCATGGCAAAGAATAGAAACACTGATGATTTTAACAAATCAGTATCATCTTGTATCAAAATACAAGAAGAAAATATACCAGATAGATGGGGGAAAGAGAAACTTCACAAAAGAGGCCAGTTGTTGCTGGAGACATGTCCCCACAGGCAGATGACTAAAGCCAGGAGGGAAACTATTTTGAACTTTCACAGACAGCAAGCGACACACCCCACATTTCTGACCTTTAATGGGTCACAGACAGAAATGGATGCCCTAGGTATGGTATATGTGCTGTGCTGGGCCAGATTGTCCCATCATTAAACAAATGATATTATAACTAATAATGGCTATCAATGGCCATGAGACTGATGAGTAAAGGATGAGGTGGATTAGGGGTTGGGGCTGGAGAGATGGCTCAGCCAGTAAGAACACTTGCTACACAAGCACAGGTGCCTGGGTTCAAGTCTCAGCACCCATGTAAAAAACTGGGCGTGGCCATGCTTGGGCCTGTGACCCTAACCCTATGGGGGACGGATGTAGGGTATCTGTTGGGGCTTGCTGGCACCACTCGGCCCCAAGCAAACTATAGTCATGTGAAGTTGTGGCAGGCTAGGTGTCATGAATGGAGCGTTGTTAAGATACGGCTTCTTACCCTGAAGTTTGCTTTCAGGTATTGCGTTGACATTGTGAACGCCTCAGGGTTGGCTCTAAAGAGGCTAAAGGACTGACAAGGAGGAGTAAAACAAGGGATGTGAAGCCGGGCGGTGGTGGCGCACGCCTTTAATCCCAGCACTCGGGAGGCAGAGGCAGGTGGATCTCTGTGAGTTCGAGGCCAGCCTGGACTACAAAGTGAGTTCCAGGACAGCCAAGGCTACACAGAGAGACCCTGTCTCGAAAAAACCAAAACAAAAAACCAAAACAAAACAAAACAAAAAAAAAAAAAAACAAGGAATGTGAGACGTGCCAGACTCTGCAGCAGCTCTGACAGAGAGCTGGTCCATAAGTGTGCATGTTCCTGTCGTGGGAGAGAGAGAGTGATGAAACAGTTTAAACAAATGGGATTAGTAACTTCCTGAATGGCCCTGACCAGGACTTACTGTTGGAAGTGATAATTCAGTTTAAAAGGTCGTGACTCGTCTAGCATGGTGGTGCATGCCTTTAATCCCAATACTCAGGAGGCAGAGGCAGAGGCAGAGGCAGAGGCAGGTGGATCGCTGTGAGTTCGAGGCCAGCCTGGTCTACAAAGTGAGTCCAGGATAGTCAAGGCTACACAGAAAGACCCCGTCTCAAAAAAAAAAAAAAAAAAAAGGCCATGACTCAGCATGAAGCGTGCTTGCTTCTCAGTCTTGAGGAGTGCAGTTCAGATCCTAGTCCCAGGTGACAAGCTGAGTGTCCTGTGTGTGTCCGTAACCCCAACTTCAAGAGAGAGGGAGACAGCTTGGCCAAAAAAAAAAAAAAAAAAAAAAAAGAGCAAGCCCCAGGTTCAGGGAGAAATCTTATTTAAAACATTCACCTACTCAGCCACATCCCAGGCTATGTTTGTTTTTACTTAAAAGAAGGGTTTTTTTGTTTTGTTTTGTTTTGTTTTGTTTTTTTAAAGTTGAGACAGTGTTGCCTAGGCTAACCTTGGACTTATTTTCTAGCCAGGTAGGCTGCTATTGTGTGATCCTCCTGCCTCAGCCTCCCAAGTAGCTGGGATTACAGCTCTGTGCCAGCAAGCCTGGCTAAGTTTTGCTTCTGCCCGATTTCCCTATCGCTTTAGAGAGGGTATGGATTTGGGTGGGGCTGAGAATAGAGACTTCTAGATATGAAAGGCCCTTTACCTTTGCTAAAAGCCGGATTCTAACTTAAGCCCAGGAAGAGGTTAAACTCTGGAGGGTTGGGGGAGGGGATTTTTCTAGACTGTCCTGCAGGTCCAGTTGCTGTGGTCACTGGCTCTAACTCCTGGCAGCTGGGGAAGTGACAGGCTGATTGCTTCAGGGCTGTAGGGAGGCTCTCAGGTCAAAGTTCAGAGGCTCTGGTGTCAGAATTCCCATGGCTCAAATTTGGCTTAGTTCTGAAGAGGCATAACCCGGGTTGGGACCCGAGACGTCAGAGTGTTCCCTGGCCACGTCCCAAGCTGGCAAGGCTGTGGGAACTGATGGGTGCTGGCAGGATGCCTCACCTGGGACTCAGGTTTTGATAGAGGGGGTTCTCTATGAGCGAGAATCTGATTCTAAAGGGCTCGGAATAGGAATCGCGTTGATTAAATAAATAGGCATTTTATAATGCAGTATGCTGTGCACATCTGAGTTTGTAGGCTAAGATCACTGCCCCCCCCACCCCATTACACAGAGTCTAACGGGGACCCTAGTCTTCACCAACCCTGGAGAGGAACGAGGGGCCGATCGCAGATGCTTTGACGACTGTAAGGATGTGCTGCGGCATCAGTAGCTCCCTAGGCCCCGCCCCCCCTTCCTCGTCCTCCCTCCAGGATCTGTCCTCACATCATCCAGTGATTCTCTTTGCCCTGGCCTGGGGACAGGACGGCATCCGCTCTAAGGAGAGGCAGAGGGAAGCCAGGCTGGAGCCTCTGTGAAGGGAAGATAGATTTGCATTTGAATCCTTGGCTTCCCAAGGCCTGTCCCAGGTGACTTTGTCCTTGGCTTCCAGAAACTAGAGGAGAGGGTTGAGGAGATGACGCAGTGGGCAAGGGCACCATCCGAGATGCCAAAGGGACGTGAGTTCAGATCCCCAAGCATCCATCAAAAGCCAAGCACGGCTGCACTAGGATTACAGGGGAGGGACAAGTGGATCCGAGCAGCTCGCTGACTACCCAGCCTAGCGAAACGTGGCTCTCAGGCTCAAAGGAGAGAACGCCTTAAAAAAAGTAAGATTGAGAGCTGTAGAGGACGACAGCTCCTCTGGCCTCTTCGTGTTCCCCCACAAATGTGAATATAACGCACAACACGCACGCACACAGGCACACACGCATGCACACCATGGACACCCCCCCACTAACAACGACGATCGAAGGGATTAGAGGCGCCTGAGGACTCTATGTCCTAGCCGCAGGAGAAGAGAAGAAAGGGGAGGAAGTCAAGGCGGAGGTTTTCCTATCTGGAAGCCAGTCAGGGAGGCAGGGGGCGAGGATTAGGTTGGGAAGAAACCACACCAGAGAAACAAAAGAAGAGGCCGGACGTAGCCTCAGTCAGCAGGGAGGCCCTCTGGGTCTTAGGGGTCAGGGCAGTGGGGGTCCAACAAACAGGCTGCTTTTCACTCCTGGAGGAAGGGGGCGGGGCAGGGCTCAAAGGCCTGCAGAGCCATGTGGTGTGGGTATGTATGAGTATATGTGTGCGTGTGCACATGTGTGTGTGCGCACGTGTGAATGTATGTGTTGTGAATGTGTGTGTGTGAGTGTGTGTGAGTGAGTGTGTCTGTGTGTGTTGTGAATGTATGCGTGTCTGTGAGTGTGTGTTGTGAATGTGTGTGAGTGTGTGTGTCCCCACTCAAGCTCTGGTTCTATAGTCTTTCCATTGATAGTTCCCTGAGAGACCTTGCCTCACACTGACCCGTTACCCTCCCTTCACCGGGAGACCAAGAAACTACTGGAGTAGGTAAGCAAGCGGGACCCAGAGAATATGCCTTCACCCTGAAACGACACTGCCCCCCTGCAAACACGAGCGCCCAGGAACAGAGGTATGCGCCTTAAAGCCGGAACAGCTTTTTATTCAGGTGTAAATCGTATTTGCAAGGGAAAGGGCCGGCGCGGACAGCAAGGTCAGGTCTTGGCACCTGAGTGGCCTCCTAGAGGGGACAGTCCTGCTGTCCCCTTCTTCATCCCCGGGAAGACTCTCTTTCTTCTGACTCTCTGGGTCTGTCCCGGGGAAGGCAGCTCAGCCACAGAAGAGAGGGATGGCCCGTGCGGATGGGATGGCTGAAGCTGGACAAAGGTGGCTGCTGGGGGCGGGGCGTCCTGAGCCTTTCTGTTTTCTGACTCCCTCTTTGCAGGTGCATTGGAGCGCGAAGCCGTGGTGACGCTCACGGAGGATCTCCTGGGCTCCAGGCTGGCCATCCGCTATGGCCCTCTGGGAGTCTGCGACTGTACAGTCCTGGGACTGGAGAAGAGAGGTTGTGAGAGGCCCATCTTGGAGGCTCCTCTTGGCTTTCCCTTCCCAGCCTCACCTCTTGC
The DNA here is from genome assembly GCA_907169655.1 of Acomys percivali. Classification (NCBI taxonomy): domain Eukaryota; kingdom Metazoa; phylum Chordata; class Mammalia; order Rodentia; family Muridae; genus Acomys; species Acomys percivali. The sequence goes on along the minus strand of OU015743.1, from coordinate 91,668,188 downwards.
AGCCTTTGGAGCCTTTTCCTTTCTTCCCAGATTTAGAGGTTCCTCGGTTCTTCCTGCAGCCCGGGCTCTGTTTCCCTGGGGCTGGAGGCTGATCCAGCCTTCGCATGAGCTTCTGCACCCAGGGCTCTGCTGGGTTTGCGCAGAGCTCAGCCTGGGAGTGCTTCCGGGGCGAGAACCTGAGGGTTGGAGAGTAGCACACAGCTTTCTTAGTCTACCCCCAGATACCCCCCCAACTCAACCACAGCCTGCACCCAACCCCTTCGGTGCGCTCACAGGATTGCTGGGATGGGGCAGCCCAAGCTTGGCTCTTGCTTCCTGTAGCCTCGGACAATGCCGTAGGGGATCTTCCTCTGGCTGTACTTGAGGCAGCAGTCCTGACCTCCCCCGTCACTGCCTGCAAGGTAGGTGCAGAGACGCAGGGGCGGCTTACAAGGTGTCCCTCTGGCCCCCTTCCCCAACTAGAGCCTCTCCTCCCTCCTTGGTACCTTGGGTCCAGGGGATGCAGAGAGCCAGGGCCAGGCTAAGGAGGCTCAGAGCCAGGGTCTGAGCCATGGCTGTGGCTGAGTTGAGGGTGAGACCAGAGCTGTAGGTGAGAAGGGGTCTGTGTGTGGGCTGCCACTGGCTGGCTGCCTATTTATGCAGTCCGAGACTTTCGCTTCCCTCGCTCCCCCTCCCCTCCCTTTTCCTGCCAGTTGGATCGGATGGATGGCGGATGGCGCTAGTGTGAGCTTCTCTAGTCAGCTCCTGCCTGTCTCCTCATCTCTTCCTGGTCCTTCCAGCTGCTGTGCCCAAGGGTGATGGCTTCCTCACTGCCTTCCAGGCCCCACACACTTCCTCCCCTCCCAGCAGCTAATTGCCTAGTGACTGATTAAGATATATATAGATATCTCCCTGATAATAGGCCGCAATTTAGATTCATGGCGTGCAGATGTGTTCTCTGATTCTATGGGTCTCCTGTTGGTAGTGCACACAGTACGAAAGTTTTGTGAAGTCCACTCCACCCCCACCCCCTACCAATTAGCTGTGGTGTTGATATCACAGCATCATAAGAGTGGAAGTGGTGAGTGAGGGTGCAGCAATTGAACTCCAGTCCTCTGCAAAAGCAGTGTCTCTTCTTGTCTTTTCTTTTCTTCCTTTCTTTTTGTTTTTGTTTTTCGAGACAGGATTTCTCTATGTTATCTTGGCTATCCTGGACTCTCTCTGTAGACCAGGCTGGCCTCGAAGATCGGCCTGCCTCTGCCTCCCAAGTGCTGGGATTAAAGGCGTGCGCCACCACGCCGGGCTGCAGTATCTGTTCTTAAGGACTGATCCATCTTTCTGGCCCTCCCTCATGTTTTGTTTTGTTGTTGCTTTTAAAAAATTTTTCTTTGATGTTTTGAGATTACAATATAATTACACAATTTCCCCCTCCCTATTCTTCCTAGGGATTCTAATAGAGATTGTACCTATCTGCGGACCTCTTAGGTTGGTGTTGTTATTTTAGGAATAGTAAATCTTCCAATCCACGAATAAGGGATTAAAAAATTTTGTTCAGTGCCTGCTTTAATTAGCAATATTTTGTATCTTTCAAAGTATAAGTCTTATACCTACTTGATTAAGTTTGTCTATATGTATTTTGTTTGATGTGGCTATAAATGTAATTGTTTTCTTGATTTCCTTTTAGGATTTTGTTGTTGTTACTTTTTTGAGATAGCTTCTCTGTATAGGTGACCTGAGACTCACTCTGTAGACCAGGCTGACTTTGAACTCACAGAGCTCCACCAGCCTCTGCCTCCTGAGTGCTGGGACTATTAAGTGCTAATGCATAGGTGTCCAACTGATATTTTTTGTGTTAGGCTTGCATCGTCAAGCTTTGCTGAATTAATATATTAAACATGTGTGTGTAGTTTCCTTAAGGTTTTCAACATACAAAGTCATGCCATATATTAATAATTTTATTTTTAATTATGATCTGTCCCTCCCTCCCCCCCACTCCTCCCCTCTCTCTCTCTCCTGTAGCTTGCACTGTTGGGTTGAGGTGAGTGTGGGCACCTTCTCTTGTTCCTGATCTGAAGAGAGTTAACATCTTTGCTTGTTGGCAGTGATGTTCACTGTGGGTTTCTTGTGTGTTCATTGCTGTGTTTTTCTTTCCCTCTTCAGGGACCGAGTGTTACTTTCTTATCATGACGGGCACTGGAGCTGCCTTTTTAGTCATGTGGTGAGATCATAGAGGTTTCCCTTTCATGTTAATGTGACTTTTTATTTTGAACTGTTGTACCCTGAGAGAAAATTCCATTTGGTCATAGTATATAATACTTTACTATGCTGCTGAGTTTGTTTTTTAAAAAATATTTTGTGGAGGACTTCTGTCTTTGTGTTTTCACTTATAAGGGATGTAGGTTGGTGTATAGTTTATAGTTTATTTATTTATTTATTTATTTTGCCTTTGGGTGGCTTTGCTGTTGTTTTGTTTTATTTTTGTATTTTGTTTTTAAGACAGAGTTTCTCTGGGTAACCTTGGCTGTCCTGGACTTGCTTTGTAGTTCCAGGCTGGCCTCGAACTCACAGAGATCAGCTTGCCTCTGCTGGGATCACAAGTGTGACCACCGCACCTGGCTTTCTAGTAGCATCTTTATCCAGCCTTGGTGTCAAGTGATGCTGACCTCGGAGAATGTGCTAGAGAATATGCCAGCTCTTCAGATCTTGACAATGTTGGGCATAGTCGATGAGCAAACTGTTCTAAATGTCCGACAGAAGTCACACGTGTGCCTTTAGACCTGGTATTTTCTCAGTTTGGTATTTTAAAAATGTTATTCCTTATTCGGTCTCTTTACTTGGTGTGGACTCATTCAGTTTGTATGTTTCTTCTTTAGTAGGTTGTGGTAGTTTTTGTGAGTTCTGAATTTGTCCATCTCACCTAGGTTGTCTAACTTGTTGGAGCAGAGTTGTTTTTGTTTTGAGACAGGGTTTCCTAGCTTGTCCTGGAACTCACTTTGTAGACCAAACTCAAAGAGATCCTCCTGTCTCTGCCTCCCGAGTGCTGGGATTAAAGGTGTGCGCCACCACGCCTGGTTTATTGAACCTTCTTACAACTCTTTTTATTTATGTCAAATTGTAGTGATGTCCCGTCCCTACTTTGATTTCTGACTTTAATGACTTGATCTTTAAAAAAAATTTTATTTTCTTTCATGTGATGGGTGTTTTTGCCTATTGTGTCTGTGCACATGTATATGCAGTGCTCCTGGGGGTCAGAAGCGGGTGTCAGATCCCCTGGAACTGGAGTTACAGGTGGTTGTGAGCCACCAAGTAGGCTTTGATAACTGAGCCTGAGTCCTGTGGAAGAGCAGCCAGTGCTTTTAACCACTGAGCTTTCTCTCCAGCTCTTGAAAATTTCTAAATTAATTTCTTTGAGACAGGTCACTTGACATAACCCTGGCTGTCCTGGAACAAATATGTAGATCAGGCTGGCTTTGGATTCAGAGCTCTCCCCTCCTAAGTGCTAGTATTAAAGGCACTGATTTTTTTTTCTTTATTGCCTTTCTATTTTTCTCCCCCTCCTCCTTCTTCCTTGGTTTTGTTTTGTTTTGTTTGTTTGTTTT
>OU015743.1:91630009-91659557 GCA_907169655.1 Acomys percivali | reverse complement strand
CACACACAGTCACAAACATACCATACATGCATACACAATACCCACAGACATGTGCACACTCATACATGCACCCACATACACATACTCACACATGCACCCACCTACACACAATCATCACACACACATACAGAGTCTCTCACACACTCAGTCACACACAGACACACACACTGTGACCCACTGCTTAACAAAACCGGTGCAGTAGAGAGGGTCACCTCATGTCGACTTATTTTCAGTTGCTCAAATTTTTTTCTTCAGGAAATTCTGCTTTATTTTTAAAAATTTGTGTTCAAAACCATATTGGGAACTAGACCCAGGGCCTTCCATATGAGAGGCAGGCATGTTACCATCAAAAGGCATTCTCTCCCAATAAGATATAGATCTCTCAAGATACATTTTAAAAAAAGATTTCTTTATTACATATACATGTCTGCATGTAGGCCTGCAGGCCAGAAGAGGGCATTAGATCTCATTATAGATGGTTGTGAGGCACCATGTGGTTGCTGGGAATTGAACTCAGGACCTCTGGAAGAGCAGCCAGTGCTCTTAACCTCTGAGTCATCTCTCCAGCCCTCAAGACACATTTTTTAAAAAAAATGTATTTTTGCAAAGTATGGTGGCACATGCCCTTAGTTCCAGCACTCAGGAGACAGAAACAGTCAGACCTCTGTGAGTTCGAGGCCAGCCTAGCCTACATAGTGAGTTCCAGGACAGCCAGCCCTGCACAGTGAGACCTTGTGTTTTGGTTAGGGTTACTATTGTGATTAGACACCAGAAGCAAGTTGGGGAGGAAAGGGTTTATTTAACTTATCTACATCATAACCAATCACTGAAGGAAGTCAGGACAGAAACTTGGAGGCAGGAGCTGATGCAGAGGCCACAGAGGGGTGCTGCTGACTGGCTGGCTCCTCAAGGCCGCTTCAGGCTGCTTTGGTATAGAACAAAGGACCACCAGGCCAGAGATGGCACCACCCACAGTAGTCTGGGCCCTCCTCCATCAGTCACTAGTTAAGAAAATGCCCTAGGGGTTTGTCTACAGTCAGATCTTAGGGAGGCATTTTCTCAACTGAATTTTCCTTCTCTCAGATGACCTCAGTTTGTGTCAAGTCAACAAAACTAGCCAGCACGCCTGGTATCTTTTTTTTTTCCCAGGTGGTGGTGGCACACACTTCTAATGCCAGCACTTGGGAGACGGAGACAGGCAGATCTCTGTGAGTTCTAGGCCATCCTGGTCTACAGAGTAAGTTCTAAGACAGCCAAGGCTACACAGAGAAATCCTGTCTCAAGCAAACAAACAAACAAACAAACAAACAAAAATACCCTTTAAGTTTTGGAGAAGTTCATATACACAGTGCATTTTACTTTTAGTCAACCCTCACTGCTCCACCTAACTCCTTCAAGACCCACCCAAGATCTATACCCATCCCCACCCCTTACCAACTTCATGTCTTTTTTTCCCCCCACTTTTTGTTTCGTTTTGTTTTTTCTTTTCTATTTGGTTGGTTTTTTTTTTTTCAAAACAGGATTTCTCTGCGTAGCCCTGGCTGTTCTGGAACTCTCTCTCTCTCTCTCTCTCTCTCTCTCTCTCTCTCTCTCTCTCTCTCTCTGTAGACCAGGCTGGCCTCGAACTCACAGAGATCTGCCTGCTTCTGCCTCCCGAGTGCTGGGATTAAAGGCGTGTGCCACCACCACCGGCGGCTTTATGTCCTCTTTTAAAATTACTTTTTGTAGCCCACTGAGTCCAGTTGACCATGGAGTCACCCCCTGGAATTTAGTTGGCTTACCAAGGGCCACACCCTTAAATAAACCAGACTTTCCCCTTCCCAGAAGCCAACAACTGCCAATCACTGTTCACCTTGGAGTGGGACTTCAGGTCTTCCGGTCAGTTCATGCTATTCTTGTGGGGTCTGTCCCAGAAGGTCAGTGCCCCTTATCATCATGACAGGAAGTGCCTGGGTGATCTTACCTTCCTACTCAAGCACTGGCACATCCCTAGCACCTACCACTGTAGATTCTTGAATCTGTGCCTTCATGAGGCTTTTGTTTTTTCCAATCTTCCCTCTCTGAAGTCCAAGGAGAAGGGGATGGACGGGACTGTGCTAGGATTGTGGGAAGGGATGGGAAGGCTTCATCCTCCATCAGAGTCCTGCAGAGTCTTTGCCAGGAACTCAAGATCCCCAAAGTCTGTTTCGGTTCATCTCTCCAGCCCTTTGCTGTGGGGGGCTTGGTCAGCAGCATGAGCCCAGGGTGGGTTATGACAGGCAGGAGCCTGTGGGGTGCTCCACCCTGAGCCAGGATGTGTGCACAGTAACCTGCCTTCCTACCTTAGGCCACCATGACATTTCTGAGTCAGTTCCCTTCATTGCCCCTTGCCCCCAGACTCCTAGCTCTATGGCTTTCTGCCCGGCTCCCACCAGGCAGAGGATATGCCTGTCACAAGACCTCCTTTTCATCGTTGGGGTGCTCCAGGAAAGCACCTGGGGGAATGTCGGCTCAGCAGGCCTGGTCTTGTGTCTCTCTGCCCTCTGGATCAACTGGGGTCTGGACTTGCTTCCTTTGTGTGAAGGATTGTCCATCATTCAAAGTAGAAACATGGCCATGTCTATGCCATCTAGTCTTTCTGCTGTGGACACTTTATACCAAACAATCATGTTGTGCGGATTAAGTAAGCCTTGCCTCTGCTTTTTACTGGTTTGATAAGTTGGTTACTAATGCTAGGTTTTCTAAAGACCAAAGGCATCTCCTTATCCCTAATACTGCATTGTAACTGAGCCCAGCATAGTTCTTGGCCTCTCTGTGTCATGTTGGGAGAAAGCAGCACATTCTGAGGGCTTTTTGGTGGCCATTAAGCATTAATGAGAATACTTTGTGGGCCCAAAGGGTCTGTCCCTTAACTAATTTGAGTACAGTCAATGACCTTGAGGGGTCTTTACTTGCTGGGTCTCTCCTCTGAGAGCACCCCTCCCTGGTCCTCTGCTGAGCACCGGGGCGCTCCTCTTAGGCTCTGAGCACGCAGTACTTTCCCTGGACACCCTTGCAGTGCTGATGCTCCACTGGCACCTGCCACAGATGCATGAGCTCTTCAACTTCAACTACTTCTTCATGTGCATCTGGGCTCTTATGCTGCCACCGAATCTTTGTGCAATAGACACTTCCATGGTAAATTAAAGAGTGCCTTTCTTCCCTCATCTTTTTCTTGTCTTGGCTCTCTTGAGAAGCCATGATCCCGCCTTAGATTCTCTGTCACCCTCAGAGTCTTTGTCCATGCACTAATTGATTGATGGAGAAATGTTCTTCTTTTGGTCCAGGAAGGACTCTCACTAATTCTATGTTCTATTTGTGGGGGTAAAGTCTTTTCTCTCTCTCTCTCCCCCTCCCCTCTCTTTGCCCTCTTTTTTTTTCAGAAAAGCTCCTGCTATTACGCCAGCTGGTCCTCGAACCCACCATCTTCCTTTCTCAGGACCCCAATAGGCATAAAACTCCATGTGACTTCCCCCCCCCCCCCCCGAAACCATTCAGTCAGGTTCCATGTTTTACCCATGCAAGGCTGTTCTTCTCAAGGTCTTAATTCTTTGGTAGCTAAATTGGATGTTCTGCGTCTTACATGGCAGATTGGCACGTCCCATGTGATTCATCACTTTGTTCTTGGAAATCTGGTCCTTTTCACTTCCAGTGTGCCCCAGTCCTCTGTTGGTTTTGCTACCTGAGGGGCTACCTCATTTTAATATCTTCTGTTTATTAGACTCTCCATTTTCAGATTTATAGCTCTACCCCACTTGCAGGGACCACACACAAGGCTTGAGCTTAAGCAAGTGCTCTACTGCTGCCTGTATCCCCAATCCTCTAATTAAAAAAATAATTTAATTTAACAAATTATTTAATTTTATTAATTTTTAAAATTTAATTTTAAAAATAATTTGTTCAGATTATATCTCGATTATTATCCCCTCACTTGTATCTTCCTGTTCCTCCCTTCCTCCTTTCCTCTTTCAAGTCTTTCAGTTTTTTAAAGTAAAAGCATCCGAGGCCCAGTCTCCATTTTCACTACTTCTCTGGAAGGCCTTTACCTGGCATCACAGTTTCATTACTGAGATTGCAACACACCTGCCTAGACGGCCTAGCTGAGTTTCTGCCTTACCCAGTCTTGTCTTTGAGGTAGGACATAACTGTGTTCCCCATCGGAGGGTGACTTCTTCTGAATATGAAGCTACCAACCAGTGAAAGAACATTCTGGGGTGGGCGTGGCGTGGGTGGGGGCGTGGCGTGGGTTTTTTGTTGATTTGTTTTTGTTTTTGCTGCTGTGTCTGGTACTCTCCAGAGAAGATATTGACTGTTGGGATTGCCCGATGGCGTGGAGGTTGAGACACCCCTTTCCTGTGAGGTGGCCCCACGCAGGTTTCAGGAAATCTACGTTGTAGCCCTGAGCCTTGCAGTAGAGAGAACCGGTAACCCTCGAGACCCCTTCCGGAATCTTTCTGGCACCAGATGAGGACCTTCCTGAATTTTTTTTTTCTTTCTGGCATACGAATCAGGGTTTGGTAGCCTGTACATCCTGTTACCACGTTCATCTCCACAGTCTGTCGGAACCTTAGTGTTTTCTTTATCTACCGCTTTCCCTCCCTTGCACTGTGGACGACCAGTTCTTGGGCACTAGGGCTCACCAGTCCCATCCTGAAATACGGGCGCAGAAAAGCGTGGGTGAGCAAGCCTCTGTGAGCGCCAAGCCCATGGCTGATCGCGGGCTGTAGACATTCTTTGAGGGGGAGGCCTCTGATTTTCTGCACCTGACCTTCCAGTAGGATTTCCCCTCAGAGGTGGGAAAGCGGCAGAGCACTGAGGTGGCAGCGCTTGGGCAGATGGCAAAGTACTTGTCGCCTCCTCCTCCTCCTCGAAGGGCTGAATGGGGTTGGAAAGTGAGTCACATTGAGTCTACTTAGTCAGGTCTCTAAAGTAAAGCCAGAAGAGGGCATGAGACCCTCTGGAACTGGAGTTACAAATAATCGTGAGCCACCGCATGGGAGCTGGGAATTGAACCCAGGTACTTGGGAAGAGCAGCCAGTATTTTTATCTGGCCTTTATCTGCTTGCTTTAGTCATTTTTGCCACAGTGTATATGAGTTGAAACTGGGTATCAAATAATTCTACTATACTCATTTCCACTCTTTTCTAAACTTAATAGATGTTTAATGATAATCTACATAGACCGATCAGAGACAAAATCTGCTAATTAGGGGTTCTGCTGTGCCAGGATTCTAAATTCTACATTAAAGGTAGAAGCTAAGTTTATATATAAGACCTGTGGACCTGCAGTACTCCTGGTTACCAGATTCTTTGTATAAAGAGTGTATTTACAGCCCGAAGCCTCCTAAAACGCTGTTTAAGGAAAAATTGAGCTGATGGCCTCCTCACTAAAAGTCTATTAATAGCCTCTCAGGGTCCTACTTCTGTCCTCCCAGCTGTGTTATGGTCATTACTGTGCTCTGCGCAACAAGAGGCGGAGTCTGCGTGCTGTTTTGGTGGTAGAAAAAATTGGATTTGACTCTTAGATGAAAAAAAAAAAAAAAAAAAAAAAGCATTGGCATCATTGCTTATGGCCAAACAACTGGGAAAATGAGGCTGTCATCAAACTTCAAGAAAACCTGACTGGAGCGGTTGATACAGGTGAGCAAGTGTGTTTATGTGTGTGTGCACGTGTGTGTGTGTGTGTGTGTGTGTGTGTGTGCGCGCGCGCGCGCGCGTGTGTGCATGTGTTCATTTCTGTAGAATAAGGGATTCAAAGCAGATATGTTGAATGGGCAATTTGAGTATGTCAGGATGACTCCTGCAAGAATCCAGAAACTGTTGTGTGGCAAAGCCTGGGCCTTGTGTTTAGTATATCGCTGACACAAAGTCAAGCACCTGGCCCATAGTTGACACACTTGTTGAGCACAAGGTCTTTCTCAAAGTCACATGTCTGGAGACCTCTTCATCATCTGAGAACTTCCTCCTGCATCAGGACTCCATACTCTATGGCTTCCATGACACTAATGTGGCACTGGATCCAGACTATGGCTACAATTCTCATTCTAGCAGCGAATGCAGTAGCAGCTGCCGTCCCGAGCTAGAAATGAAGGCATCTCTGAAAAAAAAAATCCACTGTGCTGTTAGATACTAGCGAGGAGGACAGGGTTCTCAGGACAGGGGGTTCATAGCCCCCAGCAGAAGCTGGGGCAGTTGACAGTTGGAGAATAGTCATCATCAGAGCTAAGTACATTTTTATAAACTTTGTGGAAAGAGTTGTGTCCCATGATGGCTGTGGTTGAGAGGGGCAGGATCATGCACAAAGGTGATGTTTTGGGAAAGGAGGAGGAAAGGGAGGAGGAAAATTCTGTGAATTTTCTCATGCTTGAGACAGGGTCCCACTGTGTAGCCCTGGCTGGTCTCGGACTCACTAGGTAGGCCAGGTGGGCCTGGAAATCTACTAAGATCAACCTGTGATTGCCTCCCAAGTGCTGGAACTAAAGACGTACGCCATTCTCCTGGGTTCCTAACTAGTTTCTCCTGGATTGGTTGGAGCTAACCATTTTGAATGTTCATGCACCAGGGCTCAGGAACAGTGAGACAGAATTGGGGAGCTGGGTGTATCACATCCATAACCAGAAACAGAGACTAGAAAATGCTTGTGTGCCTGCTAATGCTTAGCTCACTTTTCTATTCTCCCCCTACCCCGCGAGTACATTTTTTTTTTTTTTTTTACTTTTCTTCTGGTTTATATTCCCTTCCCTCTTTTCTCCCTTTCCCCCCCCCCCCCCCCTTTCCTCCCCCCCCCCCCCCCCCCTGAGCAGGGGGATTCACCTCCCCCACCATTGGACCACAGCCTATCAGGTCTCATCTTGGTAGCCTGCTTCCCCTTCCTCTGTGCTCCTACAGGGCCTCTCTGCCAAGGGGCAGTGATCAAATCCCGGGCACCAGAATCCATGTCAGAGTTAGTCCCCTGCTCTCAAGCCTGCCCTGCATCTTTAATGTATATTACACAAGAGATTTCCTTTCTTGCCGAGTCTTTTAATTCCTGTTCTAGGCTGACTTGTCCAAAATGTGAGTTTCAATCTCCTTCCCAAGATGAGGGCAGACAAGTGTCCTTCTTCATATCTTCCCTTAATAATGCACACAGAGACAAAGAAGACAGACAACTCATTTAGAGATATAGAATACATTTTGGGTAGTGCACCCCCTCTCTTGTTCACTAAAGAAAATGACAATAGTGCTCTTAAAGGGTTACAGAAGTTGGGGAGCCTAGAAACTGTCATCACATTGGGCGGTCTCCGTTAGCAGAACCACCTTTCTGAGGTGAACCCGGCACCTACCGTGGGTTTCTGTGTTGGGTGTTACCAGACAATTTAGGACAGTGCCGAGGGCAATGGCGGAGCTGGCCTGGGACTGAGGCAGAGGCAAGCTGTCGGGCACGAGGTGGGAGCTTATTGTCTGGAATATGGGAAGCAGTTAAGGGTGTGATTGCCGACTTCTCTGAGGATGCAGGTTGGGCCCTGGGCCCTCTGGAGTTCTCTGTCTTAGTTTTCCTGGTGGGGCTTTTGGCCTGAGGCAGATCCTTTTCAGCATTTCCTTTGCTGGGTTTGGTCACTTTCCCGGGTGTGCAGACCATGGGTGGCTGTGTGTGTGGTTTGCCTTTTATCGTGGGGTTGATAGACTGGAGAAAAGATTTCACCTTGTTTTTCAAGCCAGCCTCTGGAAGAAGGCTGGGCCTAGTGTGAGGAGACACTGGCATCACCTGCCCTGGTGAGCTGTGACCTTGCCACGTCTGGCCCAGAAAAGGCTTTCCCTGAACTGGTGGGCGAGGCAAAGGAAGGTCCTGGGAGGCCTGGGAGAGCCTGAGCACCCTCCTGGCAGGTTCCTGGGTGACACTCGCCTTGCTTTGACCGACTTGCACGCCACCGTGCTTAGATTCGGCCTCCATAAGAACTTCTGGAGGTGGATCTGGGAACCCAAGCTCAGGGGAGCCCCGGGGGCTGGGACGATAGGTGTCCATCGGATGAGAGCTATGGCTGTGTTGGGCAGAGGCTTGGGCCATCCTGTGCTTTTTCCGATCTCCTTCCTGATGTGTTTTCTCACTGGCTGGGAAAAGCCCAAGACCTGCGACCCCTTTTCCAAGGTTCCCCACTGCCTTGGGTTTCCTTGGCTCTTCCCTCTTTTCTGTCCGTGTGGGCACAAGGGCTGAGTACAGGCTCTTGCCAGGGCTTTGGAGCTCAGTGCTAAAGGGGTCCTTTGGGCTGGGCTTTTCCCCAGTTGTCCCCATCTGAACACTGGGCACTTGGGCTTTGATCATATTCCTGCTGAACTGTGAGGCCTTGGAGCCTCCCTGGGCAGAACCATGGGGTGCGGCTTGGGGACTGGGTTGCTTTGGCTCCTTGTATGCAGCCTGTGCTGCAGCAGCCTGCTGTCTTTTAAGGTGGACACTGTTTGCGTGTGGGGCTGGAGGAGAGTCACATGCGATGGGCTGTTCTTGCAGCACCGGGCGTTCTGGGATGCTTAGACTCCTGCGAGGCTCCTGTGTGGATTCACTCTCCTCTACGTTTAGCTCTTTGTACTCCGTTTCCTTTCCAGAAACTCCAAATTGCATTGCTAGGACCTTTTTCTTCAGGTAGAAATTCAGTTTTGCCATGGTCTGTGCCTTTAGCGAGCCGGGGCTCTCTGGGCGAGACTGGCTCTCTGACCCTTCTTCCACCTGTGCTTCCCGCTGCGGATGCGACCCTTCGGCAATCTCCGCAGAAGCCTTGCTGTCACCCTGAGTGCAGGGCTCAAGCCTGCTTTTAAGTGCAGCAGTTTGAGTCGGAGCCTCTGCTGGTCGTTTGACAGGCCTGGACATCATTTCTGAGATTCGAGGTTGGGTAGTGACTGCTGGGGATGTGGGCCTAGAGAGAGCCACGCAGTAAAGGGCAGGCAGGCCTGACAGGAAGGCCAGATACTTATGCCGTAGAGTTGTCTCCAGTTTCTTAATGGTTTCCTCAGGCAAGGCTTGGGGCCGCTTACAGTGTTCAACGAGGGCGCCTGATAAGGCTCGCTTCTCCTGGATGTGGGCAGTTGGTTTCCAGGGAACAACTTTGCGCCATAGGTCAGGGGTGTTTTCTGTCTGTGACTTCTGGCTTTGGCTTGGTGGAATGCAAGAGGAGGGAGCCATTGCTGGCAAACTCCCAGTAAGTTTGCCTTCCCAGGAGCTTTGGACACAGGCTGGGACCTTGCCTTTAAGGATTTGGTCACATTTGGAATCAATGTGGTGCTTCAGCACTGCCCTGGCCTGGGCAAACAAGTGCGGTGGGATTGACCTGCTGCCCATTGTGGGTGAGAACATGTCACCAGACCCATCGGCCTTCGGGTCCCCTGGGATGCTCACACTGGGCAGTGCCCTGCTGCTGCAGGACAGGGGCTGCTGCTCTGTAGAGGAGAGGACCAAGTGGATGGAGCGCTGGATCTTCTGGGGCAGTCCCCAGCGAAGGTGAATCAGCTGCTTTTGGAAGTGGAACTCCAGCAGCCTGCGCGCATGCTCAGGGAAGAAGAATTCCCTGCTGGGATGTGAGAAGGCCTTCCTTGGCCAGAAGGTTTTCACTGTCTTGGTTTTAACACACAGTTCGCACGGCAGGCGGCTCTGAGGGCACCACTTTCTCAGGAAGACAGCTGGCACGCCCCACCGAAGCTTGGCCTGCTTCTCCAGGAGGTGGCATTCCAGTGCCTCACACTCATCTAGAGTCAGAATTGGGGCAGCGATCTGCTCCCCATCGCGCTCAGTGGGAGAAGCTGAGGAAGAGGGTGGGGGTGACTTCCGTGGCGTTTTGGACAAGGAAGGGAGTGAGAGGTCCCTTGAGGGATGAGGATCTGTGGAGGGCTTGGACATGCTCTTGTCCCTGAAATCCAGGGACTCACAGTGAAGAGATGGAAGGCCGCAGAACAGCTGGCTGTAATATTGACTCCGAAGATCTCTTCCTGAGTTGTTAGCTTGTGATTTGGGGCGTGGCCAGGAGTCGCTTCGGTGGTCAAGTTCATGAGAGGCCAGGTAGGTATGGATTTGGTGCGAGTGCTTTCTTTGTCTCAGGTTTATAAAAGACCATTCGGAAACCCAGTAGGTCTCAGTGGGCTGGCCTGCCAAATATAAACCACTGGTCTGGCGGGATACGCCCCCAATTTTGTCCAAAGTCATCTTAGAATTAGTGCTCAGAACAGAGGAGAGTGGATTTTTTCTAGTTCGACAAAATAATGTCGGGTCTGGCATAAACTGCCTCAGGGACTCCTCCACACGTCTGGGAAGGCCCCACTTCTGGAAATGTATCCATTTTTTAACATGTAGTTCAAGAAGCCTACGGACTTTAGGACTGAGGAATGGCAGGTGGGAAGGCAGCACTGAGTCCATATGTGTCGAGTTAGCAATCTCTGGTTTCAGGGATAGTAAAGAGGCAGAGGACGTCAAGTGGTGGTGGTCTTGGCTTTCCTGGTCAAGCTTTGTCTTGCTTTGCATTATTTTTTCCTCAATCATTAAAACCACAGGCTTCTCGAGCCTTGACATAGCCATAGTCTTTGAGACTGCCTGGAGGTGATCAGCCCAGCATTGCTGGACTCCCCCTGCATCTGCCCGCTGAGTTGACTGTCCTGGCAGCTGCATTAGTGTTGGAGTCCTGGGCAGCAGCGGAAGCTGTCTGGAGCGCCCGGTGTAAGGCTCCAGATTCTCTTCCGAAGACACAGTGGATGTGGGCAATAGCTCCATGCAAGAAGAGCCCTGTGGCAGTCCCAGGAACACAGGGGGCGGCTGGCTTTTCTCGCTCCCCAGCAAATGCTGGATCTCTAGGGTTGCAGCATCACAGACTTGGCAGCCAGGATCCACACACAGGAGCTGCCTCACATCTTCCTCCTTGGGGAGCCAGCTTTGGCTAGGAAGAGAGAAATGGCAGCCATTGGTGACGGGATGACATCTGCCTCCTCGGATGAACGGGCCTGGGGATTGCTGCGCCCTTTCCTCCAGTCCCACAAATTCTGAGCCTACACGGTGGGGAATGAGGTTCTCGGGGGAACCATTCAAAGCATGGGGTGCCCCTGCCACTGTAGCCAGAAACCCTCGGGAATCACTCATACTCTCTAGAAACTAAGTGGAGGGTAAGATGTTGGGGTGACGGTGTCCCAGCACCTGCTCCCAGGCCACAAGCACAGACAGGAGGTAACAGCAGCAGGGTCCAGCTAGTTAGTCCCAGGGCTCTGCCCTTGAAAGGGAGCAGCTGGAAGGAGGAATGACATGGCGACTTCATTGTGCTAAAGCCACTCTCTTGGCAACTTGGTGTCTGGGTGCAACTCCAGCAATGTCCGTTCTGAGATGCAGAATTGCTGAGGCCCTAACACACAGACTGGCATTGGGTGTCTCTTCCCTGCTGATGTCTGAGCTGTCTCAGCCAGTGAAACTGCCTCCCACAGCGTGGTTTCCCTTCCACCGGTTACCCCTCTCCTCACCCCTGGCCCAGACCAGGCCAAGAGTCATCAGAGCTTAGACCCCAAAGGTCAGGAGGTCACCTTTTCATGACAGAGAGCAGCTCCCATGGCTTCTCGGTTTCTTCTTGGCAAAGTCTCCTGGCTGAGGAATCAGGACACAGAGTTATGTGGCGTAGGATCATTTGGGGGAGTCTGAACAGTAAATCCTTAGCTCAGCAAGAGGACTCTTAGCCCCTAGACTCGGTGCTCTATGGCGTGTTTGTGTATACCATCGCAATTTAAAATGTGCTGTTAAGTTCATTTGGTCTTCACTAGGATGTGAGGATCACCATCATTTTGCAGATGGCTGAATAAGTTATATTTTACAGGGTCATAAAACTAGTTCTTAATCAGATTTTTTCTCTTTCCTATGACAAAGTACCTAACTACAAGTAACTTAATGGCCAAGAGTTGGCGTGAAGGGCACGGTGCCTGGAGTGCCTATACATGAAACTGTGATGGTGACGCCCATGTTATAACAAAGGCACTACGATGGCGGGGATACCAGAGATGGAGACAGAATGGCTGTCACTACTCAACGTAGCCAGTCCTAGAGAAAGCCTAAATGTGTTGCAAGTGGCGGGGCCATAGGAATGGGCCTTCAAGGACTGCAGCCTTCCAGATGTGCCCTGATGTGAACAGGCCACGCTGCAAGCCACTCAGCCACTACACCTTCCCTGCTGTGACAGAGGGAGGATAAACTCCTTTCTTCTGCTGGCTTTGCCATGCCAGGAAGTAGTAAAGGCTAACCGCTAACCTTGCTGCATGGTGGCCGCCATCACTTCCTCACCTGTTCCTTGTCAAGGAAATTGGGTCACTCCCATACCCCACGCCCACCCACAGCAATCTTCTGCGTAAACCACAAGTTGTAAAACTAGGACCTTCAGTAGTTAGAACACCAGGGTCTTGGGGGGGGGGGGGGCCAGGGGGGGGGGGAGACCGTGGGAGCTGTCCCGGGGCTAGGATGGGGGGGAGGGCAAGGGACACTGGGACTTTACCTTTTGACGCGGCTTCTCTAGCCCTTTGCCTGGCTTTTCGGTGACGCTTAAAAAAGAAAAAGTATTCCTGTATTTCACACGCTCCTTCACATGGCCTCGCCCAGACTCTGCCTGTCTTTCCACCTGAGCATCTCCCTTCTCTGCTTATTTCGGATTCACTTAAGGCTCTCCAGGCCCCTCCCTCGTGTCTCTACTCTCCCTCGTGTCCTCTCCTCTGCAGAGAGGACAGCACAAGGGGGAAAGCTGAACGGACTCAGAGATGTTTCCGACAGCCTGAGGGCCTCTCTGCTCACAAAGCCCTCCTAGTAGGGAACCTCCCGCCCCGCCCCTGCCCCGCCCCGCCCCGCCCCTGCCCCTCGCGCCCCGACCAGTTAGGTGGTCTTCTGAGATCCAGTGCACTAGAATTTTTCTATTTTCTGATTCTCAGCTCAAGACATGCAGGGAGACTGTTGGCATTTGGATTGGAGTTCGTTGCAGGGAGGGCCTGGTAAGGAATTATTTATAGGCCCTTTGTAACCACTTCCTTTCTTTTCTAAGTCCGTTGGCACAAACTGGGAGCAATCTGGGAGAAGCACTTAAAATTTAAGTTACTCATAGGCTTAAAGTGGCTCAACTATAGTCAGTGGTTTCCTACCCGGCAGCAGCTCTTTTTAGGTTCCAACCTCAATCCTTGGTAACTGCGTCTTATTTGCCAGGCAATTAGGAAAATGATGAAGATGGAGCTATAGGTACACAGAGGATAACTGATGTCCCACAGAGAACATGCGGAGATCAGCATGGCCTAAACCTCATTAGCGTGAGGAGACCAGTCACCTCTGTATTGGACATTCAGGGGCCTAAGTGCCTAATGGCTCGAGGCACTGAGCACTGCCTTGGCTGCCTCTCAGAGGACGGAACTGAGGCACCAGAGTGCATCACAAAGCCCTGTGTTCCACAGAGGTTGTCCCAGGGGCGTTTCATTCCGTAGCTATGTGTGGTCATCTATAAAGGTTATGGAGCCTGAGTCTATAGGTGCTATCTGTCTATCTGTCTGTCTGTCTATCTATTATCTATCTATCTATTTATCTATCATCTATCTTATCTATCTAATCATCTGTCTATCTATCATTTATTTAATCATCTATCATCTATCAATCTATCTATTATCTATCTATCTAATCATCTATCTATCAATCTATTATCTATCTATCTTATCTATCTATCTAATCATCTATCTATCAATCTATCTAATCGTCTACCACTATCTATCTATCTTCCACCTTTACCTCCTTTGTCTCCTATGACAACCTTTTTGTTCTGTTTCCTCTCCCACAGCTGTATGGTCACTTATCTCGAGTTCTTTGGCACACAGGGTACCTTGTCAGAAAGAGTGGCTGGCTGGGAGAGAGTGACCTCCCCTGCTAACTCTACACCTGACCTGGAGACACACAGGAGTTTAGAGAGGGGCACAGCAGGGTCACAGCTTAGAAATGGAGAGCTTCGATGTTTCAAATAAAGGGTGACCAGAGATCAAAACTACAAGAAGGGACGGTTACGGTTGATGTGATAAAGCTATGCACTCAACCATTTAAGCAATAAGGCACTGGCGGCCATAGACAGAAATGGCCAGTAAGCCCTCTCGTGAAGATTCGGTACCCTGAGCATGCAGGAGGCAGTCATGTGGAAGGAAACTTGAGTCTTGAATAGAGTTCCATGAGTGTGTGATATCAGTGTGCCTTGAAGGAGTATGATGTTTACAGTTCATCTCCTCCCACACATAGGGGCATTAGTTGGGTACCAAGTCTTCAAATACATGAGTCTATGGGGGGCATTTGTTTGAACACTATGCATCTTTCAACAAAATATTATTATGTGGTAGTCATTTTGATTGGGTAATTTCAGCAGAGAGGATAAAATAAAAATTCTGGAAATAGAAAATATGCTAACATGGGCTGGTTAGATGGCTCGGTGGTTAAGAGTACTGGCTGCTTTTTCAAAGGACCTCGGTTCAATTCCCAGCACCCACACGGCAGCTCACAACTGTCCATAATTCCAGTTCCAAGGGGTCCAACAACTCTCACATAGACACGCATACAGGCAAACCAAAAATAAAAAATAAAAAAATGCTAACAGAGGTTGCCTTTGTCAGGTTTATCAGTAATCTTGACAGTAGAGAGAGAGAAAAAATCAGTAGCTTAAAGGTGATTCAAATAGACACTACCCAGGGTGAAATACAAATAAAAGACAAAACCAGCATCCAAGAGTTGTGATATATATTGAAAAAAAATTTTTTTTTGACACAGGGTTTCTCTGTGTAGCCTTTGCTATCATGGATTCACTTTGTAGCTCAGGCTGGCCTCGAACTCACAGTGATCCACCTGCTTCTGCCTCCCAAGTGCTAGGATTAAAGGCGTGTGACACCACTGCCTGGCTTGAAAAATCGTATATATACAACAGACATCCTAGAACAGGCAGGCAGGCAGACAGACAGACAGACAGACGGACTGGGACACACACACACACACACACACACACACACACACACACACACACACACTATAATAAAGGGAAATAAAGAACAGATCTTGCCGAGATAAGGTAATATTATTTGGCCTCAGGACATTGCCAGCAGGTGGAGGGGCCGATATCTGCTATGACTGTGCAAGGCTTGTTTTTATCTGGATCCCTGACAAGCTCATTAATCACTCACTCCAGCAGCCAGGCATGTGTTCAATCTGGGGCTCAGTTACAACTAATCAGACAGGAACACCTTAGCACCCAAGCCGTCATTACTGCTGACACGGGTGCTAACAGAGTACCAGGGTGTTCTGAGCACACAGAAGTGGGGGAGGGATTAGAGCAAAGCCCAGCGAGCTGGAACACCACCCCCACAGCCCAGGAGGGGTCAGATGTGGGCTGAGTGTCTGGTTCTGAGCTGGGGGCGGCCTGCTGCTTCCGGTCATGCATCCACTTCTTGCTCCCCCATACCTGGTTTCTTGCATGGGAAGCTTCATTTGCCAAGACTTTTAGCCACGCTAAGAGCAGCAGAGAGAACAACTGTTTTGTCCTCTCATCTGTCACCTTTGCTGCACTGGTAACTGGCTCACTGCAGTGAACAAAGTAGCTGCAGCTCTCATGGGAGAGAAGACAAAAAGACTTTCATGGCTTTTTGGAGAAACAATATTTATAGGAAGATGTAGCTAAACATCCTGGATAGTTTATTATCAACTCGACACAAGGTAGAGTCATTTCGGAGGCACTCTCAATTGGGAAAATGCCGTAAGATTTGCACGCGCATGGCTAGGCCAGAGTTTTGCATCAGGTATCTTCCTCAACTGCTCTGTTTTTCAAGACAGGGTCTCTCAGTGAAGTTTGAATTCATCAGTTCTGCTAGGGTGGCTGACGGCTGGATTCCAGGAACCTGCCTGTCTGCACCCCACTTCTCGTCATTGGGAGTACAGAGGTGGAGCTCTGTGTGGGTGCTATGGATATGAATTCAGGTCTGCGTGTGTGTGTGACCAAGACTCCCCAGGTAAACCATTTCACCAGCCCTGTATATTTCTGCCTTTAATGAAAAGTCCTTTCCGTGTGGAGAGCGGTTCCCTTCCATCACCTGTCCTTTAACACATTACTCACCTCTGCCTTCCCTGGGACTGTTCTGGAGGAATGGCTGGAGGGGAGCACGGTGTGACACAGGAAAACGATTATGAAGGAGACACCAAGGAAAAATGCAACTTAATTCACTATCAAAATATTAAGATTAGGCTGGGCAGTTGTGGTGCATGCCTTCAATCTCAGCACTCGGGAGGCAGAGGCAGGCAGATTTCTTGAGTTCGAGGCCAGCCTGGTCTACAAAGTGGGTTTCAGGACAGTCAAGGCTACACAGAGAGACCCTGTCTCAGAAAATGAAATACACATACACATTAAAACTATTAACTTAATTTCTGTCTCCACTACCAGACGAAGGCTCCAGGAACCCTGAGGTCTCTTGGTCGGCTACTGTTTTACCACCAACATCGTCAGGGCCTCATGTCTGATCAATAATTGTGGGAAACCACAAAAGAGATGAGAAAAGCAAGTGTCCTAAGCAGTTTGTTCTCCTGGCCCTGGGATCCTTTGAAGGATTTTGAGCTGAGGATTAACGGGACCAGGCATGGCCACTTCAAGTGTTTTCAAGTTGTCACAATCATGATAAGCAGCTGTCTGTATTACCCCAAGTGGCAACTGTTAAGGACCAAGTGACATACACAGGGAGAAGTCATTACTGTAAATAATAAAACTGAGAAGTCTCCTGCGAGGAGATGAGAAAGATTTATGAGGTGCAAATTACCCCAGGCCCCTGGGACCACCACCCTCTGACCACTCCCCCCTTAACACTGGGCTCTGTAGTCAGCCGAAGCAGCTGCCACAGTTCATGCTGAGACTTAGGTTCCCTGCCTGCTTTACTGTGGCATTTGCATTTCATACTAAATTTGTCTATAACATTATAAATTTCACACCCCTACATTTCTGTTATAACATAGTCGTCATCATAAAAAAATGTCATTTTCGTCTCCTTGTTTTGCAAGTGAAATGGGCATTTCCAAATATAAACGGAGGAGAGAACTTGCTGGTCATCTCCCTAGGTGGTTTTGGGGGGCTTGCTACAAGGCTCAGGCGTAAGCAGAGGCAAGGAAGGGGCCACATCTCTGTGGGTTGTCAGGGTTCTCATGACTTCCATGCTCCCCAGTTGGTTTTTCTTTCACTGAACCTGAAGGAACCTGAGAGGAGACATGGTTTCCAGGCTGCCCTCTGCAGTGTGTTTCCAGGCTGCCCTCTGCAGTGTGTTTCCAGGCTGCCCTCTGCAGTGTTTACTGTTTAGCGTTCCTAACTGCTTTCACAAGGCCTCTGACAGAGGGAGGCTGACTCACTCAAGAGTGTGTGTAGAGTCCCACAGGCCTAAGATATAGAATGAAAAGAGCTGGGGAGAAGGGAGGGAGGTGGGGAGGGGCTTGTGGCTAGTGCTCCCCTCAGAGGGGAGAAGGATGTGTGCAGAAAGGGGCACCAGGATCACGCATTTCTCTGAAGACCCGGGTCATTTCCTGACCAGAGTATGAAGATTTCTAGTAACCATATGAACTCCTACCCCAGGAAGCAGAATCTGTGAGCAAGACAAAGAAACTACTGGCCACATCTCAGACAGGGTGAAGGACGGGGAGAATTAGCCCTAAGAGAAATTAACATTTTCCTCCATGTTGTAATTCAATGGTAGCCTTTTTAAAAGATTCTTAAGCCTTGTGTCAATGTCTGAAAAGTGAGAGTTCGAGGCCAGCCTGGTCTACAAACTGGGAACCCTCATCCCAGTTGGAGAGGAATCTAGGCAAGAACCGAACCAGCGCCGGCCTAGTCAGTGGCTGGAAAAGAAGCCGTTTCTCTGTCTGGACAATTCCAAGCCAGTGTGGTTCGCGGCTGTCTTGAAGGGACTGTGGCTTTGATAAAGCTAAAGGACAGGAAGATGTAGGAGTTTGTGTCAACAGGGTAACAGCGGTTATTTATAATTCTCAACTGTTCTGTTTCAGTCCTGGCTTCCCTCGGTTGTCATGAGCTGTCTTCCGTTGCACCTGTTTCTTTCTCCTCTCTCTCTCTCTCCCCTCCCTCCCTCTCTCTTTCCTTCGCTCTTAAACTCATCTCACAGCTCCCCTCTCATCTCTACTCCTCGCCTTCTCCTTCCCGTTCCTTCTGCGCATGCGTGCTAAGGCTGATGCTGGCTAAGCTGGTCCTTGAACTAGCAGAGACCCACCTGCCTCTGTCTCCTGAGTGTTGGAAGTTAAAGGCAACAAGCCACCATATCTGCTCTCTTTCTGCTTCTCGGTGATAGCTCCCTGTAGCTTTAATTAACCTTTAAGCTCCATGCATCCTCGCAGTACGTGTGAGGTCCACGTTTCAAAGCCAGGGAAGGATGAGAGTCAGAAGGTTGAAGAAGCTGCGAGGAGCTGGAGACAGAGATGACATCCTTCAGCGGCCGTCATGGGCCCGAGGCACATGCTGGGACACGCGGGCTGCACTCAGGAAGGCAAAGACACATGTAGACCAGGACCAAGGTGCGCCAAGGCAAGCACCCAGGCCTGCAGATGGGCACACAGACAGGCTGGTGAAGGCCCAGGCAAACGCCCTTGCCCTCAATGCCATATTCTTATAAAACCCCAACAATATGGCGTTCTGCCAAATGTAGCTAAAGAACAGATTGCATCACTGTTTACTTTTGGGTCCTTGGATCATCTAGTGCCTATCATCATTGTGCTGACGACTCAGACCCCTGGAGAGCCACCGACATCTGCCGTCTTGGACCCTGCCAGGTATCTGTATTGTACTTGTTGCTTAAGTATAAACTGGTCCATGCTTTGTTTTCTAACTTTACTGAGGATGTAAATAAAGTACCCAAGTGGTTTTTACTGCATTATATTATTGCTGCCTGCTTTTCTTTCTCCCCCCACCCCATCTTTCTATTAGTTCATTGTATGTGGGTCTTCCCTCATAAAACCTCACTCATACCCCATTCTCTTACCTGAAATGATCTAATGGAGTAAGTTAAAAATAACTAAAGAGCTGGGCATAGTGGTATATTCCTTAAATCCTTGTACTCGGGAGGCAGAGGCAGGTGGATCCCTGTGAGTTTGAGGCCAGTCTGGTCTACACAGAGAGTTCCAGGAAAACCACGGCCACATAGACTCTGTCTCAAAAATAAAATAAAATAAAATAATAAAGGAAAAAATATAAACAAACATATAAAAAACAGTCCTGTTCTCCCAGGAGGAAGTATCCTTGCTACCTATCTTCCTCCCTTTCAGATGGTGTTTTCAATAAGTAAAGGTCTTTGCCTCCAAGCCTGATGGCCTGAGTTTGATCTCTGGGACACACGTGGCAGAGGAGAGACGCCACATCTGCAGGTTGTCCACTGGCTTCCACGGGGCACTGTGGGGTGTGTACTTCTGCAAGCACCCCCCATAAGTAAATAAAATGTAATAAAAAAAAATCTAAGTTCTAAAGAGGGGCAACGGTACCACTCTTGTGGTGTTACCAGGGACGTGGAGGGGGGGGGCTTTAAGCTGATCGTGATGCGATCCTACCCTCAGGCCTGCTCACTTCCGGTTAGCCACCCCACAGCACGGTTCCCAATAGCCTGCTCACTTCCGGTTAGCCAACCTGCAGCACCTTTCCCAATAGCCAAGGTATGGATTCATCCTTAGGTGTCCTTTTACAGAGGAAAAGATGAAGAGACTGTGGTGTATCCACACGATGAAGCTTTACTCAGCCACGAGGGAGACTGGGACACCATCCGCAGGAAAGGAATGGAACCGGAGACCGCACAAAGGAGGGTGAGCCAGACCCAGAAGACAAATAGTTAAAGGTTTGCTTTCCTAGGCGCACACACATAGGGTACGAAACTAGAAGTGGAACCGTATTGGAAGAGGAAAGGAACTTTCAGGAAGCGGGTGGGAGAGACGGGAGGGTGACAAAGGAATGGATATGATCAATATACTTGAACAGGAACGCGCGGCTTCGTGCGATGGTACATGCCGATAAATAAAGAACCTAATGTTATCTTTTAGTCTCCACAATGGCTACTTATATCAACCTATGTATCTAACCTAATAGCTTCCCAGCTTCTAGGTAAGATTCTTGCAGTGTGCTGACACACTGTACTAACGTACAAACTAGGACTGTGCTAAGAAGGGCTGGGGAGGTGGCTCGTGGGTGAAGTGCTTGACCTCTAAGTGGGGAACCCAGAAACACCTGGCCAAGACACGGATCCCTGATAACACAGCACAATAATACACGGCGGCTGGAGGGATGACTCAGCAGCAACGAGCATTTCCTGTTCTTCCGGAGAATCCAGGTTCAGTTCCCAGAGCCCATCACTGCGGTCTGCAAATCCATCTCTAGGGCCTCTAATACCCTTTCTCGCCTCCATGAGCACCAGGCACCTGTGTGGGGAGTGTATAGACTCAGATGCAGGCAAAACACTCAAACCCATAAGAAAAAACAAGTGTAATGAAAGAATGAACGTCCAAACCCTGCAGAGGAAATCACCATCTGAAGACCCCACCTGTCAGTGTCCTTTTCTCTGTTACTCCAGAGGTTCATATTGTTGGGTAGGGTGGCATATGTCTCTAATCCCAGCACTTGGGAGGTGGAGGCAAGTGTATCTCTGTGAGTTCAAGGCCAGCTCAGTCTTCTTGGCAATTTCCTGATGAGTTAGGGTTGCACAGTGAGATCCCGTCTCAAAAATTTAAAGGCTCGCATAGCTTCTTCCGTGGTGGAACACGCCATCCAGTGTATCTGTGTTCCTAGGCCAGGTCACTCATATTTTTGTCAATAATTAGGTATTTTATTACTTTATTAAAGCAGAGTTGTTTATATTGGCATTTTTATTTTATTTTTATTTTTTGAGACGGGGTGTCTGTGTGTAGCCCTGGCTGTCCTGGGACTTGTGAAGACCAGACTGGCCTCCAAGTCACAGAGATCCTTCTGACTCTGCATGCAGGGGTAACTAAAGGTGTGTGCCACCGTGCTCAGTGATGGTAGAGCTCTGTTTGAGCCTTGTGCCTCGCAGATCCGACCTACAGATGGAAACTGAGCATGAGGCCTAGAGAGGTGCACAGATGTTTTACAGAGCCCAGCCCTCCCCGCAAAGGAAGGGATTTTCCTTCCTCTCAGCTCTGAGAAGCTCAGTAACCATGGTGAAATAGATCATGGCACATAAGGGGAAACTTCTGCTGTGCCCTGATTTGATTGTGGAAGGAAGCAAGTGGAAGAGGAGGGCCCACTTGGTGGTACTCTACAGGCCGCAGGCCACAGAGTGTTCTACAGCCTTGAATGCATGTTACAATCCCATCTCCAATTCTAGCATCACCCCTCAGACACTCAGGCATCACTTCTTGCTTGTGGTGCAGCCAGTCCTGAGCCAACCTCTGCGTCCTCCTGCCCTAACAACTTTCCCCGTCATACACAGTCTTGTCCTCTTTTATGTTGCCTTTGCTGGTTCAGTGTTGACACCTTCTTTTGTTAGGGTGTTTTTGTAACAGGTCTAAGTGTTTAAGAAGGATGGGAATGGAATGGGTCACATGTGGTTAGGGTGATGGATGTTTTCAGTCAAATAATGACACTAGCTCACTGTCGAAGGTATACATGTCTATTGGCCAGGGATCGCAACTGGAAGTAATTCCCTGTGTGAAATGTCTAAGGACCCAGCGGCCCTCAACAGAGAAACCTTACAGACTCAAGAAACTCTATGGGCTTACTCCATGTAATTACTTGTTGTATTAGATACTTTCCTGTTGCTGAGATACAACTCCATGACAAAAAGGAACTTGGAGAGCCAGGCAGTGGTGGCACATGTCTTAAACCCAGATATCCTCCTGCCTCTGCTGAGATTAGAGGCCATCCTGGTCTACAGAGAGAGCTCCAGGACAGCCAGGGGTACACACAAAAACCATCTAAAAACAACAAACAAACACACAAACAAACAAAACCCTTGGGGGAAGAGAGTTGTCAGCCAGTGGGTCCAGAAGGATAGGCTTCACAGTGGGAATGGCAAAGCGACAGCTGGGCAGCAGAAACAGGAAGCTGGCTGACCACATCTTCATCCACACACAGAAGGAAGGGAGGAGAAAAAAAAAGATTGGAGACATGCCCCCCCCACAGAGAGAGAGAGAGAGAGAGAGAGAGAGAGAGAGAGAGAGAGAGAGAGAACAGGAAGAGGAGTGGAGTTAGGGCGTAAAAATCTCAATGCTGGCTCTCAGTGAGGTACTTCCTCCAGCCAGGAACCTTGGGAGGAAGGCTTCATAACTTCCCCCAACAGCACTGCCATCTTGGGTCCAAGTGTTCAAATCCGCCAGCCTTAGGGGAACAGTCTCATTCAAACCCCACAGATGTGTTTAGATAGTCCCACCTTATGGAAGCCAGCAAAATGCTGAGAGAGGCACAGGGCGCCCCCAGTGGCAAAGAACCCCAACACAGTCTTAAGTACATCCTCGTTATTTCTTATAATGTATTTATTCCATGTTATGAGTATGAATGTCTTGTCTGTATGCATATATGTGCCCGTGGACGTCAGAAGGCGGCTTTGGATTCCCTGGAGCTACAGTTACAAGGGCATGTCAGCCACCATGTGGGTTCCAGGAGCTGAGCACTGGTCCTCTACAAGAGCAAGAGCATCCAGGACTCTTGACTGCAGAGCCATCTCTCCAGCTCCCTCATTCGTTATTTACTGGTGTCTCATCTAGTCTAACATTATCTCATTGTACAGGAAGAGCCTAAGAAGTATCTGGAGTCTATGTGAGAACCACAGTGGTAAAGAGAGGTTGTTTCCCACATGACAGAAACTGTGCTTAAAGAAGGCAAATAGCTGCCATAAGACAGTAACTAGACACAAAACACAGGCAGCCTTTGCTCCCCCCCTCCTCCCTCCCTTCCTTTTTTCTTTCTTTTTTTCTTGAGGCAGGATCTCTCTCCATAAGCCTCAAACTCACAGAGATCCACCTGCCTCTGCCTTCTGAGTTCTGGTTCTAAAAGCATGTACCACTATACTTGGGTCTAGCATTTATTTTGAAGAGCTTGTATTTTATTTAAGAAGAGCATAACATCCTTGTACAATCATATCCTTTGTTGTAATTCTAAAATCATGAAATCTACAGCTCTAAAAATCATTAAATATTTTTATTACAGTTGTAGTAAGAGCAGATGTGCTCTAACACAATGTCTTTTGTGCAAAACAAAGCAAAAATTAAAAAAAAATTTCAAGATCTAATTCTGCAGAGGAAGTGAAGCTTGTCCACTGGGGTCCTCGTAGCCTTCGGGACTTCCTTACATCGAGAGCCATTGCTAACTCTAGGGACCCACTTCCAACAGACCCAGAAACTATTTGTGCCTTTGCAGTGCAGATAATCCCTATCAGGAGGGGTCTCAGTTTAGAGTACAATACATTAAGCAATCCCACCCAGTCTCCTTCACTCACTGAAGCTGGACACTGAAAGAATGCTCAGAGCACCGAAGAAAAAGACAGCCCCTGGGTCAGAGGGAAAGGCCAGAGCTAAAAGTACAACACCAGAGTTGGTTTTAGGATTCTTTTCCCCTCTGACTTAAGTTTAACTCAGCCTGAAAGCTCGACCTAGACACTAACATAAGCAGAGAGTGTCTAGTAGAAGCCCCGTAATAATTCTTGTTCGGAAATCTTCCATCACAATGGCATGGCACTAATCAAGAAATTTCTATTTAGAGGAGCTGCGGTCCCTAGAGGATGGGGTGAACCCCCATAGAGTCCCCCTGCTGTTGGGGAAATCGTAGAATGGGATAAACAAAACGCTGGCTTTCTCTTACTGTGGGATCAGGAAAGAAGCGTCACCAAAGATAGATAGTGGGGTGATTTCAGCTCAAGAAGGCAATTTGGAAGTTGTTTATGTCCCTCCAGAGTGCACAGCATGGGGCCAATGCTGCTCCCGCGGACTGGCTCTGGGAACAGTGAAGAGGAGAGAGGTGGATCCGTGGTAGGGAGAATTAAGCAGGTGGTGAACGGCTGGTTAAGGGAAACCAACCGCTGATGAACAACTAATTAGAGTAACTAGCTGTTAAGGAGAGGTTGAGGAACAGAGGAAAATAAATACTAGACCAGGCTGTTCTCTTTGGGCCAACTCCAATATTTTATTTAAAGTGAAGTTCAGTTTTTTTCATTACAGATTACACCATGATTTTTCTCATATTTTATAATCAATAGGGCATTAAAAAATCAGCAAAGTAAGAGAACAATCTAACAAGGAAATACAAAAAGTTCTGTATATCCTACAATAAAGCATACAGCAAAAATCAATCAATTTCCAAGCAATGGTCAACATAACCTGATTATTATTTCTTAAACAATACTTGGGAAAGTTTTCATAAATTTCCCCAGCTAAAGCCATTGTGTTTACAAGATTGTTATAGCAACATAGATTGAGCTAAATGTTCTCCAATAAGAAAAAAAAATCTTGACTTACTTCCTGTTCCAAACCAACAGGTGTGCTTTCAAGCCTAGGCTAACTGCCAAGGGGGTCCCCTATTGTAAAATATCTGTAAAGCATGACATTCCAAGCACACCGTCTAGTGCTCTCAAAGCAAACTCTAAAGAAACATTTCTACAGGTAACAGTATCTAGCTGGGTACTGTTATACCAAGGTCTTAACTCCTTTTCATGCAGTTTCTGCTTGGGTGCTCATAGTCAGAACAACAACAACAAAAAACCTCTATCATTGTCTCAAGCCTTTGGCCAGATGCCCTCTTTCAACATTCTCTGTGGAAAAAAGTTTTCCCGGTATGAATTTCTTTAAGGTTGATAAATAAAGAGAAAAGACAGTTTTAGGAGAAAAGGAAGATTTTTTTAGACAAAGTCACACCTGGACCATACATAATATTTAAGTGCAGTGGTGATCAGCCAGAGATCTTTGGAACTTTGTCAAGCAAAGCCTCTACAACTTGTCCTCATGTCTGTGACAGCCAACACTCAACAGTGTACACAGTCTCTTTTCTGTGGAAACAGTGCTGTCCAAATCCCACACTGGACACTTGGTGGTGAATACGTGTGAAGGACTTGAATAGTGTTGCACAGCATTGAAAATTGACCTGATGACTCAGTAAAGGTCATTTAGAACTTAAAGTTTGAATTCAACTGTATCTATTGTGTGCTACAGCTAAAATATCGACCTCATCAGTAAGACTTAAGTAAGACTCGAAGGTCCATAGAATAAAATTTGAGATCTCTGGGATCAAGGCAGAATCAGCTTATGAAAAACCAGAAAAATCTCTAATAGAAAAACATAAATCAACAATGCCAAGATTAGCCAAATACTGAAATATCTAAGAGAAAGTTAAAGTAAATGAAACAAAAGGAAAAAATAAAGAAAATTCCTGTAAAGAAATAGGTTTAGCTGGGTATGGTGGCAGTACGTACCTTTAATCCACTGGGAACCAGAGGCAGGTGGAGCTCTGGGAGTTTGAGGCCAGCCTGGTCTACTTAGTGAGTTTGGGACAGACAGGGCTACATAGTGAATCTTGCCTCAAAACCTTTTTTGTTTTTCTGAAAACTTCCCAATTTGGAGAAAAATACAAACATACCAATTTAAGAATCCTCAAATACATGGGTCAGGAATAAATGCAAAGAGCTTTATGCCCAGACCCATAATGACCAAAGTGATGGAAAACAGAGAAGCAGGAAAATTTTGAAAGAAGAAAAAGCAATGTATTCATCAGGCGGAATAAAAGCTCAGTGATGATAGACTCTCATGAGAAACCATGGCAACCGGAAGACAACGGAACAGTGCTTTTCAAATGCTAAAATAATTACCGAGACCGAATTCTGTAATTACTGAAATATTCCTCAGAATGATGGTAAAAGGAAGACATCTGAGAAAAAAAATGGAGGAAAATGAAGAATCTGTCGTTAGAAGACCTTGTCTGTGAAAACTGCTGAAGAGAGAAACAGCAACAGGAGGACTTAGAGCGCCATGCAGGGAAGAACAGGACGGACCGAGTTAGAAAGCACAAGTGTGTAAGTGCTAGTCCAAGTGCTAGAGCCTCTAACCGGAAAAGTGAAAAGGTTTGGCCCGGCAAGCCTTCTCTCAAGTGAAACAAATTCTTTACTATAAATGTCTGACGTGGAACTGGAGAGATGGCCTAGAGGTCAAGAGCACTGGCCGCTCTTGGAGAGGACCCAGGTTCAGTCCCCAGCACCCACATGGCAGCTCACAACCCTCTGTAAGTCCACTTCTGGGGGACCCTATGCAATGCCCTCTTCTGGCCTCTGTGGGCGCCTGTATGTACATGGTGCATGTACAGGCAAGCAAGCAAGCATACATATACAGAAAATAAAAATAAAATAAAAATCTGATTTAATTGCAGGTTACATGATAAGGTAAATCTGGTTCAAAATCCATGAAAGCTACTCAGGGAGTTAAGCCTCCCTGTAATGGACAAGGCTTCCCAGCATCCTTTGCACACCTTACCTGTCAAGAAGGCGGACCATCTAGGCCCTTGTTTGATCTGGCTACCCAATACAGAACCTCAAAGCTTGGTGCCTGCAGGGGGGTGAGTTCTGCTGGCTCACTGCTGACTCGGACTAGAAATCCCCATTCACGAATAGCCCGACGACAAACCTCCTCTGATTAGACCTGTACCAGGCTTGGCTTCACAAGGAACAGCCAGCCACCTCCCCCCTCCGCCACCTCTCCAACCCCCAACCCCCCAACCCCACCCCACGCACACACATCTCAGCATGCTGTCTTCAAACCACATCTCAGGGAATATGTGTGTCTCGTGCTCTAGCACCGAGACATCTAAAAATATGTATTTTTTATTTTTGACTATAAATCATGGAAGAAAGGCACGGATGAATTTCCAGGCTACAAAAGAGGCCCCTGGGGAATTTTGGTGCAAGTTCAGCTTGTCAGTCAAGAGCTCTGTTTCAGGTGGTGACAAGTGTTAGCATCATTCAGGTGGGTGGCATTTAAAAACTTCCTGCCTTGGGGAAACTGGGAGCAGCCTTTGAAACATTCGGAATACTCTGGACAACTATCTTTTTAGTAGATCTGGAAGTCTCAAAACAAACTTCTTTAGTGCGAAGTCATTAGTTTCTGAATTCTTAAAACAAAACAAAACAAAACAAAAAAAACTCAGCAACAACATAAAAGGTAGCAGTTCGCTGACATCTTGGGCTCAGTAGTATATTCTGATTTACTTAAAAGGTCAGGAAAGCTGAGGCAGGAGGATGCTTGTCTGAGAGTTCAAGGACAGCCTGAGCCATACAATGAGACCCTGCCTCAAAAAATAAACAGAACAACCATCTTGTGATTGTTAATCTTTGCTGGTAGCCAGCTGGGGACTAGGATCAAAAGATGTGCCTCATTCTGCGTTGGGATTTCCTGTAAAGATGGACCAAGCCTATAGGCCTCTCAGTCTCCATAGGGGTCCCCTAGGAAGGGGAGCAGGGGCTGTCCCTACCATGGACTCTATTGCCTCTTAGTCTTTGACCACTCCCCTCTGGCGGGAGGCGGCCTTACTAGGACACAGAGGAAGAGGATGCTGGCAGTCCTGGTGAGTCTTGGTAGGCTGGGGTCAGTTGATAGGGGAGAAGGGCTCCCCGCCCCCCGAGGATTGGGGAGGGTAAGAGGGAGGGAGGGTGGGACTGGGACTGACCAAGCAGGGAAGACCCTTTCTTGGAGCGTGTAGAACCTTCCAACTGCAGTCCAGGAACAAAGTGATCAGATGGAAAAAGAGTGGTGCTTTGCGCCTAGCTGCCTCTGTTCCTTGCTGGCAAGTGTATCTACCCTGGGGCTGCTGTTGCCACCCTTTGCTGACATGGAAACCTAGCCCTGTGGAGCCCCTGGCTCTCAACAGCTATGGTTGGACCACTAGCTGGTATTGTGTAAAGCAATAGAAGGGATTCTCTTTGTAATATCTACTTATTCTTTTGGTTCCATTCCTCAAAAGAAGCCTGACTGATATACACTCCAAACCAAACCTAAGGGGTGGAGCTGGCTCTGAGAAAAGCAAAGGGGTGAGATGTAGCATGCGAAAGCCTGGCTGGAAGAAGGAGGCAGATACAGCACCGAGAGTAGCCTAAAGAAGTTGTCTCACCCAGGCCTAGCTTGGTGAAGCAGCACGTTTCATTGGGGTTACTTACAGGAGCATGGACAGCTATGCCAAGAAAGGAAAGTCTCCTCCCCGAGCAACTGGGGGTGTATGCATGTGTCAAGATGGGGTCTGTCTATGAAGCTCTGGCTGTCCTGGAAGTTGATATGCAGGCCAAGTTGGCCTCAGATTTTCAGAGACACTCCCTTGGCTGCCCCCCCACCTCTGACTCCCAAGTGCTGGGATTAGAGATGTGCACTACCGCCATGCCAGGATGACCCCCCAACAGGTGGTAATGGGTCCTCAAGCCACTTCATGCTCCCTTCCTCCTTCCACAAGGGAGTCAGTGGAGCCAGTTCGGTGAGGGCCAGCTGTGGGCAAGCACAGCTGCTGCTTATCTTAAGCTGGCAATGTCCAGACCACATCTAGGGGGCAGAGTGCCACAATGTTGCTAAAACTCCCTTACATTTGGAAAATACATAATTCACATCGCTTCTAGAAGAAATCCCTTAGATTTAAAAAAAAATTGTTTTTGTTTTGCTTTGGTTGGGCTGGGAGATGGCTCAGTGGGTAAGAGTGTCGACAACTCTCCCAAGAGAATTTAGGTTTGTTTCCCAGCACCCACACATCAGCTCACAACCATCTGTAATTCCAGTGCCAGGAGGTCAAACACCCACAAGCAATGTTTGCTGTGGTGCACAGACATAGATGCAGGCAAAGCATCCTTACACATACAATAAAAATAAATGAATACATACACAGTGTGGGGTGTGTGTGTGTGTGTGTGTGTGTGTGTGTGTGTGTTTAGGAACACACAAAAATGCTTCAGCCCTTATGTAGAAATCAGAGGACAACTTGTAGGAGTTGGTGCCTGGGGATGGAACTCAGGCTGTCTGGCTTGGTGGTAAGTACCTTTAAGCTAAGCCTTTTCATCACACACCCTTAAATTTAAAGACACAGCTTACAGGATATTATACAAGGAAGATTTCATAAACTAGAATTTCAGGTCTAGAGGTTTTGTTATTTTGGAACATACCTGACATTTCTTAAGTACTTGGCCCAGGCTCTGCACTCCTTAGTATGTTCTGCTTTATTAAACCACCAGGTCAAAGGCGAAAAGACTGAGACTCAGATGTAGGCACTTTTCAAGTTGCCAAGGAGACCTGGAGAACCGCCATAGCGTGGAAGTTAAATGTGCTCCAAAGGTCTGTGCGGCAGGGTTCAGCCCAAAGGACAGAGCAGTTTGGAAGCCCTCGGGGACCTTCCGGGTGTGACACAGGCTTTAGAAGAAGCCCTTAGAGCTCTGGAGACATGCCCGTCAAAGGGCATCGGGAGACCTTGCGTCTTCTTCTCGCCCTTTGCTCCATGGTGAAGTCACTAGGTTTGCTTCATCGTGTGTGTGTGTGTGTGTGTGTGTGTGTGTGTGTGTGTGTGTGTGTG
>OU015743.1:91611423-91629999 GCA_907169655.1 Acomys percivali | reverse complement strand
GTGTGTGTGTGTGTGTGTGTGTGTGTGTGTGTGTGTGTGTGTGTGTGTGCACGTGTGTGTATGTGTGTGTCTCACCATGGTGAGCTGGCAAACCCAGCAGAAGACTGAAATCATGCCCATCAGCTGTAAACTCTACAGCCATCAAGCTTCGATGGATCATTTCTCACGGAGTTACCCGAGGTATTTTATTACAATGATAGCCCACTGACTAACACAGACTTTTTGCATGGATTTCTCTGATGTTAGAGCACACGCTTGCTTTTTGTTTTAAATATATATTTACCGAGTTAGTTGTGGTGGAACTCACCTGAAATCTGAGCACTTGGGAGGCCGAAGTAGGAGGATCATGAGATCAAGACAAACCTGGGCTGCATAGTGAATCATCGGGGAGGCAGAGGCAGGAGGATCATTGTGAGTTGGAGGCCAGCCTGGGCTGCATATCAAGTCTCTATTGTTAAAAAAAAAAGTGAGATGTAAATTACATACTTTAACATAAATTAAATTCACCAATTTATTCAATTCCATGGTTTTGGTATACTCAGAGATAATGAAACTACAGACTAGAACATTTTCATCACCGTAGAAAAGAACTCCACATCGCTTAGCTGCTGTTGTCTTAGTGTTTCCTTGTGACTGTAACAAAATAGACTGAGAGTGAGTAATTTATACCGAATAGAAATGCATTTGGTTCATGAGCGATCAGGAAGTCTGAAAGGCCAGCTTCTACTGTCCTTTCCCCGACTGCCCCACTGCTACAGCATGACGTCACTGCACGGCCATCAGCATGTTTGTTTGGGTATCACTTCTTCTTCTTCTTCTTTTTAATTAAGACACATATGTCATTTGGTTCCTTACCTACAAGAGATTATCTCACCCTAATAATTATCTTCTAGAAGTCTTACATCAAAACACTATTAAGATACAAGTTTGGAATTTTTTTGTTTCTAACTGCAACTTTTTAGAGAGCACATTATAATCAAAATACTCTTGTCATCATCTCCCCCACCCCCACCCCCACCCCACCCCATCCGAGTCCTTAGGCAACTGTGATCTATGTTCTCCACTGAGCTC
Organism: Acomys percivali; assembly: GCA_907169655.1. Taxonomy (NCBI): domain Eukaryota; kingdom Metazoa; phylum Chordata; class Mammalia; order Rodentia; family Muridae; genus Acomys; species Acomys percivali. The sequence continues at coordinate 91,628,928 of OU015743.1, read as the reverse complement.
ACTTTTGTGAGCTAGCTGGCTGCCTCCCTCCCTTCCTCTGGTCCCCTCTCCTTCCTTTCCTCTTCCTGTTTTTCTTGTTTGGTTTTTGTTTGTTTGTTTGTTTTTGTTGTTGTTCTTATGTTTTGAGACAGGATCTTGCTATATAGTCTAAATTGGCCTCGAATTCACTATGTAGCCTAAGTGGCCCTTGACCTGGAAATCCTCCTGCCTCTGCCTTCCTGCCCATTCCTGCTCCCCCTCCCCCCTTTCCCTCACCCAACCATGTATGCTACTTCCTCCACAGAACATGGCAGCACTGAGCGGTGTCTGTCTGGCTGACCTGAGTTGATGCTTAGGAATTCCAGGCCTTGGAGAGGCCCCAGAACCTCGGCCACAGCTCACAGGCTCCACAGAGTCAGACTGAAGGCCTCAGGGTGCCTATCCCTGGGACCTTCCTGTGGGGAGACTGCATCAGTCCAGAGCTCATGCGTGCTGCCAAGAAAATATTCAAGGCTGCCGATGTCTGGGTGTAATTGCAGGTGTACCCCCGAGCCAGGTGCAAAAGAGCGCCTGAGGAATTGGAGCAGGTGCTGGGTCCCATGAGGAACGAAGTCGCCGTCCCTGGAAAGATCTACACCCCAATGGAGTATGAGGGGGAATGAGTGCTGTGCGATGTGCAGCTGTGGCATACGACGGCCTTGGTTGTCCACACAGTCCATGTGAAGTCACTTCTTGGCTTCAGGACCTAGCTCAGCAATCTATACCCAGTCACCAGTTGTGAGCAGACAGATGGGGATCACCGCTCTCTGGAACACCAGAGCTGGAAGCGGGATGGGTGTAGCCGAGTGGCAGAAGATTGTCTTCAGGACTAATCATGCTCAAGGGTTTGATTGCAAAGTTTGCGTGTGACTGTTCCTTCAAGACGGGGCAGGACAAGGTCACGGCTGTCCCTAAGGCCAACTCCATGAAATGTGGGCATGGGTTGTTCCCGCAGTGACCTGAGGAAGCTGCCAAACTGTACGCCTGCGGTGGGTATTCTTGGTTGTCAACTTGACTGCATCTGGAACCAACTGAAACCCAGCAGCTGGGCACACCTGTCAAGGATTTTTTTTTTTTTTTCTTTCAAGACAGGGTTTCTCTGTATAGTCCTGGCTGTGCTGGACTCGCTCTGTAGACCAGGCTGGCCTCAAACTCACAGCGATCTGTCTGCCTCTGCTTCTTTGAATGCTGAGATTACAGGCGTGCACCCAGATAGATTCTTTTCCTTAATTAAATCACTTGAAGTAGGAAGACCCGTTTTTAATGCGGATATTTGAGGTGGAAGATCCACTTTTAATCTGAAGGCTTTCTCTGATAGTCTGTATAAAGGGCATGGGAGGAGCTTCATTTCTTTGTCTTGTGCTCTTACTTTCTATGGCAAGTTCACCCCTTCACTGGCATTAGAGCCTACCTCTTTGGAATTCTGGCATAGACTGAAGACCAGCTGAGACACCCAGCCTTATGGACTGAATGACCACTGGGTTCTTGGACCTTCTGTCGGTAGATAGCCATTGTAGGACCAGCTGAGCCATAGCCTGTGAGCCATTCTAATAAATCCATGAGTTCTATTCTCTAGAGAACCCTGACTAATACAACACCTAAGTCAAGTTAGAGACGATGATCAGAGACAATCGCTGCGGGCAGCTGGTGCCGGATCCTCATGACACTCAGTCTCTGTGGGATCATTATTGACAGTTTGGCATCGAAGCAGAGCGATGAACAGCCAAGCAATGCGACTCGGCAAAAGGCAATTGATCTTTGCTAGTTGGACGTCCACACGGGTTGTTTCTGGACTGAAGATCGTGCCCCCACACGAGGCAGTCCCCTTTCTAGTGGGCAGACATCACATGCCATCACACAAGGCTGTCTCACATCCCACACTTGGGATCAAAATGAAACCATGTTTACGTGCACTACATATGACTCCAATGCGTGCCTGCATGCCACCATGCTCCCTCCATGAGGAAAATGGACTAAACCTCTAAAATTACAAACAAGCCTCAATGAAATGTTTTCTTTTAAGAGTTGCCTTGGCCATGGTGTCTTCTCACAGCACTAGAACAGTGACTAACACAGCCTCTATAGTCTATATGTTTGAATGCTTGGACCTCAGTTAATGGAACTATTTGGGAAGGGTTAGGAGATGTGGCCTTGTTGGAGGGAGTGTGTCAGTGGGTGTGGCTTTGAAGTTTAAAAAGCACAGGAAAGGCTGTCTGTCTGTCTGTCTGTCTCTGCCTGCGGCCTATGCATCAGGATTCAGAAACTCTTAGCTCCTGCTCCGGAGCCGTGCCTGTCTACTTCCTGCCGTGGTGATTCTGTGCTAACCCTCTGAAACTGTAAACAAGCCTCCAATTGAATGCTTCCTTTTTCTTTTTTTTAAGATTTATTTATTTTATTTATTGTATATGCGTGCTTTATCTGCTGAAGAGGGCATCAGATCACATTATAGATGGTTGTGAGCCACCATGTGGTTGCTGGGACTTGAACTCAGGACCATCTGGAAGAAGAGGTGGTGCCCTTAACCACTGAGCCATCTCTCCAGCCCAGAATGCTTCCTTTTATAAGAACTGTCTTGGTCATGTTCTTTTGTGACTGGGCCACCACATACCCTTCCTCCCAGGATGGCCTGGACCTTACTATATATTTCAACTGGCCTCACACTTGTAGACACACTCCTGTTCAACCTCCCATGTGCTGGGATTGCAGACATGAACCACCACCCTTAAGTCTGATAGCATCTTCCCTAGTGGCATGGGAAAGCCCAGTTCTACCTACTGAGTAAAGAAAGTCATTGTTAATCAAGAGAGGAGTTTTAGTTAATTGATTTTATTTTTAAACCAAATGACTCTTCGAGGAATTCTCCAGTGGCGGGAAATTTAACTAGTCTTTCTCCTACTCCTGCCTTAAGAACCATTTGTTTTTGCCCATCAGGTATCTATTCTGAGATAGGCATCTTGCCTTGGGCTCTTAGAATGCCTGAATGTTCTTATTGGATGTGCCAAGAAGGAAAAATTAGTTGCTTCCACTCTTTGTTTCTTAGTTACCTTTCTATTACTGTGATAAAATACCACTACCAAAAGCTGAAATAAACCCTTCCTTCCCAAGTTTGCTTTCTTATACACCCCAGAGCACCTGCAAAGGGATGGCACTGCCCAGAGTGGGCTCGGCCCATCCCTTGGGGGGCAGTTTCTGAATTGGAGTTTCCTCTCTTGACTCTAGCTTGTATCATGTTGATTAGAAATAATTAACAACAACAACAGTAATAATAATAATGATAATAATAATAATAATAATAATAATAATAATAATAATAATAATAATAATAATAATAATTTCAACCAGCACATTCTATTTCTTTCTTTTTAACCTGGGGCACCTCGCAATGTTGTTTGCACCAAGCAGCCTTGAGGGGTAAGGTACTGTCTCCTTTTAGAGAAAAATCAGGCTTGCTTTGTCTTACTTGCTTTGACAAGCAGCGTATCACTAATGCCGTGTTCTTCTACTACAGCGCACTGCAGGGACAGGCATCCCTCACGCGCCATCGAGATCCTGTGGAACTTGGGGAAGCTGGAACAAAGACATAGGTTAAGCCTTTGTCATGGGTGTGCTGTGAGCGGTCAAGTTCTTCACCTCCGGCTTGGGAGGGAGTCTTGAAGCTGGAGGAGAGCAGTGTGCTAACCTAGAAATAAAGACTCAAACTCGGAATGGTTCTTGACAATCACTGCTACCTCTTTTTCTAGATGTTAAAGCTGATTTTGTTCATTTCTCAATTATCCCAGGAATGTACATTGGGTAATTAAGATTCAATTAGAGAGAGAGAGAGAGAGAGAGAGAGAGAGAGAGAGAGAGAGAGTAAATAAGATTAATGTGTACCTCAATTAAGCGTCAAAAGCTTAACTTATGGTCCAGGTGTGGTGCCACACACCTTTAATGCCAGCACCCTAAGAGGCAGAGGCAGGTGGGTCTCCGTGAGTTCAAGGCCAGCCTGGTCTACACACTGAGCTCCAGGCCAGCCAGGGCTCTACAGAGAGACCCTGTCATCCCCATAGCTTGCTTTCAGAACTAAGTGTATCAGTTTATAAAAACAAATTGGCATATTAAGGTTCTCCAGAGAGATGGAACCAAAAGGACACATAAATATAGGAGAAGATTCAAGAGGATGTCAATCAGAGTGATCATGGAGGGAGGCCGAGAAGACCGACTATAATGTTTCTAAGCTGCAGACCCTGAGATTCTAGAAGCACGCAGGGCACAGTCCACGCCTGAAGGACTCAGAACCAGGGAGGCTGGGGATGCAAATCTCAGTCTGACACCAAAGGTCACCGAACTTTAGAACCAACTGTTATTAGTCATTGGAGCTCAAAAGCCCGGGAGAACCTGGGGCTCTTAGCATCCAGGGCGAGGAACGTTGCTTATCAGCCCTGTGCTGATGAGCACACATTTCCCTCTCTTCCTGATTGCTGTTGGGTTGTGTGTTTTAGGTTTTTCCTAGTCCTGTGCTGACTGGATGGTGTGTGCTCACACACAGGGTGGCTCTTTGCCTTCATTAAATAAGACTCATCCACTTAACGCCTGTAAACATGAACCACTCCTAGACACTGTTCCCCGCCCCCTCCCTCTAAGATGACATCTTCCCCACCCCCCCATTTCTGTGACCAAATGCCTGACAAGAAGCAGTTTAAAGGGGGAGGGTCTGGCTCACAGATTCAGGGGAAGTGTGGCCACAGGAGTGGCTCATGGCCGTGGGGGCCGGGGCCTGAGGCTGCCTGCTCACACCTGGGTTAGTCAGGGCCCAGAAGGAATGCCAGCATTCAACTGGTTTCCTCCTTTGTCTTCTCTTTGTTCAGCCCTTTCTTTTCTCTTCCTTCCTATTAGTCTCGGACCCCAGCCCACGAGCGGGGTGCCGCCCACTTTCAGGACAGCCTTTCCCTCCCTCCCTCCCTCCCTCCCTCCCTCCCTCCCTTCGCCTTCTCCAGAAAGGCCTCCAGATACCCTCCAGATAGGCATATCTTAATCCAGTCAAGTTTACAGTCAGCATTATAAGACATCACAAATGTCTTACCAGTTTCTAGGCATTCCTTAATCTAGCTGAATTGACACTTTCAGTTCATTGTTCCACTGGGCTAACTATGCTGCTGTTGTTGTGAACAAAACTTCCCAAAAAGAAGCTGTGTCCGGCTGTGAACAAAAACTCCTGGAAGGAGTTTCCATGTCTGCAGAGACTGAGGCAGCGAATGGAGTTTCAGTATTGTGGAGAGATGGAAAATGTCTAAGTTCTGAGGCTAATCCCTTTATTTTGGGCCAGTTTTAGCCTTCTGAACAGCCGTTGCCTGTCCGTGATAGTAAGTAAAAACCTCTCAGAAGCTGTTGACTGAGAACTAGCATCCTGTGATAATAAATAAAAATCACTTAGAGGCTGTTCACTTAACAAAGCACTAGCTTCTGCCAGCCCAAGAGCAACAGATGTCATCAGAGAGCAGCATCCTGGGCCTACAGAGTGTCTGCCTCACCTCACTGTGGCCACCCTTCTGGTGTACTCGTCAACGTGTTCCAAACTTGCCTTGACTTATGGCTTCCCTTGCTGTGTAAAACTATAAAACCCCATGTGACTGCTTCCACATTTGGAATCTGGGGGCAACCAAAACCTGTGACCCAGGCCTTTGTTACTCATAATAGCTCCAAAGTAAACTGTCTCTTGTTCCCTTGAAGATGAGAGCTGGGGTTCTGTTTTGTTTTCTTGAACCAGAGCATTTATTCTATGACTGATTGAAAACCTCAAGATGGGTGGGCTGCTGCAGCTGCTGCCCTCTTGGGTTTAGGCGGTGTCTGAATCTGTGGTGTGTAGCCTTGTGGGTTTTGCCTTTATCAGCTTCTGACTAAGGAGATTTGGTGCCGTCCTCTGGGAATCCTGGATACGGGCCTGGCCGGTGTACACTGTCCTGGCCAGCATTTAATAAAGCTTGCTTCAAATTTGGCCCAAAAATTGTGGCAGGCCCCTCTTCTCCCCAATGGGACTCACATGTGTTGGCATATACCTGTAATCCAAGGTGAGACAGGAAGGTTGCAATTTTGAGGCCATCTTGTGCTGTAGTGAGACCATACCTAACAAGCAAAAAATAAACAAACAAACAAAAAACCAAAACCAAAAAATGAAGAATGTCACCCAAATGCCTGCCCTATGACCCCGTGACCTGGGTGCCACTATGATGAGTAAAATGTGATGAAGAGATGGGAAAGATGGAGTAAGTGGTAGAGAGACGGGAGAGGAAGTGAAGCTGAGCGGTTCACACACTGTGGAGAGAGGTAGAGCTAGATGTTGAGAAGACCATGGGCACTGAGACAGCCAGGTGTGAGAAGCCTGTGAAAGGCCTGAGGACATGGTGATGACTGGGCCTGGGCTGCAGGCAAGAGCCACCTCTGGGTCCATGGCCGCACTGCAGTGGGGGGTCTGTACTGGTGTCTGTGGCCCATGTAGCCACCGAACGCCATCTGGTTGCCAGCGGTCTGAGCCATGTTGATGCCCGGAGGTTGTACTGACTGACACCAGAGGCCAAAGTCATCTGAGTGGCCTGTGCTGCCACCTTGGTGACTTCTTTGCCCAGAATGCCACTGAGAGCCAAGTCTGGGTCCGTGGTCCCCTTCCTTCCTCTTTCTCTTTTTCCTCTTCCTTCTCCAGCTGTGGATTGAACCTGGAGCCTGGCACACAGTCAGGTACCATTTAAGGTTTGTGTGCAGAACTTTTTTCAGTCAGGCATACTCACATCTGTCCCTCTGTGCTTGACCTTTGGTTTCCAAAGACTCTTAGAAAAAACCAGCATCAATAATAATCTGTTCATGTACCACTGTGGTTAAGGATGCTGTTTACACCTCACTTGTCACCCCTGTCCCTTAGGGAAGACTATCCATCTTTCTTTCTTTCTTTCTTTCTTTCTTTCTTTCTTTCTTTCTTTCTTTCCTTCCATGTGTGTGTTGTTTGTTTGTTTGTTTTTGAGACAGGGACTCTTTACAGAGCCATAGCTGTCCTGAAACTCACTATGTAGACCAGGCTGGCCTCAGCTCTTGACCAAGGACCAAGCAGCCAATCCGCACACATGTTCTGGGTCATGTTCTTGTAGACCAAGCTTGGAAAAGTTTCTAGGCCACCTGCCCATTTTCTTCTCCTCTCTAAAGACTAGTTCTGAATGTTTTTGTTTTAGTGTTTCTGAATTATGCTTGTTTGGGGCTGTGCCACAAGAGTGTCCATTGACAGGGGCATTTAAGATGCCTCGTGTTTTAATTATAATAAATTAAGCCTTTTACAAGAACTCACAAATGTTTACAAGAACAGTGCATCCATTTCTCTTAAGTAAATTGGGATTGACGAGTATATAATAAACGTTATTAAGTTTACAATAAACTTCAAGATTGTTTTCCAATGTGACTGTACCATGTTGGATTCTCAGTGGAAATGTAAGAATTCTAGCTGCTCTGTTTTTCCTGAAGTTGGCACTATTGTCTGTCTGTCTGTCTATCTATCTGTCTATCTTTCTCTCTGTCTTCCTTCCTTTTTCCTTTTTTGTAAAAATGTTTTTATTATTATCTTATTTTCTGTGTGTGGGTGTTTGGCCTGCACGTCTGTCTGTCTCTGGTGCCTGCAGAGACTAGAACAGAACGTTGGATAGCCTGAAACTTGAGCTCTGGACTTAAGCCTCCTCATGATTCTGGGAATTGAGCCCCCTGGGAATTGAGCCCCCTGGGAATTGAGCCCCCTGGGAATTGAGCCCTCTGAGGATCCTGAGGATCCTCTCACTGTCACTTTTAAAATCTAAGCCATTTACATAGGTGTGAAATGATACCTCATTGTGATTTTAGCTGTATCGACTAATAATTACTTGCTTATTTTACATGTTTCTTTTTATTTGTCTGCCCGTGCATAGCATGTATATGTGTGTGTGCATGTATGTATGTGTGTGTTTGTGTTTGTATGTGTGTGTGTGCATGTGCGTGTGTATGTGTGCATGCGCCTGTGCATGCATATGTGTGTGTAAGCACGTGTGTGCCCATGTGCATGTACATGTGTTTGCTTGTGTGTGTATGCACATGCATGCGTGCATGCGTGTGTGTGTGTGTGTGTGTGTGTGTGTGTGTGTGCGCGCGCGCGCGCACGCGAATACATGTGGAGGTCAGATGACAACCTGTGACAATCATTTCTCCATGTCCACCATTTGAGTCAGCTTGTCAGACTTGGTGGCAAGCATCCTTGCTGGCTGCATCATCTTTCTGGTTCAATATCTTACTTTTCTGAGACAGGGTCTCTCACCGCTCTGGGCAACATGGCTGGCTGTCAGCTCCTGGCATCCACCTGTCTCAGGCCTTCAGTGCTGGGGTTGCAGGCAGGGTGGTGACGCCCAGCTCTTCATGGGGGAAGGACTTGAACACAGGTCTTGCATCACAGGAGGTAGTCTGGCCCATGAAGCCACCATGCCAGCACACAGGTTTTTATGTGTTGTGGGCTTAAGTCGCATATCTGATGCATTGTTTGAAAATATCTCCCCAGTTCTTGGTTGTTTTATTTCTCAAAAATACCTTTTAAAGATTAGAAATTCTTACTTTAATGAAGGCAGACATTACTGTTATCTTATGGATCATGTTTTTTTGCTTCATAGCTCAGAGGCTGTTGGTCTAATATTTAGTTTCTGTATATTTGAGGACTGGCAGATGCCTCCCTACCTTACTAACAGTTCTGTTATGCTTTGTAAGTACACTGTCTGATTCCTAAACTCTAAAAACAAACAAACAAACAATTTTATTTATTTACTTATATGAATGTTCTGTCTGCATGTGAGAGGTAGTAGAGGCCCCATTACAGATGACTGTGAGCCACCATGTGGTTGCCGGGAATTGAACTCAGGACCTCTGGGTTCTAAGAGCTGGTGCTCTTAACAACTGAGCCGTCTCTCCAGCTCTCTGATTCCTAAACTTTTATGAGTTGTTTTGTGGGTCAGCATGCGGTCTAGCATGGTAAACTTTTGGTGTGCCTATGGAAAGATACATATCTTGCTGTTGATGGAAAAAGCAATCTATAAATAGCAATTATGTCAAGTGTTGGCATCTATGTTCAAATCTACAATCCAGTTCATTTTTCTAAATCTAATTCAGAACATTTTTACCTTAATTGTTGTGAAAGATATTTTTTAAATCTTCTGTTTTAATTATATATCTGTTTATCTTGCCAGATCTGCCTTGTGGACTTTGAAGCTGTGCTATTTAGATTGATTAACATTTATGGTTCTTGTGTCCTATTGATGAATTGAGCCCGTTCTGAAATTGTCATTAATCCTGGGGGTGATTTTTGCTTTGTAATATACTTAATAGTGCATTCCATTGTAGCTTTCTCTAGGCAAATGTTTCACAGCATATATTTATCCAATCTTTTGATTTTTAACCTACTTATGACTGTATGTTCAGATTAGGCTTGTTGAGATGGGGTGCCATTGGACTCTGCTGCTTCCTAAAATCCCATCTCAACTATCTTTGTGTCTTATTGGCATATTTTATATAATTATTATAACTGAGCCATCTTTGTATTTGATTTATCATTGACATAGGAAAACACCCAGCATGCATCCTAGGGTTTGGTACTATTCACGATCTGGGTCATCCACTGCGAGTCCGGGGCATTTTCTTGCTGCGTGTTGGCTGGAAGGCAGTAACTAGGTCTGCAAGAGTCTCGCCTTTCCCTGCATGCCCACCAGTTTCTCAGGTTTCTGAGCTAAGTGCGCGTGTTTAACTCCATAACGAAGAGCCTTGATCTCAGTAGGGTGCTCATGCTGCCAAGCCCAGCAGACCAGAGCCGACTCAGATCGCAGCCCATCCTTGTGGCCTAGCTTACGCTTTGGGGCTTTGGCTCGTTCTTGCTAGCTCTCACCTCACATTCATCATTCCCACCCCCCACCCCCAGCTCTCTGCTTCATGGACCATAGTCTCTGGCATCGGAGGCAAAGACATAACTGCAGAGGACTGCTTAACCAGCACTCACACTTGCCATTAGGTTATATGTCTGCCACAAGTCCAGGTACACACAGACACACACACAAAGACACACACACACACACAGACACACACACACACACACACACATGCATACATACATATGTACTCTAGCTTTTATTTATATAAAACAGCTGTTATTGTTTGCAAATGGAATGTTCTCCACAGAGAACAATTCTCAGCTATTAGCACTATCTTGGGAGATGTTAGAAACTTTCTGGAGTTTCTATAGGACCAGTTGAGGGAAGTAGGCAGGTCATTTGGGGCGTGCCTCTGAAAGCTATCTCCCTGCCCATTCTTCACTCTGTGGCCCCACTGTCGTTCATCGCCACAGCCCCAGAACCAGAACAGCCGAGGACTAGGGACCGAAGGCCAGGAAACAAGGAGCCCAAGTAAATATTTAGCCTTAGACCGGTTCAGTCAGGATTTGTAACAGCAACTAGGAAAGTGACTAATACAGAAAAGCAAGACCAGAGAAGTGGGGGGAGGGGGCGTGTCCCTGCCACCCCTAAACCTAGCCACGTGCTTTGGAAGCCATTAGGAAGGCTTATGGAAGGAGTCTGGAAATGCTAGAGAAAGAAGCCTTGTTATAGGCAGAAGGGACTGACGGCTGCCTGTGGTGCCCGTTAGCATACTAAAGTGCACGCTAGCCTCCAGGCTCCCTCAGTACCACGAGCATCTACAACACATTTCAGCATCCATGCTGGCATCCTGGCTCTTCTCAGGTTCTTCACCACCACAAGCCAACGTTCCCAGCTCATGGGGACCCTTCCCCAACAGCTACTCAGCCTCCTTTGTAGCCCCGCCATTTTGGCTATGTGCTCTTGCACGCCTTCCTCTTTTCTTCTTCTCCTGGTGTTACACTGTCTCCCTTCTCACTCTGCTCCCCCTCTACTCCCCCCTACCCCCACTCCCCTCTGCTCTGCTCTGCTCCCAGTCTCTCATGGTCAGGGTCATTCTGCTGGCGATGCTCAGCCTACTTCTCCTCTCTCTCTGCTCTAGGCTTTTCCAGATGCATCGGGCTGTTCTCTTCCTCATGTCTTCCCCATAGCCACGGCATACAGCAGCCGTGTTGTCGGTTCAGACGGTTAGGTACGCAGGAGATCAGAACAGTAACAAGGATGTGGACGGTGAAGGCCAAAAGGCTCGGGAGGTTCTAGCTGGGAGGAGATACTCTTGGGAATTAGATCGTGGGCTGTTTATGTATAGCCTGGGAGAGAAATCATCTGCAGTTTCTTTGCATCCTGAGCCTGTGAGGAAGGCTCAACTTAAAGGTGATAAACTAATTAACTTGGAGGAAATTTTGAAACACCAAGCGGTCTTCAGGCTGTTTGTATGGTTCATGCAGAATGCTTTTAGCCAGATTTACAGGGAGAATTAGAACAAGTGGAAAGTTTTGAAGATTATGCAATTTGGCTAGAAATTACAATTGGTTTTTACAGTTTTTGGATAAGAAAAGTCTGACTATAAGAGATATTAGTGTCATTAAAAAGAAATAACCAGGAAAAATGTCATATGTACATCTTAAGAATTGGTCAGACCCTACCTATCACAGGCTTAGGCAGAATAATAAAGTAAAATCATTTGAAAGACTTTTTCAAGAAGAGACCTGATAGCAGTTGTGTTACTCAGATTTCTGTTACTGTAACAAGATACCTGAAACAATGACTTTAAAAAGACAAAAAGTGGGAAGAGATGGCTCAGCAGTTAAGAGCACTTACAGAGGACCTGAGTTCAATTCTAAGCACCCACAGGGCACCTCAAGACTGTCTGCAGCTTCTGTTTTTCTCTTGGCTTCCTCAAGGATGGGTCACTCAAGTGATACACAGGTACACATGCAGCCAAAACACTCACGTGTAGAAAATTAAAAAAAAAAAGGGGGGGGGGAGCCAAAGAGGGACCGCCTGTGCAGAGTCATGCTTTCAGTGGGTGTTTGCTTGACTTCTTTCTTTGGTCTCTGTGGCAAGGCTGCACAGAACGCTTGGGAGAGTGGGCTAGCCAGAGCTAGTTAACCATCTCGTGACAGCCAAGAAGCGAAAGAGAGATGTGGGGAGGGCACCACTACATCCTTCAGGATCAGGGTCCAGCTGAAAAAAGCTGCCCACTAGGACTATGTTGCTATTCAGTGCTGGAGCCTTGTTCGGCAAGCGCAAGGCCCTCAGTCCCGTCTTCAGCCTCCACTTGCTCAGACCCTCTTGTTCAAGTGTTCACTATCTCTTAATGCACCCCCAACTGGGGACCAAGCTTTTAACCCAGCCGTCTTTGGGGCTGGGAGGGGGGGACACTTCTGATCCAAGCTATAGCAGTAGTCAACAGTTTATGCATTCCCGCTTCAGCTCTTAGCCCCACCTACTCCAGCCTGCTGTGAGGTTCCAGGCCAGGAAAGGCTCCCTGTTTGGCAGGAAAGAGACAGAGCCCGAAGGTCGAGAGCGAGAGCGGGAATATGAGTTCAGGGGCTGAGCTGGTCCCGGAAGAGGCTTTGGGGTGGGCCAAGCCTCCTGGGCCTGTATATCCAACAAGGGTCAGACATGTTTGATCCTCTTAGGCTCTCAGAAGATTGTTGAACCCTCCAGAAACAGAACGTCCCAGGGACAGAGCAGCTGCTCCCAAAGACTATGTGCCCTTGAGGGTATAAAAGACACAACCCTTCTTGTGCGTGTGACGTTCCTGTGTCCAGCGTAGAGGCATGTGTTATGCAAGGCGTGGCTTCTGTGGGCTCTTGAGTCATGCTGTGCACACAGCATTGTCACAGTCGCAGACGGGAGTTGGGCAGCAGGAAGGCCAAAGTGATCCTGTTGATGTTGGAGTGGGGTTTGGAGTTGAATTTGTGATCCTCATGGAAAAGGTCCAGCATATTTTATGGCGATGAGATGACTTAGCAGGTTGAAGGTAACTCGCCACTAAGCCAGATGGGCTAAGTGATTGCTGGGGTCCTACATGGTCAAGACAAGAACCGACTCCCAAAAGTTGTCCCCTAACCTCCACACCCATATCGTGGCATGAGTGCTGTGCATAAGCACACCCTTGTGGCCATGCACATGCGGTGCACGCACACACACACAAACACACACACACACACACACACACACAGTGCAAGATAAATACATTCTTAATGTAATAAAACATTTAAAGACCTGGTGTATTTTATATTAAGATTTTATTAGGAATGGGACAGAAGACTGCTTACATTTATTTAGCATTGGGATTGAAATGGCCAAGGAGATAAATGTGTATGAAAAGTTAGTTTTAATATTTCTTAACTTTTTTTTATTTAAAAGAATCTTTTTAATATTTATTTTTGTTTTTAATTTATGTGTGCAGATGTGTGTGCTGGTATGAGCACATGCCATATGTATGTGGGTGTCCCTGGAAGCCAGAAGAAGGTGTTAGATCCCCTGGAGCTAACACAGGCTGTTGTGAGCTGCCTGGTGTGAATGCTGGGAATCAAATTCACATCCTTTGGAAGAAAGACACCAAGGGCTCTCAAATTCCCAAGCCATCTCTCTAGGCCCGTTTAACTTCAGAGACAGTCTGCTGGGCAGGCAAGAGGCAGGAAGAGTATGGTGAGAATTTGAGCTGAGACAGGCTTAGGCTTGCGTACTCTGTGCAGCTTATTTTCTGGTTTAGGAAGGAAATTTTTTGCTGTTTTCTGGGCACTTTATGTGTGATGGTTACGAGTGTCTCAATAGTCATCCAAATGGGACAGGTATAGCCATTCAGCTGCCAAAGAGAGGGAGAACATTACAGTTTTTTGTTTTGTTTTTTTGTTTTTTTTGTCAAAATCTGCTTGGCCATACAAACATTTTGTGAGCACCAGCGTACAATACACTGGGGCTTTCCTGGTAAGGGCACATAACTAAGTGACAAAGCTTCTGAAGAGGGTAGGGGAGCTGCTGCCTGACTAGAGTCTCTAAGAGCAAACAACCAGGCTATTGAGACCCAGGCTATGCACCCGAGTCTGAGGTTATCCTGTTAAAGTACAAGCAATAAGATAAAAACCACAAGCCGGGTTTAGCAGAGGGAGGGAGAGGCCAGGTCAGAAGCGGCTCAGAGGTTTAGCAGAGGAGAGTGGCTTGGAGCGCATTTGTATCCGTGGGTCTCTGTTATACGGACATCGGCACTATGTGTACAAATGAATCATTGCGTCTTTGTGAATGTCTTTCCTGTGTCTGCTCCAGCATGCCTATGTGGGGTGTGCATGTCCATGGGTCTGTATAGGTGTGTTTCTAAGACAAGATTTTGTGCTCCCTGGATTTGTCTCTGACTGGCATGGGTTACCTTTGACACACTTGTATGGCTGAGTGTCTGTTTTGCTGTGACTTGGCTTCGGCCCTTCCTTTTTGCCCTCCCTCTGTCCACCTGACACATCCCAGCTGCCTGCACTATTTACGGCAAATAATGGCTTCCCTTCCCGCTGCCTGGAGTCCCATGGGTACGGCTGCCTGCCCAGGTCCCTGGCCCTGTGGCCTCTGAAGCAGCAGGCCTGACCTTGGGAATGCTACCCTCTGGAAATCCCCAGTGTGGCTCCTCCTAGCTGAGGACTGAAGGAAGTTATGGAGAGAGAGAGAGAGAGAGAGACAGAGAGAGAGAGAGAGAGAGAGAGAGAGAGAGAGAGAGAGAGAGACAGACAGAGAGAGACAGAGAGAGAGAGAGACAGAGAGAGAGAGACAGAGAGAGAGAGAGACAGAGAGAGAGAGAGACAGAGAGAGAGAGACAGAGACAGAGAGAGACAGAGAGAGGGGAGCGGGCAAAGTGGGGAAAGCTACAGTGGCAGCAGCGCCCAGCACCTCTGGACTGAGCCCTGGGTGGGTTATGACAGGCAGGAGCCTGTGGGTGCTCCACCCTGAGCCAGGATGTGTGCACAGTAACCTGCCTTCCTACCATAGGCCACCATGACCCGTCCAGCTAGTTCCCTTCATCCAAGCCTTTTCTGGTCATAAGGCTCTGTGGCTCTCTGCCCGGCTCCCACCAGGCAGAGGATGTGCCTGTCACAAGACCTCCTGTTCATCTTTGGGTGGCCTTCTCCTTTTTGGGCACAGACACCCTGTTCAGAGAGGGGACACATCCGTACCTCTTGGGCTCTCTGCTAGAAGTAGACAGGGCGTGATGCACTGTGGAATCTTGTCCTGTTAGCAAGTCCTTCGCTACTCCTTGGTTTGACCTGACTGGGTAGTATTTTCTTAGAAACCCAGAATAACCATGTTTCTCATACCACATCGTAAAGAAATTCAAGCACCCTTCAGCTCTTGCTATTCTATGACAGACTGGAAGGGGGTTACAGAAGTGCCACTTTCTGAGAAACAGCAAGTGTGCAATTAGAGGTCCATGATCCCTGCTCGGGAATCCCTTGTCCTCCTGATTCTTAGTGATCGGTTCTCATCTACGCTGAATCGGTTGCTTTTCTCGTTGTTGTGACAAATTACCTCATAGAAGCAGAAGCTTAAGGGAGGCAGATTTGCTTCAGTTCATGTTTCAGGGAGTTTCAGTTCATCAACACCCGGAAGGCATGTTAGGAGGACCTTGTGGATGGGAGGAGCTTGTGGGTGGGAAGAGCTTGTGAGTGGGAGGAGCCTGTGAGTGGGAGGAGCCTGTGGGTGGGAGGAGCCGGTGGGGGATTAATCCAGGCTAGGAAGCAAGGAGCTGGGCCACCACAAGAAGTGATTACCACCTTCAAAGTTCTGCTTGCAACCATCTACTTCTTCTAGCCAGCTTCACCTCCTCAGGCAGTGGTTCTTCTGTTTGTTTTGGTTTTGTTTTTTTCGAGACAGGGTTTCTCTGTGTAGCTTTGGCTGTCCTGGAACTCACTCTGTAGATCAGGCTGTCCTCGAACTCACAGAGATCCTCCTGCCTCCACCTCCCCAAGTGCTGGAATTAAAGACATGCACCACCAACACCCGGCTAATGCAGTGGTTCTTAACTTGCGGATCGCAACACCTTTGGGACATCAAACAACCTTCTTACAGGGGTCGCTTAGATGATCAGAAAACACAGATATTTATTTATTTATTATTAAATAGTAAAAAATTTTTACATATACATTTCTATTATTACACACACATATATTATACAATAAACTACCTATAGCAAAAAGAACCATGACATAATCAGGAATTATATAAATGTTACATTCTTAGTGTTTTAGCTATTTGTATTTGATAGCCTTGAGGAAAACATCTTTCCTATCTTGTGTATCTAAAATTCTGAATGTAAATCAATCTCCATCATATCCTGTCATTATCAACTTAAGACATCTATCTAGTCCTAAAAACATCTTAACTCCTAAACAACTAAGGTTCTTTGTAAAACTAAGCTACCTGGTCTTCAATCCCATCTGAGACTTGAGAAGGAATAAACTTGATTACGTGAGTATGCCAGGAGAGTAGGTTAGTAGCTTCCCAAATGAGAAGATGACAGAGACAGTATGCTACCTGAACAGTCACCCTAAACTCTCTATAATGTTGGAGCATCATCTTCAGCCTTCTGGCCCAATATATCTGACAGACGTATTTGTGAGGCAGGAACTATTGAGGACTTGCTTACCCTGTCTTGTCAGAGTTTGGCCGCTGACTCTACCTGTGTCCAAGCTTGCCCATTTTTAGGCAGGATTCTGTCTGTGGTAGAGTTGAGGATATTTTGCCCAGTGGCTTCTTTGCCACATTTGAAGCCATCTCCATAAGGGGGTTCTTTGATGCTCATCATCCTCTTCCAGGTAGGCTGTGTGTGGCCAGGAGTTAACCTGTATCATTGTCAGTGAATCTTTAAAGTAATAAAAACAATTTTAAATGTCATATTCTGTATGTCTCTGAGGTTTTTGAAGACCTTATTTAACTATTTTACCTTAACTTTCTATAGAATCATATCTATCTGTTTCATCTAAGATGTATATTCTTGTGATAAAAATAGACTAGTAATTGATATGACCATGGTGTGATCAACTAACAATTAACTTGCATAACTTATTTATCCTAAATAGCCTACAATAGTACTTTCAAAATATTGGAAGTAAACTTTGTATTATAATTGAGTCATATGGGTACAATATCTCATACTAGAGTAGAAATATATATATATATATATATTTATATATGTATATATATATAGTGTGTGTGAAGAATAATCCTACATTTGAATTCTATACCACTATATCTAAAATTAAACTATTTTGCATCTATATACAAAATTCTATACCAGTGAATTAAAATAACCTTGTGAGTTACAATTGAGGCATTAAGATGAGGAGTAGATTCAATAACCTACTTTTTGTTCTATCTTCCGTATATATTTCTATATTCCCCCTTCTTTTTTTCAACCCCTATCTCTTTTTTTTTTTTTTTTTTTTTTTTTTTTTTTTTTTTTTTTTTTTGGTTTTTCGAGACAGGGTTTCTCTGTGTAGCCTTGGCTGTCCTGGACCCGCTTTGTAGACCAGGCTGGCCTCGAACTCACAGCGATCCACCTGCC
>OU015743.1:91585592-91610072 GCA_907169655.1 Acomys percivali | reverse complement strand
TTGCCTTGGCAACACGATACATGAGCCTGGCAGTGAGGGTGAGGCCAGCAGGCACAGAGCAAAAGCTTCCTTCTCCCATGTCCTTTCACGGGGGGGCCACAGAAGGTCTTCTGGCATCAAAGGATCCAGATTTTAGGTGTGCCTTCCCACTGCAAATGACCCAACTGAGAAAAGTCCCTCACAGCTGTGCCCAGCTGCTTTGGGTTTTAGTGGGTTCCAAGATCAGCCGCCACACCTGGTAACGTCCAGAATCTCTCCAGTTTCCAACTTTCATGGTTCCCTGCCATCATTCCTTCTGTGTCTGTGCTGGTAGTCACTTATTTGTGAGAGAAACGTCCCTTCTTCATTGTTACCAGTTCTGTACCATCTCGTTGCTGATTGTAAAAGAGGAAGGCTTTCCTTTGACTCACGCCTGCACGTATGTCTGCTGAGCCATCGCTCCAGCCTCGACTTCAGAGACTTTAGCTCGTGATAAGTGAACTTTTGCTGCTGTTGAGTGATGAGAGGCAGTTTACGGTCAAAAAAAACCCGCTCATCTGAGAATGGCCAGGCAACAACGTGGAGATGAAGCAAGAAGGAGCCAGTCTCGCGGCGCACGCGCACCCACCTCCTCCCCAGCAGCACCTCCCTGCCAGCCGCACTAGTCACATTAGGAGTCTCTGCTGTGTCAACATGCCTGATGAAAACAGCTAAAGGAGGAAGAAGGGTTTATCTCGGCTCACTGTTCGAAAGAATACTCCATCCCAGGAGAGAAGTCGCGGTGGCGGGAGCGGAGCTGGAGGCGGCCGGTCACATTGCAAGTGCAGTCAGAGAGCAGGCAGGTGGGAGTGAGCACTTAGCTTGCTTTCTTCAGGTTTATCAAGTGTGGGGAACCCCAGGCCCTGAAACAGTACTGACCACATTTGGGGTGACGCTTCCCACTTCAGTTAACCTAAGCTGAGCAGTCCTTTGCAGAGAAGCTCAGAGGTTTGGTTTTCACAGCAATGCTCAGTGTCGTCAAAAAGACAGTCAAGGTTACTCATCACAGGACGTCAGGCTGGCAACTGTGCCTGGTGCCTGGTTCTTTCGAATACATTTCAGACCCAAAGCACAGCGTCACTCTTCCAGTGATGTCAATGTTCCTCCTCCAAAGCAGCACTTTGCTCTGGGGTTCTCTCCTCCTTCGGTGTTAATTTATTCCTCTCAATCAGAGCTTTCCTGCCTGACTTCCGCAGCCTGTGCCTCTCCGGCTTTGGCACTTAATTAGCATGTGAGAGGTCCTGGATTTGATTCTCGGCATCACTCAAACAAACAAACAAACCTACCCTCTCTGGGGTCTCCATTTTTTCTTATGACTTTTCTATACCTCTAAGGAACAAATTTCTTGAAAAAGTGATTACTATTGCAACTGCCAGCTACTCTCCCCAGTGCCCTCTCCTTTCAGTCCCCTTCAGCTGATGCAGGGAAAACTTGAAGTAAGCAAAAACAAAAAAAGAAAGACAGAAAGAAAGTTGATGCTATAAATAGGCTTGCTGAGGAGATTAAGTTAAGTAGAATTTAACTGAAGGAGCGCTGCCTCCCACAGGACAGGAAGATAAGCAGTGTCCTAGCCAGACTTGTTGGAAACTAAGGAAGAAATCCTATTCCATAATTGAGGTTTGAGGTTGCTGAGAAAATATCTGCTACCTTCCGTTCACCAGGACTGACCTCCAGTTAGTCTCCGTTCCTATAACAAGAAGAGACAGCCCTACCTTACAGCCAGCCATTGGGTCTGTCCCTGTATCAAAGAACCAGCCTCTAGGAGGCAGCTCAGGGGTGCAGCTCGGGCTCACAGCCAGCATTATGTCCTGGCCTACCAGTAAGGCCCTGTGCTGTGGAAACAAACACTTCTGCCAGGTGGGCCAGATGACCTAGTAACAAGGGCCCAAGACCTTAGCGCACCTGACTCCATGATGGAGATGTCATTCAGCTGTAAAGCTCAGCGCGGAGACAGCACCACCTACCTGCCAGGGTGAAGAGAGAGACCGAACCCATCAACGTCCACAGTTCTGAGAAAGTCTCTAAATTGTACTAACCTTGCTTGTTGGCTTCTGTGGTGGCTCTTCTGGCTAACTGTTCTTGTTAACTGAAGTATGTCAACCTGGACCATGGTTTTGTGCTTAAGAGCTTACCTTGAGAAATGCTTAGTGTGACACTGGGATCTCCAAAGCAGGGAAGCCAAGAAAGACCTGTCTATTGGCTTTACCCTGTCTTCTCTGGTAGATACCCCCCCCCCACAACAGCCCTGACTAACAACAAAGGAACACCGCTGGCCTACACAAGAAGCAATTCTGACAGCATCTTTGCTGCGTAAACTTCACATCTGCCCAAGTGTCCAGACTTGTAGTCCCCTGTCTCTGTTTAAATCAAGCTTGGGGCTGGGACCTGAAAAGGATTCGAGTATGACAGTGTACATGTCATGCAGAAGGCCGCAGTGTATGTTGGTTAGTAAAATCTTCTGTGTGAGGCTCCTTTTTGAGCGGGAGCCAGCGACCTGTGCTGTTATTAAAGAGCTTTGCCTTGATCAATCCCTAAGCGTGTGGAGTGATTTCCCCCTGGAAAGGCATCACACTTTTCCTTCCACACCCACCTGAGGCCTGCGCTTCTGAAGACTATACATTTGCTCTCTGTTTGGGAAAGCTGACGGATTCCACCTTTCCCAGCCAGTTGGCACTTTTCACGCAGTTACTTCCTACTTTAAATGTTCTCTTGGCTTCTATTACACCACACAATCTTCTGGCTTTTCCTGCCACCTCGGTGGCTCCTGCTTATCTTTCACTCCTGCTTATTGGTTATTCCTTTTCTAATTTTTTTTTCTTAACCATATTCCCCACACATCTCTTTCCCTCCACCCCACCCCATCCCTGTTTTTCTTCCTTCTCTCCTGTGTTTTCAATTTCTTAGAGCATAGATATGCCTAGTTCCAGTCCCTAGACGTCTCCTTTACCACGATTATCTGTCAGCCTGTCTGTCAGTCTGTCAGTCTGTCTGTTTTAGGAAGCTATGACTCATCCTGAGGGTCTTCATGTTTCTGTGTTAAGAACAGACTGTTGGTGATAGTGTTTCAGGACAAAACAGAGACTGATTACGATAGTACTACAGTAAGGAAGGCCACAGAGGGCGTGACGACTGCTCACAGTCGGGATGTAATTTCGAAGGAAAAGACAACAGGATTTGCTGATCACGTGGATGTGGTCTGTTAGAGGGGAAAAGCCAAAGATGGCACCTGGAGAAAAAAAATGACCAAATTTAAGGGTTGGTGTTGTCAGGCTTATCTGGAACTGTCCTTGGCGGGAGAAAGTACAGCAGTCATCCTCTGAAGGGAAATTACCACGCAAACCACGGGAGGGGTGCTGAGCTGACAGAGATCAGTGTCATTATTGCTATGGAATTATACTGCGTGGAGTGATGGCTCAGTGGTTAAGAGCACAAGCTGCTCTTCCAGAGCACTAGAGTTTGACTCCCAACACCTACACCCCGACTCCCAGTTTCCTGTAATTCCAGCTCCAAAAGTTCTGTTAGGAACATAAGTGAAACCATTTTGTATAACTTGAAAACCAGTTTACGTGACTTAGAATAATCTGCCTGCAAGATGGGTTGAGCCACCAAGCTCCCAAAGGCCCTAACTGGAGCAAAGTCCCCAATGGAACCTGCAGAGGGTGTCTGCTAGTTGCTCTTCATTTGGTGAGATGTCTGCTTAACTTCCATGAACATGGTATTGTAGGAATGCTTGTGTGGATAACCAGCATATTTGAAAGACAAATCTCGTGCGGGCATCCTAATTGCTGATCCCCACACAGTTCTCTGCAGGATCTGACACCCTTTTCTGGCCTCTGTGGCCCATGTACACATGTAGTACACAGAAAAACATGCAGGGAAAACATCCATATGCATAAAGTCAAGAGCTGGAGAGATGGCTCAGCTGTTAGGAGCACTGGCTGCTCTTCCAGAGGTCCCGAGTTTAATTCCTAGCACCTACATAGCAGTTCACAACTGTCCATTAACTAGTCTCATGAATTCTGATGCCATCTTCTGGTGTGTAAATGTACTTGCAGACAAAACATCCATACACATAAATACATCTTTTAAAAATAAATTAAAATGACCATATATTGGGAAAGTAGTAGAGAGGGTATGGTAAAAAGTGGTGTGTGTGTGTGTGTGTGTGTGTGTGTGTGTGTGCCAGAGAGAGGAGAGAGAGGGGAGAGAGAGAGAGAGACATGGGGGGGGGGTGGCAGTAAGGCAGGGCACAACCTATCTGCCTTTATGGGCTCAAATATGTTTACTTCTGGTTCTGTGGATCTTACACAAGAAACTTTCATGCCCCATTCACTCCTTTGTCATGCAAGCAGTGTGTAGTAGCCTCGCTCCTATCCCCACAGCTGAGCCTTGGCCTAGCCTCCTGCTTAGGCTTGTTTTAGTGCCAAGAGAACTGACCTTAGAGCAGCTAGCTAGGTCCCTCTGTGCGCTCCCCCTCCCCTGGCGCCTCCTTCAGGAGGCACCTATGCCACACGGCTGAAGCACAAGAGCCAGGCACAGGGGCTTTACCGCGCGTCCAGATGAGCCCTCAGGAAGATATTCCCAACGCCGACGGCGGGAACTCGAGGATTCCACAACTCAGTTGTGATATTTGCCGCGCAAGCTCTTTACATTTTCTTTTTAGCTGCTTGGTTTTGGTAACCAGAGAAGTATCCCTTGAAGAAAGGTGTGCTAATGGTACTTCTCTAAAACAAGCCGTGAAAACTTGAGGCTAAATTTCCTCTCCTGGATGGGGTAGACGTCATCACTTCCTTCATACCGTCCCGTAATAATGAACAGCAGAGACAAGAAAAGACAGATAACTCTTTGCTTACAGGTACGCAGTGTATTTTGGGTGGCTCTTTAATCCACCTGTTCATTAAAGAAATTGACAATAGTAGTCCTCTTTAAATGATAGGAGGAGGGGAGCCTAGAGGCTCACCCTGAGTGGTCTCCGTTAGCAGAACAACATTTCTGAGGTGAACCCCGGCACCTACCATGGGTTTCTGTGTTGGGCGTGACAAGACAATTTAGGACAGTGCCGAGGGCAATGGCGGAGCTGGCCTGGGACTGAGGCAGAGTCAAGCTGTTGGGCACGCGGCCGTGGGAACTTACTGTCTGGATTGTGGGAAGCAGTTAAGAAGGATGCGATTACAGACTTCTCTGAGGATGCAGGTTGGGCCCTGGGCCCTCTGGAGTTCTCTGTCTTAGTTTTCCTGGTGGGGCTTTTGGCCTGAGGCAGATCCTTTTCAGCATTTCCTTTACTGGGTTTGGCCACTTTCCTGGGTGTGCAGACCATGGGTGGCTGTGTGTGTGGTTTGCCTTTTATCATGGGGTTGATAGACTGGAGAAAAGATTTCACCTTGTTTTTCAAGCCAGCCTCTGGAAGAAGGCTGGGCCTAGTGTGAGGAGACACTGGCATCACCTGCCCTGGTGAGCTGTGACCTTGCCAAGTCTGGCCCAGAAAAGGCTTTCCCTGAACTGGTGGGCGAGGCAAAGGAAGGTCCTGGGAGGCCTGGGAGAGCCTGGGTGCCTCAGCCATCCTGGCAGGTTCCTGGGTGACACTCGCCTTGCTTTGACCAACTTGCACGCCACCGTGCTTAGATTCGGCCTCCATAAGAACTTCTGGAGGTGGATCTGGGAACCCAAGCTCAGGGGAGCCCCGGGGGCTGGGACGGTAGGTGTCCATCAGATGAGAGCTATGGCTGTGTTGGGCAGAGGCTTGGGCCATCCTATGCTTTTTCCGATCTCCTTCCTGGTGTGTTTTCTCACTGGCTAGGAAAAGCCCAAGACCTGCGTCCCCTTCTCCAAGGTTCCCCACTGCCTTGGGTTTCCTTGGCTCTTCCCTCTTTTCTGTCCATGTGGGCACAAGGGCTGAGTGCAGGCTCTTGCCAGGGCTTTGGAGCTCAGTGCTAAAGGGGTCCTTTGTGCTGGGCTTTTCCCCAGTGGTCTCCATCTGAACACAGTGTACTTGGACCTCAATCATATTCCTGCTGAACTGTGAGGCCTTGGAGCCTCCTTGGGCAGAACCATGGGGTGCGGCTTGGGGACTGGGTTGCTTTGGCTCCTTGTATGCAGCCTGCACTGCAGCAGCCTGCTGTCTTTTAAGGTGGACACTGTTTGCGTGTGGGGCTGGAGGAGAGTCACATGCGATGGGCTGTTCTTGCAGCACCGGGCATTCTGGGATGCTTAGACTCTTGCGAGGCGCCTGTGTGGCACCGGCCTCTGGGGCCGCTGCAGTTAGCTCTTTGTACTCATTTACCACTAGAGGAATTCCCAACTTTATCTCTAGGAGCTTTTTTTTAAGATGGAAACTCATTCTTTCCAAGATTACTGTGTTTAAAGAGCAGGGGCCCTCCTTGGGAGGGTGGCTCTCTGACCCTCCTTCCACCTGCCTTTCCGGCTGCAGCTCTTTGGCAACGTCACTGTCACCCTGAGTGCAGGGCTTAAGCCCACTCGGACTTGGGTCTTCACGTGGGGTCATCTGAGAGAGGGGTTCCCATGGGCTTTTGACAGGCCTGGGCACTGTCTCTGTGACTGCAGATTGGCCAGAAGTTGCTGAAGGTTCCGTTCTAGACGGGCCCACACAGTAATGGCCAGGCAGGCCTGACAGGAAGGCCAGATACTTACGCCGTAGAGTTGTCTCCAGTTTCTTAACGGTTTCCTCAGGCAAGGCTTGGGGACGCTTACAGTGTTCAACGAGGGCCCCCGATAAAGCTCGCTTCTCCTCGTCAAGGTCCGTTGGTTTCCAGGGAACAAGTTTGTGATGTAGGTCAGGGTTGTTTTCTGCCTGTAGCTCCAGGGGCTGGCCTTGTGCAATGTCTGGGAATGAAGTCCTTGCTGCCAAGCTCCCGGGAAGTTTGCCTTGCCAGGAGCTTTGGACACAGGCTGGGGCCTTGCCCTCAAGGATTTGGTCACATTTGGAATCAACGTGGCGCTTCAGCACTGCTCTGGCCTGGGCAAACAAGTGCGGCGTGGGGATTGACCTGCTGCCCACTGTGGGTGAGAACGTGTCACCAGACCCATCGGCCTTCGGGTCCCCTGGGATGCTCACACTGGGCAGTGCCCTGCTGCTGCAGGACAGGGACTGCTGCTCTGTAGAGGAGAAGACCAAGTGGATGGAGCGCTGGATCTTTCGGGGCAGTCCCCAGCGAAGGTGAATCAGTTGCTTCTGGAGGTGGAACTCCAGCAGCCTGCGCGCATGTTCAGGGAAGAAGAAAAGGTCTCTGGTGAGGACTGAGAAGGACTTCCGGGGCCAGGCGCCTTTTAAAGCCTTATGCGGTTTGGCTTTATTGCATGGCTTATACGGTACGGAGCTCCTCCTTACGTACGGAGACGCGGGGTTGGCCGCTGGCAGGCCCCACCGAAGCTGAAGCTGTCTTCGTAGAAGGTGCCATTCCAAGGTTTTGCTCTCAGCCAGAGTTAGAAATGGGATCCCGAGCTGAGCCCCTTGCTGCTCATGCGAAGAAGACTCGTTTAGAGATCTTGAAGGGAGCGGGGCAGCGTTAGGTGGAGTGTGGGCCAGCGAGGGGAGGGGCGGGTGCTCCCTCAAGACGTGAGGCTCTTGGTAGGACGGTTGTAATGTGTCCTTGGAGAGACCTTGAGTGTCTAAGGAGGCATAAACTAAGGACTCGCTGTGCATGGAAGGGCTGCCGCAGAATAACTGAGTGAATTTCTTTTGAAGATTGTGCCTGGGGTCATTAGCCTGTCCCTCAGGCAGTAGACAGAGGTCACGTAGAACTTCATGGTCGGACATAGGTGAGGGCTTTTCCACATGGCTTGAGATTTGTTCAGAGTGCAGTCTTTGGTTTTGGTCCACATTAGACCACTCAGAAACCCAAAAGGTCTGGGTAGGTTGTCTGCTCATATATGAGTACCAGGTCTGCTGGGAAATACTCCCAAACCTATGAACGCGTTCTTGATCAGTATTATTATTCAGGTTAAAAGAACCCGGTTGCTCATTTTCTGGCTGGAAATACATTGGTGGGTTTGGCATAAGTTGACTTAGGGACTCCTCTACCCGTCTGGGGAGCCCCCATCTTTGGAAATGCATCAATTTTTTCACATGTAGTTCAAGAAGCCTGAACACACCAGGACTGTGGAATGGCTGGGGGATGGTGGTGACAATAGATAAGGCCGTAGGTTGTGTGACTTGAGTAATCTCTGGGTTCAGGGTTTGAAAAGGGATCTGTGAATTCAAGGCCGGATCATGGTCTTGGATCTCCTGGATAAAGTTTAAATCGCTGTGCATCATCTCTTCCTCAATCATTAAAACCACAGGCTCCTCGAGCCTTGACGGAGCCATAGTATTTGAGACCACAGGCACAGCGTCTGCCAGATGAAAGTCCTGGCCTGCCTGGAGGTGATCAGCCCAGCATTGCTGGACTCCCCCTGTGTCTGCCGATTGCATTGACTGTTCCGGCAGCTGCATTAGTGTTGGAGTCCTGGACAGCAGCGGAAGCTGTCTGGAGCGCCCGGTGTAAGGCTCCAGATTCTCTTCCAAAGACACAGTGGATGTGGGCAACAGCTCCATGCAAGAAGAGCCCTGTGGCAGTCCCAGGAACACAGGGGGCGGCTGGCTTTTCTCGCTCCCCAGCAAATGCTGGATCTCTAGGGTTGCAGCATCACAGACTTGGCAGCCAGGATCCACACACAGGAGCTGCCTCACATCTTCCTCCTTGGGGAGCCAGCTTTGGCTAGGAAGAGAGAAATGGCAGCCATTGGTGACGGGATGACATCTGCCTCCTCAGAGGAACGTCCCTGGGGATTGCTGCGCCCTTTCCTCCAGTCCCACAAATTCTGAGCCTACACAGTGGGGAATGAGGTTCTTGGGGGAACCATTCAAAGCATGGGGTGTCCCTGTAAGATGTTGGGGTGATGGTGTCTCAGCACCTGCTCCCAGGCCACAAGCACAGACAGGAGGTAACAGCAGCAGGGTCCAGCTAGTTAGTCCCAGGGCTCTGCCCTTGAAAGGGAGCAGCTAGATGGAGGAATGACATGGCGACTTCATTGTGCTAAAGCCACTCTCTTGGCAACTTGGTGTCTGGGTGCAACTCCAGCAATGTCCGTTCTGAGATGCAGAATTGCTGAGGCCCTAACACACAGACTGGCATTGGGTGTCTCTTCCCTGCTGATGTCTGAGCTGTCTCAGCCAGTGAAACTGCCTCCCACAGCGTGGTTTCCCTTCCACCGGTTACCCCTCTCCTCACCCCTGGCCCAGACCAGGCCAAGAGTCATCAGAGCTTAGACCCCAAAGGTCAAGAGGTCACCTTTTCATGACAGAGAGCAGCTCCCATGGCTTCTTGGTTTCTTCTTGGCAAAGTCTCCTAGCTGAAGAATCAGAACACAGTGTTATGTGACGAACGGGCGTTTTGGGGGTGTCCTATGGGAGTCTGAATAGTAAACCCTTTAGCTCAGCAAGAGGACTCTTAGCCCCTAGACTCGTTGCTCTATGGCCTGTTTATAATGCATTGTCCTCTGTAGGGGTAATCAATGGTATGCTTATTTTACTGATAAGCCTCCAGGTGAAATGAATTCTGTAGGAACATAAACCTAGTAAATGACAGTTAAAGCAGAGACTCAACATTCTTAATTTCTGTTTCCCATCCAGAGCAGTCCTCTGTAAATGACCCAGGGGAAGTGGCTCTGGAGCCTCAGGGGTTACAACACTTGGCACACCAGACAGGGCCATAGAGAAAAGGAGCCTTGGGAAGCTGGGGGTGGGGGTGGGGGGAGGGGACACTGTGACTTTACCTCTCCATGCTGCAGCTCTAGCCCTTTGCCTGACTTTTCGGTGACGCTGAAAGAGAGAAAAACAGTATTAGAATGTGAAGCCGAAACTGTCCTCTTTTTTCATGTCCACAGAGTGTGTGACACACCACGTTCCCTTCCCCTGTCATTATCTGCGCATCATTTTCACACTTTCCTCCATCACTTTTTGCTATACTCCACATGGCTTTCCTTTCTCTGCACCCTTCTGGTTTGCTTTGAAACTCATCTCAATCGCAATTTCTCTCCGGCTACTGAGTGACATTCTCCTGGAGACTGCGGGGCCGGGGGAGGGGGGAGAAACAGTAGCCAGGATAGGGCACATTATAGGATGTGTTCTAACATAAAATGCCTTCCACATATAACTGCCATTAACCAACTAAACTGGGAAATTCTCCTCTACTGGGAGATCCCGAGACAACAGCAATCTCAACCCAGTGCGAAGGTTTTTGGTTTCATGCCTCACGGCTGTCCTGGTAGGTAGAAATGTGTAGCCTCAAGGAAGAAAGGTAAACACACTTGAAAGAATCAAATCAAAACCGTCAGGTGGGGTGGTGAGGTCACAGGTGTAAGGTGGCGGGTGGGGGAAGGGGAGGACGACAGGCACTAGACCGTGAGGCCTCCCTGTCAGCTAGCTCAGTCGAGGGGCACAGGGTCTCCCTACCCGGCAGCAGCTCCTTTTGGGCTCACAGTTCAATCCGCGGTAACTCTGTTGCACTTGCCAAGTAATCAGGATAAGGATGAGGATGCAGAAACAGACATATAAGGAGTATTCACTATCCCACAGGAAGCACGGAAAGCTTAACATGGTCCGAACCTCCTCAGCGTGAGCAGACCAGCCATCCCTACTCCCAGGACATTCAGAGTCCTAACGCTCAATACCTCCCAGGGCAGAGCCTTGTCATGTCCGCCTCACAGAAAGTAGAATATGGCCACCGGACTGCATCACAAAGGCCTCCATTCCACAAAAGAAGCGTGTGTGGCAATTCAGTCTATAGAAGAGGTCGTGAGGCCCTCTTTAAGGGTTATGTACCCTAGGTCTGAATATGTCACATTCACAAGCTCTGCCTGGTCCCCATTTTCACTTCATACTCGCCCCCACCATACCAGCCTGCTGGCTTAGTTCTTTTTCTGGATAACTCTGTGGTTGTTACTGGTGGTCAGAGTCTGGGCTTGGTGCTCCCCGCTTCTTACATCTTATTCAAGGCACTGAAGTGAGCACACACAGATTTCCAAAGTAGGAAGTGTTACTCAAAGCAAAGTGATGGTGTAGATCAGAAAGAAAGAATGCTGTTAAAATAGTGGCCATGGGCCACATGTCTAAAGGTACACATAGTTCCCAACTGCTGTTCGGCACGCCCTTTCATGGAATGTAAAAAAGGAAAATTTGGTTGCCAAAGGTTGCATATGTGTTGTTGTTGTTATTGTTTTTATCTTGACTGACAATGGTATCTAACCTCTTGCCTACTGTGTGTGTTCCCTCCCATTAATGCATCTCATTTTAAACATATGTATGCCCAATTATGCACAGGCATCATTGGGCTTTACTTCCTAAAAGTTCACTCAGAGTACAGACTTTCATCTTGTTACACATGCACCCAAAGTTAATTCAGGCCACATTGATCTTTCTGCCCTCTTAGAGGATGCATTTGAAACATCTTTGAATAGAAGCTGTCCATGTCTGATGGTTGTCAAGTGTGAGGAAATTTATTCCATTCCTTAGGGATGGCTGTGAGCACAGCTTGGGACAAGTGAGTGTCCTAGGTTGCTAACAGGCTGCTAGGCATACTGTTTGGAGAGGAGTGTGTGTGTGCGCGTGTGTGTGAGTGTGTGTGTGTGTGTGTGTTTGTGTAGCCCAGGCCAAGTGGAGTCCTAGCATGCTGAGCCATTCTTATGTTTGCTACTTACAAGTTACTTATCCCCAGAAACCAGGCACGCTGTCAGGAAAAGTGACGGGGATGGAAGAACCTCCATGAGACTCTCCTTCCTCACCTGGAAGTGTGTCTGAGGAGAAGCACACCTGGAAGTGTGTCTGAGGAGAAGCACACCTGGAAGTGTGTCTGAGGAGAAGCACATAGGAGCTCAGGTAGAGACCATATTTAAGGACTGGAAATGAAGAGCTTTCATGTCCCACCTAAGGCACAATCAGACATCAGAAATACAAGAAGAGCTCACGTGACAGGAAAAACCAAAGGTGGCCATAATTTTTAAAATTAAGCATGCTTTTTATTGAAACTTGCATTGCGGTACAGAGATATATTTCAACTGATTAGAGTACAGATTAAAAAAAAATTCATCCCTTTCCGGCGGTGACGACCTCCCTACGAGAACATGCCTCTCGCAAAGGATCTCCTTCATCCCTCTCCAGAAGAGGAGAGGAGGAAACACAAGAAAAAGCGCCTGGTGCAGAGCCCCAACTCCTACTTCATGGATGTCAAGTGCCCAGGCTGCTATAAAATCACCACGGTCTTTAGCCATGCACAAATGGTAGTCTTGTGTGTTGGCTGCTCCACTGTTCTCTGTCAGCCTACAGGAGGAAAAGCAAGGCTGACAGAAGGATGCTCCTTCAGGAGGAAGCAGCACTGAAAGTACCTAATTCAAGATGAGGGGGAAACCATCCCAATAAACACATTTTGAATATAAAAAAAAAATTCATGACACCAAATCCCACCCCACCCCAAATAATCACACAGAAATGACTACCCAATCTGCGTTTCGTTTGTTTGTTTGTTTGTTTGTTTTTTTCAATTTTTTCTTCTTGGCTTTGCTCCACACAAATTTGTACAAATTTTCAACATATTAAATTTGTTTGTTTGTTTGTTTGTTTGTTTGTTTTTCGAGACAGGGTTTCTCTGTGTAGCCTTGGCTGTCCTAGACCCACTTTGTATATCAGGCTGGCCTCGAACTCACAGCGATCCACCTGTGTCTGCCTCCCGAGTGCTGGGATTATAGGCATGCACCACCATGCCTGGCTATATTTTAAGTTTTTAATTCTACTGGAGGGAAGGGAGCAAGAATCAGACATCAAGCCAATACTGTGTCATCTGATCTACTAGGTTCAAGCAGCGGATCTACTACTGTTCAAGAACAAACTCCAGCGGGAGCTCTGGGTGTCCAGACAAGTTGGGCAGTAGCTGCTGCGCTCGTTACAGAGTCAGACCACTGGAAAGCTCCCTCAGTGAAACATTTGATCAAACGTGTGCTTAAACTAAAAGTCCAGACAATGCTCCAACCACAAAGGCAGCACAATCTTTAAATGGTACAAGCCTTGGACAGATGTGGCTCACCACTAACGTGGCTCACCACTAATGTGGCTCACTAATGTGGCTCACCACTAATGTGGCTCACTAATGTGGAGCTCTGTCTAAGGCATTGAGTATCTGGAGGTCTTTCTATCCATGTTACAGCCTGTTGCCTGCTCAGGGCAGCTGATGTCCACACAGAAGCTTAGGTGGCCACTTCCAGCCTAAATCCTAAAACAGCTGCTAGATGTGGCTGGATATTCTTGGGGGAGTTTTATTTGATGTGCATTTTAAAAATCTAAGAAACAGGGCAAGTGTTTTGCAAATCATTTCTAGGACCAATCACACTTGTGCTCTTCCCACTAATGTGTGCGTTTGTGTCGCCTGCTTGATCCCCATGGATATTATAATGTTTCTGTAAACGTTCAGGATTTCGGAAAAGTCTTTAGACTATCTTGCCCAGTAAAAATGGCCTCATAAAAATCTTTGTATCCCAAATCTGTATCCCAAGTCTATTTCTTCCTTCCCCCAGCATCCAGTCTTCTACCCTACTGGTGTGGTGAGCTCACCCCCACTTTGAGTAGTTTTTGGGTGCATTTGCATCTTTCCATCATTGTGACAAAAAGCTTGAGCCCGGAGCAGGACCGCTCCCCCTGGACGCATGGCTGCAGGCACTGCAGTATTCGTTCACTCCGCCCCATCGGTCAGGGTCCAGGATGGAAACCAGTGGTGACAAGAGCTCCACTCACCCACGAAAGCCAGAAAGCAAAAGAGTGAGAGAGCAGAAAGAGCCAGGGACAAGCCACGCCCCCAAACACATCCCAGGGAACCATTCCCTGCAGCTAGATTCCACCTTCTAAGCTGAACAATCTTTATGCATTTATTTATTCATGCACATGAGTCCTAGCACATATGTGGAGATCAGAGAAAATCTTTCAGGAGTTGATCCTCTCCTTCTACTGTGTGGCCTCCGGGGATGGAACACAGGTCACAGGGCTTGGTGGCAGGTGCCTGTCCCTCCCAACCACCCCTACCTATTAAGTTTCCACCACCTCTCAATACCCTATTAAACTATGAACCCATCAATGGAATAATCCATACTAAGGAATAATCATAATTCAATCATGTCACCAAAGCCTGCCTCTGACCATGGCTACGGTGAAGACTGAGGCTTCAACATGAGCCTTTGGGGGGTCTTCTCAGATCCAAACCACAGCACAAGTGTTTACGTAGTATAAATATACTTGAGAAATACTATCTTCCAGCTCTCAAGACAATTGACAATCTAGTTTTAAAGGTGAACTCATGAGTCAACGATTACTTCAAATCATTTTATCTGCTCACATTAAGAATTTTGGGACTCAAAAATAACTTTGCTAGGCAAGATGACCACTAGGTAAGACCATTTGCTGTACAACCCTGAAAACCTGAATTTGATTCCGAGACTCACATACAAAAATTGTATGTGGTAGTTTGGGTCTGTGATCCCAGCCCCAGCACTCCTAATGCAAGGGGGGAGCACAAGACAGGAGGACCAGCAGCAAGGGGGGAGGATGAGACAGGAGGACCAGCAGCAAGGGGGAGAGGATGAGGCAGGAGCACCAGCTGTACACAGGAAGCTTGGGCTCATAGCTCCTGGCAGAAAGAACAAGAGGGAGACACCCTTTAAAACCAAGGTGAAAGAGCTGAGCTGTTAAGGGCACTGGCTGCTCTTATAGAGAACCTAAATTCTATCGTCAACACCCACAGGGCAGCTCACAACCATCTCCAACAATTCTGGAGATCTGGACTCTCTCTGGCCATCTCAGTCACCAAGGATGCACCTAGTGCATTTACATGCAGGCAAAATGCTCCCCTCTGACTTCTTCATGTATGCCATGGTATATGTGTACACTTACACACTCCAAAACAACTTTAACTTTAAACATATATTGATTACATCTCCCCCCACAAGCCCTTTTAGATCCTCTGTCCCTCCCTACCCACCCAACTTGAAGCTCTTTCTCAACAAACAAAACCTTCCCAAACCAAGAAAACAAAATAAAACACAGAAAAAGAAAACACACACACACACACACACACACACACACATACACACACCCACACCAAAAACAAAAACAAGCAAAATAAAAAACACCTCATCAAACTGTAACAAAGATACAGCACACTATGGAGTTCATTACATGGTGGTCCATGAGTCCTGAACACGTGGCCTGCACTAGAGTGGTCGATACACTCAGTGTCACTCTATTGAAGCTCTATTGAAGAAAAGTAATTTTCCCTATCCCAGGGGGATAAGTGATAGTTCAGTGATTGTCCTTTAGCCTAGTGGTTATATTTTCATTCATTCATTCTTCATTCATTAAAAAATGTAACAAAATAAAATATATAATATATAAAACAAGTGTCACATTGAAGTCAGACAAAACAAACCAACAGAAGGAAAAGAGCTCAAGAGAAGGCACAAGAGTCAAAGACCCAGTTGTTTGCACCTTCAGAAATCCCACAAAAACACACCAAACTGGAAGCCATAATATGTACCCAGAGGACGTGGTGCTGGCCCTGTGCACGCTGCTGCAGTCTCTGTGCGTTCGCAGCAGCTTTGCTCATGCCAGCTGGAAGGACATTGTCTTCCTCGTGTCCTGTCCTCCATCCCTCTGACTCCTACACTCGTTCTTCTTCCTTTTCTTTTTCTGAGGTTCCCTGAGCCCCAAGGGAAGCATTTGATGGAGGACCTCCCACTTAGGGCCAAGTGCTCCTAGGTCTCTCACTGTGCAACATCTCACAGCCAGTCTCTGTATTTGTTTCCATTCTCTCATGACGGATGAACAAGGCACTAGTCATGAGCACAGCAGAGTATCATTAAGAGTCATTTTACTAATACCTTTCTTTCTTTCTTTCTTTCTTTCCTTCTTTCTTTCTTTCCTTCTTTCTTTCTTTCTTTCTTTCTTGAAAGGAGCCTCAGTTGAGGAAATGCCTCCGTGAGATCCAGCTGTACGGCATTTTCTCAACTAATGATCAATGGGGGGAGGGCTGAGCCCACTGTAGTGCTATCCCTGGGCTGGTGGTCCCGAGTTCAATAAGAAACCAGGCTGAGCAAGCTGGGGGCAGCAAGCCAGTAAGCAGCACCCCTCCATAGCATCTGCATCTGCTCCTGCCTCCGTGTTCCTGCCCTGCTTGAGTTTCTGTCCTGATTTCCTTTGGTCGTGAAGAGCAACGAGGAAGTATGAGCTGAATAAACATTTTCCTCCCAAACTCCTTTTTTTTGGTCATGATGTTTCATCGCAATAGAAACCCGAACCTAACTAAGACCAGTGTTATTTAGTTTGACCCTAGGCTCCTGGGATAGTCTCAGGTCCTTGGTCATCTATGCAGTGTTGGGTGTGGCTTCCATCTTTCGGAATGGGCCTTAAATCAAATCAGATCTCGGTTGGTTACTCCCACAAGTTTTGTGCCATCATTGCCCTAGCATATCGTGTGGATAAAGGGTGTGTGGCTGACTTGGCATTTACGTTTCTCTTTTGATAGAGTGCAGAGCACAAAGATGCTGGAACATCAGGCCCTATGCAGGCACCAGCTTGACACCTGCATATTTATTGAGTTATGTAGGTGTTGTCCTCAGCAATGGGCTTTGCTGTCCGTTTGTGGCGAGCGAGAACCTGGGTTGTTTGGGGGGTTTCCATGGGGGGGCCTTTAGGCCATCAGCTCAATTAGATGTAACCCAATGTGGTACTAGAAGTTTCTTTGATGACAAGAGTTGGCCATGTGTGATTCTGTCTCCCCCAATATTTGGCAATTTCATTTAGATCACTTCATATATGTATATATGTTAGGGAGTCTCTTCTGTGTTAGGCTTCCATACTACCCCTCACATGCCCCTTAATTTTAGCTGCTTCTCCCCATAGTCCCTCCCATAGCCCTCTCTCCTTTCCCCTCCCTGTGTGATTCTCCCACTCCAGCCCCCCATTTATAGCTATCTATTCTATTTCTATTTCCTAATGAGATATACCTCTTATCTCTGCTTCTATACATATCCTCAGTAGTTTTTATGGATTATAGTTTGGTTATTATTGACATAACAGCTGATCCCCACATATAAGTGAATATACACTGTATTTGTCTTTTTGTGTCTAGCATATCTCACTCAGGATAATTTTTCTAGTTCCATCCATTTGCCTGCAATTTTCATAACGCCATGCTTTTTAATGGCCAAGGACACTGCATTGTGTAAGTGGTGCAGTTTCTTAATCTATTCTTCTGCTGAGGGGTATTCAGGTTGTTTCCAATCTCTGGCTGTTAGAAACAGAGCAGCGATGAACATGGTTGAACAAGTGTCTTTGTGGCAGGATGAAGCATCCTTTGGGTAGATGCTCAAGAGCGGTCCAGCTGAATCTTGAGGTACATCAATTCCCATCTTCCTGAGGAACTACCACTCTGACTTCACGGTGGCTGTACAAGTTTGCCCTCCCATCAGCAATGGACGAGTGGTCCTCTTACTGCACATCCTCAACATCATCGTTTTGTTGACCTGAAATCTCAAAATAATTTTGACTTGCATTTCCCTGATGGCTAAGGATGTTGAACATTTCTTTAGTGTTTCTTAGTAATTTGAGTTTGCTCTACTTAGAATTCTGTTTCGATCTGTATCCTATTTTTAAATTGGGTTGTTTGTTTTCTTGATATCTAGGGGGGATTGTTTTGTTTGGGGGGTTGTTTGTTTGATTGATTTTTAGCTCTTTATATATTTTGCATATTTACCCTCTACCGGATGTGTAGTTTGTAAAAAAAAAATCATTTCCCATTGTTGCTTTGTCCAAATGAAGCTTGCAGAAGCTTCTCAATTTCTTGAGGTGCCTGATCTAACAGTGCTCTGTTTAGAAAATCTTTTCGTATCCAGTAGGCTCAGGACTACACATATGCACAGTAAATTTAAAACAAACTAACTAACTAACTTCAGCGAATGTTCCGATGGGATGGGTTAGGGTCAGACAAGACTCCTGGGATGCAGGATTGGAGTTTAGTCTGAAACTATAGCCTTTAGGACAAGAACTGTCCCAAATCTCTAACAAGCCCAGGACAGCCAGGAATGGGCCCCAGTGTTCATTTGACAGTGAGAAATCCTGGTTCTCTGCACCAGAGGAAGTCCAGAGATGCAAACGCAAACGCCAAGAGGGGTTGAGGGAAGGCCATAGCGCCCCCTGCTGGAGGACCTCTGCATTTGCTTTATTTCAGTATCTAGCCATGAGGGGACAGGGTCCCACTCTACTGTCCTGGCTGGCCCGAAATTCGCCATGTAGACCGATCTAGCTTTTCTGCCACAGAGATTTGCCTGCCTCTGCCTCTGAAGTGCTGGGGTTAAAGATATGTCTGATTAAAGGTGTCCAGACTGTTGTTGGTTTAAAAAAACAAACAAACAAAAAAACAGAAAAGTTGGCACGCATGTGCATACTAGAAAATGCAAATGGCAAAGGAAGATAAAATTCACTCTGTGTGCCATTCTTCACGCTCCTCTCACACTTTCATTTTATTGTGTGTGCTAGTTTATTTGTGTGTGTATTTCCAACCAACCCAGTACACTTTGTAAAGGGAAAGATTCTGTCTCTAGGGAATTCTATTTTTTTTTCCCAACACGGTATTTTTATTGGGCATTATACATCACTCACTCTGATCGGAATCACTTCCCAATTCTCCCATATCCGCTCCCCCTTTTTTGTGACATCCTCAAAAAAGAAAAAAAAAGAAGGAAAGAAAAACAAATTCCCATTGTATTGTCCATATACTTACTGGAGCATGGTCAAATTCCCAGTGGCCAGCCCCCTAAGAAAAGCTGAGTCCTTCTCCACCTGTGTGCCACCCCCCCCAGAAGCCATCAGTTGCAGAGAGCTACACTTCAGCATCCTTATCACAATTTTAAGAGTTCTCTTTGCTGGTCGTGGTGGCACAGGCCTTTAATCCCAGCACTAGGGAAGCAGAGGCAGGCAGATCTCTGTGAGTTCGAGGCCAGCCTGGTCTACAAAGTGAGTCCAGGACAGCCAAGGCTACACAGAGAAACCCTGTCTCGGAAACCAAAACCAAAACCAAAACCAAATAAACAAAGAGTTTTCTTCAATGACTCCCTTTTTAGGCTGTTACTTCTTTGGGAGGGCAGGATTGGAGATAGGGCCTGTCACAGAAGCCTTCTCTCTCCCCCCCCCCCCCCCCGGGCCCCTGTAGTGCATCAGCAGTCACATAGATACCGCTGCAAGAGTAGCTTCCTTGCCCTTTGCAGTCGTAGGGAGCACGGATCCTGGGCTTCTACATGGTTTCCCGCAAAAGCCAAGAGCACAAACATCCGCATGGCCTTCGGCGGCGGCAGTACAGCCTGTGGATATCAACACGACCCTCTGCTGAAGCGTGGACCCTGCACCAGTATCACCTCCAGGAGGAGTACAGACCATGGAGGTCTTTCAAGGAGGTCCAATCCAGCAAATGGACCATTCTTCATCTCTATCCTGTCACTGTTGGGAGCCAGGATGACTGTGCAGCTAGGCAGCTTGTTTGGGGGCCGAGTCTTTACAAACTCCAGGCTGCTGCACGCTATCCTGCGGAGCATACTGGGTAATGACCTGTTCCTCCATCGACTGCAGCCTTCTCTCACACACCGTCACAACTGTTCATCTCCTGCTCTGCTAAACACACAGTGCTGTGCTCCTCCGTCTCTCCCCACCTCTCCATCACATGTTTGTTTGTCATGGTGACCCTGGAAGCTCACTGTGTCCCACAGTATGCCCTTTCGCTCAAACACCTTCACATGCAAATGTTCATCACAATGAGCCATTGGTCTGGTTTGAGGCCTCTGGCTTCTGCTACACCATCAATCCTGGATCCTCACTGTGGCTCTTCTTGGATAGCCTGTTGTCCTGTGTCATGGAGACCCTGCAGCTTTGGTTCTGCAGGCCGGCCCCTTCACGTGATCCAGCAGCTCATGGATGAAGAAGACGTTGGGGACAACTCAAAGCCCTGGATTTGGACTTCGGTGGTAGCTGAGTTGGTCATCCAGCCCTCCTGCCCACACTACCAAAGCCACAAATTCTGTTTTTAATTTATTTATGATTTCCTTTATACTCTCTCCATTCTGTTCCATTGCTCTGTTACCCTTTTTTCTGAATCCTGTGTTTAGATTAACATGGTAAGTCTAAACTCAAATTACTAAAATCACCACCCAACACACACACACACACACACACACACACACACACACACACACACTATTTTGGTGAGTCTAGTCTCTTTGCCTTTCCATAAAACTTTAGGGGTACTTTGTCCAGTTGTTGGGGCGCTGGAAGGCAGTGCTGAGCGGGATGTAGCTTACAAGGGCCAAGCTCAAGTGGTATTAGTAAGTTGCCTAGAGACGATTCTTAGGACTATCACAAGATGGGGCTGTTTTTTGCTCCTTTCCTAAAAAAAAAATATGCCAGAGAATAAATTGAAGAGCTTTAGAGATGTGAGACCCTATCTCGTGCCTGCCTCCCCTCAAAAAGAATAGCTGGGAATTTCCCCCACATCTTCCGTTTTTCTAGAAAGGTTTGTGTTATTGGGGTCTTCTGGGTACTTAGCAGGAGCCACCAGTGAGACCACCTGAGTTAGTGTTCTTATGAAAAAGTCACTAAGATCAACTTTAATTTCCTTTTTCTTTCTTTCTTTGTTATAATTTATTCAGATTACATCGCAATTGTTATCCCTTCACTTGTATCTTCCATTCTCCGCTCCCTCCCGCCTTCTTTCACCCTATTCTCCCCTAGACCTCTGACAGGACAGGATCTCCTCCCCTCACCATAGCCAGTCAGGTCTCATGGGGATAGCCTGCTTCCCTTTCCTCTGTGTGCCACCAGGCCTCCCCTCCAAGGGGAAGTGGTCAAATTGGGGATACCAGAGTTCATGTCAGAGGCATCCCCTGCTCCCCCACAACGGTCAGGAATGAGCTGTCCATAGGCTAGATCCGAACAGGGGGTCCAGCCAAGCGTACTTGGGTTATCAGGGAGAGAAGGAATTGTATTAACTACAGCCTGAATCACTTGCCTCCTGCATCTAAGTTCCTCAGTGCAAGCTGCACTCTCTCTATTCCTGTAGCAACTGTAGCACTGTCCTCTCCTTTGGTCCTCAGACTGGCAAAGTTCATTCCCTCAGTCAATGTAATTAGAATTTTATTGTTTCAAGAAACCAGATTTTTCGATGACTTTTTGTTTGTTTGTTTGTTTGGTTTTTTTCTACTTTCAGTTTGGTTGACTCTTGGTTATTTCTTTTCATCTGCTTGCTTTGTGAAAATTTAACTCTTTTTAATTTTAGTGATAGAGGTTATTGTTTTAAAATATTTTCTAATATGGATATTTAACACCAGAAATGTGTGTGTGTATGTGTGTGTGTGTGTGTGTGTGTGTGTGTGTGTGTACACAGGGTGTGTGCAAATGCATGTGGAGGCCAGAGGCCAACATCAGATTCTTTTTTGAGACAGCAGCTCATTGCTGGGTTGGAGACTGACAATTAAGCCAGGCTGACGGAGTAGCGTGCCTCAGGGATTGACCTGTCTCTACCTCTCCAGTGCTGGGAATACAAGTGTGTGCCTAACTTTAAAAATATTTTTATTTTTGAGAATTTAGTACATACACACAAATGAGTATCTACCTCTTTTTAACCCCTCCAACAAGCTCCGTTCCTAACTTACTATATATTTTTTAACTTTTTATAGATTCTTTGTGAATTTCACATCATGTACCCAATCCCATTCATCTTCCATCCCTTCATACCTGCCCTCTGCCCTTGAAACGCCCCCCCCCCCGCCCCTCTAAAATAGAAAATAAAGATAAGGAAAAACAAAAACAAAAAAAACCTCCCCATGGAAGCTGCAGTGTGTCACAGCATGCCACATAGTAGACCCTTTTGTTCACATATCTTTACTTGCAAATCAGTCGTTGAGCTAGTCCGAGGCCTCTGATTTCTGCTACACTATCAATTGTGGATCCTCGCTGTGTCTCCTCTAGGCGAGCCTGCTGCAGCCCTGTGTCATGGAGATCCTGCCGCTTTGCAGATGTTGGAGCGGGCCAACTCAAAGCCCTGGGCCTAGGCCTGGGTGTTCGAGGAGCTGGTCAGCCCTCCAGCTCTCACGCACTCACCCCAATAGGTGAGCTCTATTGCGAGATTTCTGGACAAGGATTGGACTTGCCTCTAGGAACCCGACCACACTAACCAGCAGGAAGAAGTCCAAGGAGATCTACGGCTCCTTTTCCTCTAAGCGCTTTCTCGCCTACCTAGTGTTGGGAAGTTGGAAGGCACTGGGGTGGAGAACGCAGGGCGTGCGTGTGGGCGATCCACTGAAGCATGGGAGTCCTCTCCCCCAGCGCCTATCGACTGGTAAGGGCTCCTGAGTAAGGGGCGGGCTGGAGACCTCCTCCGGCTACACCAGGATTCTGCCTGATTTGGTCTTGCACAGGTCTTGTGCAGGCCGTCCCAGCAGCTGTGGGTTTGTAAGTGTGACAGGCACACCGCGCTCAGCACGCCTCCCTGTCTCGCATCCCGAGCCTTGGCGGTGGCAGCTGCGGGTAGGGGGCGAGGGGGAAGGGGGGGCGGGGGGATTAATACCGATATTCCGCTTAAGCTGGAGCACGCAGTCTCATCCCTGGCACTTGCGCCAGTTACACATCTCAGCATCGACTTATTTCCACTGTAAGCAGAAGCTTCTCTGACCAAGGTTAAGAACAGCCCACATCTATGGGTACAGGCATTAATATTTAGAAGACAATTTGACAGCTTGCGCTAGCAGCAAAATAGCACTAGCAGGTTCCACCCTAGGGCCTATTACCTCCATAGCCATGGGCTTTTGACTAGGATGACAGTAGCCGGCACAAAATTCCCTCATTAAAAAATCTGGGCGTGGTGGCCTTTAATCCCAGCACTCGGGAAACAGAGGCAGGCAGATCGTTGTGAGTTCGAGGCCAGCCTGGTCTATACAGAGAAACCGGGTCGCAAAAAACCAAACCAAACCAAACCAACCAACCAAATAAAATATGTATGTGTGTGTGTGTCTGTGTGTGTGCATGAAATTCTCAGAGAAGCAATTCAAAATATAACTATTTAAAATGCTTTGCTACAGATACTGTTAAGATGGGCATGGTGGCAATGCCTGTGATCCCAGTCTGAGGCCGAAGGAAAATGAGTTCGAGGCCAGCCTGAGCTACAGAGAGAGACCCCATCTCAAGAAAACGAAGGCAGACACACGGTGTGGCTCACAACCACTCATAACTCTAGGCTGGGAGGACCCAACACCCTCTTCTGGCCTCTGCGCACCAAACACATATAAGGTGCCAGGCAAACACGCAGCCAAAACATATATACACATAACATAAGAAAAATAAATGAAGTTTCAAAAATTAAAAAAAACAAAATTTTAAAGCCCACCACTAGGGAGGCATACGTACTAGGGTAGAGCATGCTGTTGTTATTTTGAAAGAATGGTTAATGTTGTGGCTTGAAATGCCGCTCCCTCCTTCCCCCACCCCTGGCCCCCCAAGTGTGTCTGAGCACTTGTTGCCCAGCTGGTGACCTGTCTGAGAACAAATGGAGCCTTGCTGGAGGATGCGGGTCACCTGGGGTGGCCTTTGCTGCCCTTACCCTGGCCCTGCCTTCTGCTCTCTCCCTGGGTTTTCTGTGTGACTCCTGACTGCCAGGCTCACCTCGCGCTCCTGCCGCTGTGCTTTTCCTGAATGCCCTCTGGAAACATAAGCCAAAATTCAATTTCTTCCCGAAATGATTTCTTGTTGGGGTATTTTTATCACAGCAACAGAAAAGTCACCAGTACAGTCATGTTTGTCAAATTGCATCTAAAAGACTCTGTGCTGCTCTCAACCCTGGTCAAAGGAGTGGGATTTTTTGTTTTTTGTTTTTGTTTGTTTGTTTGTTTTCTTTTGCAAAGAACGTCAGTCAAAGTAGAGGTGTACAACTGGTCAGGGCGCTGAAAACAGGAGACTGAATGCTGACCCCTAAAATGGGACGTCTGTGTTCACTCCCCTAGCACCAAGGCTCAGGAACCCTGAAGAAGAGGGGATGGAGAAATGTTGTACACACTCTGCTAAGTAGATATGATTTTTAAAGTCTGTTTAATTCAGGCTATGGTGGTATTGCATGCCTGTAGCTCTAGCATGTGGGAAGCAGAGGCAAGAGGCTTACTGTAAGCGTGAGGCCTTGGACTACATAGTCAAGAACTTGTCTATAAATAAAATAAGTAAACAAATAATCATCCACTCCAATATGAAAGACTATGGTCAAGTTCTTGGGCCATTATGTGAGTTCATATATGGAAAGTATTTCCAAATTCTGGGCATGTGGATAGAGCCTGGATTTTGAAGAGGTCACTACACACACACACACACACACACACACACACACACACACACACACACAC
>OU015743.1:91565469-91577615 GCA_907169655.1 Acomys percivali | reverse complement strand
ACACCACCACCACCACCACCATCACCACCACCACAACCACCACCACCATCACCACCACTACCACCATCACAACCACCACCACAACCACCACCATCACCACCACCACAACCACCACCACCACCACCACCACAACCACCACCACTACCACCACCACCACCACAACCACCACCACAACCACCACCACCACCACCACTACATTCCTTCAAGGCAATGTATAAAAGTTACTAAAATAAAAGCTAAAAAAAAAGCGGGGAGGGGGAGGCGAAGAGTGGAACCTAAGCGATGGAACTCCTCCACAGATCAAGGGTTATAGCCTCCTGTACTCACAGGCACCTTGGGGGCTTTTGGACCTAGCAATGGCAGGGCATGGAAATGTGAGGAATTCGGGTGTTGTTTTAGGTTCAGGCAGCTCTGGGTCCTGGGAAAGGGAAGGACCCTCAAGGGCTGCTGACCTTTGCTTTTTAAGACGAGTCTCTTGTCTTTCTTCCTCCTCTTCTGCTGGCTTGCAGGAATCCCAGGCTCTTCCATGCTTGACGATGACAGAGAGCCTGCATCCTGGGACACGTTTGACCCTTGAGGTTCCTGCTTTTGCTGATGACCAGGACAGTAATGCTGGGAGCTGGCATCACCGGTTGACGGGGCAGCTGACTGAGTAGATGACTTATGATCTGTTGATTGTGACTGCGTGAAACTGGACACCCATGAGGCAGTCCCGGAGTGCTGGGAGCAAAACTCCAAGCTCTTGTCAAACACCGCCTTGGATGGAGCCAATGACTGCAGGCTATGGAAGCTCTTTGACTGCCTCAGCGATGCATGAGAGGGCTGTTTGTTCCCACCCCCGAGCAGCTGCTGGATTTCCAGGGCCATGGCATTGCAGACTGGGCAGGAGGGATCTGAGCACAGGAGCCTCCGGACACTTCCTTCCTGGGGAAGCCAGCCCTGGCTAGGAAGACAAAGGGCAACCGTTAATGACAGCAGTGCTTTTAGTGCCCACCTCCTCAGAAATGGGTGAAGATTGCTTTCCTTCCCTTGCCCCCCAAATCCTGGGGCTAACGCCTTCTGATGTCTACAACTTTTTCTCCCTAGGAAAATTCCAGTTGATAAGCTGTGTGAGTTGGGCTAAGAGTCTGGGCAGAGGTCTCAGACAACCTGTCAGAGAGATGGTACGGCACCCAAGAGAGATCTGGGAACTTGACTCAGTTTCTGCCAACCTTATCGATCAAGAAGCTGAACTAGAAGAGAAATGGTGACAGACAGATGCCAGGTGACCAGCTGATGGGGTACCACCAAGGACACCACCACGGAAGGCGTGAATCAGTTTCATTCGGGGCCTTAGAAACCTGGTGCCCAGTAAACAGTGTACGTGAGACACGAGGTCCTCGTTATACGAGCCGTGGGTGTCCCTGCTGCTATTCCCAACGTCTCTTAGGAACCAATCCCATGCTCTAGAAATCCTAATAGAAGTATGAATTGGCTGACGGAGGGTGTCCCAGGAATGGGCCTTATGGAAGAGAAACTTGTCAGCTGAATTCAGCCAGACCCAGTGCTCTACCCTTGAAAGGATGTATCTGGAAAGAGCTAGAACAGTAATGGCTTCTTTATGCCAAGCCTGTTCTCTTGACTGACACGTGCAATGCCAGGACTAGTTAATCCTGAAATGCAGAAAGACTGGGCCCGAGAGTAAAATGAGGGGTTGGGGTGGGGTGGGGGGAGTTCGTCCCTCCTTTCTGCTCTGGCAGGCTTCTCAGCTTGGACCGATACGCTCCACGGCGCCACACTCTCTTTAGTCAACATCCTACCCTCCTCCTTTGCCCAGGCCAGGCTAAGACATCGTCACATCCAGTCCAGGAGTGGAAAGACCACAGAGAGGGAGAGGTCACCTTTTCATGGTCGCGAGCAGCTTCTGCAGTTTCTCTGTTTCTTCCTTGGATGTCCTACTAGCTGCAGGAGGAGGACACAGAGTCAGGCAGAGTGGAAGGTTGAGGGGACGAACTATAAGCAGCTGAAGGCTTTTGAAGCCTGAGTACAACTTAGCTATCTGCTGGCTGCCCTATAGCTAATGTCTCTTGGTCTTTACCGCTCTGCTAGTGGCCATTTTGTAGAGAAGACAGAATGGCGTGACTTGTACGGGGCTTTTGAAACTCACAAATGACTGAACTGGCACTGTCTCTACACCCTTGTATGCCATCTCAGGAAGGCCAGACAGTAGACGCCTGATAGTCTTGACCTCCTTCCCACCCACGTGAGTCTTTGTTAGTTGCCACTGGTTTGTGGTATAATCCTTAAGGGTTGTAAACACCGGCTCCTGGTGCCGATTACCACAGAGGATCAGGACCTGTGGGAACCTCACCCACAGGGGTGGGGGTGGGGTGGGGGCGGGTCAGAGATGTTGGCGTTTACCTCTTGATGTTCTATCTCTAGACTTTTGTTTGATTCTCTGGTGACACTTGAAAGACAAAAGCGTTAGAATATG
This sequence comes from Acomys percivali, assembly GCA_907169655.1. Lineage (NCBI taxonomy): Eukaryota > Metazoa > Chordata > Mammalia > Rodentia > Muridae > Acomys > Acomys percivali. Next base: position 91,575,142 of record OU015743.1, on the reverse strand, counting down.
AAAGAGAATACCAATTTTTTCCATGTCTAAAGCAATACAAAATTCAGAACTATCCCCTAATCGTCCCCTGTATTCCAGCTTTGTGCCACCCCCCACCCCCACCTTCCCTTCCCGTTTCTTCACCCCAGCTTGTCAGTCTCTTCTTGTTTCTGACTCACTTTAAGGTTCTTCTGGACTCTGTACCTTCCACCCCATTTCGTATACAAGTTCTGTGGGAAACTTGGAGAGCAGAGGGGAAGATGGCACAAGACCAAAGGACTTCAGAGGTCCCAAATGTCCACCAACCAAGATAAAGACCCCAATCCGAGCTGATCTGGGATCCAGTGAAGAAATCCTTATTTAAAAAAACAAACCCAAGGGTTAAGAAAATCAAGAGATAGCTGGGCGTGGTGGCGCAGCCTTTAATCCCAGCACTCGGGAGGCAGAGGCAGGTGGATTGATGTGAGTTCGAGGCCAGCGTGGTCTACAAAAGCGAGTCCAGGACAGCCAAGGCTACACAGAGAAACCCTGTCTCAAAAAACAAAAACCAAAAGATAATCAAAAGATGACGAGGCGATAAACTCCGTATAAACGGCACGTTGAGGCCTGGTTGCAGGATTGTCCTACCTTGTAACAACTCTTGTTCAGTCCGAACCTCAGTCTTTGGCGGCTCCTCTTCACATGCCAAATAACTAATGCAATAATGAAGATAGACCCATAAGTATATAACGAGTAACCCACATCCCACAGAACAAAAGTAGGGCTCAGCATCATTCAAGTTCCCCAGTCATCCCTCTCCTCGGCTTCTGGGGTGTTAGAAGGCAATGCCTCTGAATTCTAGAACCTGGCTCTCTGCCTCACAGAAGATGCATCCAGGCCACCAGATTACATCACAAAGCCGTCCTGTTCCATGGAGCAGGGACAAAGTCACAGACCTGTCTCATCTTGGGTAAACTCATGGGTACTTCAGTGTTCAAATAAAGGTGTCTGGTTGTCTGTATAGGCTGAAAAGCCTGTGATAAAAGACGCCACAGTCACAGGTGGCATATATACACACCTTCACGCTTTCCCACTCATGCACTGAGTTTTTCTGCACACTACATACGCTCCAAACAAGATGGAGGCCGAGACAGAGGAATTCATGAACTACAGACACATAACATGGTTGGGCAGGCATTGCATTGTTAAATCTTAAAAACATGATTTTAGTGTCACAGGCAATGACTGATAGTCGCTATTGAAAAGTGTAGGATGGTGGTCATGTAAAATAGGCCAAGGGGGAAAGGAAAAAAAAACTTTCTGGCTTTCTATTTATAATTTTTTGTTTGTTTGTTTGTTTTTTGGGTTTTTGAGACAGGGTTTCTCTGTGTAGACCAGGCTGGCCTCGAACTCTGCCTCTGCTTTCTGAGTGCTGGCATTAAAGGTGTGCACTACCACGCCCCAGCTGTGTAGTCAGGGATATTATAAACACATCCACAGAAACGCATGAATGAACGAGACTAACTTTGAAGGTTCCACCTATGGCTTCTGTACGATTGTGTCTGCAGATCTTGTGGCACCCAGCCTAGTCCTTGAGATACGCAAGACTTTTGATCACAGGCTGCAAATCTGTGCATCTTTGGTTGAACCTACTCTGATTACAATATTTGACTGAAAAGGTGTTTTTATGAAAATCTGAATGCCCTTAGGCATAGCAAAAATTTCCTCCATTTAACCTCAATATCTACCCTTGCTATGTCTACTGAGTCACACATTAATGTCAGCATCATAGCCCCTTAGTGACAGGACAGTACATCTCTGACAATTTCCTTGAGAAAGTCTTGTTCTGACTGAGACTATCTTGGATCAAAGACTCCAAAAAATGCCATTTGGTCCAGCTCCCCTGAAACAGACATGGTAAGGTTTTGATATGTGCTTACCCCGATCTGGACAGTAGATAGAAAGATAGAACAGCAGGTAGAAAGGTAGGCAGATAAATGAGAATTGCATCGCCTGCTTGTTCACAGGACGCTTAAAAAGTATAGTTTCAAAGGCAGGAGTAAGTTGTCTGAAGCAAGAGTCATCCTCTCCAGGCACCAGGAAAGTGTGTCTTAGTGCTTAGCAGCGACACTTTGTGCTCTGAAAATTACTGTTTAATGTTTGAGTGCCTTGAACTCTATAGTTGGAAATGATTATGGATGGCCACGGAGCTCAATGAGAGGATCTTTGCCAAGCAAGTGTAAGGCTTTAGCTTAGTCCCCAGCACCAAATAATAAAATAAATAAATAAATGCCAAGAAAAATGATTAAAATGGTAATTTTACTTTATGCTAAGCATATCGTAGCAAAACATTTAAAACTGTGGTTCTGAGTACATTTTTTTCACTATAAGGAAGAATATTATGGGGATTATTTGATAAATGAATGCATCAATAAACGTTTTTCTTAAATATCTTTTATCTACAAAAATCAATTTTTAGATTAAAGATGACTTAGGAAAAGTCATGTGAATACAAGGTGGACTTGAGCCATTTCAACATCTTTCATGAGCTTGCAAATATCAAAATGCAGAAATGAGCATATTTCTTCAAACCAAGAGCACCAAGTGGCAGGTTAGCCAAAGCCAAGTAAGAAGCACTGTATGGGCTTGAATCTGGAACACCCAGGCAGGTTTTGACTCTGGGAGGCTCTGCAGACCTTGGGAGGAGGGGGCCTGGCTAGCAGAAGTGGCTCGCTGGGGCAGGCCTTTGCAGGCTGTAGATCTGGGTCAGTCCCCTTTTCTGTACTTTCTGGCCCAGTGCCACGGGAACAGCCACCGCCTCACACTGCCACAGGCTGAGGCACTCTGCCGCTCTTCTCTTCTCTGAGAACTAAAGCTGTAAATAAGCCAGGAAAAATCACCCTCCCGATCCTCAGATACTTTGTTCCCAGTGACACAAAAGTGACGTGTACAATCAGCAGGTGTTAGTAGCAGGTCCACTTGCCTGCAAAGCAGCAGATTTCTTTTTACTGCGGAAGAACCTTAACCTGAAACTCAAAATATTCCACCATCTGAATTTAAAAAAAAAGAAAAAAATCTAGCATGACACCACACATGGAAAATTCCGTGCCTAATTTCACATGACAGACCATAGACAAAGCACAGGTGCATTAAACAACCTTGAGTCCACATCTGTAAGGTACCAACGAAGCCTAAGTGAACTTCAGGGTAGACTTGTATATGTGCAAGTATGTTTATAAATCTACAGTGCTTCTGGCTGCGAACTTTTCAGATAATCTGTATAACCTGTTTTGGGGGTTTTGTTTTGTGTTGTTCTTTTTTGTATCTGAGGTAGGGTCTAACTATGTCATCCAAGCCAGCCTTGAACTCCAGGACTGCAGACAAGGCTCTCCCAGCACGTTTCATTGCTTCCAGACTCTGGCTTCCAGCAGCTTCCGCTGCCCTCTAGGCTTCTATGACAGCAGGCCTTGGGCTTTATTTTCCTGACTTCTTACCTGAGGGTGAGGTCGGGGGTGGGGCAAAACCCGAAAAACAACGAAGCTTGAAGCTGCTCCTACTAGTGAACCGTGCATTACATAAGCGACCCCCAGCCTCTGTGACCCTCGCTGTGCCACTAAGACCTGCTACACATTTGTCTCCATTGGCTTCCCAGGCGCTGCTCCCCTGTCTCAGGGCTGAGGAGTTGGAACCACGTTCTAAGTGAGTGTTTGCAGGGAGCCCTGGCGCATACTGGGTTTATTGCAGGCTTGGCACTCGTCGGCAGAAGGCGCCTGCGCAGACCGCACTGTGTGGTCGCAGCTCCTGAACAAAGGCGCGGTTCCTACAGTGGACACGGCTAGGCAGTGTGTGTATGTGATCATCACGTTTGCTCTTCAAACGTGTGTGAAGAGTGAAAAAAAGGGAGATGAGGTTCATTCGTTTGTTTCTGGGAAGTGTGCGTAAGGCAGACCCTGCTTCCACTGCCGCGCTGTAGTGCCACAATCATTGTCATCGCCTTTCCCCGGGAAGCTGTTCACGGCTTGTCAGTTCATAAGTGCTGCAGGTCACAGCCCTGCAAAGAAAAATCTGGACAGACACACCGTTAAGTGCCAGTGTTGTCTCTCTAGGAAAACCTTCGGGAGGATTTCACTAGGTCTCACACTCAGAAGCCGTTAGCGGCATCTGAGATGTTCTAAGGTTCTGGGGAACAGATATACGTGACCACTTTCACACATGAGCAGCGTTGGGCACAGTCCACTGCCGATATCACTAGGTGCCTTAAAAATGAACGAACCTCCACAGAGGCACTAGAGGGCAGCACAAACCCGCCTAACGGTCCTAGTCCCGGGCAGCAAGGCACTGAAGAACCTTCACAAGGTCATCCACGCTATGGCTATCAGTCCTAGTCTACTGGCAAATCCCAGGGAGGCTGTACAAATATTTTTATTCACTCCTTACCTCAGACTTAATGAATCAGGATCTCTAGGGGCAGGATCCAGCAATATGATAATATTAAATCAATATTAAGATTAAAACCTTATGCAATAGGGTACCAGGTTCTTTATACACACCTGCCATCAACTGAGCTCCAAAAGGGGAAAATAAAATTACATCTTTATCTATTTGTTTGTTTGTTTTGAGACAAGGTCTCTTTATGTAGCACTGGCTTTTCTAGAATTCACTATATAGACCAGGCTGGCCTCAAACTCATAGAGACTTGCCTGCCTCTGCCTCCCGGGTATGAGCCACCACATCCGTTTTATTTCCTTATCTACACTTTCAACTTATGAGTTAACGTCAGGGGCATGGATTTATTTGTGGACGTCCTAAGGAACACATAAAACGTGGTTAAGAAACTTTAGTATGATTCACACCGGGCCAAAGATCACAGCTAGGACATGGGACCCTTGTTAAGGCCAGAATTCTTCATAGTCTAAGAAGTTACAGGCAAACAAGTGGGAAGAGCGATGGCACAGACTACCATCCATCCCTTTCCCCTCACAGCTGGGGCACAGTCTCCATCCCTTCCCCTCACAGCTGGGGCACAGTCTCCATCCCTTCCCTCACAGTTGGAACACAGTCTCCATCCCTTTCCCTCACAGCTGGGGCACAGTCTCCATCCCTTCCCTCACAGCTGGAACACAGTCTCCATCCCTTCCCTCACAGCTGGGGCACATTTCCATCCTTACTCTCACAGCAGGAACACAGTCTCCATCCCTTTCCCCTCACAACTGGGGCACAGTCTCCATCCCTTCCCTCACAGCTGGGGCACAGTCTCCATCCCTTCCCTCACAGCTGGGGCACAGTCTCCATCCCTTTCCCTCACAGCTGAAACACAGTCTCCATCCCTTCCCCTCATAGCTGGAACACAGTCTCCATCCCTTTCCCTAACAGCTGGGGCACAGTCTCCATCCCTTCCTCTCACAGCTGGGGCACAGTCTCCATCCCTTTCCCCTCACAGTTGGAACACAGTCTCCATCCCTTCCTCTCACAGCTGGGGCACAGTCTCCATCCCTTTCCCTCACAGCTGGAACACAGTCTCCATCCCTTCCCCTCACAGCTGGAACACAGTCTCCATCCCTTCCCCTCACAGCTGGGGCACAGTCTCCATCCCTTCCCCTCACAGCTGGAACACAGTTTCCATCACTTCCCCTCACAGCTGCGGCACAGTCTCCATCTTTTCCCCTCACAGCTGGGGCACAGTCTCCATCCCTTCCCCTCACAGCTGGAACACAGTCCCCATCCCTTTCCCCTCACAGCTGGAACACAGTCTCCATCCCTTTCCCTCACAGCTGGAACACAGTAATCAACCCTTTTCCCATGTGCTACTTCTGCCCTCACAGCTGGACCGGTCTCTACCCCTTTGCCCTCCTGATTTCCACCAAGTGAGGACACAGCTGGAAAGTTCTCATCAGAGTCATGAGCTTGGACCTCCCAGCTTACAACTGAGAGAGAACACATTCTGGTTTTTGTAATCTACCCTGTTTGTGGCATTCTGTTACAGCAGCGCAAAAATGAGTTAAAAGATTAACAAGTTATTTATTTTTTCATATACATTTATTTTATTATGTATGCATAAAACAAACTACATATAGTAGGGGAGAACCATGTGACAATTGAGAATTCTATAAATGTTAGATACATAGTGATTTGATTATTTGTATCTGTCAAACTTGAGTGAAACATCTTTCCTGTCTCGTTGGGTCTAAATTTCTGAATGAAATTCAGTATTTATCATATCTTGTTTCTATTAACTTAACTCCTTTATCTTGATCTAAAAAGATCTTATGCCATAACAAACTAAACTGGATTGTAAAACTAAACTATCTGGTCTTCAACACCCCTCAGAGACTTGAGAAGAAATAAAACTTATATTCTTGAGTGAACCAGCAGTGCAGGTGAGCAGCTTCCAAAATGAACAAAATGACTGAGGCAGTTTACAGCCTCAGTCACCTGGCACTCTCTATAATGTTGGAGCATCATCTTGGTCCTTCTGGTCCAGTATATCTCACAGACTTATTTTCAAGGCAGGAACTATTGAGGACTTGCTTACTCTGTCTTGGCAGAGTTCAGCCGTCGACTCTGTCTTGGCAGAGTTCAGCCGTCGACTCTGCCTGCATCTAAGTTGCCCATTTTTAGGCAGATTCTGTTTGTGGCAGGAATGAGGACATTTTGCCCAGTGGCTGGTTTGCCACATTTGAAGCCAACTCCATAAGGAGGTTCTTTGATGCTCATCATCTTCTTTGAGGTCAACTGAGTATTGTCAGGAGTTAATTTGTCTTGTTGTCAAAGAAACTTTAGAATAAAAAAAATCGTTAAATGTCATATTCTGTAGGTCTCGGAGGCTTTGAAAACCTTATTCATCTATTTTACCTCATATATCTATAGAGTCATATCTATCTGTTAGACTTAGGATATATATTCTTGTGCTAACAATTTATTTTTTAAACAGAGATAGATAATCTGAGCAGCCATTGTAAAGAAATCGTCTAACCTACCTTAACATCTATGTGTTTACTTAAACTCTCAGCGCAAAAAGTTACTGCTGCAAAGAAAGTTTCGTGCACGTATTTGCTCACTGATGAATCCTACCAAATATTTAAGGAAGAAATAATACTAGCTACACAAATTCTCTCGAACACACACACACACCTGAATCTAGATTCCATTTATGACAGAAGACTCATAGCATGTCTCTCTCTGAGTCTGACTTATTTCTTTTAACATGGTTTCTATTTCCATTTCATTGGAATTTTACTTTGTTTATGGATGAAAATGTACCATTTTCTTTAACCATTTCTCTGTTAGTGGACATTGTGAAGAGGCCGCAGTGGCCGGCTGTCTCGGCGGATACCCGTAAGTTCAGGCCACCGATGGTGTCACATAGGTGATCTGCGGAACTCCTGAGAATTACGCCAGGGGAATTGCCCCACGGAACTGATACCCAGAAGGTTTCATTCTTGGTCCCCTTAATCTCCTTTCCCTCCTATTTAGGGTAGTCGGGTTGTAAGGGAGGTAAAGTGGAATCATTATGGAATTGGAGCCAACAGGACATCTAAACTACTTCCTTTTTTTTTTTTTTGCTATTGTAAAAATGCCGCAATAAACATGGATATTTAAGTATCTCTGTGATAGGACTTAATCCTTTGGGTATATTCCCAGGGTTGTATAGCTGGATCATATGGTAGACCAAATGTTAGTTTTTCAACAAGTCTTTTCAGTGTTGCCCCAGAGGTTCTGATCGGTTCAACCAGCTAGAGAAGTAACAGAAGGCAAGTATCAGAAAGGAAGAAACAAAACTGCCCTTTTGTGCAAATAGCATGTGTAGACAATGAATGGACCAGGCTGGAGAGATGGCTCAGTAGTTAAGGACACTGTCTGCTCTTCCAGAGGTTCTCAGTTCAATTCCCAGCAACCACATGGTGGCTCACAGCCATCTATAATGTGATCTGATGCCCTCTTCTGGCCTGCAGGTGTACATACAGGCAGAGCACTGTATACATAATAAATAAAGAAAGAAAAAACCAAAAAAACCCAAACCTACCAGGACCAATAGGTTATAAGCTTTAAAAAGTTGAAGGATACAAGATCACTGTACAAAATCAACCAGATATTCATGTGTTGGGGGGTGGGGGCTGTTAGGCTGATGCTGTGTTTTCAGATGCTAAATTCCAGGCCCCAAGATCTGGTTGCAGTCCAGATCGAGTACATTCTCAAGTATACCAAACTATGTTGTGTAAACTTTGATCCCCAATTAAGTCTGATTGGCTAATGTTAAAAGGTTGGACAGCCTGTAACTGGACAGAGGAGAGATAGGCGGGGCTTCGGTTCCCCGGCTTGGGGTCTCAGGTGGGGAAGGAAGAGGAGGAGAAGATAGAGAGAAAGGACGAAGGACGCGGCGGTGGCGGCGGCCGCCGGAGCAGTGAAGACGCAGCAAGAACGACCCCTCCCCCACAGGACTGATATTGGCAAGTAACTCTGCGCATGTGGCTGAGAAGTAGCCAGAGTGGTTTAAAAAGTCGGTATAAATTGTACCTGCCCAGTAATTGTACTTAAGTGTGTTAAATTAATCGATAGGGCTCTCTCCCAAGTATTTGGGAGCTAGTTGGGTCAGAAAAACCTGCTGATTTAATAAATTGTATACAATATGCATGTACTTGAATAATCAGAAATTGATTTTGTTTGTTTGTTTGTTTTGTTTTTTGAGACAGGGTTTCTCTTTGTAGCCTTGGCTACCCTGAACTCACTTTGTAGACCAGGCTGGCCTCAAACTCACAATGATCCGCCTGCCTCTGCCTCCCGAGTGCTGGGATTAAAGGTGTGCACCACCACTGCCCGGCAGAAATTGAAAAAAAATGTAATGTTATTTACATTTGCACCAAAATCAAGATAGAGTTAAATATAATAATAAAAAAAAGTAAAAGTATTGTTTTAAAAAATTTATCTATATTACCGGTAGGCCCAACTAGCAATCAATCAAGACACAGACACTTGTTATATTTTAAAATAGCCTTAGTTAACCTGGGGCAGGGCAGATATCAATCCTCTAAACTACCTTCCACAATAGAGGCTCAGGCACAGGATCCCTGTGTCAATCTCATGCCATCTGCTTTTAATAACTTCTATCAAGCCACCTCCCATCCATAATCCCAAATATTTGTTCATGTTTTTCATCTGGGCCGGATTCTCCATCCACACTAGCCATGTGCTTCTCCTCCAGCTAACCCATGGCGGCCTTCCTCTCTTCCCTTCAGGTCTCTCTCCTTCTCCTCCTGGCAGTCTTTCTTCTTCCCAGAATTCCTCTCTCTTAGCCCCACCTATCTCCTCTGCCCTGCCCAAGTGGGATGGCTTTTTATTAAGCAAAAAGTTAGGTCAGAGACAGCAAGCAGTGTTGCTTACTTATCTGGTCAGCTTGGAGTAGTCGCCCAAAAAGGTTTCTCCACATAGTCTTTTCCTGCCTTTTTAATCTTCACCATGGGTAGAGCGGGCTGAGCTGGCTACATAGAGGTGGCAGCCTCAGGAGTGTGCAAGGAGTGTGGAGACGGAAAAAGTAGCAGAAAGAAAGCAGAAAGAGACCAGAAGGTCTTCCCCAGTTGAGTTTCATGCAACACATAGATTATACTCAAGCACTTCCAGTGAGCACCTGCAGGAAAGGCAGGCAGTGTGCACCTGCAGGAGAGACAGGCAGTGTGCACCTGCAGGAGAGACAGGCAGGGTGCACCTGCAGGAGAGACAG
>OU015743.1:91538305-91565459 GCA_907169655.1 Acomys percivali | reverse complement strand
ACCTGCAGGAGAGACAGGCAGGGTGCACCTGCAGGAGAGACAGGCAGTGTACACCTGACTAATACAGGGTCATGCAGTTCATAGCCCAGCACTTTCAGAAGGCACACTATCCCTCAGCTCAGTAGACAACTCCTGTTCTCGCGCATGCTTCTCCTTTCTTAATAAACCCGCCTCTGTTTAGATTGAAGACTATGAGTCATAGGACATGGGAGTGTGTATACAGCCTCAAGCCCATGCTTGTAACGACAGAGACAAAAAGTGCCAGGGGAGTTACAGAGAGTGACCTGGGAGACAGACAGAAGAGTTCCAGGGAGCTACAAATCCTTGGGGCCAAAGGTCTAGACACCTAAGTTCTAAGAAGCACAATGCTAGTCCTTTTGAGTGTGAAGACTCAAGAACTGTGATACTAACCGTAGCTAAGAGCCACCCCAGTGCTGAGCTAAGAGGATTACATTAGCTGCCGAGTGCCAAGCCCTGGGCAATCAAAGCCACAGACAGCCTGAGCACCTGCATCTGTAATCCCCTAGCTTTCAGGTGCTGATGTAACTAAGCAAGCCAGCCCAGCCAGAAAGCCTTTAGCTCACAAGGGCCTACCCCAGACAACACTGGAAGAGCTAGTCCTGGCAAACTCATGATTTTTATCTGAGTAAAGCAAAAGGGCCTGAGCCAGCCGCGTGCATGCAAACAGAACAAAACAGAAAACCCATAAGTGGAGGCACACATAACAGACAAATGATTTTTGACAATAAATGCCAAAGCAATTCAGTGGCAAAAGGAGAGTCTTTTCAGTAAATGGCTTTGGAACGACTGATATCAGAACATAAGAGCAATTTGTTTTTAGTTGATTCCTTGCACCATACAAAATACGTCTGCAGAATAACCCAGGAACACAACGATACAGATGTACTTCATGCCATTGAGCTAGACAGTTAAAATGATTAAAATGGTGAATTTTATATGGTACCTATTTTATCATAATAAAAATTTTGGTAGACATTTGATGCAGGACAAACATATTTGTGGCTATTTTTATGGCTCCTATAAAATACAGAAGAAAAAAGTCAGTATTTACAGTTCATTCACATATATTCTTGTCTTTTGTTTCTACATAGTTTGTCCTTAGGAAGTATAGAATGTTTTTTTTTTAACCAGCATTAAATATTTAAATAGAGAAATCTTTATAAATGTCATTTAAGAGTAAATCATGTTGTCTCAACCTTTTGTGGAATTATTCATTTAATGCCATCCATATTTAGTTATATCATGACTTTATATTACTAATAGATTAGAAAATGTAACATTTGTCAGTGTAAAAATGGTTTTAAGCTAGGTATGGTGGCACACACCTTTAATCTCAGCACTCGAGGAGGCAGAGGCAGGTGGATCTCTGTGAGTTCAAGGCCAGCCTGATCTACAATGCAAGTCCAGGACATCCAGGACTACAAGAAAAACTCTGTCTTGAAAAACAAAGAAAAAGTTTTAATTGGTGCAGTGCTCCTAATAAATGTACAAACTTCTTAAGAATTAAAGAACTGAATATATAACCTAAAAAGAAAATTTTCTGGAGAAAACCTTCGTGATCTTTGAGTATGCAAAACTTTGTCAAATTTTTACACCAAAAGTATGACCCATAGAATAACAAATTGACAGGTTTTGTTTCATCAAAACTAAAATGTGGTCAGGTGTGGTGATGGGCACCTGTACTACCAGGTTGAGGCAAGTACACCATGAGTTCAAGGCCAGCTTGGCGTACATAGTGACTTCTAAGCCAACCCGAGTGTCCAAATTAGCGTTACTATTGCTGTGATAAAACACCATGATCAAAAGCAAGTTGGAAAGGAAAGGGTTTATTTGGCTCACACTTCCACATTGTAGTTGACCATTGAAGGGAGCCAGGACAGAAACTCAAAATCCAGGGCAGGACCCTGGAGGCAGGAGCTGATGCAGAGGCCATGGAGTGCTGCTGACTGGTTTGCTCAGCCTGCTTTCTCATAGAACCCAGGACACCAGCTCAGAGATAGAACCACTCACAATAGTCTGGTCCCTCCCCCATCAACCACAGATTAGGAAAATGCCCTATGGATTGATACTACAGAGATAGGCCATCCAGATGGCTCTAGCTTGTGTCAAGTGGACATAAACCTAGCCAGCACACTGAGCTGCATAAATAGTGAGACTTTGTCTCTAAAAAGGAACAACAAACAAGAAACCCTAAAGAGAGGGGGGGAAAATTAAAAGCTTTCAACATCAGACTTTGTACATTATACTGAATTAATGGAAATAGTCATTAATAATCAAACATCACTAACAGTTTGTATTCATATAAAATATACACTCAGGTGAAGAACATGTTTAATGCCACTTACCGAGTGTTATTGCTAAGAAGAATTTAACTTAAACCTCTTCAAGTCCTTGGATCTAACTACCATTTGGGGGTGTGGGGAGTAGAGAGAAATGGAGATGCCCAAACCATAGGGATGCAAGTAGTAAAACCAAGACCGTAACCAAATGACCTAGTTCACTTAACAACAAGAATACGGGGTTGGGGGTTGGGGAGGGGGGTTATGAGATCAGTGGAGCAGAATCTGTGTATTAACAAGTATTTACAGGGGATAGGTGGGGGGGCTAAGCAAAATGAAGAATACCCGAAAGAGCCATATGGATCCCTGTTTTGTAAGCTAATTTTAAAACACTTTTTCAGAGAAAGCGTTTGAAGAAGGGAACCATGCACAGGTAGACAACACAGCTCCCAGAAGCCGTAAGTTATTAAACAGAGAAGCCAGTGTCAGGTGTGGTCACCTCCTTTTGAGTGGCCAGAGAAGCCTCAGAAGCACCGCCCCCTCCTCCGGGGAAAAAAAACCATTTACAGGGTATGCCTATTGCTCTTGGTTGCCCACCAGAAGTAGACAGTAAGAGCCAATTACTGAAGACACCATGCACTTTGGTAGCAGAACCGAGACATCACACTGGAACTTAGTGAGGTTTCTCTTTGCTGACTAGCTTTCATGGTGCCGGGAAGTGCTACTCTACAGGCTGCCGAGGGAGAAAAGTCATCCGCAGTTGGCTGTGAACCGTGTGAGATGAAACCTCAGATTGTCAGGCAAGATGGGTTCACTATTGCACTAGTGCCCTAACTGCTATAGCGGTAAACAACCACCTTCTGACTGGATTTTGTCAGGTCCACAGGAGGAGTTCTCAACCCTTTCATTTGTTTGGTTGGCTGGCTGACTGGTTAGCTGACTGGTTTTTTTTGAGACAGGGTTTCTCTGTGTAGCCTTGGCTGTCCTGAACTCACTTTGTAGACCAGGCTGGCCTCGAACTCATAGAGATGCACCTGCCTCTGCCTCCCTGGGTGCTGGGATTACAGGTGCGCGCTACCGCACCCAGCTCACAGAAGGAATTCATACTATACCCCTGGTCAAAAGCCCTTGACTGGGGAGGTGATAGGCCATATGGGGGAGTCTGCTATTGTTTTGCTAAATGTACAAGGACATCAAACTGCCTTCTAAATATGTGTGTTTATATCCAAATATTAGTGCTGCGCTCAGCCTTTACCAGAGAAGCTTCTGTTTGCAGTGGTCAAAATGCTGAAAGTAAGTGGCTGTTAAGTGCTCATCTTTACAATCTCTGAGGCTCAGGGGACATCTCAGAAGAAGCAGCAGCAAAAAGAATGTAAAAGCCAGAGGACTGGAAGAAGTGATATGAAACGCTGCCCTCTAGATGTGCCACAACCACACAGCAGCAGTGGCAGCCTGCACAAAACCTTCACAGGACTAGGCCCACCTATATGCCGTCATGGATGTGGGAGAGGCTCATGGAGGCCCAAAGCTCCCTGAGGAGCCATAGGCAGGAAATGGCTACAGGAAATGGAAGAGCAGCTGTATTCCTCCATGGTGTAGGCATTAATGACTTGCTCTTGCCCACGGAAACAATCTGTCACACACGCTCAAGCAGAAAATGCTTACAAAGTCATGCACACACACAAGAAAGTATGAGGGGATACATTGGTTCTGAAAGAGGGGAGGGGACCTGGAGAGATGGTTCCGTGGTTAAGAGCACTGTCTGCTCTTCCAGAGTTCAGGTTCCAGTGACCACATGGTGGCTCACAGCATCGGTAATGGGGTCCGATGTCCTTGACTAGTTTTCAGGTGTACATGCAGACAGGCATTCATATAAATAAATATATCTTAAAAAAAGGAGCCGGACGCAGTGGTGCACACCTATAATCCCAGTGCTTTGGGAGGCAGAGGCAGGCAGATTTCTGTGAGTTCGAGGCCAGCCTGGTCTACAGAGCAAGGCCAGGACAGCCAAGACTACACAGAGAAACCCTGTCTTGAAAAACAAAAACAAAAAGGTTTGATGGAAGACGAACAGAAATAAGAGAGTACAATATGAGGACGGAACATGATCAAAGCACATTGTATGTATCTGTAATGATCTCGTCTATTGCAAGAAGAGATTTTTTTGATGAGAGGTGAGACCTATAGTTATCTGTAAATATTAGGATAAATATTTAGTATTGTAAATTAAAATTAAATTTTACAGTAGTATTGTACATTAAATTTACAATAGTATTGTAAATTAAAATATTTAGTATTGTAAGTTAAAATTATGCCGGTGTTAATAGAGTTCCTGATCTCTAAGGAAATAAACCATGGATTCAATCCAATTATAATTAAATGATTTATTGATTACTGTTAGCAAGACAGCAATCTCTGAGCCAAACCTGAGACTGTTGTGAGAGAGGAGGTGAGGGAAGGATTTTTGTGGTTGTGGCTTATTTGTTTGTTTCTTTGTATATATGTATGTTTGTTTGTTTGAGACAGGGTTGCTCTGTGTAGCCTTGGCTGTCCTGGAACTCACTCTGTAGACCAGGCTGGCCTCAAACTCAGAGATTCACCTGCCTCTGCATCTTGAGTACTGAGACTTAAAGGCTTACACCATCATACCCAGAAAGGGAAAGATCTTTTAAAGGCAAAATCCACAAGGAGACCTTGAGTATCTGCACAAGCAAGCTAAGAGCTGGTTTTCTCTACCAGGATTAGGTAGTCAAGGTGACCCAAATGTCTGTGTAAGCAGCTTACAGAAGGCTAAGAGCAGTTTGTCATAACATAACACATAGATGGTCATAGTTGAACACCTCTGGATTTGGGGATCGGGGGTGTCACTGAGCAAGTTACGGGGAACTTATCTTCCAGGGACTAGAGTCAGAGATAAAGGAATAGTGGGTACCAAGATGAATGCTTAGCATAAAATGGAGGGGTTTAACCACTGTGCTGGTCTATTATAGTGGTAGTTGTAGGTTCTTCTCAAAAACCTCACAAGCTCCTGGGAGTTGGCTGGATTCCCAGTACCAGGCATTATTTCTCTTTTGCTGAGATGGTTGTAAATCCAACTAAAGCAGGTCTTAAATCCAATTAGATAGCTGTTGGTTATTGCCAAGTTATGCATGCCACTACTGTACCCTTAGGGATATTAGAGTGTGTGTGTGTGTGTGTGTGTGTGTGTGTGTGTGTGTGAGAGAGAGAGAGAGAGAGAGAGAGAGAGAGAGAATGAGGGGGGACCACCTTAATAGAATCTAGAAATTAGAAAAAAACAAACGAACAACAACAAAAAAGAACAAAGAGAAAGAAAGGCTGTCCCAAAGACCTAAAGTATCCTACAGCAGCACACCTGGATATTCCAACTAAGCGTTCTCCTCAGGTGCTAACAAAGGCACCGAGCTGTCCAGCCCAGTAGATTTGTGCTTCTGACTCGATTGCAAGGTCACCAATCACGTTCTGTAAGTAGACCTACAAGAAGAGAGTGCCCCGATCTTCAGGGTGGCAGCGTGCCAGGTCCCTGGAAGTGGAGCTTGTTTCCGATGTAAACTAGGACAGTGGCATTCTGGTGCTCTCTTCTGTCTCACCTCAGGCTAATTTCGATGGCTCCATCCCAAAGAAACCAAACGTTTTGGCTCAATACTTCTCAACAAAATCAGAGCCTTGTGGCTGCAAAAGCAAAGGGGTGCTGACACCTGATTGTCTCAATTGTCACCTGCTGGCCAGATGCAGAGGTCGGCACCGACCACAACCCCCAACTCTAACAAAAACAGTGTGAGTGTGCTGTTTCTCCTCTAAACTGATCTCTTCTTTGTGTCCTCCCTCTGAGATGAATGTGTTGCCCACCAAAGCTTATTGACTTCAGTATTGTGGAGAATGTATGTTAAATCCATCTTGCTAACTCTAAAAATTGCACTTGGGCCACGGTGGCACACATCTTTAATGCCAGCATTTGGGAGTTCATTCAAGTCAGCTCGGTCTAGTAGCAAACTCCAGTCCAAGGTTACACAGTGAGACCCTGTCTCAAAAAAATAAGTAAATAAACAAAAGTCACATATTTTGAAGCTGGGGAGACAGCTCAGTCAGTCTTTGCCTTGTTAGCATGAGGATCTAAATTTGGTCTTAAGAACTGATGTTTACCCCTGCCAAAAAAAATCAGCTGTGATGGTGTGCCCCTGAAGTCCCAACATTGGGAAGATGGAGTCAGGAGGATTCCTGCAACTCACTAATCCACCAATCCAGCCAGCCTAACACACTTGGCAAGTTCAAGACCAAAGAGAGACAAAAAAAAAAAAAAAAAAAAAGAATGACACTCAAGGTTCCCTTTAACCTCCATAGGTGTGGACACACATGTATGTGCAAGTATGCCAGCACCTGTGCCCACACACAGAGTCCCATGTTTTCTGAATGGCAGGAGTTGCCAGGTATCCACCCATACAATAGTAATCTAAGTACCTGGGGTATGTGCCTGGTAGGTGAGCTGCTACACAGATCTCCTGCAAGGGAGAGAGAGATGCTTTGGGCTGAAGTGGTCTGGGAAAGCCTCCTGGTAGATGAGGGTGGTTAAGCTAGTGGTTGGGCCAGAGAGGTTGGTTTTATGATTGTTGGTTTTTTTTTCCCTCCCCCCCGAGTGATTTGAATGTAGGAATCTGTGTGTGTAGCCTGCTAAAATCTCTTTAAGGCTACGTAGATTCTGAAGCTTTGAGTGTGTTTTGTTCTGCACATAGCTAATATGAATTCAGCGAATTTGGGGCTTTCGCTTTGTCTGTGTGTGGAAAACGAGGTTGCGGAAGTCTCCCTGTGGGTATATATTTTCTTCTTCTGCATCACATGAACAGGATCTGTGGAGACGGGTCTCCTGAGCCTGACCATATGTGTTTCTAGGTATAGGCATCTGTGTGGGTGCACTTCTCCACAGAATTTTTGGTCTTTGTGGGTGTGTGCACATGCAGTCCTAAGGGGAGGAGAAGAAAAGAAAAAAGGGGCCGGAGGAAGGGAGGGAGGGACTGAGGTGTGTGGAAGGGAGCCCCTGCTCAGAAGCCTGTGGCCTTCACACCTTATATTTCATATAATCAGTAACTGAAAAAAAGTCTGCCGTAGTGACCTGGCTTTGAAACCCTGGCTGACTGGCAAGTTCCTGGCCAGTGAAAGGCCCTTTCTCAAGTAAAGTGAGAAGCTTGGGTACAATTCCGAGCCTCTAAAGATGTAGAGACTTACAAAAAATAACGACACATACGATTTTGGCTTTTATAAGTAAATAGTTTCCCATGACCCAAAGTCCCTAATTTTTCCAACTTAGTTTTTTGAGTTAAGTAAATTATTCCTTCTTTCATAGCATGCTCTAAATTTAAAGCAATCTCTGCATATGTATTAGTCTAAACACAATGAACAGCCACGGGCACCTTTTTGAAGGGGTATGATTTTATGAAATTGTTGTAGCTAGAAATCATAAGCATTTCTGGGATACTTATAACTTTGGAATAAGTTTTGAAGTTGGAAAAAAAAGAAACCATAAGCATATTTGTTTTTAAAATTGTGATTTTGTTTTCATCCTGGGTCACAGCTTGCTGGCCGACTCCTGCCAAGTGTGTAGAATCTAGGTTTTGTTCTACAGCCCTACAAGAAAACTAAACCAAAACAGTGGTTATTTCCAGACTTTTAACTCAGCTTAAGAATTGAAATAAATTCTAGATAAGCTGTGGATGCATGGATTCTCTCAAGAAACATATAAAATAATACTCACTAAAAATAGTTTTGATTTACCCCTTTTTTCTTAGAATAGGAATACATGTGCAAATGTATTCACAGGTTAACTGCTATTGCAAATCTGTTAGCGTGATGTGCAGTGCGTGCCACACTCATGATACAAACTGGCTAATTAGCTTGTGGCTTTCTGTCTTCTGGTTTCTCTTAGTCCTCTCCAGAAAAGAAAAAAAGAAAAAAAGAAAAGTTGCTTATTTTAGTTAAAGATGATAATATAATTGATTGGATTTATAAGATGTAACCATAGAGGAATATGAAGGTAAAACAATGGGTAGTTGCTATGATTTTTTTCCACCTTCTCCCGTGCAAAAATATCCCTTCATGAGGAGTTTAATCTGCATTGTGAGATATTAATCAGTGGACTTGAAGTTGAGATTAATAGAAAATTTCCAATCCTGGGTAAAATGATGACTAGAGGCCATCTCTGTGTGAGCCAGTGAAGGGGAGAGTTGAAATGAGGGGGAAAAAATGGACTTTGTCCCAAATAGTGAAATAGAAGTCGAGGGGGAAAATACAGGAAACACTGTGTTCTCCCCAGGGGGGGGGGGGGGGGGGGGGCATGGTGTCTGGCTTGTTTTCCTATCCCAAAACCACATAATTCACTCTTAAAGAATATCGTGGCAGCGGGGGTAAGGGAGAGGCGCCCTTCCCCAGCCCTAGTGTGAGCGCTGGAGAGCCCGGTCCTGCCTCTCTCTGCTGTGTGGTGGAGGGAGAGCCGCCCTCCTCTCCCTCCCTCGTCCCTTGCACCTATGGCTGGCAGGAGAGCTGAGCCCTAGGGTCATGAGAATGGGAAATATCCTTTACTGTCTGCACCTCGGCAGTAGGGTAGAGCTGGCCCTGGTTGGGGGTTGAGAGAGAGGTTGAGGTGCGGAGGTTGTAGGTGAGCTAGTCCTGAGGGCACGAGAGCAGCAAGCTGGAGGGCTGACCAGCTCAGATACCTCTCAGGCCCAGACCCAGGGCTTTGAATTGGTGTACGCCAACATCTACCCCATCGATGAACTGCTGGAGTGCACGGAGGCACTGTAGAACCTTAACTACAGGGTCTCCCAGACACAGGGAAAGAGCAGGGTATCCAAGAGGAGTTCCAGTGCGGTTCCAGTGCTGATAGAAGCCAGAGGCCTCGAGCCAGACCAACGAGTCATCGCAATGAACATTCGCAAACAAAGAAGTGTGGACAGAAGGGTGGGACACACTGTGACACACTACAGCTTACACAAGGAGATTTTTTTTTTTTTTAAACTGTTGAGGTGGAAGTTGCAAGCTGGAGGGTAGGTACAAGGAGACGGGAGATGAGTGGGATTGAGGTGCATGAGATTCACAAGGATCCAAAAAAATGCCGGGCGTGGTGGTACACGTCTTTAATCCCAGCACTCAGGAGGCAGAGACAGGCGGATCACTGTGAGTTCGAGGCCAGCCTGGTCTATAAAGCCTGTCTAGGACAGTCAAGGCTACACAGAGAAACCCTGTCTTGAAAAAAAATCCCCCCCCCCAATTAAAATTAATACTACTGTAAAGGGACTGGATCCATGGCTGCTTGTCCAGAGGACCCTGATTTGGTTCCCAGCACCTAGCTGGCAGCCCACAACCATCCATAACTCCAGTTCCAGGGGACCCGAGGGCATCTTTAGGATCTGGGTATGCATGTGGTACAGAGACAAGCAAGCAAGCAAGCAAGCAAAACATTGAGAAATTCTCTCTCCCCATGATTCTATCACCCTCATTATCCAGGAAATGTTGGAAATATTAATAGAGTCTTAAAATTAAACTTTGCATACTTTTAGGTTTCAGAAATACTTGGAATTTTACGGCCTGACACAGCGGTCAGAAAGCTTTTCTGTGAAGAACTTGATAATAAATAATGTAGGCTTTGTAGCTAGTGCTCTAGGGAAGGGCCAGGCTGTAAAATATTTAGGCTTTGCAAATCTTGTTCTGGGAAACCCTCCTCCAATCTCCTTCCCAGAAGGCAGTGCGGCAAGGGCGCTGTCCCTGAGTTCTCAGTGTTCTCCCCTCGCCTGCTCCTGGGTTTGGGGGCCCGGGCTCTCTTCACCAGTTTCTCCGGAGCAAACCTTTTAAGTGTTGCCATCTTTGGGAAGGGGATACTGCAAGTGTGTGAGGTGTGGGAGAGGGGATTTTTGGGGTCTGACTTCATATTTTCGGCACACTATCCTTCGTCTCCACTTTCTGAGGTAGCTGCCTGAACCCTAGGGCCCTCTTCTAGAAGTCGTCTTTCCCTTATATCGCTTTATACAGCGTTTAGCTTTCTCTTCCTCTGGGCTACCATTCCCGTCACCACCAGTCCGTCTGGTTTTTACCTCTCCAATTTTTGAAAATCTTTATCAGCTTCCATCTCATTCTTCCTCCATCTGCTCCATTAAAAAAAAAATTGTGTATTTATTATTTATACAGTGTTCTGCCTGCATGTGAGCCACCACACCAGAAGAGGGCACCAGATCTCATTCTAGATGGTTGTGAGCCACCATGTGGTTGCTGGGAATTGAACTCAGGACCTCGGGAAGAGCAGACAAGTGCTCTTAACCGCTGAGCCATCTCTCTAGCCCCTTCTGCTCCATTTCCTCCTTTATTTTCTTTAGGTTATGAGTTCATTCCTTTTAGTAAGCACCCCCCCCAGCCCCGTGTGTGCATGTGTGTGTGTGCATAACGGGGAAGGAAAAGAGGTAAATGAAAATGATTAAAAGTTGACTACAAACCCAAGTCCCACTAGGGTATAGATAAGTACTGCTCTTTGTTAGCAGGAAATACCGAGGCCTTTCAGCACACACTTTGAGCTGCCCCCCGCCCCCACACTCAGTAAAGCTTTCCCCTCTTTCTCCTGGAGACATTACTTCTGTTCCCACCGCAGAATGAGCCTCTGACTTCTATTTTTGGTTCCATGCCTTGTTTCATAACCGCAATGTAGTTTTTGTTTTGAAGGCCTAAAGGTGGTTCAAAAGTTCAGTCTACACATTAGGAATCTCTTTTTTAAAATGTTACTGTTTTATGTGCATAAGTGTTTTACCTACAAGTATTTCTGTGCATTGTGTGTGTACTTAGTAGCCATGGAAATCAAAAGAGCATGTTGGGTCATCCAGTCCAGCCCTGGGACTGGAATTACAGACAGTGAGCTGTGAGCCGCCATGTGGGTGCAAAGAATGGAACCCCAATCTTCTGCAAGAGCTGCAGTGCTCCTGACCACTGAACCATCTCTCCTGACCCAGGAATCATGGCTTCTTTTCAATTCCAGCTGAGCTTCTTACATAATATTTATTTTATTACAATGTAGTCTCTCTTAGCTAACACCCTTTTCCAGTCACCCAATGCTTAGTCAACCACCTGCATCTGACTGAAAACACTGGCTCAGAAGCTGTGTATGCCTCAGCTTTCAGTATTGTGTGCACTTTCCCAAGTCTTCAGTTCTCCTTACAACATGGATTCGCAAAGGTCCATAGTGGGTTGCCTTTTTAAAAATTTACCATTGAATATAAAATTTTTTTTAAAAAATGGTTTATTCTGAACAACAACCAAAATATTAAATCCAAAGAATAGGTAAAACCAAAACCAGCCACATAATGATGGGAAGACAGAATCGATTACACAGAAGTTGTCCTCTTACCGACACACATGCCACACATACACACACACATTACACAACACAATAAATAAACACTTAAGATAATTCTTTAAACCGGGCGTGGTGGCATACGCCTTTAATCCCAGCACTCAGAAGGCAGAGGCAAATGAGCCCTAACTACGCACAAGCCTTCGTATGCCAAGGAGAGCTCCTCCTAGGCTGGCACTCTGCCACCAGGCTGCCGTTCCCCATCTCTGTTGGTCTTTGCCTTCTCCTGGTGTCACAGTCCTACACTCAGTGGCAATTGCTCCTCCTATTCACCTCCTTGCTGAGAGAAGTTTCTCTTTTATCCTGTGACCCCCCTCTTTAAAGCAGGAGCCATGTTTGCAGAGAAGATGCCATAGGTAGGTAGGACTAGAGTGCCAATAAATGATTTTGGTTGTGCTGCCATCAAAACATCCATGTTGGCTTATTGTCCAGATATGATTCCCTTTAAGTCTGTTGTTTATCAATTGTTTATTGTTACCTATGCCACAAGATGCAAGCCTCTGGTGGGCAAGACTCCCTTGTCCTGTCTCTTTACCGCTGTGTCTCCTACATATAGGATGAAGGCTGTAACCAAGAAACGTGTCCATAAAG
Organism: Acomys percivali; assembly: GCA_907169655.1. Taxonomy (NCBI): domain Eukaryota; kingdom Metazoa; phylum Chordata; class Mammalia; order Rodentia; family Muridae; genus Acomys; species Acomys percivali. Next base: position 91,553,168 of record OU015743.1, on the reverse strand, counting down.
AACAGAGGAATGAGAGAGAAAAACAGAAAACCCGAGGATGTTCTTTATTTTCCTGCCACTGAGGCTCTAAGCAAAGGCCTAAAGTGATTGGATTTGCAGGTGGTTAAGTGTCTTCACACAATGATAATCATCAGAGGCAGCAGCCTGCACCGTCCCCACCCAAGAGCCGTTAAATTGGGTCTCAATTGTGTGTCGTGCAGTAGGGAGATTTCACCACTGTAAATATTCAAATCTGTAACATGGCCTCCTGAGAAGAGCTGAGCAGACATCGCCAACCTACGCCAGCCAGCCGGCCAGCCTGCCTCTCTCTTGTTGCACCATTTTGCCCCCCCCCCAAGAAACTGGGGCTGTTTATTTGATCTAACAACACCATGTAACTCTGAGAATCTCCGCTCTGCTCTGGCTAACTGCATCTCCTGTCGGTGATGCTACACACCCAGTCTTGCTACATTGCTACGAAGTAACCATAGAATGCTGCTATCTTAGAACTTTCCTATGTGAAATTAGCATTTCCTTGTAAAATGAGGAAGGAAAAAAATGGCAGTAATCTTCCTAAAATCTCCGGGACTTAGCCAAGCCTGGAGTTTAAGCCTCCTGTGTCAAGAAGCTCCCTCCTGCTTGCACAGTTTCTCATAGGCTTAAACTTCCATTTTCTCCGCAGGGCCCGACCCAGCCAACTTGTCCCCTGCCAGAAGGAATCTGACGTCTGACACACCCTTTGGGAATTGTCACGCAAAATGTTTAACAGCTCTTGTTTCTCTTTACTAAAAATTGTTCCCAGAATCCTACAGGTTTGGTGGCCAAAATAAAAAAGTGATGGGGGTGTTGTAGCTAGTCCCCACCTTTGGAGCAAATCAGAAGACATGCTAGAAAAGGTATTAAAAGGAAGCAGAGGAGGCCAGGTACAGTTGCATGAAAATCAGGGACATTCTGCTCCCAGTATTTTTTAATATCCAGAGTAACCGTGTTGCTGGCATTTTGTAGATATGACCATCAGGGAACTGTCGATTTAAGCTGTACAGGAAAGGGACGTGGAGAGTTGAGGTAGATGACCTTTTTGGTGTATTTTTCAAGCTAACAATTCTAGCCCTAACATTAACAGTGGCTCTAAAGGTACTCCAGCGTCAAGGGTGCGGATTAGATTGACAGACCGTATTGCAGCTGGAAACATATCTAGGCTCGAACCCAGACTGGGACAAGTTGACAGAGACGCCGAAAGAGACAGAAAACTGGACAGCCAGCCTGAAAGACTCAGAGCCGACTTGCTTCCAGGTGAGTGTTAAGGGGACTCGGATCCTCATTCAATGCCATAAGCCAATACTCAGGGAACAAACAAACAAACAAACAAACAAAAAACAACAACAAAACAAAACCCTGTCATGTAGAGGCAGCCCTGTCCCTAGAAAGTGCCTGAGACGAGAAGACAACACTGGACGCACCTGGCATGTCTCAAGCCTTAACCCATCTTTGGTCTGTACCCCTGTTGTTCTGTGGAGCCCATCTCTCTCTCCCCCTCTCTCTCTGTCTCTCTCTCCCTCTCTCTCTGTCTCTCTCTCCCTCTCTCTCTGTCTCTCTCTCTCTCTCTTTCTCTCCTCCAAACATAACTGTGGCCTGAGAAGGCTCTGCTGTGCTTATGTGATACTGACCCCTACTGTCCTCATCTCTCTAAGCCCCGTCTGCCATCCAAGCCAATCCCAGTTGGGAAACAAACCCAAGTTTGCCTACATGATAGCAGCAAGAGCTCCATGAATGTTAAAAGTTCAAGCATGGAGAACAGTTAGGGCTTCCAAGCCTGAGGATCTGTAGAGAGCAAATGGGCAGACTTGCAGTAGCTGTAGCTTTCCTTTCTTTTAATATTTTATTTTTTTATTATGTATACAGTGTTCTGCCTGCTTGTACCTCTGCAGGCCATAAGAGGGCATCAGATCACATTATAGATGGCTGTGAGCCACCATGTGGTTGCTGGAAATTGAACTCAGGACCTCTGGAACAGCAGTCAGTGCTCTTAACCTCTGAGCCATCTCTCCAGCGCAGCTGTAGTTTTCTAAGAAACCAGGAAAACGGGTTTCATAATTTTCTTTAAGTTAATCTTACCCTTTTTATCTGTATCCTAAGCTAACCAGTGCTTACTTTCACATAGACCAGAGGCCACACCACACACCTACACAAGATGCTTAATAAGTTCCAAATACACTATACAAACAATTGAAAAGAAAATAAGAGTAATGAAATGTTGGATGATTTTTCTAGATTTATAAATGGCACTACAGTAGTTGCATTCCTCAGTTTTCTGTTACTGTAACGGATGGCTGAAATGGTCAACTCATAGAGAGGAAAAGGTTACTTTGACTCACAGTTTCACAGGATACAGTTTATGCTCAATTATCCATGTTGCTTTTGGGTCTGTGTCAAGACGTCACATCATACTGGGAGAGGATTGGGTGGCAGAACCCAAGCACGCATCTCATCACGCAGAAACAAAAGGGACCAAGGTCCACAGTCCCCATAAAGGGCATATCCCCAGTAATTTAAAGATTTCCTGTTTGGGCCCACATCCTAAAGGTTTCCACTACCTTCAAGCGGTGCCCAGAGGAGACCAGGTGTTTAAGACTGGGGCCTTCTAGGGAAATTCCAGACTCAAGCAGGGGTAGAGGGGAGGCAATGGCACTTATATAATAAGAAGTCATTTCCTTCAAATGTTTTATAATTCATGGATATGTTTGTCTTAGTTGCTTTTCTATTGCCATGACAAAAATATCATGATTGAAGAAACTTATAAAAGACAACATTTAATTTGGGGCTCACGGATTCGCAGGGTTAGAGTCCGTGAGCACCATTGCGGAGGACGTGGTCGCAGCATGTTGGTGGAGCCGTAGCTGAGAGCTCACATCCTTATCTGTGAAGTAGAAGGCAGAGAGAGCCAGCTGGGGATGGCATGGGCTTTTGAGAGCTCAAGACCCTCCCCCATTGACACGCCTCTTCCGACAAGGCCACGCCTCTTTCGACAAGGCCACGCCTCTTCCGACAAGGCCACACCTCTTCCAAAAAGGCTATGCCTCTTAATCCTTCCTGAACAGTTCCAGCAACTGGGGACCAAGTATGCAAATGTAGAACTCTATACCTAGGGGCCATTGTAATTCAAACCACCACAATATGTTTAAAATCAAATACGGAAGTGTAGTTAAATTTTTCATTTGAAGTATCAACAGCTTGTCAATACTAGACTATCTCTATAACAAAACAGCTGCTATTCGATATATTCTAGAAAAGTCTCATTGTGTGTTTTCTAACTATGTACTTACCACTGCTCTCTAGCCAAGGCTAGCCCCCTCTGAAATGTGAGACCTTCCACTATGATAATACAGGCCGCCATTCTCACCCCAGAAGACAAGCCATGACATCAGGGATTCTGAGGCCTTTGTTGCTGTATCCTAGCTCCAAGAACGACGTTTGGTAAATGCCAGTCACTCAGTATTGCAGAATAAGTGGATGACACTCTGTATAGCTCTCTTTTAGTACTTTTAATTGTGTGTGTGTGTGCGTGTGTGTGGGTGTGTGTAAGTATGTGCACATGAGTGCCAGTACCCTCAGAGGCCAAGTTGGATCCCCTAAAGCTGGGGTTACAGGCAGTTGTGTTTACAGACAGTTGCATAAGCCGCCCCATGTGGGTGCTGAGAATAGGACCCAGGTTCTTAACCACTGAGCCATCGCTCTAGCCCCAAATCTACACAACTCTTTATCCAAAGTCAAGTACACCAACACAGTTAAGTGGAGGCTAGGAGAATAAACTTATTACGCCTACTTTCTCAAGAAAAATTTTAAAATGTATTTGTTTATTTTATGTGTACGGGTGTTCTGCCTGCCTGTATGTCTGTGTGCTACATTACTGCTTGCTGCCTGCAGAGGCCAGGAAAGGGTGTGGAATCCCTTGGGACTAGAGTTATGGGTGGTTGTAAACTGCCATGTAGGTGCTGGGAATCGAACTTGGGTCCTCTGGAAGATCAGCCAGAGCTCTTGAATGATCAGCCATGTCTTCCAGCCCTCTTGCAGAATTTATAATAACGGCCATTTAAGTAGCTACGTTAGGCTCTATACTAACCTTATTATATAGATTCTACAATTGACTTTATTTCTAAAAACCTGGGATAGCAGAATCCCAGGGAGTTTAGCAATGCTGTCAGCTTGCTATGCATGATTTCTTTTCTGATAGTGAAACCTGAGTCAACGTCATGAGCTGTATGTACTTGAGCTCTGCATCTCAAAAGGCAACAAGGAGAGTCCCTGTTATTTGGATTCTTAAAACACACTGTGAGTAGAAGGGCTGCTGTGAATTCTTAGAGTCCTTGGTCCTGGTATGCAGCACAGTGGCCCCAATTCCTCCCAGATGACAAATACAAGCTCGTAGTCAGGCTGCCGTGTCACAAGGCTATGGCGAGGGGGCATTAATAAGTGATTACAAAATTCTTTGTAAATACAGGGTACCATAGAAATGCAAAACATCTAACAGCAACAGTAATTAGCTCTAACTACCACCTCCATTCTGTGTGTGCAGCTGTCTCTCAAACCCCAACTTGGAGAGCTTAATCATCCAGTCACCTCCCTCTCTCCCAGGCCTGACTGGCAAGCTGTCTTGTCTCCCTCCACTCCCCACTGCCCAGCCCCCTCTGTATTTCCTTTTCACGCTCCCAGGTGGTCAGCAAAGGCTAAATACTAATATTAATGTGGGGTGGTCTGCCTGGGCCTCGAGCCTTTCAAATCGCTCGCTTTCAAACAGAATTGGGCAAGGCAGCCTGGAGAAGCATACAGATCTTCGAAACCCACACCCACCGCCCCCTCCTATGCTGGGAAAGAAAATGTCCCCTTCCAAAGCTCTAATCATGCTAATCATGCTCACATAAAACTATAGTTTGGATTCCCCCCTGACCCGACCCCCCAGAGTCTCACAGTGTTGCCCTGGCTTTCCTGGAGCTTGCTAGGTAGGCCAGAGCTCTTGAACTCAATGCAGATCTGCCTGTTTCTGCCTCCCAAGTGTTGGGATTAAAGGCATGTGTGCCATCCCTGACTTAGAGTTTAGATGTTGACTGTCCCCCAAAGGCACATGTGTCAATGGCTTGGACTTTGGCCTGTGGCACTACTGGACAGTGGTTTCAAAGGTGGCGGCTGCTGGGCAGTCACTGGAGGCGCTATTGGAACCCTTGCCTTCTCCTGTGTCTTCGTTTCCTGGACATCACAGAGTGAATAATAGTTACTCCACATGCTCCTACCATGGGACCCCACGGGCCCAAAGCAATTGAGCCAAACGTATTGAAATCTGTCAAAACCATAAGCCAAAGTCAACCTTTCTTTCTTCTGAGACTTTCTCAGGCATTTTGTCACAGTGACGGGAAACTGACTTATAGTAACTATAGGGAAACACTGGGCAGACAAATTATTACCTATTTAACAACATAAGGCACTGAGTAAATGTAGCAGTCCTGACCATGATAATTTCAACATCCAACATTCATGTAGGCCCTGGCTACAGCTTCTTGAATGAAAACTGAAAATGTTTATTCTCTGGTCCTTTACAGAAGCATTTTTTTTTTTTTTTACAACTCCTGATCGGGTGTAGATACAGAGAGAGGAACGCTCGCACCCTGAGTCAATATTTGGAAACAGGAATACGTCATGATATAGGCAGAAAATCTGGAGAATATCCTGTCTCTAAAGACAGTGGAGATTGTTCTTTGGATGGGAGTGTTCCTAGAGGTGCTGAAGGCAGAGCCCGAGCCCTGGAAGGCTTCAATGGAGGCTCAGCCCTCAGCCCTCAGTTGACCAATTACACAGGCAGGTGGTCATGGAGAACAGAAAAGGGGCTCCTGCAATGTGGCCACATTGGGAAAGGGAACAAAAAGGTCCAGTGACCTCCTAGATCCTTCTTTGGGGTTCTGACATAAGGTTTAGTTTTAAATAAGAGGCAAAGAGGCAGAAGCAGCCCCGATCAAGGCAGCCCCGGTCATTATCTTGGCTCCAAACCCTCCAGCAACGACTGACAAATTATCAAAACTGTGAAATCTCTTTCCCTGAGTCATCAGGCTTTAGCCTTTTCCTTCCCCCAGCTGGAGATTCCATGGGGGATTCTAGTTTCTCTGGGTCTGTCATTGCAATAGTCTGACAGCTACAGAAAAGGGCATGTCTCCTTAGAACATGTTCGTTCTTGGCGCACGCGCATCAGAGAGAGAGAGAGAGAGACAGAGAGAGAGAGAGGGAGGGAGGGAGGGAGAGGGAGACAGAGATCAACTGTAATAACAGTGATTAGAGGGGAAATTTCATGGAGAAACAAATGCTGGTTTCATAACCTGAAGTCTGGCAAAGACCGTCCCAAGAGTGAAACTTCGCTAGGCAGGGAGCCGAGAAGAGCTAAGGAAAAATGATTTGTTTTGTGTGGTGTGGTGTGGTGTGTGTGGTGTGTGCTTTGTGGTGTGGCGTGTTTGTGTGTGTGTGTTATTTTGTTTTTGGCACAGAGGTATCTTGTGACATCTTTTGTGCTGATAATATGAAAATTATCCAGGAGAGACAAAATGGCACACACACACACTCTCCCTGAGCTCACACACACTTACCCTGAGCTCACACACACTTACCCTGAGCTCACACACACTCTCCCTGAGCTCACACACACTTACCCTGAGCTCACACACACTCACCCTGAGCTGCACTGGTAAAGGACAGCAGTCTAGCTGTGAGGGGGAGACAATTCCCAATTCTCATGTCAAACACACAAACGCTTCCTTGAAGGCCAGAAATGGAAACCAGAATAATTAAGGCAGAAGCACAGGAGCTTTTAACACCGTATTAAAGGTTCACACTGGTACCCACTGCTGGCAGGCTGGAGAACGGCTGCTGTGCTGTCCTGCTCTGCTCCATCACTGGCTGGAAGCAGACGTGAGAGCGTGTGTGGCTCTTTACTCAGCAACAGCAGTAGCCAGGGCTTCGGGGACCATCACTGTGATCCCCACCCTGGGGTTTAAGATAAGCTCCATCATACTGAACATTTCCGGCACCACAGGGTAGGCTTCAGACATTCTCTGCGGTCACCCAGGGATGGGCTATCGCCTCGCTGCTATCTTGATGGGACAGGAGGACAGGTCCATTAGAAAGTGTTCTACTTGGCCTTGCTATGATATCTCTTACCCCAGGGGCCACGAACCCAGTGTGAGAGTTATGCTAGCATTTGAGTGCATCAGTGCAGTCAGAAACAGGATGCAGCCTCAGAGGACATCTGCAAACCCAGCAGGCCCCCACCGACCCAGGACTTAGGACGAGGCTCCCATAGGTCCTCATAGGTCCTCAGTGTAGTGTAACTACGATAATGCTTTCCCCTTCCCAGGCCCCTTTGGGGGAAGATCTGAGGAATCTTCACCAGGGTGGGGCCTTATTTTTCTTCTAGGTCAAACCCCTTGCTGCCCTTCTGTCATTGAAGGCCATTGTATGATTATGGCATCTTACATTGGTGCTTTTCATCCCTCTGTGGTACTGAAGAGCCCAGGTCTGTGACTTTCCCTGTTGTTGGCCTGAACCAGAGAGGAGAGCCACCAAGTCAACGCTGGTGCCCTTCTCAGCAGTGTTTCCGCAGTGGTCTGGTGGACTGAGTGTCTCTGGGATCCCCATTGGAAAATACTCAGCCGGGAGATTATAATTTCACATGAGGGAACCCCTCTGCTTGCTCATCTTCCTCCATTTCTTTGGTCTTCCACCTCTTCTAGGATAGCTAGGCATTTCTTTTTCCCTCAACGCTGGCCATCACGTCCTTCAAGCCTCTAAAAAAGACTCTGTCCTCCTGGGCTCTTAGTGGAGTATTAAATCCTGTGCCAACATGTACACACATGCACACATGCACACACACAAAACTACCCACAAGGGAATTCTTCTTTATCCAATCTTATACAGCCTTATGAAGACACCTGCAGGAGCTAGAGAGATGGCTCAGTGATTAAAAACATTTGTTTGCTCCTTCGGAGGACCCAGGTTCAGTTTCTAGGGCCCACGTAAACAGCCCACAGCCTTCTGTAACTCCAGTCTCAGGGGATCTGATGCCTTCGCTTGACCTCTCCTGACCTCTGCCACACACACACACACACACACACACACACACACACACACAACACACACACACACAACACACACACACCATATCTAAAAGGAAAGCACCCTCAAAACACAATCTTGGAGACACCGTCTTGCTTCCATCAATATGTGACAGTTACTTTTTAGATCCAAGAATACACAGTGTCTCTTCTCCCTTACCAGACACAGGCCTTTCCTTCAAGGCTGTGCTGATGTTTAGCCCCTGCATTGGTGGCCTAGCAGGAGGAGAGGTGGGGGGGCACCTGCTGCCCGGTGGGGCTTACTAAAGAAAAGCAGGCCTCATCTGCAAAGCCTTAGCATTAGGGAGGGCCTGAGAGTCCCCAGAGCATCCGTCCAGATGTCTCCTCCCATATGTCATGGTCCAAGTTTTCTCCAAACAGGACTCTGAACTTAGCATGACAGATTTCGCTTTGACTGATTATTTAGGTCTCTGGAGCGCTGCCACGCTAAGTCTCAGATGATCTCTGGGCTGCTTTCCGGTGTCCTCTTTTGACTGCAGTGTTTCAGGGCTCTGCTGCTTGGGTCCCCACTCTTTGTTAGCAGCCTTCAGGTGCTCACTGTCCACCTGCACAGCCTTGGTAGGTTTAGCAGTAACTAACAAGCCTTTGTATGCTTTGCTGCCACCATACTACAAACAAATGGATGACTGCGCCAGCAAAGTCAATCCTTTAGGTCGACCTTCAGAAAAGGTGCCACCACTGTGTGCCAGGGACTAGCCACCCAAGAGGGAGCAGCCTTTGCCCAGTGGGCAACGGTGAACCATAGCCAGAGTGTGTTCACGGAACATATTTCTCGGACCATGTAGACCACGAAGATATCAAAATGAAATAAGACTCGCAGAGATTTGTGGTGGAGTCAGGATGAGTTTCCTGAGAGGTAAGAGGGGGAGAGACTGAGAGAGAAGCTGAGAGAGGTTTGACCTCAGAGAGAGAGAGTGAGAGACAGAGAGAGAGACAGAGACAGAGACAGAGAGACAGAGACAGAGAGAGAGAGAGACACAGAGAGAAACACAGAGAAAGCAAGGCTAAATATGAGGCTGTGTTCAGTTCTAAGAAGAGCCCAACAAGGCTCCATCGTAAGCTCTGAAGACAAGGTGGCTGTCAAACACAGGTGGGGGAGGGGAATAGTCCTGCTCAGTGTCTCCTCTGGAATCCCTCTCTGTCAGAGAACAGGTGTAGAAGGTGTGGCCTTACCAAGCCCAAGCTGTCAGTCATACAGTGCAAAATGACGTGTTTTTCCTTGGCTCCCACAATACCTCACAGAGCTATTTTGAACATGAAACAACACACACAAGAATGCTTGATTTTATCTAGCATGTAGCAAGTACCTAATAACACACAAGGACTGTGCTTGTTGATGGAAGCATAATGTTTATTAATGGCTGGAGCCTGTTCCAATGAGAAGGCAATATTTCATGGTCCCAACCATAGAGATGCTACACCATAACATCCTGATGCCTTCATGTTCAAGACTGCTATAAACAGATTGTTTCTACGCTGTCACTCCCCTCTCTCTTTTTCTCTCTCCCCGCCCTACTACCCTCTTCTCCCCTCTCTCTTATTTTGGTTTGTTGTGGGTTTGGTTTTGTTTTGTTTTGTTTGAGACAGGGTCTCATTTTGTAGAACTGACTGGTCTGGAACTCACTATGTAGACCAGGCTAACCTCGAACTCAGATATCTGCTTGCCTCTGCCTCCTGGAGGCAGGGATTAAAGGTGTAAGCCATCACACCCTGCTGGCTTACTTTATAAATCACAATATTTGTCTAGTAAAAGTCTATAATCTAATTTCCATACCCCTTAGAAGATGCTCATTTGCTGTTTTACTGTTTTATATTAATCTAACAAAAACCAGTATACTGCAAGCCAAAAGAAATTTGTACTTTTTTTTTTTTTTTTTTTTTTTTTTTTTTTTTTTTTTTTTTTTTTTTAGTTTTTTTTTTTAGTTTTTCAAGACAGAGTTTCTCTGTGTAGCCTTGGCTGGCTGTCCTGGACTCACTTTGTAGACCAGGCTGGCCTCGAACTCACAGTGATCTACCTGCCTCTGCCTCCTGAGTGCTGGGATTAAAGGTGTGCACCACCATGCCCGGCAAAAATTTATACTTCTAAGTGGACCATTTCTGATGACTCATGAAAGCACCTTTAAAAGCATATTGAAGTTCAATAAATGCTGACAGTGCCACTTTACAATAACAGCAACAAAGTCTGTGCAGTAAGAAGTGGCCTTTAGGGAGCCAGGCACAGTGACTCATGCTGTGTGAGGGGCTGAGGTAGAAAGATGGCTGCACTCAAGGCCAGCCTGGGCTACATAAGGAAGTTCCGAGCCAATGTAGGCTACAGTGTGAAGCCCTGTGGAACGCAAACAACTGTATTTGCATATGGAATCCCTGAAGATTGGTGCCACAGAGGCAGGGGGAGGAGGGTGGCATGGAGCTTATTGTCACAAGCAGGTGTGAGGCCATGAGGAGTCACACCAGAGGGAAGATTGCACTCGCAATGGAAACAAAGGCAGTAAGAAACTTCCAGAAGGAAAAATATCACCAAAGGTCAGTCACTAATTTGCTCTAGTGGGTAAGTTGGGGGGTGGGGGAGTAAACAAAACTAAAAACTCCCAGGTCCCAAGAAAGAAAATGGGCCAAGTGAAACCTTAAAAAGAGACGTGCGGGTCTCTGCATCTGTCTCCATCAGCTGATGGATGAAGCCTCTCAACTCCACTTTCAACAAATGTTTTTTCAGTTGTGTGTCTGTGTCTGTGTGTGGGCATGTGGTGCGTGCGCTCACAGAGGCCAAAGACATCGGATCCCTCCAGAAGCTGGAGTTGTAGGCAGCGGTGAGCTGCCCAGCTGAGGTGCTTAAAGACAGGAATCCGGCCCTCTGTAAGAGCAGCACGGAGCCATCCCTCCGCCCTTTAAGATCCCGATTACACAAACCCTCACTTCAACATATTTCCCTTTACTTGGATTTGCTTGAATTGCATTTCTTTCATTTGAAAGTAAAGCTCAGACACTTCAAGAGTGAACCGATTTGATGGATAAATGTGAAGTTAGTGGGAAGATTGAAAGACAGGACAAAGGAGTGTACATTTACCAACTAGTGGGTGTTTGGTTTTTGTGTTTTGTTTTGTTTTACTTTTTAAAAAACTTTTTAATGATTCTTTGTGAATTTCACATCATGTAGCACCCCAATCCCACTCATCTCCCCATACCTCCATATCTGCCCTCCGCCTTTGCACCCTCCCCCTCAAAAGAAAAATAAAATAAAATAAGAAAAACAAAATCTCGCCGTGGAAGCTGTAGTGTGTCACAGCGTGTCACACAACACACCCCTTTTGCTCACACAGCTTCACGTGCAAGTGTTCACTGCAGTGAACCACTGGTCTGGTTTGAGGCCTCTGGTTTCTACACTATCAATACAGGAGAAGCCTCACTGGGACTCCTCTGGTTATTCTGTTGTTGCTTTGTGTTGTGGAGACCCCGCAGCTTTGGATCTGTAGGACTGGTCCCTTCACGCGCTCCAGCAGTTCATCGATGGGGTAGATGTTGGGGTGGCCAGCGCAAAGCCCTGCATCAGGTGACCTTAAATAACGCAGGAAACTCTACACTGTCTTAATATTCGTGCGGCTATACACTTAGAGAGAGCACTGTGTAAAGGCCATGTGCTCTTTGTAAAGTTTGGATCCCAGCACTGAGCAACTTCGTCATTATGCACAATAATGACTGGCACTTCCCAGCACATACTTTATGTCACTCACGACGCAAAGAACTTTAAGTGTATTACTTTATCAGCTCACACTTGAGGCAGCGGAACGGGGACTATTAAGAACTTGCCTCACGGTGTGTGTCTACAAAGTGCAGCTTTGCGGCTGGAGCACGGGCCTCTCTCACTCCAGGCTGTTCGCCGTGATGCACAGCCTCTCTTGTGGTCAATTTGTATCTATTACATGAATCTTAAAAATGCTTTCAGGATCCACAGATACCACCTTCCTACCATTCACGATTCCTCTGCTCATTGGAGTTTCAGATGATAATTTTAAAAATGATACTTTCATTCCGTGCCTCTGAGAGCTACAACAGGGGGTTTTAACTCCGTCTTAACTCGAACGCTGACTTCTTTATAAAGGCAGGACAAGCTGGCTTGTTGGAAACAGTGAATCTTGTGTAGAGGTACAAGGAACAGAAAGGTCTTTCGTTTGTTTGTTTTGTTTTGTTTTTTTGAGACAGGGTTTCTCTGTGTAGCCCTGGCTGTCCTGGACTTGCTTTGTAGACCAGGCTGGCCTCGAGCTCACAGTGATCCCCCTGCCTCTGCCTCCCGAGTGCTGGGATTAAAGGCCTGCGCCACCGCGCCCGGCTCAGAAAGGTCTTGAGTTGTTCTTTCTCACTCATAGAATCCCCACAGTGACGGCTGGAACGTTCCAAGCTCCCTCTTTTCTACTCTTCATGGTCCTTTGTCCAGGCTACAGAAGGACAACTTAGGGACACGATCAAACACTCAGTGGACAGAATAAGTCCTCACTCTTATTTATGACGTCAGTGAGGACATTTTCCTCCCAATGTCCATCAGGTGTGTGGGAACCTTGGTTGGTTACGTGTGATGTACTCACCCAGCCCTGTAATGTAGACACTTATCCCGATGGAGACATTGACAAGACCCATTTTAAAGTTCTCCATTATATCCCATAACCTGTCCAATCTGGTTCCTGTCACCAAGCTCTTCGCTGAAATTGCTTTTGAGACATTCCCAGCAACACCTGCATTGTCTAATGCGGCCAGTATGCAATATGTGCCATTAAAATATGTCATTAAAACGTTTTAAGTTGACTGAGCCCGGTGGCAAACACCTTGCAACCACAGCAATCTGGAGGCAGAGCCTGGAGGATCACAAGACAGATCGTGTGGTAAATTTAAGCCAGCAGTAGGCTACCTAGCAAGACTGTCTCAGAAAACCACAGAAAGCGAGGGGGTGTGGCTCCCTGCGTAGTTAAGTGGTAAACACTTGTTTCGTATGCATAAGGCACCAGCTTCTATTTCCACTGCAGCCCCCCTACCCGTGCACTACCCCAAAACAAGACTGTTGCTGACAGGCAGCAAGCGCTCAGCTTGGTTGCTCCTTGCTGTTTCTGCTGGCTCTGTCTGGTTTCTTCTTGCTGCTTCTGGTCACTTTCTGGCTCCATGTCCTACCCAGGCAGTTGCGCCTCAGTCTCCAGCCACGCCTTTGCAGCTTCCCCTAGCTCCTTAGAGGAATGTGTCCTTGTTTCTATCTGCTTCTGTCTACACTGCCATGGTAACCACACAGGTACTGCCACAGCCTCAAGAACGACACTGACGCTCCCTAAATGTGTTTCTTAACCACTGGCCTTTCCTGTTGAGCTCCCTGTCCACATACCTTCCGTCTCCACCCGGTGCCCAGTCAGCCTCTCAGATTTGAACGTTATCTCTGTGAGTTCCTACACCTTCTGTCTCAGGTCACAGCTCCAATAATGGTCCACAGTCTCCGGTGTTTAGGCCTTGAACAGGCAGAACTCTTCCAAGCCCTCCCTCGTCCAGCTTTTACTCACCTCACTTCAGCTTTACACACCCTGGCCTGCGAAAAAACGGTTCGCTACTCGCTTGGCCCAGAAAACCCTACAAAATCACGCAAATCAAGAGGTTCAAATCTTCGTGTTCACTTTAAGAACACCCAGGAAACTGCCCAGGACATCAAGGGCATGCATACCCGAAAAGCCACCAAGTATCTGAAAGATGTGGCCTTAAAGAAGCAACGTGTGTGGTTCTGGCGGTGTAATGGTGGAGTTAGGAGGTGTGCCCAGGACAAACAGTGAGGCTGGCCTCAGGTTTGGTGGCCAAAAAGAAGAGCGCTGAATTTTTTTTTTCTGCACGTGCTGAAAAATGCAGAGAGTAGAGCTGAGCTTAAGGGTTTAGATGTGAATTCTCCAATCATTGAACACATCCAGGTGAACAGGGCACTTAAGATGCACATGGCCGGATTATCCTGCACGTGAGCTCCCCCTGCCACATCGAGATGATCCTCACTGAAAAGGAGCAGACTGTTCCAAAGCCAGAGGAAGAGGTGGCACAGAAGAAAAAAGTATACCAGAAGAAACCAAAGAGACAACAAAACTGATGGCGTGGGTATAAATTCAGCATAAAATAAATGCTGATAAAAGTGAAAAAAAAAAACAAAAAAAAAACCCAACCTCAAAATTCCCCTCTCTTAGCACTTACCACAATATGAGCTTACTTGTCTATACCTTTGATAGGCTTCAAGCAGCAGCCTTATTTACATACTTTAATAGTTGTTCATTTTATTTATGTGTATGTGTGTACACCTATATGAGGTGCCTATGGGAGGCCAGAGGGCATCAGATTCTCTGGAACTAGAGCTACAGGCGGTTGTGATATGCATGGGTGCTGAGAATGCAGTCTGGGTCCTCTGCAAGAGCAGCACGTGCTCTTAGTGACCTAACCTTAGTCGCTAACACAAACCCTGCAACATAACAGGTACCGCAAAGGAATCCCGCAGCGTGCCTGCTGTGCCTCTTCTGTTCTTCAAATAACTCGCAGGCGTTTCTTGGCTGCTGCCTTACTTCCGGAACTCAAATGCTCCTGACTGAAAGACTTGAGTGGGGGTAGCTAGAGCCTGCAGGGCAGTTCAAAGCCAGAGCACATGGGGTCTTTGCTCTCTGCCATGCTGTCCACCACCAGCGATGCAGCAGTTGGAGCGCGTCACTGGTCCCCTCACA
>OU015743.1:91515192-91528305 GCA_907169655.1 Acomys percivali | reverse complement strand
GCGGGCGACCGGGCTGCGCCGGAGGGTGGGTATGAGCGGGAGCGCGGGGCGGCCGCCGGCGCCTCGCGCGGGTGCACGCGCAGCGGGTGGGTGTGCTCGGGGAGCGCGCGCCGCCGCCGCCGCCGCCCTGTCGCGCCGCCCGCGCCGCCCGCTCCCGGTGCTCGGCCCAGCACGTCGGCTCCGGAGCGGCCGTGGGCAGCGCGGGCCCGCAGCATAGAGTCCGCCCTCCTCGGACCCGCGTCCCGCACGCGGACTGTCCCGGTAAGCGAGGGCGGGGGCGGTGGGACCCGGCCGTCACCCTGAGGGGCGGGTCTGCGGTCTGGGACGGTCCTCCTCGGACTCGGATGCCAGTGTAGGAGCCGCCCCCAGGGGGCCCCTGTGCAAGTGGGTGCACCCCAGTGACCCGCAGCCTCTACTCCTGAGCAAGTCTGCGGGAGGGATGGGCGTGGAGGGAGACGCCCAAGGAACCCTGCACTTTCTGCCTCGCACAGCCCCAGAGTGGAGGGCACGCTCCCCAGGCCTCCAGGGAGGCCTTCTGTGTATGTAGAGTGGCATCTGGGTAGCCTCTGGACTTGGCGCCACGCTAGACCATCTGGGCCATCAGGAACCTTTCCAGTGGTGTTGGCAAAACCCAGGTGATTTCAGCCTGTGCCCCCAGAGATGCCCAGAAAGAACCTTTGGCTGGAGAAACGGGATCCATTTGTGGTATCATTGCCCCAAGGACTTTGGCACTGACCTCCCGTGGGGCTCAGTGTCCCCCTTAGCATAGTAGTAAGGAGTGGGAACTCTGGGGCGGGGGCGGGGGGGGGCTTGTGGCCTTTGTTCATTCCAGTTCCCAACCCTGCCCCCACCAGATTTTCTCCTCTGTATGACAGCTCAGTTGGCTTCAAGATGGACTTTAGGGGAACCCGGAACTGCATCTAAGAGCACAGGGCCCAAGGGGTACCAGGACCAGTGAGGCCTCTAAATCAAAGACATCCTGGAGATCCGAGCTCTTGAGCTTGGCTGTGCAGAAACAGGAAGACCAAGATTTTGGAGGAAGGAATAAGGGGCAGGAAAGGATTTTTGAGAACCAGTGTGCCAGGCACGGTGCTAGATATGTTTAGACATCTTATGTAATGCTTAACCACCGCTTCATAAAACTGCCCCATTGAAACATCAGGTATTTGTGATGCAGGCTTAGCACTTCGCCCGAGATCACAAGTGTTAGAATGGTGAGGATTTAACTCACAGAAAAGTAATCAAAGAGGGGGGCAGAAGAGAGAGTGGACGCTTGTAAGTTGTGTTGAAGTGTCAAGCATGGAGCGTGCAGTAGCATGTGATGATTAAAGAGATGAGGACCGTTTAACTGACCGTGGGACTATTGGGACAGTTATCCACTTCACCCCAGACCTCAGTGTGTGGCGGCCTTTGTAGGTAGCCCTACTGCAGTGGTGTGTTCTTCCTCAGGACTTGTTTGGGAGAGCTAGAGGGGCCACCTTCCCTGCTGTAAGACCTTGGGGGGGGGGGGGCGAAGAAGTGGAGACACTGTTGCTTCTAAGAATCATCTGCACTTCCCTTATGACCCTCCATGTGGACACTGAGCTGTAAATACCACTCAGGACACTGCCGAACCGTTCTTCTGTGTGAGAGAAGCGGGAGGGTAGAGAGCCAGGAAAGGCTGACTGGTGATCTGTTGTCTGAGAGAGACACTGGGGGCCTGATACAGCAATGCCCCCTGTCTCGCCCCCTCAACACTTCCAGCTGAATCCTAAGGGTTTAACTTCGGGCACAAAGATAGAATCCGGCTTCTTATAAAAAATTAAAAATAAAAATCAAGTGTGAAAGGGCCAAGCCATGTAATTTACCACAGGGCCATTAGTCCTTCTGCACAGACAAACCTTATACCCTCCTTTAATAAAACTCGCCCCCTAGAGCTGGGCTCCAGTGAGAAAGACCAGCCCAGCGCAAAGCTCCGTCATATATCCAGGCTACCTCACAGACTGGGGCAGGGGGGGCTTGCCACAAGTTGAAGGCCAGCCTGGGCTACAAGGGAGACAATCTAAGAAAAACAAAACCAACTGGACAAGAAAACACTGTCCTTCCCCACTGGCTGTGATAACATGTGCCTATTATTCCTGGCACTTGGGAGGTGGAGGCAGGAGACTCTCAAGTTCAAGACCAGCCTGGGCTACATAGCAAGTTCTAGGTCTTGTCTCCAAAACAAAGGATTAAAAAGAAAGGAAGGCTTCTTTGGGTGTCTAGGATTGACTACATAGTGAGCAGAGAGACCAAGCTACGGAGGAAACAGAGTAACCTAACAGACCAATTCTTAGTTGCGCTTTATTTTCCTTAGCTACTTGGCCCCTTTAAGGAGTGCGTGGTTGTAGGGCCTCACACATAGCTCAACAAACAAATTCTGACAAAGGCTCATCTCTCTGTTATAAAGCTGTCCCTAGTCCCCTGCATTAGTTTAACAGACCAAAATGAACGTATATATTGTTCTAAGAGAAAGCCCAGACCAAGCCTGCAAATATGGTGGAGTTTGTCCTAAATCAGATATTTTTGTTTGTTATTGTTTTGTTTTGTTTTTCAAGACAGTTTCTCTGTGTGGCACTGGCTGTCCTGTCCTGGGACTTGCTCTGTAGACTAGGCTGTCCTTGAACTCAGAGATCCGCCTTGCCTCTGGTTCCTGAGTGCTGGGCCAAAAGGCTCTCAGATGTTTCTTGTTGGAGTATTATTGTGATGATTATTACAGTATCATCATCATTATCATCTAACTGATCTTTTCGCTGAGGACTCTGAGCATCACACTCCCTGGTAGCTTTGGGCAAATCACTTGATTGATGCAAGTGCCCCCCCTGCCCCCCCCCCCAAGTCTTGGGTCCTCGATACCTCCTGAGGTCTAGCAGTGGGTACACATTACATTTCAGAACTTGTCACACTAGTGCCTGAGCGCAGGCTGAGCAGAGTGTGTGTGATGGGAGTTACCAGGCGGCCTTAACCTACTCAGAAATGCTTCAGGTCCTCAGGAAAACAAGAGGATGCCCCTCCCCAATATGAGTACATACAAATAATATGGACTTCTTCTCAGCCTCAGATTCTCTGACCACACTCTAACCATTTTCTTCTTCCTGCACTACTACCCATATGGTTGTTGTTGTTGTTGTTTTTTAATGCTTCCTTTTCTTGGACATGGATAATAAACCCCCCACTCAGGTCGTTTCCCACACTCCTTGTTTTTTCCAAGCACACCTGCTCCTAACTGGATCCTATTTATGCTAATACTCCGCCATCTCTTCAGCTACAGTGTATCTATTGTCTTTCAGCCTCACTGCCTGTCTAACAATGCCTCCTCACCCCCTAAGTTTACTTGTTCAGACCTGAGGTGGGGTACCACTATCAACTCCATCCTCTGAGTCCGGACCGGAACTGCTCTCTACCAGCGTCAGGCTGAGAGGCTTGGACTGTCGGTGGCCCATGGAAGCATGATTATCAGCTCCATTATAGCAACTCCCCATGCTCCACCCACCTTCCGGCAACCCCCTCAGAGGCCTGCACACATTCTGAGTGCTACCGACTCGCCAGCACTACGCTGTATAAACAGGAGAGTTCTTTGTTCTTGAGGAGTTTGCACAGAATCAGGCTGCATTTCTCCACTCTTTTACTACTAATATAAAGTGCAGAGAAAGTATTGGGGGGGGGGGAGCAGGAAATACACCTTCGTGGGCTATGCATGACAGTCAGTGAGGAGTCCCCAACAGCAAACTGCTTCAGACAGCAGCATGCCAACCCCCCCCCGCATCCAAAGCTACTTTTGCCCACTTGCCACGCACTCTTGCCTTCCTGTGCACGTCATATACTTGGGTAGCACATTACAAGTTACAACGCCCTTCACATATTGTGATCTGTGTTTGATTCTGAAGACGATTTCCTGTTGCTGTGGTCTCCTCTCTGAAGCATTACCTGAGGTGGTTGGCTCATCCTTTTCTTGTGGTTCCTGTGTGTGTGTGTGTGTGTGTGTGTGTGTGTGTGTGTGTGTGTGTGTTTAAGCTCATGTCTCCCATAGACAAAGCCCCAGTGATAGCCTGCCAGTGATTGCTTGCCAGGTCTTAGGCTGTGGGAGAAAGGGTTCCAAGTTGGCGGGCTGTGAAGGGGATATGCTCTGATCATCCTGGACACCCTCCCTTCCCTTACCCCTGCCCCAACTTCCTGAATTCAGGTGAATATTCTCTTTTAAACAAATAATTTAAGAGTACTACATCAAACCAGTTTTTTGAGCGGATGCTAATTCCTCTGTGAGGGCAGCTTTCCTTGCCTATTTCTATCCAGCACCAGGGCTGGCTCTAAGTCATGATGGAGCCTCCATATAGCTCCATGCTTGCCATGTGTTTTTACCTCTTCCTGGAATGCTTCCCCCCGCCCCCCGCTCTTTCTCTCTCATCCACTGGGTTAACTCCCACTCATCTTCAAAATTTAGCTCAAGCAACACCTTTTTTTTTAATCCTACACGTATGCCCCCCACCCATGCACATTCTCCCTGCATCCTCACAGGCTGAGATTCCATTTGTTCATCCTACTAACAGCTATTAGCACTTGAGGTGTGCCTAACACATAGTAGGCTGCACACAGGCGCGCACACACACATGTTTATAGGCTCAATAAGCAAGTGAGTGGTAATAGCCAAAGTGTAATAACTGCATAAGCGAAGCTTTGCAAATCTGTGCTTTGGGGACCTAGGCAGAAAACAGGGAGTGTCTCTCCATTTTGCTGGAGGAATTCACTTGCTGAGTGCAGCAGCCACACCAGCCAATCACTGCCAGTGTGATGCTCCTTAACTGTTGCTCTGCTTCTGTGGGAAGAAGTCAGAGCTGTAGCTTTTAATGAAGACAGCCCGATCCCCCAGAGGCTGAGGATCATGCCATCGTTTTGTTCTTGTGTATATTAAAGCCTGTGAGCTCTCAGTGAGTGCTGAGGAACAGCAGGGAGCCCTCCTGCCTTAGCCCAGAGCTGAAGCCAGGAGGACAGTCTCACCCAGTCTTCAGCCTGTCTGTCTGCTTTTTAGAAACTCCAGGGGGTGGGGGGGGACCTCTCTGCAGTCTGGGTGAGTGACAGTCCTCCTCCCAGATAAGTGGAAGTGGACAGAAGGAGATGAGGCGGGAGACCTTTGGGGTCTACAGACAGCATTCTGTAAGTTACTGCTAGGAGGCAGCTAGAAGTGACTCCAAGGACACACTGAGAGAGAGCAGGCAGCAGGGCAACTGGACCTTGGGTTGCCTCAGAGACCTGCAGAGGGTAAGGGAATTCTTCATGATGACTTTTACTTAAGTTCTTTAGGCTGATTCTGCGGTTCTGAGCTGGGGGCAGTGGGGAGGGGGGCTCTGAGCCACATGCTCTGAGTCAGTGGTTCTCAACCTGTGGGTCATGACTCTCTGGGAGGCATCAGGTGACCCTTTCACAGGGGTCACCTGTACGTCAGATATCATGTACGGCAGATGTTTACATTATGACTCGTAGCCGTAGCCGAACTGCAGCGATGAAGCAGCAACGAAAGTGATTGTATGCTTGGGGTCACCACATTATGAGGAACGGCATGAAAGGACCAAAGCCAGAGGAGGGTTGAGGACCACTGCTCTAAGCTGAGGAGGCAGCGCTCATGTGATAGGATGCGTTGACACTATAGTTTCTAGAACTGAGCTCCAGAGGCTTATCCTGACCAGATTTGTGGTCAGCTTTGCTTTATGTTTTGTTTTCAGGGGTGTGTGTGTGTGTGTGTGTGTGTGTGTGTGTGTGTGTGTCAAGTGCTCTACCACTGAGCCTCACACCCAGCCTTCACTTCCATTTTTGAGACTGAATTTTGCTAAGTTTCCCAGGCTAACCTTGAACTCACGTCACAGACCAGTCTGGCTTTGAACTTGCGGTCCCTCTGCCTCAGAGTCCTGAGCAGCTGGGATTACAGGCCTGCATAAGGAGTACCAGCCTCTGGCTAACATTAGTGAAAAGAAAATTTACTGACATCACGTCTGTGATAAACTTATTTTGCCCAGTCATCTCTGCAACATTCATGTTTTGTGTAAGACACAGGGAGCCAACTATATTTTCCTACCCTTTGTTTTCATTTCTTTTTCCATAAACTCAACTCATTTGTTTATATCTATCTATCTGTCGATCTATCTATCTGTCTGTCTGTCTATCTGTCCATCCATCTGTCTGTCCAATTGACTGTATATCTATCTATATAGCTCCTTCCTTCCCTCCCTCTGTACACCAGGCTGGCCTCGAACTCACAGTGATCCTCCTGCTTCAGCCTCTCATATGCTGGGATTGCAGGCGTGCGCAACTATATTCAACTCTCAAGCATTCCTTAGTCCTCTTCTTCCCACATTGTTTTTGTTGTTGTTGTTTTCCTGCCTAGAAAAGTCCTCATAACCTCCAGAAAACCCTTTTTAATTGTTCCTGAGCATCCACACAGCTGCCTTTGCTATACAAAGGCTCAGGCCCCAGTGAGTAAATGTATTTCACGTCAGCACGCTGAGTAAGGAAAGCCCTGCCTGATAGAGGCTGCTCCCTAGCCTCTCCACAGCCACAGCCTTTATAGAGTGCCTGGGGAGAGGGTTTCCCCGCTGCCTTCGCCTTCCTTATGTCTTCACCAGCTCCTGCCACTGAGCCAAACCTCTCCACTCCCACTACTCTGCCCTTATAAGTAATCCCGTTGCATTCTAAGTAGGTGCTCTGCAAAGAATGGGTGTGTCTTGCGCACACATGCTAAGCTGCCCACATATTTGCTCTTGCCTGACAAATACGTTGCAACAGCCTTCTCTCACTGAAGGAACGATTCTGATCACCACCACTGCCACTTCCGTTCCTCCCGGCTCACACAGGCAGGTAGCTGTCCCTGCCCACCCTGTTAACTCCCGCCGCCACCTGCTCCTATCCCTAAGGTTTTCTTCAAGCCTTTCCTGTCTAC
Source organism: Acomys percivali (assembly GCA_907169655.1). NCBI lineage: Eukaryota > Metazoa > Chordata > Mammalia > Rodentia > Muridae > Acomys > Acomys percivali. The sequence goes on along the minus strand of OU015743.1, from coordinate 91,521,359 downwards.
CACAGAGTCTTGACAGTCACATCATTCTTGAGACAGCACTTTCCTATCCTCTTTTCATTCTTGGAGAAAAAAAAAAAAAAAAGGATCCACCCACCAGCAAAAGAAGTAGTCATTAACAGTAATTCGTGGGATCTTTGCAGCTTCACTCCCTTTTAAGTTGCTCTTCTGCCTAGGACCTTCTCCCAGCACAGGAGAGGCCAGGCCTTCCCGCTGGGAGCTCCTCTTACCCATCAGTAATCAGTGCCACTTGTTTCTCCAGGCATTAGAGCTGATTGTGTTAATTTCCCAACCACCACAGGTGCCGTCTCAGCTATTCTAGCACACTCGCTTTTAATCAAGGTGTCTTCTGTAGCCTCCGGCATGCATCAGGAGACGTAGCCTTGTTCTTAAGGCTTAAGTCTGTTGTGCCCTCACAGCATATAATCAAATAATCACCATGTCATTTCAAAATGATGAAAAACATGGACAAACAAACAAACAAAAAAAAATGGCTTGAGGTCTTCTTTGGATCTTAATGGCTTCACGTTAATGGTTCTATGTCCCCCTTTTTTTTTTTTTTGCCTTGGAGACATAAAGTGATCTAGAAAAATGAATCATCTCAAGCAAAAGGAATAGCCGTGCTCAAAGAAACTGCGTTGTTTGCTTTTTTTTACATTTGGTTATTTTGATAGAGTGTGTCAGCTTCTGTCTTCATGGAAGTTCCCCCAAGAAGCACTGTAGTGTAGTCTGGTTACCAGTGGAGCTATCTTGGCATCTTCACAGAGAGTGAGTGGTCTCTTAACACCCATCGGTGGGTGGAAACAGAGGTGCAGCGCTGGGAGGTGCCTGTGGCCCTGGCGCCACCGCACTGATGCCAAGTCACACTTCACCTGTAGGCCGATGCTCCTACCGGCTGAGTTTGTTCAGTATCCCTCATTATGCCATCAGAAGATGCCCAAAGCCAAGTGCACACACTGCCTCTCTCCCGGGGAATCAGTCTTGGAAAGTGGTTTTATATGTTCAGGATCTCCAAATAAATGTTCCCAACTATGGTTCTGCCCATACCTTCCAATAAGCACAACGGTCTCACCACTGTTCTCTAAGACTTCCAACATAACTTCTAAGAAAGAGCTGGTGCATCCCCTATAGCCCAGGAGCCATGGGTATACTGCCAGTCTGTTATACAGACTGAAAAAAAAAAAAAAAAGGATGGATGGATAGCTTTTACTATTTAAGTGTGTATTATACTTATTATGTACTTCAACCTGCTCATTTGTCTCCTGGAGTTTTTGACATAGACTCTCCCTGCCCTCCTAATATGGTTAATTCACCATTTGAGAACCATTGCTCTTATCTTCGGGTTTCAAAAAATTAAATTGATTTTCCTTTTTTATAGCTTGTCTATTAAGTTATTCTATGGTTTTCCTATTAAAATTGTTTCTACTCTCTTTCCATTTTTTTTTTTTTTTTTTAACGTTTCGGTAAGCAGACCGGACGTGGTGGAAGATGCCTTTAATCTGACTCAGGAGGCAGAATCAGGCGGATAACTTTGAAGTCAAGGGCAGCCTAGAGTTCCAGGTTAGCCAGGGCTACATAGAGAGCCTGTCTCAAGAAAAGGCCTTAATAAGTGTTGTTTTACAATATGCCCACAGTTTTAAAAGACTCTGTTGTGTAGAGTAGGTTTTCTTCTTCCTCCTTTCTTAGTTCATCCCTTTCTTCTTCCTTTTCTCCATCTCTCCTGTCACCATTTCCCCTTTAAATATGCAAATCTATTCTCTTGCAATTCTTGGAGCCATGAGTAGAACACGGCCTCTCTGGACTAACAACATGAAGGTATCCATCCACTTTCTGCATCACACTCTGTAGGCTCCAAGGCCACACCCGCTTCCGTGCCCTTTCCAGCTTCTCAAATCCACCCACATTACTTGGCTCATGCTTGTGCTCTCTCTCTCTCTCTTGCCCCCCTCCTTCCACGCCAACTGTGTCTTTCACATCTTTCCCATCCCACACTAGGCTTGCTTTGGTCAGTCTGTCTCTAGTAGACCTCCCACCCACACAGACTGTTAGAAGTCACAGCAGTCAAGAGAGAGTGATCCTCACATCACTGTGTTAATACGCAGCCATCTCCAGAGCAAAAGGAAGAGATGGCAGAATGCCTGAATAGCAATCACAAAGCCCCAGGTTCAATCCCAGCACTGCTGAAGAAAAAGAATTCTTTAATAACAATATTTGCAGGGCAGTGATGGCGCACACCTTTAATCCCAGCACTTGGGAAGCAGAGGCAGGTGGATCTCTGTGAGGCTAGCCTCGTCCACAGAGTGAGTTCCAGAATAGCCAGGGCTACACAGAGAGAGCCTGTCTCAAAACAAAACAAAACAAAGTAATGAATTGAACAAAATGTCTCAAAAGACATTTACATGGAAAAATAAAGACATAAAAGAACTGTTTACCATGCTTAGTCACCAGGAAAATACACATCTAATGTGCATGGAGATTCACCTCACCCCAGTCAGAATGGCTGTCTCCGTGAAAACAAACAATAAATGCTGCCACAGCTGTTGGGTTATTAGTCCAGTCTCTATGGAAATAAGCATAGAGGGTCCTAAAAAAAAAAAAAACCTAACTAAAATAAGGTTGCCATATTGTTCACTCCTGGGTTACATGCATGAAGGAATCTAAATTAGAATACACCAGAGATAAATAAACCAAATATAGTGAAATATGTCTGTAATCCCAGGCAAGCTACAGTAGGAAGGCTTCAACACCCAGGCCAGCCTTGGAGATACAGGTAGGTAGGTAGACAGACAGACAGACAGACAGACAGATAGATAGATGATAGTTACAGGCCAGCCTGGGCTACACAGAGACTCTGTCTCAAAACAAACAACTGTAAAGTAGAGATAGCTGCACACCAATTATTGTTGTTGTTTTATTTGTTTTGAGACAGGTCTCATTATTAGCCCTGGCTGGAGCACCTATGTAGTCCAGGCTGGCCTCAAACTCACCGGGAGCCTCTGCCTCCCGAGTGCTGGGATTACAGAGTGCGCACCACCATGCCCAGCCACACAGTGGTAGAGCTAAGAGACGCCCAGCCACAGGGGAGTGGGAAGTGACAGTGTGGATGCGTATACAGTGGGGTTTTACCCAGCCGTCGGCAGAGGGAACCACCTGCAGGAAGATGAGCAGCACTGGAGGCCATCGAGTTAAGCAAAATAGACAGACTCAGACAAATACCTCACATTTTCTCTCATATGCAGAATGTGGACTTTTATAAGAGATATGAAAGTAGAAAGGGGGGTTATTTACAAAGAAGAGGTGAGCAACGGGAGATGGAATGAGAAAAGGCAATTGAGAGTATATATGCTCAAAGTATATTCTATTACACGCATGAAAAACCATAATGGAGTGCTCGCTTCGGTAGCACATATACTAAAATTGGAACGATACAGAGAAGATTAGCATGGCTCCTGCACAAGGATGAAAAATCATAATGGAATCCATTATTTTGTACAATTAATAGACCACTAATTTGTTTGGGTTTTTTGTTTTTGTTTGTTTGTTTATTTTTCGAGACAAGGTTTCTCTGTGTAGCGTTGGCTGTCCTAGACTCACTTTATAGACCAGGATGGCCTTGAACTCACAGCGATCTGCCTGTCTCTGCCTCTCAAGTGCTGGAATTAAAGGCGTGCTCCACCGCGCCCCACTAAAAACACTTTTAAAATAGGGATGGGTACCTGGCTTAGTGGTAGGAAGCTTACCTAGTGTTCCTGAGGTGCTAGGGTCCATCTTCATCACTGCAAAATATAAGTAAATGCACTCTGGGGGCTGGAGAGATGGCTCAGAGGTTAAGAGCACTAATTGCTCTTCCAGAGGTTCTGAGTTCAATTCCCAGCAACCACATGGTGGCTCACAGCCATCTATAATGTGATCTGGTGCCCTCTTCTGGCCTGCAGGTGTACATGCAGGCAGAGCAACGTATACATAATAAATAAATATATAAATAAATCTTAAAAAAAAAAAGAGAAAAACATTGCACTCAGTATATCAGGAAAACAGTAGACCTGGACTATATAATTGCTTATATTGAAAATGGCAGTGATGGGGGGGCACTGAAGAGATGGCTCAGTGGTTAAGAACACTGGCTATCTCCAGGGGACAGGGGTTTCATTCCTAGCACTCACACTGGTGGGGCTGACAACTGACTGTAACTCCAGTTCCCGGGGGACCTGATGCCTTCTTCCGGTCTCTATGGGCAATGCATAGATAGTACACATGCAGACATGCAGACACAACACATATACACATAAAATAAAAAATAAATAAATATTCTTTACAAAGAAGCAAAATCAACAGGGAAGAGCTGTGTCAATTTGGCATTCCCCACCCACTTGCTGTATCTCAGGGACTTGCCTTCCTGTCTAACACAGAGAGCACAGCTGATGCCCGTGAGGCATCTGGGCTGTGCTGGGGTCACAGGCCCACTGAGAACCCATAGTCTAACTTTAACGCACACTGCCCTCTACAGTAGGCCCTGGCTACCCTCATTAAGTTATTGGGGCTTGTAAAAGAACATGAATGTTCTAATGCCTAAGAGTATATGCTCCAAACACAGGCTTTAACAGATAGTCTGAAGCGATAAAATATCTCAAACTAAAGTTAGCTGCCAACTCAGGGAAGGGGGAGAGGGAGGGGAAATGGAAAATACAGAATAGAAAATGTAAAGACTACATCCATCCATCTTTAAACCTTAGGGCCTGGACTAGTTTCTTTCCTATTGCTGCGGTAAGTTTACCGTGACCAAGAAAACTTATGAAAGAGAGGGTTTAACTGAGCTTACGGTTTCAGAGGGCTAAAGTCTGTGGTGGCGGCATGGCGACAGGTGGTGGCTGGAGAAGCAGCCGAGAGCCCCCACATTTGGGTTCACAAGCAGAAGGCAGAGAGAGGTAACAGGGAACGAATGGGCAAATCTTTTGAAAGCCCGAAGCCCCGCCCCCAGTGACAGGCCTCTTCTGTCAAGGCCATGCCTCCTGATCCTTCCCAAACAGCTCCGCTAGCTGGGAACCAAGTACTCAAACCTACGAGCCTGTGGGAGCCATTCTCACTCAAACACCCCACTCACTAATAGGGTTGCTTATTTGGGACATCTCTCCACAGCAACACTGTTGCAGCCCAACAGTTTTCATGCTCTTGAGTCGTCCTTATCCTGTGTTATTAATACTTTTTCCTTTTTAATATTAGAAACAAAAAAAAAAGAGAAAACCTTAGTCTTTTAAATTTTGGTTTTTGTTATTTTTATTTACTTGCATGGGTGATCAGTATGTGCCTGTAAGTGCAGGTGCCTGTGGAGGCCAGAGGACATGTGATTCCCTGGAGCATGTGCAGTTAGAGGTAGTTGTGAACTGTGACACGTGGGTGCTGAGAATCAAGCTGGGGTCCTTTGCAAGAGTGATGTGAGCTTTTAACTGCTGAGATGTCTCTCCTACCCTTATGTTATTTTCAGTTGGAAGGAAAAAAGTATTTTTAATCGGAGTTTACTGTGAGGGCCTGGAGAGCTGGCACAGTCGTTAGGAACTTTGGGTGTCACCCTGGGAGCCATCCGCCTTGTTTTTTGAGACAGCGTCTCTCACCGGAACATGGGACTTGTGGACCAGGCCAGATTTGCTGCGGTCAGATTTGTCTCTGGTGTCACTAAGCTGAGACCACATCTACACCATCACACCTGGCTCTTCCTGTGGTGCTGGGAATCCAACTCAAGAATCAAACCCCTGGCCTCTGAAGAGCAGCATTTTACAGACTGAACCTCCTCCCCCCAGCCTTTGCTTTCTTTTGTTTGGGGTTTGTTTTTTTGAGACAATGTCTTACTTTGTAGCCCAGGCTGGCCCTGAGCTCACAGCAGTCATCTTGCCTCAGCTGCCAGAGTACTAGAATTGCAGGCATAAGATACCATGTCTGGCCTTGAAAATGTTTATTAACATCTGTTATGTTTCAGATACCTCACTAGGGTGGAGGTAGGTATTGTGCAGGGAAAAACAGGCAGAGGAAGCTGACATTGATCAGCTAATCATCGCATTCACCATGGATGAGGAAAGTAAGTGCTCTAGAGCAGAGCACGTGGCTCCGAGAGCACTCCAGTCTAGAGCAGAGCACTCCAGTCTAGAGCAGAGAGTACAGCTCAGAAAGCACTCCAG
>OU015743.1:91486323-91515182 GCA_907169655.1 Acomys percivali | reverse complement strand
TCTAGAGCAGAGAACAGAGCTCTGGGAGCACTCCAGTCTAGAGCAGATAGCGTTGCTCTGGAAACACTCCAGTCTAGAGTAGAGAGCATGGCTTCAGGAGCACTCCAGTCTAGAGTAGACGTGCAGCTCAGGGAGCACTCCAGTCTAGTTCAGAGAGCGCAGCTCAGGAAGCACTCCAGTCTAGAGCAGATAGCGGTGCTCTGGAAGCACTCCAGTCCAGAGCAGAGAGCACGGCTCTGGGAGCACTCCAGTCTAGAGCAGAGAACATCGCTCTGGAAGCATTCCAGTCTAGAGTAGAGAGCATGGCTCCAGGAGCACTCCAGTCTGGAGCAGAGAGTGTGGCTCTGGAAGCACTCCAGTCTAGAGCAGAGAGCATAGCTCCAGGAGCACTCCAGTCTAGATGAGAGAGTGCAGCTCCAAGAGCACTCCAGTCTAGAGCAGAGAGCGCAGCTCAGGGAGCGAGGGAGCACTCAGGTCTAGAGCAGAGAGCACGGCCCTGGGAGCACTCCAGTCTAGAGCAGAGAGCGCGGCTCTGGGAGCACTCCAGTCTAGAGCAGAGAGCACAGCTCAGGGAGCCAGGGAGCACCCCAGTCTAGAGCAGACAGCATGGCTCCAGGAGCACCCCAGTCTAGAGCATAGAGCAGAGCTCTGGGAGCACTCCAGTCCAGAGCAGAGAGCATGGCTCTGGGAACACTCCAATCTAGAACAGAGCACGCAGCTCAGGGAGCACTGCAGTCTAGAGCAGAGCACACAGCTCTGGGAGCACTCCAGTCTAGAGTAGAGAGTGTGGCTCTGGGAGCCCTCCAGTCTAGAACAGAGAGTACAGCTCCAGGAGCACTCCAGTCTGGAACAGAAAGTGTAGCTCTGGGAGCACACCAGTCTAGAGTAGGGAGCGTGGCTCAGGGAGCACTCAGGTCCAGAGCGGAAAGCATAACTCCAGGAGCACCCCAGTCTAGAGCAGAGAGCATGGCTCTAGAAACACCCCAATCTAGAGCAGAGAGCGTGGCTCTGGGAGCACTCCAATCTAGAGCAGAGAGTGTGGCTCCAGGAGCACCCAGTCTAGAGCAGAGAGTGTGGCTCTGGGAGCACCCCAGTCTAGAGCAGAGAGCATGGCTCCAGGAACACTCCAGTCTAGAGTAGATGTGCAGCTCAGGGAGCACTCCAGTCTAGTTCAGAGAGCGCAGCTCAGGAAGCACTCCAGTCTAGAGCAGATAGGAGTGCTCTGGGAGCACTCCAGTCTAGAGCAGAGAACATCGCTCTGGAAGCACTCCAGTCTAGAGTAGAGAGCATGGCTCCAGGAGCACTCCAGTCTGGAGCAGAGAGTGTGGCTCTGGAAGCACTCCAGTCTAGAGCAGAGAACATCGCTCTGGAAGCACTCCAGTCTAGTTCAGAGAGTGCAGCTCAGGAAGCACTCCAGTCTAGAGCAGAGAGCGCAACTCCAGGAGCACTCCAGTCTAGAGCAGAGAGCGCAGCTCAGGGATCCAAGGAGCACTCCAGTCTAGAGCAGAGAGTGTGGCTCTGGGAGCACTCCAGTCTAGAGCAGAGAGCGCAGCTCAGGGAGCACTCCAGTCTAGAGCAGAGAGTGCAGCTCCAGGAGCACTCCAGGCTAGTTCAGAGAGTACAGCTCAGGGAGCACTCCAGTCTAGAGCAGAGAGCACAGCTCAGGGAGCCAGGGAGCACTCCAGTCTAGAGAGAGCGCAGCTCAGGGAGCACTCCAGTCCAGAGCAGAGAGCATGGCTCCGGAAGCATTCCAGTCTAGACTCTGCAGTGATTTCCCCAAAGAAATGATAATTAAGCAAGAGTAGTCAGTATTTGGGGAGCTCATGGTTCCTATTAATAAGAAAGCATGTGAAATAAAGACTGAGTAGGGCTAGTAGAGCTTGGAACACAGACAGTACGAGGCAAGTCTGAGTATATGGCACCTGTAAGCCATGGGAAAGGTACAGATCTGAGGGATTCTGTCCTACAAGCTGCAGAGAACCTCTGGCAACATTCCTGCCACTGTAGGTGTTCCTGGGTGTCCCAGGGACTTCCTTAAATCGACATGCACAGAGTCCAGTGGTTCCTCATCATCGTCTCCAACTCCCTGGCTGGTACTGCCATTCTTCTAGACTATTTAAAACTGCCCTCTGCCATATTATCCTTGAGCCAGTTAGTTACCAGTTTATTCTTAAAATTCCCTAATTCTATTTCCATGGCGACAAATGCACTCAGTGTCATACCTGCGCTTGCTTCTGTTTAAACCCTCAACATCTGACCTGGGCTAGTATAGTATCTTCTGACTGTCTCTACCTTGCCTTTCACCCACTGTCGCCTCTTCCCCAAAATAAACTGAACATAGCTTCTCACGCATGCCCCCCAAAGGTCCACTGTGACCTGAAAATGTGGTCTCGCATTTAAAAAAAAATCCTTAAAAATAGCCTGATGCGATGTAGTTTGTACCATAAAATTTACTCATTTACAGTGTAGCACTAGATTATTTTTTTTAGCATTGTGCACAGTTATGCAATCACCACAAAACTTCACCATTAGAGCATCTTTGTTGCCCCCAAAATAAGGCCATACCCATGAGCAGCCACACCCATCCATAGCCTCTCCACAGACTCAGGGAAGCACAAATCTATTTTATTTCCCTAGATTTACTGGACACTTCACACAAACAGAGCTCCTATATGAATATTCCTTTCTAGGCTCTTCCATGTCTAGTGTGTGCCAATGCTTCGTTTTTGTGAGAGAAGGCTGTTCCCCTGTGTGGATAGGTGGCATCTGCCTCTCTGGTTCCAGCCATCGCTAACTAGTCCTGAAGTTCTGCTTACTTCTTTGCAGTCTGGTGTTTAGAAGCTTGAGTGATGCGGTGCTGTTCCATCGGCATGTCTGTGATGAGGGCTGAGTGCCTTGAGCATGGTACTGTTCAGCAAGCCGTGATTAGAGCATGCTGAGGGCATGGTTAAAATGGACTGTGCTCTGCTTACTTTGAACACGCATTCCCCAGGCAGCTTCCGCTGAGCTCTCAGAGTAGGAAGGCGTAGACCAGCTTTGCAGTGTGCCGTGTCATGCCCTTACTTTCCCCCTCTTTACTGCCGTCCTGCAGAGGAGGGCAGGGGTAGTGTTTCTTTTTGCCTTGTGAAAACTTACGCAGTGTAGAGCAAAGGTGAGTGTGTGAGCGTGATGTTAATAAAGTCTTAGAAGAGCGACGGTACCTGGTGAAGGCCTTGAATAGGCTCATCATCCAAGAGACCCACAAGGGGACCGAGGGGTGTTTGTGACCTTGACCACATACACAGAGGCGAAGAGTTTCCTGGCTGCCTGATTCAGGAGTCTTCTAAAAATAGGAATCCATTCACACCGGCTGGAAAGTCAGCCGGCACTCAATGAGGCCTGACCCTGGGTGGATGATCCACAGTACTTACTGGAGGGACTTTCTTTCAATCGGAAAACCTGAAATGTGTCACATCTCCTTTTAAGGGAGAGGGAAACTTGAGATCTGGAGTTCCAGCCTCAAAGTAGCAGAGACCTGACGCCACTGAGCTAGGTCAGCTCTCAAGTACCAAGGAAGACAGATACCACTTCATATATACACAGTTTGCTCTAAGTAACTAGGCACCATTTAACCCTCTCTTTTTCTTTCTTGTATGTGATGTGTGTGTGTGTGTGTGTGTGTGTTTGTGTATCTGGATATGTGTGTCTGGGTGCGCATATGTGTCTGTATATGTCTCTCTCTGTCTCCCTTTCTCTTTCTCGGTCTCTGTCTCTCCCTGTCTCTGTGTCTGTGTGTGTGCATGTGTGTCTGTATGTGTCTATCTCTCTGTGTCTCTGTCTCTGTCTCTGTCTCTGTCTCTCTCTCTCTCTCTCTGTGTGTGTGTGTGTGTGTGTGTGTGTGTTTGTGTGTGTGTGTGCATGTTTTGCTGAGGTCAAACCCAGGTCTTTTTGCATGTGGCACAAGCTCCCTACTGCGGAGCTGTATCACCAGCCCAACTTAATTTCCTTATGTCACCCTCATAACAAGCCCTGTGCAGTGTGCTGAACAGATAACCCCCCCCCATCCCCAGAATCAGCTGCCAGTCAGGAGCAGAACCGGGGTCTTCTGGCTTCTTGATGTGTGCTCTTCCCAGCATGCTTTGTTGCTAGGAGCTGGGAATCGGTCCCTGCTTTCTCCATGACTGGAAAGAACTGCTTTCGTCCACAGAGCCATGGGGGTGTTGATGTCCAAGCGGCAGACGGTAGAGCAGGTGCAAAAAGTGAGCCTGGCTGTCTCGGCCTTCAAGGATGGGCTACGGGACAGGCCTTCCATCAGACGTGGGGGTGAGCTGCCAGGGTCCCGCCGTGGCACTGTGGAGGGCTCTGTCCAGGAAGTACAGGAGGAGAAAGAAGCCGAGACGAGTGGCCCCGTGGTCCAGGAAGAGAGCAGCATCAACCGTGCAGCCTGGGAGCGGCTCCGAGACGGGCGTGGGGTGGAGCCTGAGGAGTTTGACAGGACCAGCCGGTTCACACCCCCTGCCTTCATCCGCCCCACTCGGAAGCTGGATGACGACAAACCTCCAGACATCTGCCTGGAACCCCGGGAGCCTGTGAGTGTTACCTCAAGGCGGGATTTCCCTGTCTTAGCCTCTGTAAGGATCACACAACAGGATGGCGCGAGGGGTGGGGGTGGGGCGGGGGCGGGGAGCAGGGATGGGGAGGAGTGGGGGGGTGGGGGCGAGGACCAGGGGGGCGGGGGGGAGGAGCTAGGTGTGGTGCAGGTGAGACCCCCAGAGCCAGAAGATGGAGCTGAGTTCCTGTGAGACAGTCTCCTTACAGGATGCTTGCCTTGCCTGTTCAAGTCACTGTGTTCTGTCCCCGGTACCACAAAGGCAAACGATATTTTATATGAATAAAAATACTAGATATATCTTGAATTAGTCATAGTGAAAGGCTTGAGCTTTTGAGTGTTAAGGAATGCTGCCATGGCAGATCTTGCGCCAACCCTATCATCTATGGATTCTCAGCCACAGAGGCTCCTGACCCTTGTAGGAGACATTTGGGAAATTGACAAGTGGGGGGGGGGGGTAAGGTAAGAAAACAATGAGGAGTTTCTACTGGTGTCAAGACAGCTAGGAATGTTAAATGTCTTATAATGCTTGGGACAATCACTCACACAGGTTGCTCTCAATAAAATGCTAATAGCATCCATGCTGAGAAGCCGTCCCATAGCCCTAGGCCGCTAGAAGAGCTTCCTGGTTCTCCTTTACCAGGAAGGATTCGCTCACGCCTTAACTGAGGCTCCAGAGGGCCCCAGGCCCACGCAGGAACCTTGCTCCCTGCACTTTCAAATCCTTTCCACTCCTGCCAGGTTGTCAACGATGAGATGTGTGACATCTGCGAAGTCTGGACGGCTGAGAGCCTCTTCCCCTGCCGAGTCTGCACCAGGGTTTTCCACGACGGTTGCCTGCGCCGCATGGGCTACCTCCAAGGGGACAGTGCTGTGGAGGTGACGGAGACGGCCCACACAGAGATAGGCTGGAGCTGCTACTACTGTGTGAGTCCGGGCTGCAGGGCAGCAGGGAGACTTGGTGGTTCTTCCAGAGACCTAGTCTTAAAAATGATCTAAGGAGTTTTCTAATAATGCATGCAAGGGGCCCAGAGCTAGGTAACTGGGTCTTCGTTGTGAAGTGCACCACATGGCCCTTAAGCATGCCAGTAGCACCTAGGCCCAGGTGTAACACACCAGACCTTGCCAAGCGTGTTCGCAAAGCACTCTCAGTTAATCATGAGAAGAACAGGCCTGACCAATCAAAAGTGCTCCTTCACAAGGCAGAGCTTTCTCTGAGTCTACAGCTGTCTGTCGCTCCTTGTTTTCAGCTGAGAAAGCAACCTGGCATCCCAAACAGCTTGCTTCCAGCAGAGGTAGATTCTGTCAGAGGCAAACATTTAGTCCTGCGGTCCTCACTCACCTGCTGCCCGTTAGAGCCCTTTGTTTTCATCTCTGCAGTGACCGTTATGTGAGTTGAATAGCAAAGCTGCATTGATTCAGGACTTTGCCTTCCAAAAAAAATTTTTTTAAAGATTTATTTATTTATTATGTATAATGTTTTGTGCCTGCATGTACATCTGATGGCCAGAAGAGGGCACCAGATCTCATTACAGATGGTTGTGAGCCACCACGTGGTTTCCGGGAATTGAACTCAGGACCTTTGGAAGAGCATCCAGTGCTCTCAACTTCTGAGCCATCTCTCCAGAGCGCAGCCCCTCCCCCCTGCCCTCTGTGCCTTCCAAGTTTTAACGGCAGAAGGAATCTAAGGCATCTGTTGAAAGCCAGATTCATAGCCACTTACACCGCCACACCTGTGTAGGATCCTGTCTTCCCTTCCTGCTGTGCTGTCCTGCAGATGTCTTCATTGCTCCTCTGATTCCGCAGAAGGAGCAGCTGGTGGCCATCTTCGTCCCGCTGTCGGTGGAAAGCAGACGGGTGCTACTTTCTGACTCTTTGTCTGTGGCTAGTCCACAAAATGAAATCTGGAAGTCACTGAAACAGTTTTCCTCTAGAGTATACCACAGAAGACCCTGCTCTGCAATCTTTGCCTCCCTCCCCTCCCCCCTCCAATCTTTGTATACACTTACTTTTTCACTTACAGCGGCCTTGCTTGCCGGTGTGCTGCCAGCACAGGCCTGGGTCACCCCAGGTCTCTTTGCTATCTCCCAGGACCAGTCTGTTTCCTTTCCAGCTCTGCTAGGGCACTGCTGTCCCACCACCACCACATCCACGTGCTTTTTACAAAGCCTCCCCCTGGGCTCATCTCTCTCTTCCCCCTGCACTCACGTCTTAAGAGTATTTCCCTGTCTCCTGACCTTTCCATTCCTCGGGGTGACCCCTACCTTCAGCACTTTGCTGAACTGGCTTGTACTGAGGTCACCGATGAGCCAATTGTCCAACCCAGTGGCCTTTTCTCGGGTGTCTTCTTAGTCAGCCTTTCTGAATGAAATACTTAACATTTCCTTATTCCCTCCCCTTTCTCTTGACATTTAAGTATTTTCTAGAATTCCATACACTGTATGGAAACTAGAGAGGATGTTTACACATGATAAAGTCCCACCACCTGTATATTGCCACTGTTAGCACCACCTCCTATATCACGGTGCAGTCTTTGCTTGGTATCCAGGACTTCCGGTCCCTTCCAGCCTCCTTTGGCCATTCTCTCTCAACACCCTTGGTTTGCTTTGATTCTAAATGCTGACTGCCGTTGTGTGGTCACTGTATGTACTGTCTTTGAGTGTAGCGCAGAGTCTTTTGCTCTACAACCCTATAACTATCTAAGCATTAATGATTCCTGTATCGGTGCCCAGGCTTAAGTGTCCTGTCCCAAGGGCTTCTCTCTCTTGATGCTCACCAGGACTTCCTGCTCACAATGCCCCCAAATGAGGTCATCTTTCTGCCTAAACCTGCTCTTTATCCATTTCTTACTTCTGTGAATAGCAGCATCACTCACCAATATCCTGGCCCCAACTCTTCCCTTCCTCATCCCTCGCAGCTGGTAAATCACCAGGCTCAGACATCAGGCTCAACTCTGACCTCTCTCACCTGTTTTCCCTTCCCTGTTCTCCTGTGTGGGTTTAGCACCCCCCGCCCTTTTCCTTAGCTGTACAACAGCTACCCAGCTGTTCTCCGTACCACCAGATTTTGCTTCCCTCATCCATTTTCCCATAGCAGACATCTGACCACCATTCCGTCTCCCCATCGTTCTTACAATATAAGGCCTGAGGTTAGGGGCTCAGTGAAGGCCGCCTGAGAGGCTCCCCAGTTCCTCATCTACTTCTGTTTCTCTGACTCCCTTCACACTCACATGTGGCAGCCACACCAAGTATCAAGCGTCACTGTGTCCAGCACACGCCAGGCACTCAGTGGGGGCTTACTGAGGATCCTCTGTGAAACTCATGGATGAGTGAGTACTCAGGGGAAGACCTGCGTCTGCTCTTGGCTGATATTTTAGGAGGAAAAGAGCCTTCCATAGTTTGAAGACTGCATGGTAACACTAATCAAAATTAAGATCTCAGTGCTTTTTCATCATTAAGACTTCTATGACCCCAGAAAAATTCATTTTGTTCAGAAAAATTCATTCGGTTTGTTCATTTCAAAACCACTCTAGAGCCATTTGAAGCTGCCCAACACACTAGAAGCAGGGCCATTTGTTTGTTTGTTTGTTTATAAGTAAAGCGTGCTTTGAGCACAGCCTAACACAAAGTCAGGCTGGGACATCCCTAGGTCAGCTCACAGGCTGTATCTAATAAGGGACCGAGCCAGAGTCAGGACATCTGTATTCTAGGAGGATTCGTCCCCCAAATCAGGCGGCTCTGAGCAGATTCTCCCTCTTTCTGTGGCCTGGGCAGTGGCTGGGAGGGGGGAGCGGGGGTCCTGGGTGGAGAGGCTGTTCCCACTCCTCTTGACCCTGGCTTTTCATCCGTTACCGGGCTGTATGGCCGCTAACCCGCAGGCACGTTTGCTTGCAGGACAACCTTAACCTGTTGCTTACTGAGGAGGAGATGTACAGCCTCATGGAGACCTTTCAGCGGTGTAAAGTCATCCCTGGTAAGGCCGGCCACACTGCTGAGGAGCCAGACATGTTCCCTTTCCTCCTTCCAGAGGCGGGGCGGAGGAGAGGGGTGAGGGCAAAGAGAGGATTCTGGGATTGGGGGACTAGGGGTGAATGAGTACTTGTTCTTGCCTTCTTGGGCCGTCAGAGGCACCCCGCTTCCGCCACAGCGCCCCTGAGCTCCCCTGGCTGTGGGGCCACTGAGGGTGCCTTAGAGGTGAGTGAAGGTATCCAAGGCTGCGGAATGGTGGGCATGGCCAGCAAGGGTGTCTCCCTCCCACAGATTGCTCCCTGACACTGGAGGACTTTGTGCGCTACCGTCACCAAGCAGCAAAGCGAGGGGACAGCAACAGGGCCCTGAGTGACGAGCAAGAGGAGCAGGCAGCCCGCCAGTTTGCAGCCTTGGACCCCGAACATCGAGGGTATATAGAGTGGTCCGACTTCTTGTCCCACGAATCCCTGCTCCTGCTGCAGCAGCTGCGTCCCCAGGTGAGGAGCAGCAGCAGCAGCAGCAGATGTCCACGGGCGACAGAGGGCTAAGGTGAATGCTGGGCGTCTTAGGGGCGGGGCGAATCAGGTCCACCCAATGTCACATGACCAGTCACCAGGGGCTAAGTAAACTGCTCCCCTGAAAATGTCAGGCTGTCAAAAAGGCTCTGGGGCGGTGGCGAGCACACCTTTAATCCCAGCATTCAGGAGGCAGAGGCAGTCGGATCTTTGTGAGTTCGTTCGAGGCCAGCCTGGTCTACAAAGTGAGTCCAGGACAGTTAAAAAAAAAAAAGACATTAGGTAATGGAAGTGCAATCCCCTGTAGTTTTCATGATATATTTTTTTTTACCTCCAGGACCTTAACTTATCTCTTCTTCCCCAGAACTCTCTATTGAGGCTTCTTACCGTCAAGGAGAGGGAGCGAGCCCGGGCCACCTTCCTGGCACGGGGCAGTGGGAGCAGCATCACTGAGGCAGAATGCCACCATGCCCGCCACTCTTGGTTCTGTAAACGCCTTGCAGACGCTTCTTCTTGCAGCATCAGGTCTGCACCTTACCAGCCCTGCCCCGACTAAGGGCCCTCTCGCCTTTCCCATCTGGAGGTCCTTGGTTGTGGCATGTACTTCTTTGCCCCCTCCTACCGGCAGAAGATCCGCCTGTGACCTAGGGAGAGGACAGCAGTCCCATCGGCAGCATGTTGGGCAGCCTCTGTCCTAAAGTCCGTGCTGCCCCATCTCAGAAAGCCTGGAGGGGCATGGCTAGGTCCATGGGGTCACCAGAGTTGGGAGGAGTCGGGGCCTCTTGCCGCCCCGCCCCTAACCTCGTGTTCTTGTGCCTGGCAGCATCAGCCATGTGGGTCCCATAGCGGACAGCAGCCCGGCTGGCAGCAGTAGCAAGAGTCAGGATAAAGCCCTGCTGCCCCCAGAGCGGGAGTCCAGGTAAGTTGAACCTCCTCTTTGCTGTCTGCAGCCCCCATTGCCATATCGCCCCATGTAAGTAAAGGAGGCGGTACCACTTCCACCCCAGAATAGCAAGTACCTACCCCACAAAACCAGGCTCCGAAGGCACACATTTGACCCCAGGTTTCTGGGGCCAGATGGCTGAGCTGCTAGCTTTGCAGCACAACCAGCCCTTAACCATGTTAGTCATGAGGCAAGCTCCCTTGAGTTTTATCCAGCCCAAGGCAAACTGCCACTGGGACTGGGCCTTACGGGGCCTCAGGCTCGGTACCCAACCTCACAGACCTGTTCTTTCCCCTCTGCAGATCCGTGGACTGGCCCACCTTCCTAAGAGAGAATGTCATCTACATCCTGGCCGCTCGTCCTAACAGTGGAGCAATTCACCTGAAGCCCCCAGGATAGTGTGGGACGGAGACACGCTCAGTTCCGGGACGGTGGCAATCCTCTTCTTCCTTCCCTTTCTCTTTCCTTCACCAACCTCTGGCACTGAGACTCACGGGAATGGGGACACTGCCAACATCTTAATTTGTCATTAAGCTTTATGGCACTGAAGCCACCGTTCCCCTCACAACAGAGGCAGTGTGCGCATTGCCACGCCGAGAAGCCCCGAGGGCTGTGGCATCACCTGCTGCTGGACCACTTCCTCCTGCCCTCACTTCACAAAAACTACCTGCCACCTCATGCACATATGTGTGCACACACACATACCGCCACAAACATGCCTAGGTACCCATGCCTTCAAACTCCTGGTTCTTCTTTTTTTTCCCCCCCTCGATGAAAAAGGACCAAATTCCCTTTGTGAAACCCTTGGTATAGATGAGATGGCCTCTCTCCACTCTTTCTATTGGCCGGTTCTGACTCACTTCCCTTTCGGGAGATGCTGAGAGGCCCCCTGCCCACATCGAAACCCCTTCAGTGATGAGCCACTGTTCTTCAGGAGTGTCTGTATGTCCTTGAGCTGTGCTGTGGTAGGAGAACAGTTAAAAAAATCATCCCGAAGTTTGTACTTAAATTCTAATTCCTCATGATACAAAAGGAAAACTTTTCTTGTGGATTTCTCACTGGGAACAGTGGAGACAGCCTCTCCCAGAGACCCAGAATTCCAGGAACTTTTTAAACCAGGTCATCCATTTTCACAAGTCCTTAGCAGAACAGGAAAACCAAGATGAGATACCTGGTCCCCACTTGTGAAACGGTATCACATGGTCCAAAGCTCTAGGGACCTGAGTTGGGGGCAGATGCCCTGGCAGGAATCACAGCCCTCTGTGTGAGATGCTTCAGCCTAACCGGCTGCCTCGGAGGCCACTGAGGATACAGTCTCTTGGAAAAGAAGAGAGAGCTGAGGCTTTTCCAGCTTCCCAGCCCGACTCAACCACAGACATAGAAACGTGGCGTTATATGGAGGGCAAGCTGGCCTCTTACATAGGCTAGAGGAGCTCTGCAGAGCCCCTAAATGGTCCTGCTGAAAACGAAGAGACAACCAAGGCTTGAGAAGATCTGTATCTCAACTGTCAAGAAGTCCTAGTCACCATCAGAAAAGGGAAAGTTATATCCTTGTCCCTGTGCTGAGATTGCTGCTGCTCCCTGCTGCACACTCCACACCTTCCCTCCTGCTCCCCTGCCCCGGCCTAGGAGCTGGAGCTAGCCTGAGAGGGCTTTGTGGACAAATGGAAAGTGAGCGCCGTGAGTGAACCCAGCCTGGCCTGTAAGCTTTGCTCAGCCCCGTTACCCAATTCTGAAGTTCTCAAGTCCGTACCAGTATATGTGTCAGACCTAAGACCTACGGGTCCAGGTTCTGGACTTCTATTGTCAACAGGACGACTTAGGTGTGGCCTGTCCTGGTGCTGAGCTCCTCCAGAGAGAATTGAGCCACGCCGTGCAGAAGCTTGCATTGTCTCCACGGCACGCACCACATGTGTTAACATGGACGGTTACAGAAGGAGCTTACCGCTTAGTGTGGAGAGGTTCAGGTGACGTGGGCATCTGCAGCCAGGGCCTTGCTCAGAGCCCTGCGAGTTCTCTCTCTGTAGGAACTGCCTGGCTTAGAAGCAGGGTGCCAAGCTTCCTGGAGACAGATTATTTAGGATTGAAACAAAGCAGACATTTTGAAACCCACAGCTTTTTAGAACTATTACTTAAAGCTGGGCATGGTGGTATACACACCCTTAATCCCCAATACTCGAGGGGCAGAGGCAAGTGGAGCTCTGTGAGTTCAAGGCCAGCCTATCTAAATAGCAAGTTCTGGGCCAGCCAGAGTTACACAAGTGTGACTTGGTCACACACACACACACACACACACACACACACACACACACACACACACACCAATGAAGACTCCTGGGGCATGTTCCCAGGACTGATCCGTAAGATGACGACCCTGTTGTTGAATAGACTCAAAAACAAAATGAAGCACAAAGCTCCTGGCTTAAGGACTGCGTCTTTAGCAGCCAGGCCTGGGGTTTTCCACTGAGAAGATTAAAGCGTGTTAAATTGAAGGGCCCTTGCTCACTCTCCCAATGAGTCACCCTCTAGCTCTGTGGCTGCTGGCTGCTGAACCCCACGAGATACTTTGAACAGAGATCGTGTCTGGGCTTTGGGGGTTGGACAGCGTTTTCCTGCTGTGGATGCTAGGAGTCCGCGTCTTGTTCCCTGGTCCTTTACAGATCAAGATGGCGATTCCCAGTTTTGAAGCTGCTTTTTCTTGCTCCTGCAGCGAATGGCAGAAGACCACCACAGCCTGAATCAGGCTGGCTGGGTCCCAAGACTTGCAGAGCCACAGCCCCACAGCTCATCCTCGGCGGGCCCAGGTTTATTTGGGATCACACATGGGACCGCTGGCCTCTTCTCCATAAGTGTCTAGTGCTGTACCAAAGGCAGGGCCCGTTGCTCCGTGCCCCATTGTCACAGAAGCCCATCCCAACCCCACGTCCATAACCTCTCTTTGAAGTGGCCTCCCCAAAACCCCTACAGTGTGTGTGTGTGTGTGTGTGTGTGTGTGTGTGTGTGTGTGTAGGTGTGTAGGTGTGCTTTCCCCAACCTAGTGAGGCTCTTTCCCTTTCCAAGCCTTTCTATCACTGTGACTGTCTGAAATTCTGCCAAGTGCAAAGATTAATGTCTGGCTCTGGTGAGGGCATGAGAGAAGTGTTTGAGTCTTTTCCGTCTTGGCTGCCAAAAATTAAGATCAATGCTTTTCCCAGCATCGTCCATGCTGAGCTTAGCCAACGGAGGCTTGGGTTCCAGATGCGCCTCTCTGAAGACCACCTGCCCTGAGCCTGGTTTCCATCCAGCGCTTTTCCCTAGATTTAGAATTGAAGAAGGGGAAGCCTCGGGATGACACAGCAGAGCTGCAGGGGCAGAGTTGCTGAGAGGGGCTTAGCCCTGCGTAGCCTTTCCAGGTCTGTTCCTTGGCCTCCTCCCTTGAGGCCATCTATCCCCAGCAAAACCTTTGAGCAGCAACCCCTGTGGTAACCCAGGGATGGAGCAGTTTCCTCAGGCACTGCTCCAACTCAAGTGCTCTTCCTCGGAGGATAGCTGCAGCCAAAGCCATGAATATATTGCCTCCTACTCCCAGGCCCAAGCAATGGGCTGCCAGGGTAGACACTTGCCTTTCTGGCCCTGGTGCTCCCTATGGGAGGTCACCTGGACCTTGTTTAAGTGGCCAAGTCTTGGGTTTTCCCCTATTCCTATCACCAAAACAGAAAGCACAGACTTCAACCGCCTGGGAAGAAGGCACTTCACTGGGAAGTGGGTGCCAGGTTGTACCATGCCTTAGCCCAAAGCACAGCGGTCACTGCAGGTGTTACAACCTCCAAACGTGCAGGAAACACTACAGCTGAGAGAGGAAGGCTCGGCAGAAACTGTCTATTAGGAGGGGCCTGTGCAGCCATGACTATGCAAGAGCCAAAAGTAAGCAGCCTTGCAGCACAAAAATTGAACCAGAAGCAAGCTCTGGTATGCCGTGTCTCCTTCCAACCAGCAGAGTAAGATGTATACACAGTCGCCATGCACCGCATGTGTATACAGAGAGAAACAAGTGCATAGGGCCACTTGTGGGCCTGAGCATAGATAACAGGGTCAGATCCTGTCTAGGCCAATGACTTAAGAAGTCCAATTCCATCCTGGAAATCCATTCTAAGAACTGTGTCACTAGACAACTTCTTCACTGAGCAAGCATCAAAGAGTGTGCTCTTACACAAACCAAGACAACTACCATGTTACCAGGCAACATAACTTATGGGACCAACATGGTGCGCACCACCTGCTGTTGGTTGAAATGTCACTTTGTGGCACATGATTATCCTGTACTTGGCACTAAAAGGCGAAACAACCGTGATGCCAAAATTTCAGAACACCCCTGGCAGCACCTGTGGCCATGGCCCCTTCCTAACCTGCCACTCACAGTGAAGTCAAGTTGCCATGTTCTCCTTGCCATCTGGGTTCAACCTGCTCACCATAACTCTCTCAGTCCAGGCTGCAGCCCAGACAGACCTCGGTGAGCATGATCAGTGTGCACCTGGTTCCACAGCTCAGCGCTGGAATATGGTGGAGCCAGCCGTTCCTCCTGCTGTTGCTTGCCTGCTCCCCACTATTTTGGGCGACCTTGTAGAGAAAATGACGGGTTACAGAATTCCCCCCAGACCAACACTAAGGAAAAGCTGCCTCCCCCTGGGCTGTGCGCCCCACCCAATGGCTTAGGGCACAAAGGAGGGTCAGGTCGTATCCAGAGCCCAGTTCCATTCTGGTTTGGAATAGAAAGGGTTGGCCTTTCTGTGTCTATAATCAGCCAAGGCCTTCAAGTCTAGCCTCCAACCATTAAGGGATCCCCATGGTTTGTCTCCAGCCAAGCAGACTGGGAGGCTCTGAGAACCCTTGGGTAGTTGAGGATCCAAGGCCCTCTGGGTCCGCGTGCCCTTCCCATGTGCTTTTCTGCTGAAGGTAACTTGCCGGTAATCAGAGGGGACCAACCCCAAGCCCTGTCTTCCTGTCTACAGCTGCATGCTCCTCCCTGTGACTCAGCCTTCACAGTACTCCACGCAGGAGCTCCTAGAGGCTGGGCGCTGCAGAAACCATAATAAACAGATTGTGATGTTGTCCCTGCTGCTTGCTTCCTGCTGTTTTGGGGATCCTCCTATTTCTCACATGTCTCATCACTGACCAATTCCTGGTCTGGGCATAAAACAGGACAGTGTAGTCATGGGTCTATCTTCAGTGGCTATGTTCTTAGCAGTATGTGTGTGTGTGTGTGTGTGTGTGTGTGTGTGTGTGTGTTGCCTGTCAAAGCACTCTTCAAGGGACCTATTGCAATGTAGTCTAGCACCTCCCCTCTCCACTTCTCAAAATAGAGCCAGACAGGGATGCAGGCTTGTAGCCACATTGCAGACACTTTCACCACCTGCACAGCCCTCCTCTCTTGTTTCCAGGCCTCTTGCCTCTGCTGTTTTCCCATAGGGCAGGGTGTGTCCACCAGGCTCAGGAAGTTTGATGACATCATATCAGTTCCTTCTTCTTTCCAGACTCAGGGAAGCTGAGCACCAGGGTAGCAAGAGGCTTAAAAACTAGATTCTGGGCTGGAAGGTTGCCTTCAGAGAGCAAAGGCACTTGCTGCCAAGCCTGGGGACCTGAGTTCAAGCCCCGTGGCAGACAGAGGCAACTCCTGCAAGTTGCCCTCTGATCCCCACACGTGCCGTGGCACACATGCATGCACACACAGAATAAGTAAATATACAATTAAAAACTAAAATCCTGTATCTCTGTGAACAATCAAGTTTCCCTCCCCTCCATCAGTCCTAGCTGGAGATTTCATCACTCCTACAACTCACCAGCTGCCCCACCTCACTTCACATAAACTTCCACCTGTCCTTCTCTGGCTCAAGGACATTCACCCTGTCTCTCAAGAAAGTCATTCCCCAAGGAGAAACTCAATTCTCTAAACATCAAGTTAAACCTAGTGCTCTCTCCAGCCCCGCTTTTCCCAGGGGTTCCTTGGGTCAAACCTTGACAAACCTATTTCCTCATCTGTAAAAAAAAAAAAAAAAAAATCCATGTCATGTCTGCCTTCTGAGCTGATGGGGGGAAAAACCGAAACAAAACAGAGTGAGTTTGGTAAGAAGAAAGAGCTTTATACACTGCAGGGCACTGAAAGAGCAGCTAGGATTCCTCTTCCTCTGAGGCCGGCATAGCTGGAGACACCGCCGGTGGCCTCTGTCCACAGTGCTGAAGTCACAGCCAGCTGGAGACCGTCTGTCCTTTGTTCCCACTCTAAGTAAACATCAAATGCAGAGGTTTCCAAGCTCAAAGACTGCCCTCAAATTCAGGAAAACGCCATCAAAATGTTTTTATTTAACTTATTTCAAGTTCTTCTCAAAACCATAACAGGCCAAAGATCAATCAGCTGCTCAGGGGTCAAAAAAAAAAAAAAAAAAAAAAAAAAGCCTGTGGTTTTAACTTGGTATAGTGATCTATATAAGTTATCTACCAAAAAAGAAAAACTTTAAAAACTAATGGGATCCAAGGCTATAGGGAAGGGAGGCAAGACATCTTGGTCAACCCAACAGTAACTCTCCTGGAACAAGCTACTGAGAGTCAGCTAGCTCAGGCAGAAAGCCCTGAATGGCTGTAATTACCCATAAAGGCTGAACCCTGGGGTGGGTAGACATGAGGGGTGCAGATGACTGACCTTTGGCAATAGGGCCTAGAAAGACAGAGGGTTCTCAAAGGCAGAGGGTTTTTTGTTTGTTTGGTTGGTTGATTTTTTTTTTTTTTTTTTTTGGTCTTGTTTTTGGTTTGGTTTGGTTTGGTTTTTAGTTTTTTTGAGGCAGGGTTTCTCTGTGTAGCCTTGGATGTCCTGGACTCACTTCGTAGACCAGGCTGGTCTCTAACTCACAGCGATCCACCTGCCTCTGCCTCCCCAAGTGCTGGGATTAAAGGCGTGAGCAACCATGCCTGGCTCAAGGGCAGAGTTTAGATGAAAGATGGCCATCATGAGAATACAAAGTTCTTCTCAATAGAACCAAAAGACAGTGAAAGCCACAGAGGGCAGTGAAGCCACTGAAACATGACACAAGTGCGGAGTCTGAGAGCGGGGCACCTTACCCAGCTCCTGAGTCCTCTTGACCTGCGGGTCAACATTAAGCTGCTTCTTGCACCTTCCCAGCCCTGATCCCAGCTGATATGGAGATAGATCTGTAAACTCAAGCAGTCACACGACTTTAAAGTTTAGGTATCAAACAACTAAAACTTGAGTTCACTGGTAGGCTCTTGGAAGCTCTTCTTGAGAATCGTATGCTACACGCCCTCTGCTGGCCACCCCTAAAACTGACATCTCATGCTAAAGAGGAAAAATAACTCTCAAGCCCCAAAGGTACTGATCAACATAGGCTTAGAAGCTCAAGGTGATTCCAGCGAGGTTCCAGGAAGTTAGGTCGTTGGCCAGTGCTTGGTCAGTGAAAACTACCAGTGAGTTCAGGTGTCTAGCATTAGAGTTAGAGTTCAACTATGTCTCTGAAATAAGCTGAGGCTGAGGACGGACTCAAGGGATTCCTTTGGCGAAGACTATAACTAGAATCAGCATCTTAGGCAGATGCCCAAGGTAAGTCTCAGTGTGGGACCAACCCTATGTCCCTACGCCAGCACGAAGGATGCATTAAATGTCATGCTGAGTCTGACCATGAGAAGGAGCCGATCTGCATTCGCAGCAGCATTCCTATGCTCAGGTGAGACATCGGATGCCAAGCACCCTGTCACTGGAGAACTCTGACCATGAATGCCACTCAGGGGACCAGTAGGAGAGAGATGAGAAACAGAGTAAGGCAGTCTCTAGTTTCATGGGAGTTGCTGGCTTTCAAAGTGGTAACCACCAGACTGAGGAGCCTCCTTTCTCCTCAGAAGGTGTTGCTGTCCCAGCTCACACACACATCATACTGTCACATACAAACCATAGGTTCAGTTTGGAGAAAGGGGTGGCCCAAGAGGCAGTGCTGTCTCAAGCTAGCAGCTGTGGGGGGAGTCTTCCCTGCCTCCAGGATTCTGTTTCTACTAGCAACAGGGCCTGGCATCCTCCCACACCCTGATCTTAGCAACCATGAGAGCCCCTGGCAACTGCTGCTATGGTGACAAGACAGGGAACTAGGAACAGGCAGGGGGGGGCGAGGGGGGAAGCATTTCCTCTGGAGGATTTGGGATGCGAGCAAGATAGGGACTCCCCCTCCCATACACAGTCTGGGAGGGAACATGTGCTCCTGCTTAAACTCCTCCTCCTCGCTGGCACCCACCTCCGCCCCCCCCGCCCACCCACGGGTTCCGGTTCCCTCAGGGTGAGGAAATGAGGGACACCTAGGGTTATGACGTCTCTGCGAGGAGGGAGGACAAGCGGGGGTGTTTGAAGCTGACATGATCACAGATGCGTGTGTGTGTGTGTGTGTGTGTGTGTGTGTGTGTGTGTGTGTGTGTATACTCGGTCAGAAATGGTGTCAATAGCCACATACCTCCCTGATGCTTCATCATGTAGTCACATACCTACAACAGCCATTTTAGTTAATCATACATGTGTGCTGACACAGAATCACATACCTGTAATGGGTACAGCGTCAGGCATACCGCACGCAAAGATACTTATACAGATACACCCTTACGAACAGAATTATGATTACAACAGTAAACAGCTCCCAATCAGACATACACATTTGTAGTCGGACCCACACACCCGGATAGCCCTGGACATACAGTAAGAGTCAGCGTCATTGAACGTTAGTCACATGCCACTCTTAGAACTAAGACTGTTCCATGTGTCACCTTAGTTAACCCTTAGAAAATTCCTGTGAGCTTCTACTGTTGCTTGGCTCATTTGCCCGGAACAGATGAGGCACAGATGTGGCAAGTGGCCTTGAAAGGTCGACAGGCTGACTGGCTCTAGCACTTCCCATAACAGTCTATGGTGCACTGTCTTCGCTGGTCCAGATGCCCTGGAAAGGAAAACAGACGGCCACAGTAGTGATGTGGGCAGACAGTGGAGTTTGGGCCACCACTCTTAAGGACGCAAACGTAGAGTCCTTGAAGTCCACGCCTACAGCCCAGCACCAGCCAAGCCAGGTAAAGGCCTCTACCTCTGTTCTGACATGGGCAAGGCTGGCAGCAGCAAGAGACAGGCCTAGAATTAGGAAGAAGCACAGCTGCCCACAGCTGGGGCTCCTCGAGTCAGGAGGAAGGAGGCCCCAAATCATTGGAGCCTGGGCTCCTCTTCCCCCGATGCCTATGTCCACGTCACGGTGCTCCATCCCTCGGCGCTGCTTCGCCCCTTCCTCCTCCTCCTCCCCCATCTGGTCTCTCTGTCCTGTCATTTTGTTGCTCCTACAATTTCCTCCCCGGCCCACCTTGCCTTCCTCTCACCCCCTCACTTCCTCTTTGTCTCCCACCCTATCTTCTGGACCCCTTTCCAGTCCCGTCCTAGATCCTTCAACCAGATACCTGTTAGTCCCCATACCGACCACACCATCTCCATCCTTCCGTCACTCCTCCAACCCACTTCCTCTTTCATTCTAATTCCTTTTCTTTCTCTAAACTCAGATCCCTTTATATTTGGGAGTCCATGTGGAACACCAGGAAGAGACAGGTGGTTAAGAATACGTAGGCCCCACCCCCAAGCCTCCACACCCCTCCCTGCTCTATTCTGTTGCCCAGGTACTCCAAGCCTCAGTTTACAGTGCCATCTGGTTTGCATGGCTTCATAGGTATCTAAATCTGTCTCTGGAAACTGGCAAAGAATAAGGTGAGAGCATTTTCTCAGGCCTTTGTCACCAACTCTCCCAAGAACTGCCCCTCCCCCTCTTCACCCCCAGATTACCCCCTACCACCCCCGCTCCCTCCAGCACAGATGGGCCTGGGAGACAGTAACGTGGGCGCCAAGCTCGGTGTCTGCTGGAGCGGCGGCTTCCGCTGGCGACCGCCTCCGCAGCCCCGCCTGCTCTGGGTATCGGGGACACAGGGGCTGAGACTTAATGATTTACTAGGGGGCTGTAGGGCCAGAGGTGACAGTGTGTGAGGGTGTTAAGAAAGAAGATCATGAGAAGCTGAGGTGAAAGGTTAAAAGGAGAGCTGTGAGCTATTGCAGACCGCAGAAATGGGAGACATGTTAGGAATAAGACAAAAGGGGGGGAAAGGTAAGAAAGGTATAGAATAAGACAGAATGTTGGGGTGAGGGGAGAGCGGATATTGCAGGGGGTAAGAAAAAGGACTCATTGGGAGATGGAAGGTTGGTTATAAGCAGTCTAAATTGGACACTGCGGACTCCAAGTGGCTGATAAGACACTGCTCCTAAGCGAGCCAGCGTGAAAAGACTGAAGATAGAGGGGAGCTGGACAGAGAATATGAAGGTGTCACCCCTGAGTTACCAGTTACTAACGCAGAGGAGGGGGGTCGCAAGGGCACTTAGACTCTCGGGTCTATCCTCGGCTGTTTTGTGTTACAGTTAAGTCATGTCAGATCAACCCCAGATCAAGACAAGGTAAAGCCAAGCCAGGCCAGGTCAAGGCGGCTCACAATTTGACAGAAGGATAAGAAGGGGCGAGCTTTTGGCACTGGTCCAGAGACTACACCTCCCCCAAGTGCATTCTTCTCTTTCTCCTTCGACTCTCCTAAACGAAGAAAGAATGTCTGGTGTTATCGCTAACTGGTGAGTGTAGTTTTCCTATTAGGTAGTCTTTGAGGTTGCACTGGTTCTAGAAGATTCTCCCTGGACTCAAGCGGTGGCCAGCACGTCTCACCTTCTCCTACTGGAGATTGGACTAAGATTCCCCTCTGGCTTGGGAAAATCACAGGGACGAGCCAGTAAAATCAAAGGGCGCCTGGAGTTGCCTCCCTGTGCCCCTTTCACCAATGGCACGACTAGATGGAGAAGAGGTGTGGTTGATTGATCCCAGAGGGCACCAATCACACCCACACCAATCACTGCCCGGAATGTGTGCGCGTGTGGCCGGGTGACAGGGGCGGAGAAGGGGCGGCTATCACCCGGACGCTCGTTGGGAGGTGTCCAATCACAGCAGAGTCTAAGCTGAGTGACGGGCAGACGGTGCAATGGGAAGCGCGGAGGCGGAGCCGTGGGGGCGGGCTCCCGGTCCCGCTGTCTGCGGCCGGCGGGCAGGCGACTCCTGTCCCGAGTGGAGGCGGCGGAGCCGGAGCCCGGGGGAGGGGGCAGCGGCTGATAGAAGGACCGCGGCGGTGCCCGCAGCTCCTCACCGGTGAGGGCTCTGAGCGAGGACTCGGGGGATCCCGGGAGTGGGGCGTCGAGAAGACAGGTCCTGATTTGGGGTGGGGGGGGGGAAGGAGGAGGAGGTTGGGACACTGAGGGCCCATAGTCTCCTCTGCCATAGGGGTGCGGGGCCTGGGAGCTCGGGGTCTGTCAGGTGCTGGGTGTCTGCGACGAAGGTCGGGTTGGGTCGGGTCGGGTCGGATTAGGTTGTGCCGGGCGGAGGCGTTTCTGAGCAGGCCGGCCAGCCAGCTGGGGTGACATCACCGACCCCCCCCTCCCCCGCGCGAACCCCCTTCCTTCCTCTCCCCGTCGCGCCTTTGTCCCAGCCAGGCTCGGTTCTGGCCCGCCCCTCCCCGCCCATCTGCGGAGGAGGAGACTCCCCGTCAGTGACTTCATTGAGTAGGTTCTTGGGGATTGGGCTTGGGTCCTCCCTAGAGAGGCGAGAGCAGCTCACTGCCTCTCAGGCCCTCACTATCACACCTGTCACAGGTACACACGCCGCCACTCAGCAAGCACACACCATCACTTCCAGCCTCACTTGTCACACAGCCACTCACATTCAGCCAAACTGCTGTACCTGAGAGCAGGTGGCCACTGGACCCCTCTCCCTGAACTCCACACCTGGGGATCAGGTCCGGCTCCCGCGCGGCACGGAGACAGGCCTTGGCTGGGCAAGGGCCTTTGAGAATCTGAGGAGGTGGCTTCCAGAGCTACAGCATCCCAGGCAGGCTCCGGGGGAGCAATCAGAGGTGAGGGGCTTGGCTGGGCATGTTTAAGCGCACAGTGCTGTCCTGCCCACCCCCAGCAGCACCCCCACTGCAGGCTCGAGGAGCTTTCCGGAGCTTCCCACACTTCTGGGGAGAAGACTTCTTAGCCAGCTTGATGTTTAAAATTCAGCTGGAGCCCTTAAAACTTCGAGCGTGGACGCTGAATGGGTTTGTAAAGTTTCGGTAAGTCCCTCCTGAGAAGGGCACTCATACCCGTGCCAAAGTCAGATTCTCCACATCAGCCATGCCTGCATCGCCTCCTTCCCGCCTCCCTTGCATCCTCATCTCATCCTGTCACGTGCAAGAACCCCCCTTTGACCTCACCTGTACGTTTGAATGAACTGTACTCCACATCACTCATCCCTCTCAAACTCTTGTTTCCACACACATCTCCAGTATCTCAGCTCTTCAGTTCTTCCTCTCAACCCATCAGTAACTGTTTTCCACTTCAGCCATTTCCTTTTGTGTTTGCCCGTCTCTCGTTTCTCATGCCCCTCCCTGTACTTGACAAATCCCTCTTGCTATTTGTCCTCATTTTTCCCCCTTCCATCCTATCTCTACCTTTAACATACTCATTCTTCATCAAAGGCAGAGCCATGCCACGGGTCTCCTTTGTCATTCTACCACCACCACGTGGCTTGTGGGGAGGGAGAGGGAAGATGGGTGGAAGGGCAGAGGGGAAGAAGGCAGGTCCTGAGCCAGAGAATGATGGGCCTAGAATAGCTGGCAGGTGGATGCCAGAGAGGAAGCTGGTGGTGGCAAAGGTGATGAAGGGACCAGAGGAGGTGAGTGGGTAAGCTATGCTGCTTGCCCTCCACCTAGGAGCAGCTAGAGTTCCCAGGGCACCCTGTTGCTGTTCTGGGCTCCTTCCCGTCCTGAAGGAAACAAAGGTGGGCTGAGGCAAAGATGGCAGACCACCTCACATCTCCCTCTCAGGCTGCTTTTAATGCTTCTTCCGAAAATGGCTGCCCTCCTCCACATGCTCTTTCTTCTCTGCCTCCCCCAACCCCGTTCTCCCCCACAGGCGTGACATGCTGGTGTGGGGAAATGGGGGAGTGCCCGCCTTTATGGTGCTGTCTCTCTGTCAGAGTGAGGTGACTCTCAGTACTGTGAGTCAACCTAGCCACCTGCAGCAGGCTCCGTAGGGCAGGAGCTAAGGTCATTCATTCTCCCTGCCTACCTGGGGCCCCAGAGGCTTCCCCTCACTGGTCACAGCCCACACTCCTGCCAGGACACCTTGTACACCTCACCACTGTGAAGCAGTCAGGGCAGAAAAGCAGGCCTTGGCTGTGGCTGCCAGAACATTGTTAGAAAGACTCCTGGTTCTCCCCGCTTTAACAAGGGTTGGCTACACCTCAAAAAGGCTGAAGAGCAGCATCTGGCCACTCCCTCAAGTCCCCTCCCTTCATATCCTCCACAGAGCCATTGATGGGAGCAGGTTAGAGTAAGAACCAGAGCCCTGTGTGGATGTCCTTGAGCCCCACTTAGAGGGGTTATCAGAAGAGTGTGAGCCTAGCAGAGTCGGGTCCTCAACTGTAGGGGCAGGTAGGGGAGGGGCTTGCAGCAAAGGTAGTTCTGGTGTGGTGGTTAGTGTCCATCTGTCTCCTGGCTTTACGAAGGCCTTTTCTCTCATGTTTTTGCTCGCTAGCGTTGGTGCTTAGGCAGCACAGACGGGTATTCACACACTTCAGTGTGTAGATACTGAGAAATGAGTAAAAGCAACTGTTACCCTGGTGGGGGAAAGACAGCATCCCCACCCCCACCCCACCCCTTGTAATGAGGGTGTAGAAACAGCAGTTTCCAAAGGCCGTGAGTCACTCTGTGTCTGAGTTATATGTGAAGCTTAGCATAGTCTGGGGGGGGGTAGCAAGAGCAGAGAGATCTGGGGTCCCCGATGGCAGACAGGACTCCAAATTCCCATAGCCTGATTCAGTGGGCTGAAGAGTGGAGCCTGTTCCCCAGCTGTCCTCGGCCCGGGCACCATGCCTGAGGTGTGGCGTAGGAGAGACTAAGAAGCTCAGGTGACCTCACTCAGTGCACTGACCTTTGCCAGCTTCTGTGTGCGAGTCTGTCAGTGCACAGGGCCTTCTCACTCAGAAGGGCCTCTCAGGGCTCCTCAGGCTGGCCCAAGAGCCTGGCCTTCAGCCTAGCCCCAAGAAGTCGGCCACAATCTTCAGCCAGAAGCTGAGGACGGAATCACAGAACCCTAGCATGTCAGAACTGGGAGGCATTGTCTAGCCCAGAAGTTTCATTTTACAGATGGGGAGACAGAGGCCCAGAGAAGAGGAATTGACCTATTGAAGGTCACACAGAGAGTTGTTTAAGGATTGCAGGATCATCAGGAGTGGGGCGGCTGCGCTGTAGAGAACAGGGCACCAAAGGCTGGCCCTGGGTTCTTTCAGAAACAAGGAGCCCAGCACTGGTCCAGTGGCTGTGATGGGAAAAGATTATTACAAGATTCTTGGAATCCCATCTGGGGCCAACGAGGATGAGATCAAGAAAGCCTATCGGAAGATGGCCTTGAAGTACCACCCGGACAAGAACAAAGAACCCAATGCTGAGGAGAAGTTTAAGGAGATTGCCGAGGCCTATGATGTGCTGAGTGACCCTAAGAAACGGAGCCTGTATGACCAGTATGGAGAGGAAGGTAAGAAGGTGGCGGCGGGGCAGCTGGAATCTGGACCCCCGTGTTTGTCTGGAGCCCTGGGTGAGCCTAGTCCTCACAACAGGGTTGAAGGAGGCAAGTGTCCTTAGAGTAGCCCGCGCACTACCTGGCCCCAACTCCATCTCCTCCCCACCTCTCTCTTCCCCCTCCCTTCTGGCCCTAGAGAGGCCTGGAGACTGAGCCAGAGGCCTCGTCCCCCTCTCCCCCACCCCCCTACTCCTCCCAGCTTCTTTCCTCCTCAGCCTTATTAGTCCTGCCTGAAGTCCCCGCGGCTCATTGGCTGGTGGGAAAGGCTGGGGAGCAAGCCTGTGCCTCTCTGAGGCATTTACATTCATCAGCATAGAAGTCAGGCCCGTGAATAGCAAGGGAATTAACCACTAGCATTCTGGGTGGAAATGGCTGCTGCCACCATCCCCCAATCGCTGGCCACTTCAGGCCAGCACAACAGAGAAGGCTTGCCTCGCAGGGGAAATGGCAGGGGTCCAGGAGTGGAAAGGGACATGTTACTGGCATCTTACCCTTTCCCTGGGGCAGTTGGTGGCCACGCGCAGGGCAGCAGGAAAGGCCCAAATAAAGCCTCTAAGAGGGTGGCTCCTCCCAACACATCCCACGGGCATGATGTAGCTGCTAATTCTGGGCCTGCCCCTTGGGGCCTGCCTGCCACCCGCCAGCCACAGGCACCTGTCAGGCTATATTAAGAGACACTGTCACAGCTGAGGACTCTCCTTCCTAGGAAGAACTGTCCTTCTTCCTAGCGACATCCCCCGTTCTTTCACACTGTCCTCCTCTTTGCCTTCCCCAGCCTACCCTCAGGATGACACTTGGCTGGGGGGGATGTACTACACCTGAGGAAACGCAGCAGCTCAGGAGAATGCTCCTTCTGTTCCCTCCTCTGCCCCCTCCTCCCTGTGCCCTGTCTTCCCAGCCCCATTTCTAGTCCCCACACTGTGAGCTCAGTCCATTCTCAGAGCTCAGGCGCCTGCTCAGATCCCCGCGTTCTCCCTGCTGGGGAGAGCGGCTGGGAAGTGAGAAGAGGGAAGCCTTGCCCCCGTGTGGCCCGGCTCAGAACTGCAGTCACTCCTGCACAGAGCCTAGCCTTTGCTTAGGAAAGGAGGTGGGAGAAGCTACCCAGAAACTTCCTCCCCCACCTCATCCGTGACCAAGACCAGGTGAAGGCAGCATACCCACATGCAGTTCTGGCATACATCAGCTGCACTACAGCCCAGTGAGGTCCTCTGGGGCTGGAGGAGAGAGAAGCAGCCTTGGACAGTCAGTTATATTTCTGTCCACCCTGCCTTTTTTCCTCAACAGCCAGCCAGAACAACTGTGCAGAGTCTGTGTGCAGCTCTGGCTTGGGACAAGTTGTCCTCCACTTGAAGGGGGGCAGGTGGGTGGTAGAGCAGGGATCCCCACAGTGAGAATGACCTCATTGTCATCAGCCCAGCCTCCTGCTCTCTCACCAAGCTCTGCCTAGCTTCTCATCCTTGCTTCATAGCTACCCCTGCAAAAGGAAGAAAGAACAGACCCCAACTCTTAGGAGAGGGGTTAGGAGGCATCTGCCGCAAACCCCTAAATGCCTGCTACTTACTTGGCTTCTCCAATGAACCCCAAAACTTGTGGTCTCATGAAATAAGAGGATAATTTAGGTCCAGGCCAATTAAAATGTTAGACAAGAGGCCTCAAAGACGGCTAAGAATCTAGCCGAGAGCTAGAGCCCTTGCCTAGAGCACAGAGCCACAGTCCCACCCAGAAGCACTAAACAAACCAACAAATATTCCGCAGTGAGAGGGGCCCTGCCCCTGAATCGACATATTCTGGACCAGTCCGTGTTAATCCCTCCACACCCTTCACACGCCTTCCATGAAAGTGCCATCCAGAAATCTGAGTCCCTTAGACAAGACCCAACTCTAGAGAGAGCAGCTGGGGTCATCTCTTTCATGCGCCAGCACTTTAGATGTGGGATGCAGGACTGGGGAGCTGGTCCACTGTAGTCTATGTCTGGACCATATGTGAATGGCAGTCCCTGAAGCTGTACAACACTAGATCAGAGTATGAAAATAAAGTAACTGATTTTTTTTTCTAGAAAAATAGTTCATTTCCATGCCAATAAGCTTTCCTGTTTTGTTTTGTTTTTGTTGTTGTTTTGTTTTTGAGTCCTCTTGATTTCCAGTTTCAAAGTAGGCATGCTCCTAGATTGTGTCCACACTTCCTCCAGGACAGACAGACAGACAGACAGACAGACAGACAGGTCACTTATTAGTCTCCTCTGGTCAAACCCTGTTTGTCTCTAGCCCTCCCTGTGTGTCTTGGAAGGAGAGTTTGGGAGTCAAGTATGGCCTGTTGTGTAATACGAGGCCAGCCACCCAAGCATTTATGAGACATGTTTGTAAGTGGACATGTGAGTAAGTGGAAATAATTATGTAACAGAAGTCACATCTTCTAAGGCCCCCTAGTCCTGGCTTTCCCACTTTTTGCTTAACTTAGCTTGATGGAATTTCAAGATACAGGTTGTTTTGGTTTGCTTTAGTTGTTGTTGTTGTTTTTGTTTTTTTCCAAGACAGGGTTTCTGTGTGCAGCTCTGGCTGTCCTGTACTCGATTTTGTAGACCAGGCTGGCCTCAAACTTACAGCGATCCACCTGCCTCTCCTGAGTGCTGGGATTAAAGGTGTGTGCCCAGCTTGGTTTGCTTTTTGAGATAAGGTCTCACAGCCCAGACTAGCCTGGAACTCTCAATCTTCCTACCCAGTCTTTTGAGTATTGAATTAGCAGATGTGCACTACCATGCCCAAATACATATTCCTAACTATATATTCAATGAGTGGAAATTAATCTTGTCCAAAGCTTTTCTTATTCTGTTAGTCCAGCCCTGTAGTGGGTGTTAAGACTGCTTCCTTCTCTTGCCCCTGAGCCAGCAGTCTGGCGGGCAGAGGGAAGAGACTGGGATGGGGCCAGGATGGGCCACACTGCCCCTAACTTCTCCTCCCCTTTAGGCCTCAAGACCGGCGGTGGTACGTCAGGTGGCTCCAGTGGCGCCTTTCACTACACCTTTCATGGGGACCCTCATGCCACCTTTGCTTCCTTCTTTGGTGGCTCCAACCCCTTCGATATCTTCTTTGCCAGCAGCCGCTCCACTCGGCCCTTCAGTGGCTTCGATCCAGATGACATGGATGTGGATGAAGATGAGGACCCATTTGGTGCCTTTGGCCGCTTTGGCTTCAATGGGCTGAGTAGGGGTCCACGGCGAGCCCCAGAACCGCTGTACCCCCGACGCAAGGTACAGGACCCTCCTGTGGTGCATGAGCTGCGGGTGTCCCTGGAGGAGATCTACCATGGCTCTACCAAGCGCATGAAGATCACAAGGCGACGCCTTAACCCTGATGGGCGAACTGTGCGCACTGAGGACAAAATCCTGCACATCGTCATCAAACGTGGCTGGAAGGAAGGTACCAAGATCACCTTCCCCAAAGAAGGGGATGCCACACCTGACAACATCCCAGCCGACATTGTCTTTGTGCTCAAAGACAAGCCTCATGCACACTTCCGCCGAGATGGCACCAATGTGCTCTACAGTGCACTGATCAGCCTCAAGGAGGTGGGACATGTGCGTGTGCGTGTTCGCATGTGTGCATGTGTGTGCATGCATGGTGTGTCTGTCTGTCTGTCTGTCCGTCTGTCTATCTGTCTCTGTTGGAGGGTGATAGGAAGCATTTCCCCCCTTTCCTTTCTGGCACATTCTTTTCCCATGTAAATTGTTTTCCTCCCTCTCCACTCTGCCTACTTTTTGCTCACTCTGCCTTATTCCCCCCAGGCGCTGTGTGGCTGCACCGTGAACATTCCCACCATTGATGGCCGAGTGATCCCTTTACCCTGCAATGATGTTATTAAGCCAGGCACCGTGAAGAGACTCCGCGGGGAGGGTCTTCCCTTCCCCAAGGTGCCCACTCAGAGGGGAGACCTCATTGTTGAGTTCAAAGTTCGATTTCCGGATAGATTAACACCACAGACACGGCAGATCCTTAAGCAGCATCTACCCTGCTCCTAGGCTCTGCCCTGGCCAGTCTGGAGCCTACCACAGCAATACCCCCACACTCACCCCAACTCATGAGGACCCAGCTGGATGTCCACCAGACACTGGCAAATGCAAAAATGCATTTCTAAAATGCAAACAAAAAAA
>OU015743.1:91394472-91479727 GCA_907169655.1 Acomys percivali | reverse complement strand
CTGTGGGAGCCTGGGGACACTGCAGGGGCAGAGGGACTGTGGGAGCCGGGGACACTGCAGGAGCAGAGGGACTGTGGGAGCCTGGGGACACTGCAGAAGCACAGGGACTGTGGGAGCCTGGGGACACTGCAGAAGCACAGGGACTGTGGGAGCCTGGGGACACTGCAGGGGCAGAGGGACTGTGGGAGCCTGGGGACACTGCAGGGGCAGAGGGACTGTGGGAGCCTGGGACACTGCAGAAGCAGCGTCTTTCCTAACCTCCCAAACAGCAGGTTAGCTTCTACCCTTGCTCCAACAGATCCTCCCAGCAGGAAACTTGCCACAAGCTGCCTTCAGCAAGAATCTTTCCCAGATGGCTGCAAAACACCAGCTGTGCCCGCTGCAGACAGGGACAGAATGGGGACAGGAAGGCGTCATAAGCCTGAGGGGTCAGCCACATTCTCCTGCCACTAATTCATGATACTTCCTTTATTCTTCATGCCAGAGACTTCTTTCATAAATTCTGAGTCACGCATCTCAGTCCTACCTGCACTAGGGTTCTGGACCTGCATGGGTGATGGGAGCCACCCCCATCCCCACCCCACCTCCAAGAGCAAACGAGTCTTGAGTCTCATGAGTTGCTTTCTGGTGAGCTCTCTCTAAGGCTTGGTCACATGTGATGGAGATGCAGCAAGCAAAAGCTGTACAGAAGCTGACTAAAACGGTCTTTTGCGTGAGGCCCTGGGGGAACTAGAGTGGCCCTTGACATTATGTATCACAGAGTACTTTCTTGTCCATTATCCCATACACTCTTTATAAGCATGCTGTGAGGGACACAGGCTGAGAGTAGCTCAAGGAAGAATATGACCTTTCGGGAAGTTAAGTCATTTGTCCAAAATCAAGACTCAGAAAACTGGTCTTGGGGTGTTTGTTCTACTGCACGTCACACTGCCACCTGGTGGGCATTCACCAGCTCTACAGTTTTTCCACTTTCACGGATAAGCAGAAGCAGAAGGCTGGTATTCTAGTAGCTGCATTCTTCTTTTAGTCTCCTCACTGAGAAGTGTCTTGCTGATGAAAGGAGCTCTAGCAGTAAGCATTCTCAAGGACTGTGGGCCTTGAGAGGAGGGGGTTAGGTTAGCCCTTGAGAGCTCTGAGCTGAGCAGGTAGACCCTCAAGAGATAAACGCCTATTTGCTGTGTGTTTTCCCCCTTTGCATTGACGCTGAAGGACAAAAAAGTCAAAGAGAAGGATCATGACAGCAAGGGTTTCACCAAGGTACACCACAGTACACAGTATCCCACACAGTTGTGCAGGGATGGAACCACCATGTCAATCAAAGTGGCTAAGACCAAGATCACCAAGAAGCCCTTCAGTATGCAACATCCAACGTTTGCGATATGTAAACAGTTACAGATTCAGGAGTTCAAAAGGGCCTTCAACATGACTGACCAAAAGAGATGGTTTTGTTGACAGAGAAGATGCACATGTGTTCTGGCCTCACTGGAGAACTATGGCCCTAGTGATCTCACCATTTTACTCAGCATGTTTGTTGAAAACTTAAATGGCACACACAGATCCTGAAAATGACATCAGAAATGCTTTAGCTTGCTTTGATAAAGTGACTGGTAGGAGCTGAAGAGATGGATTCACAGTTAAGAGTAATGGCTGCTACTCCACAGGGCCCAGGATCAGTTCCTGCACTCACAACTGTAACTCCAGTTCCAGGGGCTTCAATGTCATGTCTGACCTCCTTGAGTATGAGGCATAGACACACATGCAGGCAAAACATGCTACACATAAAATAAAATGTACACAAGAGGATGAGGAAGAAAAGGAAGAAGCAGCAGCCGGTCCCATTTTGGATTGCCTGAACTGAAGACAAACGTGTGCAATCAGCTTTCAGATGGCACATTGGGTCAGTGGTACATAGAAGCAGATGGTGTCAAATGGGGAGCTGCAGCCACACTGAGTTCACACGTACCCTTACATGTGAGCCAAGGACAGAAGTGACTAAAAAGACCTTCCCACTCCAGCCAAGTATTCCTTGTTGCCACCCTGAGCATTCCTGAGATCCTTTTCCTTTTAGCAACCCTTTGCATGCCCTTAGACTTACAGATTTTTACTTTGTATTTATTGTCTGCCAGTTGAGCGTGCATGTACAAGTTTACATGTACAAGTTTCACAATCAGACTGAAATGAGACTTGCTGTCATTTTCAGAATAGAATATAGGGTGACTTCAGTCATCAGTGGTCTCATTTCTCCCAAATAACCACAAGTCACACAAAACCAATATAGTTTTTCAGAGAAAATTATTCATCTTTTTTTCTGAACAATAATTAAACTTTATGGTTAAAAAAATAACAAACACAAAGAGATGAAAGGAGGGCTTAAGACAGTTCTCATTCTCTTAGGTAAACTAGACATTCGCTATATATAAGTCATAGGGTTTTCTACATTTAGTCAATGAATTTGTGTTTCTCAGCAATCCAAAGTTTGAAGATAACCGGGCAGTGGTGGTGCACACCTTCAATCTCAGGACTCAGGAGGCAGAGGCAGGTAGATAGATCTGAGTTCAAGGCCAGCCTGGTCTACAGAGCAAGATCCAGGACACAGAGAGACCCTGTTTTCGGGGGTGGGGTGAAGTCTGGAGATGTTAAACTTGCAAATATTTATTCTTCTTTGAGCCTATAGTCCTGGCTACTCAAGAGGCTGAGGGAGGAGGACTAATTTAGCTCAATAGTGTGAGGACACCACACCACACACACGCACGCACGCACGCACGCGCACACACACACTTTAACTCCAGCCAATCTCTATGGATTCTAGGTCACCCTGATTTGCACAGCAAATTCTAAGCCACCCAAGACTACATAGTGAGTTCCTGTCTTTAAAAAAATCTAAAAGCTAAAAAGCTAGGAATGATGTTTCATATAATCCCAGCAACTTGAGCCAGGTGGTGGTGGCGCACGCCTTTAATCCCAGCACTTGGGAGATAGAGGCAGGAGGATCGATGTGAGTTCGAGACCAGCCTGGTCTAGAAAGTGAGTCCAGGACAGTCAAGGCTACACAGAGAAACCTTGTCTCGAAAATATAATAATAATGATGATGATGATGATGATGATAGCACTACCAGCATTCAAGAGACCGAGGCAGGAGAACTGCCATGAGTTTGAGGCTAACCTGGAATATATAGTGGGTTATAAAATAGCTACCACAACAAAGGAATACCCTGTCAATATAAATTGAATAAGGGGGAGAGGAGTTGAAGGGATGAATGGGAAGATGGCAGAATTCCCCTATAGTTGTCCCACACATACATACTTTTGGTGAGAGTGTGAACTGGTGTCACAGAAACCATTGTGGAGATTTCTCAAAAAACAAGCAAAAAATCCTAAAGCTCAAAGTAGAACTACCATATAACTTATAAATCAGCAATACCACTCCTGGGCACATACACAAATGGCTCTATAGCCTACCTCAAAGATACTTGCACATTCATATTTTTGTGTTTTTTGTTTTGTTTTGGGGTGTGTGTGTGTTTTGTTTTTTGTTGTTGTTTTTTTTTTTCTGCTCTATTCACAAAAGCTAGGATGGGAAAGCAGCCTATATATTCACCGGCAGAAAAATGGATAACGAAAAAGTGATACATAGTGTACTGGCTAGTTTTGTTTGTCAACTTGACATAAGCTAGAGTTATCAGAGAGAAAAGAGCCTCACTTGAGAAAAACACCTCCAAAAGATCCAGGTGTAAGGCATTTTCTCAGTTAGTGATCAAGGGGGGTGATCACTAACTGATCACCATGGTGGGTGGTGCCATGCCTGGGCAGGTGGTCTGAGGTTCTATAAGAAAGCAGGCTGAGCAAGCCATGAGAAGCACGTCAGTAAGCAGCACCCTCCATGGCTTCTACAGCAGCTCCTGCCCCCAGGTTCCTGCTCTGCTTGGGTTCCTGTCCTGACTTCCTTCAGTGACGGACTATGATCTTCAAGTATAAGCCAAATAAACCCTTTCCTCCCCCAATTTGCTTTTTGGTCATAGCATTCCCTCACAGTAATAGAAATCCTGACTGAGACACATATACACAATAGAATTTTATTCATTCATAAAGAAGAATAACAGCTGTGCACTTGTATATACAAATATACATGCACAACAAATAGAATTTTTAAAATTCTAGAAAATGGATAGAAATGGAAAATATATGATGCAGGGTAACCTGAGCTGTGATGGCTAGTTTTATGTCAACCTGGCACAAGCTAGTCATCTGGGTAGGGGGAACCTCAGTTAAGAAAATGCCCCCAGGCTGGGTGTGGTGGCGCATGCCTTTAATCCCAGCACTGAGGAGGCAGAGGCAGGTGGATCTCTGTGAGTTCAAAGCCAGCCTGGTCTACAAAGTTGAGTCCAGGACAGCCAAGGCTATATAGAGAAATCTTGTCTGGGGGGGGGTCCAGGGGGCGGGAAGAGAGAGAGGGAGAGAGAGAGGGAGGGAGAGAGAGAGAGAGAGAGAGAGAGAGAGAGAGAGAGAGAGAGAGAGAAGAGAAAATGCCCCCACCAGATTGGCCTGTGGACAAGACCATAGTGTATCTTCCTGATTAATGACTGATATTAGAGGGCCCAGGCCATTGTGGGTGGTGCTGCCCTGGGATGGTACTCCTAAGTACTGTAAGAGATCAGGTTCAGTAAGCCATAAGGAGCAAGCCAATAAAGCAGCACTTCTCCATGGCTTCTGCGTCAGTTCCTGGCTCCAGGTTCTGCCTTGAGTTTCTACCCTGACTTCCCTCAATGATGAGCTATGATGTGGGAGTACAAGGAACCCTTTCCTCCTCAAGTTTCTTTTCACTACAGTATTGCATCACAGCAATAAAAATCCTAAGACGTGGGATCAGAATGACAAATATCACTTTCTCTCTTGTATGCAGAGCCTACCTTCTAACTTTTCTGTATGT
The DNA here is from genome assembly GCA_907169655.1 of Acomys percivali. Classification (NCBI taxonomy): domain Eukaryota; kingdom Metazoa; phylum Chordata; class Mammalia; order Rodentia; family Muridae; genus Acomys; species Acomys percivali. Next base: position 91,474,800 of record OU015743.1, on the reverse strand, counting down.
GTATGTGAGGGTGAGTGTAGGAGGAAATCAGGAAAGCAGAAAAGAGCCTGTGAGAGAGGAAAAAGGCAGAGCATGTGATGTGGAAGTTAAGGGGCACATGGGGCAGAAGTGTAGGGTGGAAGGAGACAGCAAGGATGAAGGGATTGGGATGAGAAACAACCAATAGTACTATGGAAATACCATAAAAACCAACAGTGCTAGGAATGAAAGTAAAACGCATGAAACATAAACACACAACATCTATTATATACCAGATATTGTTCTTAGTACATATATTCATTTAGCCCTAAAAGCTGAGGTGATAGGCTGGATGTAGTAGTGAACACCTTTAATCACAGCACTTGGGAGGCAGAGGCAGCCATATTTCTCTGAGTTCAAGGCCAGTATGGTTTACAGAGTGCATTCCAGGACAGTCAGAACTACAAAGAAGAAAGGTTTGTCAGATCCAAAGCTTGGAAGATGGTAAACACCACAAAGTGGAAACTAGAGTTCAGATAGCATAGTTCAATATTAAAAATGCATGCCCTGCTGGGCATGGTGGCACACCCCTTTAATCCCAGCACTTGGGCTGCTGTGAGTTCCAAGGCCAGCCTGGTCTACAAAGTGAGTCCAGGACAGCCAAGGCTACACAGAGAAACCCTGTCTAGAAAAACTGGGGGTGGGAAGCATGCCCTAAGGCATGCAAAGTTCTGATTTTGGCAATAAAGACAAAAGAGGAACACTGGGGCTGGATGTGGTGGTGCACACCTTTAACACCAGCATTTGGGAGGTAGAGGCAGGCAGATCACTGTGAGTTCGAGGTCAGCCTGGTCTACAAAGCGAGTCCAGGACAATCAAGGCTACACAGAGAGACCTTGTCTCAAAAAGAGGGGGGAAGGGAGCGGGAAGCACTGAGATCCAGTTTATGAAAGGAGCTGATAGAGGCAGCATCTTGGTCCTAAGCTCTAGGAGTGGCTATCAGATCTATGTGGGGTTGGGAGTTCTGTGTTCTATGATGTAGTGATGACCTCAAGAAACTGCCACTAGGCTGAAGAAAGTGGAAGGCTGCTAGATCTGCTTAGCTAGACTAAGGGGTTATGGTGCTTCTCCACGGCCTGCTGACTCATGCTCTAGCCTGCAGACACTGTGGCAGCAGCATCTGCCTCCAAAGTCCAGGGAATCTGGTGATATTATTCCTGTTCACAGTTTGGCAGTTCCGAAGATGGTGGCAGCTTGGGAGACGGCTCCAGCCCTGGTGTTCTGGAGACAAAATGATGCAAGGCAAGGTAGATGACTACTGGCCTTGGACATGGGATGGGATAAGGAACTACTAAAATGGTACATGAGGTCAAATGGAGGGTCACTGTCATGGGTGTGGACCCACAGATTAGTGACTGGGTGAGTGATGAGTGGCCCTAGAGTGCATGAGGAAATGCTGACCTCTAGATGAGAACTGGGTTCTGATATTAACAGTGGATTTAGAGCTGGGTAAGTAGCCACTGACCAGGGCTGTGGGGCAGGTGAGGTACATGTAGAACAGAGACTAATGAAAGTATGACATATCACATGTCTCTAAGAAGCCATCATACCTAATAGTACCATGCTCTATAACCTAGGGCCTACAACTTCTGTACCATTTGGTGACCTTCCTTGATTGCTTGTGGAAGCAAAAATCAGAGGAAGAAGAGGATGGGGAAGAGGAGGAAGAAGAATCTCTGGACCCACAAAATCTGTATTCTCCTTGTAAAGACATTCTCATTGAAAATCACTTCACTGCAGCCCCACCCGAGCCATCCTGTAGTTCTGAGGGGCTCCCCAAGGCCACAGAGACACAAGCACAAGCACTCACACAACCCTCAAGCCCTTCCAGAGCCTACCCTATCTCCCAGATCCTGACCAACCTACCTGTGAGGAACACGACAGCTTTATGGAGCTTCCTGCCGCAAAGAAAAAGCCAGCTCTTCTGGGGTCACCCCGCTCTCCACAGTGAGTCCTTGGAGACTATTTTCTTGAGCTCAGATGGCCCCTCTCCACTAAAACTGTCTGTGTGTCCTTCTGTCTCACTCAACAAGGCTGACTTCCTGTCTGTGTACAGCTTGTTACTTCCCTATTACCACTCCCTGGCTTACTGCCCTCCCCCTGGAGCCCATACTATGGGAGATCTGGAACAAATGACACTCGGTTCTCAACTAGCTCAACCTCCACCTTCCCCCCCCATCCCACCAGTATCCTCTCACCTTAAGCCTTTGCCTGTGGGGTGCAAGGGAATTGAATCTGACACTGAGGCACACACACAGCGGTTTACACAGAACAATGAGGTTCCTTGTGCCTCCGAGAATCAAGCTCTGTACCCACAGCCTGAACTCCAAAAATTCAGACCCTCCACATTCTTATACTCATCTGAGGCCTGGAGGGAGATGCCAGGGGACCCTAGCCTCCATCACCACAATCCAGAATCACCCTCTGCCTCCCTGTTATATCCTTCTTATCCTCAGGAAGTCCTAAGTAGGCTTGAGGTGCTGTGGGCAACCATGGAACGAAATGAACACCCAGAAGCCTGTGAACGTGCAGTGCCAACTGCAAGCCCACACCCAACCTCCCTGAAAAAATGCCAGAGAGTCAAGCCTATAGGAGACCTGTCTGGACTGAAGGCTCTCTGGGAAACCCCAGTACAAAAAGAGAACCCTCAGATCTATGAACTTCCAATCTTGGCCCCTTGTCAGTTCACAGCACCCATGACTGAACCTTCAGGTACTCCCCATGAAACTCAGTGGGGAATTACAGCACAGAAAGACAGTCTTCATGATTTTGACCCCCTAATGTCAGCTTCCTGTCAATCACCAGGTTCTCTGTCAGAAGTGAAAAATGTTAACTCCAAAGGAAGACTTCTTGCACTGAGGGACTTCTGGGGAAACACAGGATACCGAGAGAACTCATCTGTATCTATGTCTCCAGTGTCAGCCCCCTGCCTGCCTTTAGACACCCTGTCAGAACACCAGGAAGAGAGTCCCCTAGAGGACTTGTTTGGATATGAGCCTCAATGGCAATGCAGAGAAAATTCAGGCAATCTCTGGGCCTTTGGAACTCCAACCTTGGACTTCAACATGGGGTTCTATGAAATGACCCCTCGGTGTGTCCCTCAATTGAAGGGTAGACCTAGTTCAGAAAACCTCTGTGTCTGTACAGACCTAGTTCCATCTCCTAGCCTTCCCTTTGCCTCTTTGCCAGACTCTGCAGTCTTGTTAGAGTCTAAAGCTTTACTGGAGACAATGGAGCAGAGAAAACACCCCTGGGTGTCTGACTCCCCACATCCTGTCCATATATCACCTCTAGGCCCCTTTACAGAACCACACAGAATCAATACTGTGGATGACTTCCCTAGATCAGAAGCTATATGGAAGGATACTAGGAATACAAGAAAATGTTTGTCTTCTGAGCATCTATATATGAACCTCAACCCATCCCCAGATCACCTACAGCAATCCCTCAGAGGCAGCCCCTTAGAGAAGCCATTTCAATCGAAAGCTTGGTGTGGGGACATTCAAATAAAGAGTAACTTCCTGGTCTCTGGGCTCCCAGCTCAGAGCTGCTTCCAGCACCTGCTTGGAGCTGGCTCCTCAGCAGTCTCATCTGACTGTGAGATCGCTGGAGCACACATGCAGCACGACGGACACTGTTCTGTTTCTGTGTCCCCAGGTCGGGAATCCAGTCCACCTCCAAACTTGGTTTTGAAGTCATACGTAAGAGGCAACTGTAAGCCTATGGAATCGGCAGTCGAGCGGAGGAAGGATTCCTGGTCCACTGAACTACCAGGCCCCAGCTTTCTCTCTGCTCCATCACAAGAGCGACACTCCAACATTGAGTTTTTATGTAGAAATGTACAAGAAAGAGAGGCCTCCCAGGGTCCCAATCCTCCAGCAGTAAATCCTCTGCAAGAAACATCCAGGCCTTCCACTCTAGCTAAAGCCCTGAAGCCTGAGCATATGCTGCCTGGCCCACAGAAGGCAGAGATGCTCTCAGAGACAAGGGTAGAGGCCCCATGCCCGCAGCATGTGGCTGACTCAGACGCATGTGACCACCCTGTGAGCCATGCCTGGCGATGGAGTAGAGAACTGAAGCTCAGGCTGAACAAACTACAGCAGAGCCCCCCATTTAAACCCCCAGGTTCACATCACTCATCTTGTAGCTCCCCAGTCCTTAAACCACCAACTCCAAACTCTTGGGGACTTTCCTCTTGTCTCCAACAGTCTCATCCTCGCAGTCTGCACCCTTGCTCCTCCAGTTGCCATCCCCCAAAAGTTCACAGGACAGAACCGTTGCCTGTCCAGGCCCCTCGTTGCTCCCCCTCCTCTTCCCAACCTCAGCTACAGGTTTCTGGTGGACCAGAACAAGAGTCTCAGAAAAACAAGAGGATGAAATGGAAGGTAGTGGTCCAAACCCCACCCCCAGCACATGTTCAGATGAAGGCTGATGAAAACTGTTCAGGAATGGAAGAGTTCTCAAATACAGGGGTTCTGGTCTCCAGCAAGAGACAAAACAAGACTTGTCTTGTACCATTTTCAGCCCAAAAGAGAGAGAGTCCCAGAAAATCCAAAGCAGAGAAATGTGGGAGAGGAACAGCAAAATTAGCATCATCCACTGTCATAGGGAAAGACCACTCTGGCCAGGCCTGCAGATCAGCAGAAGGCCCTATACACCCATTTCCTAAGAAGTCTCAGTATAAAGCTCAGAGTTCTCCATACACTGCAGTTGCTCATCCCCAGGATCAGCAGCAAAAGACAAAGGCTAGTGTCACTCAGAATCCTCCCCAGTCTAAGCATTGTCTTTGGACCCCCAGGAAACAGCTCCTATCCTCCACATCCAAGGCTCCCCCTACCAGAGGTATCCAAAGATGGTTTGTTAAATTTCTAGGTGTCGCAGACTTCTTTGGACGAAATCTAGTCAATAAAGTATAGTAGTACTGGCACCCAGTATCCCATAACCTGAACCAAACCAGGTGTGGGCAGGGAAATAGAGACAAAGAGAAAATCCTAAGTAAAATAAAGTAGTTCGACTAGACAAATCCCATTTATGTCTTCTTAAAATCTAGGCTACTGAAGATGCCAGGTCCCTGTTCTGCTAGAGCCACAGCCCTTATTACTTCCAGAGCAGCAGTTTTCAACCCCTTGGTTACAACCCCTTGGGTGTGTGTGTATTGGGGGGGGGGGGGTTGAATGATCCTTTCATGGGGATTGTGTAAGACCACCAGAAAACATATTTACATTAGGATTCATTAACAGTAGCGTAATTAATTACTTATGAAGTAGCAACAAAAATAAGTGGGGTCACCACATGAGGAACTCTACCAAAGGTCCTCAGCATTAAGAAAGTTGAGAACCACTGTTGTAAAGATGAAGCATTTGTCATTTTAGCTTTTTCAGACACACGTCACTACTCTCTACGGTAAAGCTGCAGGGCCAAAGAACAGTCTGATGCTGCTTTTCAAACACTTCATACCAAGTGAAAGAAAAATGCATCCTTCACATACGTACCAATGATATAAGCACCTGTTTATATACCATACCTAGTCCTTTTCTTCATCCACTTGACTCATAAACTCTGTTGAGACAGTTGCTATAACCCAGACTGGTTTCCAACTCATTATTCTTCCTCAACTTCTCAAGTCTGGGGACTCCAGGTGTGCTAAACATGTTAGCTTATTTCTCCTCAGCCTTACATCTCAGCCCTGCTCTTCTCTCACTGCATCAGCTAATTTGCCCTCAATTTTGGCCGGGCATTTAATTCCAGCACCCAGGAGACAGAGACAAGCAGATCTCTGTGAGTTCAAAGCCAGCCTAGTCTACAAAGTGAGTCCAGGACAGCCAAGGCTATACAGAGAAACCCTGTCTCAAAAAACCCAAACTAATAATGATGATAATACAAAAATAAGAGAAAAAAGGTATTAACCTCTTATAACTGCAAACATTTCCTTCCAGTTTTACTTATATTGACATAAAAGATTTACATCTTTATGTAGCTTTAAGTCTATCAACATTCTTTATATATTTTCTACCCCTACTTTTTTCTTTTTTTTGGCTGGCCACAAACTTGCTATGCTAGGATTACAGGCATCTACTACCAATCTGACACCTTTATGATGATAACTTCTAAAGTAATTTCTAGAACATTTATAATTGTATATTTAGGTGGTAAGCGGACATTTTAGTATGGCATTTAGTGTAACTCTCCCAAAATAATGTCCAATTTCACCAATACCACTCAAGGGAGCATAATACAAAATAGGACACTTCAAGCATGTCTAAATCTAACCATAAGACTTCACTTTATCCTCATTTTTATCAAAACCTTATTTCCCTCTAACCATTCCTGAGAAAGGAACCAAAAGCACTCAAACACTAAGCCCATCTTTTTTGTTTTCTAAGATAGGGTTTTTCTGTGTAGTCCTATGTGGACCAGACTGCCCTTCAATTTCACGAAGCCCTAACACACCCAATAAACCTGGTTCAGATCCATTTACACTATCATTTTCCTAGTCTCAGTAATCTCTCACCAAGTCGGTTGCCCTAATCCTTCCACAATCTATTTCCCACTGCTATAGTTCTCTAAAAAAATCAATTTCTTCAAGTATGTGTCAATTTTTTTGAGTAAAAGAAGTTAGGTGTGACGCTACCACCTAGCATGCATAGGACCCTGAATTCAACCCCAGAACTGCAAAGGTAAAGAAACCAAATTTCCCTCCACAACAAAAATTTTCTTCCTTTTTTTTCCGAGACAGGGTTTCTCTATGCAGCCTTGACTGTCCTGGACTCACTTTGTAGACCAGGCTGGTCTCGAACTTACAGCGATCCGCCTGCCTCTGCCTCCCTAGTGCCCGATTAAAGGTGTGCGCCACCACCGCCTGGCCTGTATTTTCTTTTTAAGGCAAGGGTTAGAGACACAGGTCTCACTGTATAGTTCAGGAGGCCTTGAAGTTACAATCCTTTTGCCTCAGTCTTCCAAGGGAGGGGAAAAAAAAAAACCTTTTGAATATGTATGCATGGTGGCTTACAACCAACTATAATCCCAGACACTGAGGTACAGATATGAAGATCACCCCAAGTATGAGGCCAGCCTGGGCAGTGAGTTCCAAGCCAACCTGGACTATAGAATAACCTGACTCAAAAAAACAGTAACAAAATAAATCCAGGTAATAGTGGCAACACCTTTAATCTCAGCCCTGGGGAGTGAGAGTTCTCAGAGTTCAAGGCCAGCTTTGTTTACAAAGCAAGTCCAGGACAGCTAAGGCTACATAGAGAAACCCTGTCTCAAAAACTAAACAACAACAACAAAAAAAAACCAAACAAAAAAAGCCAGACATGATGGTACACATTTTTGACCCCAGCACTCCAGAGGCAGAGGCAAGCAGTTCTCTGTATTCAAAGCCAGCCTGGTCTACATAGTAAGTTCCAGGATGGCCATGATTGCATAGACTGCTCCCTACCCAAAAAAGAAAGAAAAGCCAGAACAAGTAGTATCTCTAAAACAAAAACAAACAAAACATTTTTTAATGCCACATGTGGGCTAGGGAGAACAGCATATACCTGTAGTCCCCCAGGCAGAATCAAGGAGGACCATAAGAAGTTCAAGGTTAGCTTAAGCCTGGAAATAAACTAATTACCCCAAAGGAAACTAATTAAAAATAAATGCATATGGAGCTGTTACAGCTTAGTGATAGCACATTCATTTAGCATGCTTAATTCTCATCATGGTGTAGAAAAATACACGAACAGACACACATTTACACACCTACCTAGAAGACATAGAAAGATAAAATCTCTGCTGGCCACTGAAAATCGTTTTTGCTAGGCATTGCAGAATGCACCTATAATTCTAGCACTTGTACAGTTGAGGCAAGAGAATCCTCACAAACTAGAAGTCAGCTTGAGTTAGAGAACTTGTCTCAAAAAATAACTGATTTTTCTAAATTTCTATAATACACATTGCCACTTCTATAAAAGTTAAACAGTAAATTATGAAGTTGTGTATTATAGTACACATTTCTAAGCCCAGCACTTGAAAGGATGACAGAGAACCAAGGTTGAGGCCAATATGGCTTCAATAGACTGTCTCAACCCACCCTGGCCCTTAGGGTACATTTAAATCATATGAGCACAATAATGTTTATATATATATATAAATGACAACACTGTACTATACTCATAAGAGTTGAATGACTGGATTACTCTTTAAAAGTGCTGAATATGATGGTACACACTTTTAATCCAGCACTAAGTTGAACAGGGTCTACCAAGAGCTCTAGCCAGTGAGAACTACATACCTGTCTCAGATAATAGGTAAGAGGGAAAGAGTGGTGAAGTGGTTCAGTGAAGGTCTGCTGCCAAGACTGACAATCAGTTTGATTCCCAGAATCCCATGGTTGCAAAGAGAAAATTGACTTCCACTTGCACTGTCCATCCCCCCCTCCCAAATTAGGGCCAGAGCAATGACTCGGCGGTGACAGCACTGGCTGCTCGTCCAGGACGTGTGCTTCACGCCTAGCACCCACATGGCAGTTTACAACCATCTGTGGCTCCAGTTGCAATGGATATGACATTCTCTTCTGGTCTGAGGCTATCAGGCATACATGTGGTACATACATGAAGGCAAAACACCCAACCACTGAAGTGATTTTTATAAAGGGAAAAGGGAAATAAGTGAATTTTTAAAATGTATTGTAGCAAGTATGTAGCAGATCGATACCCTCAGCTCCAAAGTGGTTCATATTAAATCAGGCAATATTACTTTTGTAACACTTTAATTTCCCACTTTTTTAAAAACATAAAATGCACTTTTGGAATCAAGTATTTTAAGTGGAAAGGTCCTGACCTCTGTAAACTCATGTATTCCTGTGCATGCCTAACCTTCCATGTTCAAACATGGCCTGTACCTTCACTCAAATGTTCTCCTCACTCCACAGCTTTCTGAGATCTTACTTTGGTATGGTTCTCCCTTGGTTTCAGTCCCTGTGCCCTTGTTGATGACACAAGTCCAATTTTCATGGGGGGAAAAAGATAGCTTGGTGGTTTAAGGGCTCTTCCAGACGACCCAAATTTGATTCCGAGAATTTCCAGTTCACAAATCACCAGTAACTCCAGCTCCAGGGAATCCAACGTTCTTGTGGACTTCTCAGGGAGCACACAATGCATAAACTCAAACTCACAGAACTTTAAAAAAATAGGCTATATAGGTAACAGCAGGTTGCTTACTAAGGAATCACAAGATTCTAGGTTCAATTCCTGGCCGCCACCACCACAACAAAATTAAGTCTCCCTGGGAGAAGTGGTACAAGCCTTTGACACAAGCAGTCAAGGCTACAGTGATATCCTGTCTCAAAAGTTTTTACTTGACATGAGAATTTTGTGGCATTGCATATCCCTTGGACTTTTCTCAAGGTAAATTCTGAGAGCGAGAACGAGGGAGGAAGGGGAAAGGAGAGAAGAAAGGAAGGCCTGGAGAGATGGCTCAGAGCTAAGAGCACTGGTTGGCTGCTCTTCCAAAGGTCTTGAGTTCAATTCCCAGCAACCATGGTGACTCAGAGCCATCTATAATGAGATCTGGTTCTCTCTTCTGGACTGCTGGATCACATGCAGGCCCAACACATTATAAATAACAAATAAATAAGTCTTAAAAAAAAAAAAAAAAAAAGGAAAGATAGATATGAACTCCCACCCAAAAACAGAAAAGAGAATCCCCACCGCAAAACTCCCAAACAAGGTGCGAGCAACAGCAAAGGCATCTAGTCTCAAGCAAGGTGGAAGTGAGAGCTGCCCTCTAACCTACTTGGATGCAACCACATTTACACAAAAGCAGATTTAAAAAAAAAAAGATGTGTGGCCAGGTGTGGTGGTGCCCGCCTTTAATCCCAGCACTCGGGAGGCAGAGACAAGGAGATACGTCAGTTGAGGCCAGCCTGATCTACAAAATGAACCCAGGGCAGCCAAGGCTACACAGAGAAACCTTGTCTTGAAAAACAAACACAATGGGTGTTAACTCTTGGCTTTTTAAAAATTTATTTATTTATTGTATATGAGTGTTTTATCTGCAGAAGAGGGCATCAGATCACATTATAGATGGTTGTGAGCCACCATGTGGTTCTGGGAATTGAACTCAGGTCCTCTGGGAGAGCAGGCGGCGATCTTAACCACTGAGCCATCTCTCCAGCCCCCATTGGTCTTGTTTTTGTCTGGGGGCTTTTGGGTTTGTTTTTGTTTGTTTGTTTTTGTGGGGAGGGGGTGGCTGAGTATGTCAGGATGCAAACTTCCACGAAAATAAGAGGCACAGTGGCCAGAACTCAGACTCCATTTTGACCCAACATTTATTGTCCTTTTACAACAAGTCATTTTTTTTCCTTTTTTTTTCCTTTTTTCTTCTTGGTTTAGAAACTGCTTATGATTAGTCTCCCAACAGTAACTCAAAAGCATGTAAAATAAAATCAACCTACTTTCTATATAAACACCCAACAAGCTGTGGCCCCTCACCCACCCACCCAGGTTGGCTAGGGTAAGGAAGGGGCTGGGCAGCCTTGAGTGAGATACAGACGCTGTACTGGGGTGATGGTGGGGCAGTGCCTTGTTCACACCCACAGATGACCTGTACCACCCTAAACTACAGCAGAAATGGTGTAGGCCCAAGGCCCAAGTCCTTGCTGGTAATCCAACTCTTCACCTCCCAAATGAAAATCACTTTTATTTTATCGTTTTTGTAAATTTTTTTGCAACAGAAAACCCCTGTCGAGAGTCTGACTGGAGCTGAACTGTTCAGACTGAGGAATGGAACAGGCCATGGGCGCACCCTTGGTCCCTCTTGGGCAAGCGCCCCCACCCCCAGGGAACAAGGTCCAGCCAGGCCAGCTCGCTGAATGCTGGCACATCACTTAGCCATACAGGTCATCGTCATTGTCTTCTGTGTACACACTGCCACCTGTGCCACCTCCACTGCCCTGGCTGGGGCCAGCTCCACCCTGGTTCCCTGAAGGGAATCTGTATATATGAGAAAGAAGCCAAAAAAGAGGGTATGGATAGGATCTATGCAAAGTTTTCACAACTACTACTGTAGCCTCTTTATGACTCCCACCACTGTTTCTACAAATTCCCTAAACAACTTAGGAGCCTACCCATTGTGCCTACAAGATTACCTGAAGCTGCCGAAACCTCGACTTTGCTGAAGTGTCTGGGCAAACATTTCATACTTCCGAATGTCATTATCACTGACAGAACGGCGGGCGAAACGCATGGCTTCCTCAAAGTGATCTCTGCGGATCTCAGGCACCGGATCATCCTCTTCTACTTCCTATAAAGTTGATAAGCACAGATCACTATGCTGGTTAGGACCTAGCTTGCACCCTGTCCTGGCCTCCGTACCCTCGCATTACTGCAGTAGCTTATTGATCTGGGTGTGAACTCTAATCCAAGCTAAATCGGGCCAGGCCAAACTTCCTAAAAGTAGACCACTGACTGCTCTGCTAAAAATGTGCCAGTGCGTTCTGTAAATGAAAAAACTATACCAAAGGAATTCTTGTTTTTGGTTTTCTGAGACAGGCCTTGTCTGTCCTGGACTCACTTTGTAGACCAGGCTGGCCTCGAACTCACAGTGATCCACCTACCTCTGCCTCCCGAATGCTGGGATTAAAGGCGTACGCCGCCGTACCTTAATAAATCTTAAATTTAGAATCAAAGTGTCTTTTTGTTTTTTGCTTTTGAGATAGGGTCTCTGTCTAACAGCCCTGGCTGTCCTGGAACTTGCTTTTTAGATCAGGATTGCCTCTAAATCACAGAGATCCGCCTGCCTCTGAGTCCAAGTCCTGAGATTACAGGTTTGTGCTACCATGACCAGCTAGAATCCAAATGTCAGCAGCTCGTCAATGGTCATTATTACATCTATACAATAACTGCGCTACCTAGAAGCTTCAATTCCAGTACCATATACTTTGTATTTTTAAGCCTGGAAATCTTGTCTTCATACTCTTGAGTATCTGGATTTCAGGTACAGGCAACCAATCCACCCAGCTCCTACACACACTTTTAAAGCCATTCTGATTTTCCAAATTCTTACAACCCTACTAGGCCTCTTAATTCTTTACTCAACGTTCTCTTCAAAACCCAGCTTAAACCCTACTCTTCTATTGAGAATTAACTCCAATTGCTGTGATTTATGAGAGTAGTTCTTACCATCAATTGTTTTAATGAGTTTCTTAAGAGGAAAGAGAACTGTCACAGAGACGCTCTCTCTAAAAGATAAAGAAAGCCACTTGCTCATTTCTTATTCATTTACTAATCTTCAAACAGAGTGGAACCACAGTAGAAAACAAGTTAAATTATAAAATTTCGAAGTTTTTACATTCTCCATTTTGGGAGTCCATAAATTCCTTTCTTTCTGTCCTTCTGGGGAAAGTCCAGACTCTTTAAAAATCCTATTCCAGGGGGCTGGAGAGATGGCTCAGCAGTTAAGAGCACTAGGCTGCTCTTGCAGAGAACACAGATTCAATTCTCAGCACCCATATGGCAGCTCACAACTGTCTTTAACTCTGGCTCCAGGGGATTGGACACTCTCACAAAGATATACACATGGGCAAACACCAGTGCACATAAAATTAAAAAAATAAAAATAAGCCAGGTGGTGGAGCGCGCCTTTAATCCCAGCACTTGGGAGGCAGAGACAGGCAGATCTGAGTTTGAGGCCAGCCTGGTCTACAAAGCCAAGTCCAGGACAGCCAAGGCCACACAAAGAAATGCTGTCTTGGGGAAAAAAAATTTTAAAATAAATAAATAAAATAAATAAATAAATGACATCCTCCTCTATCTGTTACACAATTATACTTTCATTTCCCTTACAGCATCAAACTTAAACTGAGCATATAGCCAACCCATCTCTTTCTATGTGGGTTCACTTCCTGTTTTTGAGACAATCTCACGTAATCCAGGTTGGCCTTGCACTTCTGATCTACTTGCCTTTACCACTGAGAGCTGGAACAGGGATGCACCACACCCAGCTTAGTTATTCAGTCTTCATTTTCTTGGATACCCTGCTTAACATCTCAGGCAAGGGATCTTCCTAATGCCTTCCACTCTCAACTATGGCTAATGGAGAGTCTCTAGACTGGCACATGTGGACGGAGAGCACCGACTCACCATAGCTGATGGATTTGTCTGTCTCTCTCGTTCTCGCCTAATCTCACTCTCAATAGATTCACGAATGGCCAGTTTACAAGCACGCTGGCAAATCTCTGTCAGATCAGCTCCAGAAAATCCATTAGTCATCTTAGCCAGGAACTCCAAATCCACATCCTAAAGGAAGTAAAAGAACTACTTTAGCATTGTGCCTTCTTTAGAATCCAGACCTTTGGGCTACCCCTCTAAGCACATCTGTTTCTGCCTTTGCCACCCCATTTATTCTGTATTCCTCTATTGTCTTAATATTCAAGCCGTTCCCTTTAGCTGACCCACAAACACCCAATGAGACATTCAATCCAGGAATCTAAGAACACTCCACATTAGCTTCATAGAAACGTCGGTATGGCTGACAACTCTGCACCTGCCTTGGCAACTGGGGACTTGCGCAGGTTGGCTTTTAGGATGGCAACACGGGACTTCTCATCAGGAAGTGGGATATAGATAAGCTGATCAAGGCGACCAGGTCTTAGGATGGCAGGGTCAATGATGTCAGGCCGGTTGGTAGCTCCAATAATAAACACATTCTTCTTTGTGGACATCCCGTCCATCTCTGTTAGGATCTGATTGATGACTCGGTCAGCAGCTCCACCACCATCTCCAATGTTACCTCCACGAGCCTTAGCAATCGAGTCTAACTCATCAAAGAAGAGGACACAGGGGGCAGCTTGTCGTGCCTGTAAGAGAGAGACCAACTCAAATGCTAACACAGCCACATTTCTCACACTTTAGAAAGAAAACCAAGTAACCAACAATGCCAACTATAAAATGCTGCCAGTAATAGGGTTTTTTTTACTCTGGAGACAGCCTCTTATCCCACTTGTCCCCAAACACATGAACATCAGTTAGCCTCTAATAGCTTACCTTGTCAAAAATTTCCCTGACATTGGCCTCAGACTCCCCAAACCACATGGTGAGCAGCTCAGGACCCTTGATGGAGATGAAGTTAGCCTGGCATTCATTAGCAATGGCTTTGGCCAGCAAGGTTTTCCCACAGCCAGGAGGTCCATAGAAAAGAACTCCTTTGGAAGGAGTCATGCCAAATTTGAGGAATTTGTCTGGATGCTCCACAGGATACTAGAAAAAAAGCAAACATCATTTAAGGGCAACCTCCATATTGTAAGTAAAATACTAATCAGAAGCATATCATCTTTATGGTATACCCTGTGGTCCAAGATCCAAGTTTTTAAAAGATAGGCTCTTATGCTGGCTAGACATAACAACTTCCCATACAAACTGAAGTTATCTAAAAGGAAGAAACCTTAATTGAGAAAATGCTTCCTTAAGATCCGGCTGTGAGGCATTTTCTTAACTAGTAATTGATGGGGAGGGTCCCACTCGTGGGTGGCTCCATCCCTGGGCAGGTGTTCCTGGGTTTTGTAAAAAAAAGCAGGTTAGAACCTGACATGGTGGTGCACTTCTTTAATCCCAGCACTCAAGAGGCAGAGGCATTCAATCTCTGTGAGTTTGAGGCCAGCCTGGTCTACAAACAGAGTTCCAGGACAGCCAAGGCTACACAGAGAAACCCTGTCTTGAAAACAGAAAGAAAGAGAGAAAGCAGGTTAAGGGAGCTGAAGGGATGGCTTAGAGGCTAAGAGCACTGACTGCTCTTCCAGAGGTCCTGAGTTCAATTCCCAACAACCACATGGTGGCTCACAACCATTTACAATGTGATCTGATGCCCTCTTCTGACATGTAGGTGTACATGCAAATAGAACACTTACGTACATAAAATACATCTTAAAAAAAAAAAAAAGTAGGTGGAACAAGACATTAAGCAGCACTCCTCCATGGCCTCTACATTAGCTCCTGCCCCCAGGTTCCTGTGCTGTTTGAATTCCTCTTCCAGTTTCCTCTGATGTACAGAAATATGGAACCCTTGCCTCCTCAACTTGCTTTTTGATCATGGTGTTATCACAGCAATAGTAAGCCTAAGACAGTTCCTTACTATTTTAAACTGCAGGCTTCTTAATAAGTTTTTGAGTCTGAAACCTAAAAGGTTAATTACTAGACACTGAGGCAATGACCCACCATCCCAGAGTAAATTAGTCTACCTACCTGAACCAACTCCTGAAGCTCACGTTTGACATCTTCCAGGCCTCCAATGTCTTCCCAGGTTACTTGTGGCACCTCAACCACAGTTTCCCGAAGTGCTGACGGGTTGCTTTGACTCAAGGCCCACTAAAAGGGGAGTGTGAAAATGTGAGGCTGAAACTCGGGGAGTAGGGGTGGGGGAGAGGCACATAACAAAGTACACACTTTGTTCCTAATTTGGGGATATGGTCCTTACCCGGAAGTCATCCATAGTAACTGCCAGAGAATTCATGACCTCAGCATCAATGGTCTCATCCTCTAGGTCAATGAGGTCCATTTTCTTTCGGATGGCCTGTAGAGCAGCCTCTGAGCACAGAGCTGCCAAGTCAGCACCCACATGGCCATGGGTCTCATTGGCTACCTGTAAAGAGAAGATCTTGCTTGCTCTCCTCAAGACCCAGCTGCAGGAATCAGATTCCTGACTCCACCCATGATGACTCCTGTCTCTGATTCCTCCTGTTTGCTTAAAGGGGTACACTGTAGCACATCTTTTACTGTCAGAGGTGCTAAATACCCAACCTGGATTTGGGAGCTGGAAAAAGCTGCTCCAACAGTTCACTTTATTTTAACACAGCAACAACTAAGAAGCATATTCCTGCCCTGAAATCATAACACTCTCCATCTAGCTCTCTAAAAAACTAAACATTTTGGCCAGCCATGACCACCACTCCACCTGTTCCAAGTCCACATCATCTGCCAGTTTCATGTTCTTGGTATGGATCTGAAGAATTTCCAAGCGTCCTGTAGCATCAGGGATTCCAATATCTACCTCTCTGTCAAAGCGACCTGTGGGACAATACAGGAACAGGAAATAGGGATAATTCCTGGTCCACAGAAGTTACTCAGTAACTCTTATTTAGAGTTAGCATTAATGCTCCTCTCACTGCCTAGAACCCTTTTGGGCTTAGGCAAGCACAGAGAGGCGGTTACTCTAGAGGAGTGGTTCTCCATCTCTAGGTTTTGC
Source organism: Acomys percivali (assembly GCA_907169655.1). NCBI lineage: Eukaryota > Metazoa > Chordata > Mammalia > Rodentia > Muridae > Acomys > Acomys percivali. The sequence goes on along the minus strand of OU015743.1, from coordinate 91,458,558 downwards.
TCCCTTTAGCTGTGGAACAACCCTTTCATATACCAGATATTTATATTATGACTCATAACGGTAGCAAAATTACAGTTATGAAGTAGCAACAAAAATAGTTTTTATGGTTGAGGGCTACCACAACATGAGGAACTATATTAAAGGATCACAACATTAACAAGATTTGAGGACCACTGATTGAGAGGGAACACAGAACGGAATAAAAGACCTTAGGTCCTGTCATGTGAAAGAGCTTAAAGAAATGCTGAGGAGTGAATAGCTTAGATGACAGACAGAGGTGAGATAAGAAAATCAAACAAACCCAACACAACTATAGTATACCAAGAACTAAGAACAAGTTGGGCTGAGCAGCGATGGCACACATCTTTAATCCCAGCACTCAGAAGGCAGAGGCAGGCGAATCCGAGTTTGAGGCTAGCTCGGTACACAGAGTTACAGGATAGGCAAGGTTACACAGAGAAATCCAGTCTTGAAAACCCTCCCAAAAAAAGATGGAAAGAATTTGAGGTCTTTACCGAATCGCCGTAGGGCAGGGTCAATGCTATTGGGTCTATTGGTTGCAGCCATAACTATCACATGTGCTCTCTGCTTCAGGCCATCCATGAGGGTCAACAACTGAGACACGATACGACGTTCCACTTCCCCATGAGTCTGTGAGAACAGTATGTTTGGTTAGAAGCTAAGTGAGGACTCTTCATGTCCCTACCATCCCCTTAGGTAAGTTCCTACTTTCTCTCTTTTGGGTGCAATGGCATCAAGCTCATCAATGAAGATGATAGCAGGAGCATTCTTCTCAGCTTCCTCAAAAGCTTTACGAAGGTTGCTCTCAGACTCACCAGCCAATTTGCTCATGATCTCAGGACCTGAAAAGACACAGAACAGTGACCAGTGAGATGGTTCAACAGGTCAAGGGGCTTGTTGCCAACCCAATGACCTGAGTCATGGACCCAACACGGTAGAAAGAAGGAACTAATTCCCCCAAGTTGTCTTCTGACTTCCATGTGTGCACAGACGCACAATAAATCAGTAAGTTTTTTGGTGTTTTTTTGTTTGTTTTTTTCCGAGGCAGGGTTTCTCTGTGTAGCCTTGGCTATCCTGGACTCTCTTTGTAGATCAGGCTGGCACTGAACTCATGGCAATCTGCTTGCCTCTTCCTGAGTACTGGGATTATAGGTGTGAGCCACCGTGCCCAGCAAAGTTATTTTTTAAGACAATGACAATGGCATGCATATTCCCACACTAAACAAGCACATCTATACACACAATAAAGCTAAAAATTAGACTAGAGAGGTGACTCAGTGGTTAAGAGCACTGGCTGTTCAGTCCCAGGTTCAACCTCAGCACCTACATGGTGGTTCATGACATCTGTAACTCTAGTTCTAGGGGACCTGATACTGTCCCTTTTGGCCTCCTCAGGCACTGAACACATATAGTACGTAGACATCCAGACAAAACCCCAATAACCTTAAAATAATTTTAGTTGGGCGTGGTGGCACACACCTTTAATCTCAACACTCAGGAGGCAGAAGCAGATGGATCTCTGTGAGTTATTTTCTTTAACATGCTGAAGGTGCAAATGGTTCCATAAAGGGCCCAGCTCAGAAACAGGTCTGGTCAAGCACAAGATAAATCAAGTTTCTTACCATTGATCAGGAAGAAGAAGGCTCCAGTTTCATTTGCCACAGCTCGTGCAATCAGGGTCTTCCCTGTCCCAGGAGGTCCATATAGCAAGATTCCCCTAGGAGGCTGAGGATATAGAGTGCAGTTGTGGTCAGGAGTTTACTTTCTCCCACTTTCACCCATCCTAAAGTAGCTTGACTAGGATACTAGTACGCATGAGAACGAGGGGGCTGATGCAATTAAGAAAAAACCTTTGGGGGCTAAAGCGATGGCTCAACATTTAAGAGCACTGGCTGCTCTTCTATAAAACTCAGTTTGATTGTGGCTGACAACCAATCCTAACTCCAGTTCTAGGGGATCTGATGCCTTCTTCTGGCCTCTGAACACTGTAAGCTCGTGGTGCAGTCATGCGTAACAAATAACACGCATACACATAAAACATTCTTTAAACACCCTCTTCCCACATACACTTGTAGAGACATAAGATTATTTATCATGTATACAGTATTCTGCCTGCATGTATGTTTGCATGCTAGAAGAGGGCACCAGATCTCACTGTAGATGGTTATAAGCTACCATGTGGGTGCTAGGAATTGAACTCAGGTCCTCTGGAAAAGCAGCCAGTGCCCTTAACTTGAGCCATTTCTCCAGCTCCATAGAAAATAATTTAAAAAAGAACAACAAACAAGCCTTTGAGACATATTTAGAAGCTAGGGATGGTGGCACATGCCTTTAATCTCAGCACTTGAGAGGCAGAGGCAGGTGGATTTCTGTGAGTTCAAGGCCACTCTGTCTACAGCCAGGGCTACACAGAGAAAAACCCGTCTCTGAAAAAACAAAACAAACAAAAAGGGAAACCTGTTTAGAATCCCAGCTGAGGAGGGTAAGGTGGAGGGATTGCAGGCTTCAGGCAGATAGATTACAGTGGGAACAAAAGAGGCAGGTGTGGTTGCACACATCTTTAATCCCAGCACTCAAGGAGAGGCAGGCAGATCTGAGTTGGAGGCTAACCTGGTCTACACACTGAGTTCCAGGATAGCCAGGGATACACCCCTCTGCAGCCCAAAGCAAGCAAACAAACAAACCACAAAGGAATGAGTTTTGTTTTTTTTTTGAGACAGGGTTTCTCTGTGTAGCTGTCCTGGCTTGTCTTGTCTTGGGACTCACTTTGTAGACCAGGCTGGCCTTGAACTCACAGTGATCCACCTGCCTCTGCCTCCAGGGTGCTGGGATTAAAGGGGTGCATCACCACGCCCAGACAAAGAATGAGTCTTTAGAAATAAATACTAATGAGACAATCAAATACGTTCTTGCTACTGGCAGGAGAAGTGATGCCAGGGGGATAGTAGCATGTATAAATGCAACTTGCATTGTTTAATGAACAGCCTTAAAAGATTCATTTCTGGGTTTTCAAGACAGGGTTTCTCTGTGTAGCCTTGGCTTCCTGGACTTGCTTTGTAAACCAGGCTGGCCTCAAACTCAGAGGTCCCTGCCTCTGCCTCCAAGAGTGCTGGGATTACAGGCATGCACCACCACGAACAGGTGCCTGGCTTTTTGTTTTTGTTTTAATTTAATCCTTATGTGCCTTCCATGTAAAGATAGTGAAAAGTAAGTTATGCCAAGGGCTCAATTTTGGACAAAGCTGTATCCACAACATTTAATAAAGCAAGGTCTGTTTTTTACTGTTAGAGACTTTCAAGTGTTGACAATCTTTTAGGACAGTGGTTCTCAATCTGTGAGTCATGACCACTGGACAACACACATTTCCAGTGGTCTTAGGAACCCTCAACCATTAATTTTCGTTGCTACTTCATAACTGCAATTTTGCTATTGAGCAGTCTCAGTTCCTAAGGCCATCAAAAATAGTTGTTTTCTAATAGTGGCAACCCACAGGTTCAGAACCAGATTTAACATCAGATTAAAATTTCTTTTTTATTTTTGTTTTTCAAAACAGAATTTCTCTGTGTAACCTTGGCTGTCCTGGAACTATCTCTATAGACCAGGGCTGGCCTCAAACTCTGCATCTTAATTGCTGGGATTGAAGGCATGTTACCAAAATGGATTGATTAAAACCAACTAGAACTTTTCCTCTGAATCTGCCCACTTATATGCTTACTAGGCAAACTACTCATTTCACTTTCAGTGTATTCTATTACATAATAAAAAAGGTCAGAAAACTATATTCTAGGCAGGTGGTTCTCAAATGTTTAAAATCGGGACCCGAATACTCCATAAATTTCCTTCTTTTTTGAGTAATGGTCTACAAAGACTAGTAAACTTACAGTTAAATTTTTAATAGGGTCCATAAGAAAAGAACTGACATTTTAAATATATTAAATGTGTATGTGTGTATGCATATATGACAATCAATAGCTCTAATGAATTTGGAACATTCTGTAAACCTAAAGATTATTATTGCCAGCCGGGCGGTGGTGGCGCATGCCTTTACTCCCAGCACTTGGGAGGCAGAGCAGGCGGATCGCTGTGAGTTCAAGGCCAGCCTGGTCTACAAAGTGTGTCTAGGACAGCCAAGGCTACACAGAAAAACCCTGTCTCGAAAAACCAAAAAAAAAAACCAAAAAAAAAAAAAAAAAAAAAAAAAGATTATTATTGCCTCTTTAAGCCATTTATGGAACCAGTTACACCTTAAGCACCATCTTGGACTCCCCACAGAACTTAGAATACTCACCTTCACACCAATTGCCTTAAAGAGCGCCGGATGTCTCAGAGGCAGTTCCACCATTTCCTTTATCTGAGCTAGCTGCTTCCTGCAGCCCCCAATGTCATCATAGCCTACTTCATTCAGAGACTCCTCCTCATCCTGCATGTGGAGGGCGCAAAGAACAAACCAACAAAAACAGGAATAATTTTGTCAGCAAAAATACAAGTTTTTCAAATCCTCCCACTATTTGGTGTGGGAAAAATATGCTGTAAGAGAAGATTCTCTTCTACGGGGATCTCATCTTAAGCCAGGTAGAGTGGCACATACCTGTAATCTCTGCACTTGGAAGGAGAGGCAGAAAGACTGAATTTGAGGCCAGCCCAGGCCACAAAGTGAGTGAATTCCAGGGACAGGGGGATGACAACAACACCCAAACTGTCCCTTTTTTCCAATTGTAGTCTTATAAGGGATCCCTAAAAAAAATTAAAGCTGATCTACACATGATTGGGCCCATCAACACCCCTATCTTGAATGGGGTGGGGTGAGAGGAGCTACAGGAATTAACAGCTGCTAGAAGACAGAATCATTTCTTGGTTTTGTTTTTATCTTTTTGAGACAGGGTCTCTCTGTGTAACCTTGGCTGTCCTGGACTTGCTTTGTAGACCAGGCTGCCTCAAACTCAGTGATCCGCCTGCCTCTGCCTCCCAAGTGCTGGGATTAAAGGCGTGCGCCACCACGCCCAGCCAGTATCATTTCTTTATGGTATAGCCACAGGTAAACTGTAGCTGTTCAATAACCCACCCACAGCCATGATCAACTCTAAATACATTCAGTGGGTTAGAGACAGACGGACACAGACACACACACAAGGGGGATGGGGGAAGAGAAGGAAGAAAGTGGATAGGAAAGGAGATGAAAGAAGTAATGATGAGGAATATATGACCAAATACAGCCAGGCAGGTGCTGAGAATTGAACCCAGGTCCCCTGAAGAGTAGCCAATGCTCTTAACCACCAAGTCACAGACCATTTATATTTTTTTTTGAGACAGGATCTCACATCATAGACCATTGTCCTGGACTTAAACTTAGAGCAATACTCCCACCTTCACCTCCTAAGCATTAGGATTACTGGCATGTATCACCACACTCAGTGCCCATCATTTACATCTTTTAGACTTTCTCTCAAATTCATAGCATTGGATTCTTTCCTTCCATAAGGCCATCTAATTCTAAAAGCATTCAGCTTGACAACCACCACTAATGCCACCTGAGTGGTAATGAAATTGGGAGATGAAGATGTGTTTCATTGCAGAACTTGCCTAACATGTGAGAGGTCCTAGGTACAATTCCCCAGCACAACAGAAAACAAGTAAAACTGGGAGCAGGGATTAGGGAGTAACTCACCTCTCGCTTGATTGGCTCCCCTTCACAGTGGATCACTGTGTCTGGAGCAACAATACAGTAGGGGCTGGGATCTGTCTCTACCACTTTGAACTCCACAGCACGCATCCCACCCCGGACAAGGAAAATATCTCCTATAATACAAAGCAATACAAATACAATTAGAAGTGTACAGAACAAGACCAAGTAACGAGGCTGGAGAGATGGCTCAGCAGTTAAAAGCACTGTTTGCTCTTCCAGAGGACCTGGATTCAATTCCCAGCACCCAAATGGCAGTTCTCAACTGTCTGTAACTTCAGTTCCAAGGACCTGACACCCCCACGGACATAAATCCAAACGAAACACCAATGCACATAAAATAGGTAAAAATTTAAAATTAGTGTAACAAGACCAAGTGAAAATTCTTCACCAGACCTCCATGGCTCAGTAGGCATCACTTACACCTTCCTTCCCTATACCAGGCAACAGTAAAACTCTATATTACATTATTTACTGCTCAAGACCAGTATACACCAATGAAATGACAAAAGCCCTTTTACATGTTTAGGGTGTAGACAGCCTAAGGTTTCACTACAACTGATAATGGTAGAGCTGTACAGTTTCAATGAACAGCAAAAGCAGATCATCCTTCAGCGATACATGAGAACTGCCTACAATACTGGTGCTCAGTAGGGAGGTAAGAGGGCAGACAACTGAATTATGCGTGCAGGATACACATATGCATACTCATACATATGAAATAACATGCAACTGTTTACTCAAGTAACAACCATTCCTAAACTCAGTTTCTCTCACCTTTCCGGATAGGCCGATACGCTTCCAGGAAGTACGGCTTAAGGTATACCTCAAAGAGATTGCCAGTGATGCCTTCCACCGTGTCATCGATGGGTAGCACGTGGATGCGTTTGCCGTACTTTACATCTGGGCATGGCTGGATGCTGAGGATGACAAGCAGACTCCACATTACCAACCACACTGCAGCCCCAAGCACTGGGTGTCCGAAAGGGCCTGGCACAGAAAGCTGATGGCAAGCGAAAGAGAAAAGGCAGGGATGGCCTTAGGTGAAGAGAGGAAGGAAGCAGGGTGGGGGAAAGGGAACAGCCAAGCAGACTAAGACAGGTCACAGTCATGAGATAACAGAAGTCCACTCATCACTAAGCCAAAATTGAGAGTATGTGGAAGTCCCACATGTGTACCACTCTACCACTGGAGTCTTCAATACGGGATACTCAAGAATGATAATCCTTCTAGCAAATACTGACCATCTACACCTCTCCAGAAAGTTCTGAGATTACTGGGATATAGGTATGTGCCACCATGTCTAGCTTTCTAGCTAATGTTGATATCCCAGTATTATAGAGGGGGGGGGCAAGGCTTGACAAGTCAATAAAAAATTGTGATGCCAGTGAAAGACACGAAAAACTAATCTCAACCACAAGATCAAAACACTACAATAAAGTAATGGTCCTGGCCAGGCAAATGGAGTTTGTAGAAGCCTCGGACCTAAGTGGGTAGAACAACCAAAGTCACTCAAACTGTGGTAATCCCAGATCTAGTTAGAACTGTGTCCTCTCCCCCAGGCTACTTATCTTTTTTGGCTTTTCTCCCAGGCTACTTATCTTTTTTGGCTTTTCTTTCCCTTTTGGAAGACAGGGTCTCACTATATACCATGTTAGCCTGCACTCATGTACCCACCTGTGTCTGTCTCCCAAGTGCTGAAATTAAAAGTACATACGCACCACCAAGCCCGGCCTAGGCTCACTTATTTCAAAAGAACTCCTTCCTACTCACATTTCCACTTTATTTCAGCACTACCACAAGCCATTAAACAGTCACAATAGTAAAAGCAGTAGATATACTGTAGAAATGTCTGTATTATCATTTATTAAGTATACATCCTCATATAATGCCTCCAACACAAAGTATGAGGGAATTATACCTCCCCAGTCAAAAAAAGGGAAAAAAACAAAAAAACAAAAAACAAGAAAAAAAGCCATGGAAATGCTGATTTGCCCTACAGATCATGCAGAGGTAGTTTTTTGTCTGTTTGCTTTTGTTTTGAGACAGGGTTTCTCTGTGTAGACTTGTCTGTCTTGGACTCACTTTGTAGACCAGGATGGCCGCCAACTCACAGTGATGCGTCTGCCTCTGCCTCCCTGAGCGATGAGATTAAAGGTGTGCGCCACCACTGCCCAGCCCCAGATTTTGAAGTCTAGAACTCTGGAAACCTGAGTCTTTCCATGACCAGGTGGACTTCCTACATCTGCAGCTGGCAAAGACTGCATCCTCGCTGTAACACAGGCTATGATGTCTATAAGGAAGACCTCCATCCCCCACGCACCTGATGACATCCCCTAGGCGAACACGGAGGTTATTCCGAACAACTCTATTCATTCGAATCTTCTCATCAGAACACGTGTCATCAGAAAGCACAATGCACACAGCTTCCCGTCTCTTCTTTCCTTTTAGCAATACTGTGTCACCTCGGAACAACTGCAGTTCATCCATCTTGGGCTTAAAACAAAGTTAAGGACTTTGGGTCACTGAAAGTAAAAGAAGCCCTCTAGGCTAGAATTCCCTACAAACCCCAATTTTATCTGTCACTGCAAGGAAAATGACAAAAGAAAGCTGGAGAAACCTCTCTAGTCAAATGCAGTAAAGACTGGACTATATACCCAACATACCTGAGACAAGGACACCACACTGTTATCTTCATTGATGGCTTCATCAACAATTAACCGATTGGGACGGTTCTTCTGTTTGAGAATGGCTGTTGATAAATCATCACCTTTTGAACTAGAAGGAAAAACAATGAGGTCAGGCCTAACAGATACTAAGCCCCATCAATCTCTAAATTTCACTTAGGCAAGAAAGAATGGATAGACGAAGCTTAAAAGCACAGATAAAAGAAATCCAGTCAAGTTATTGAGGAACTTAGTCAGCATTTACTTCATTCCTATTTCAGTATCTTAGCATTTTGAGTGCTGCTGTTCTGTTAGGCCCCAAGGGATCCTATCCCAAGGTCAGGAAACTGGCCAAAGAATATTAAAAGACATTACAGAAGACTCAACAGAAACCAATAGAAAAATTAGTCTTAGACTACAGAGAACAGGAGCTCTACAGTCAAATCAGTTAGGTCTAAATTCCAACTCTGGCAATGCTTAGCTGTGATCTCACTAAGTTAGTTGGCCTCTCTGGACTTTGATTTTCTCATCTGTAAAATGGAGACTATAACAACCTACCTCAAGGTTGAGATTAAAAAATTTAAATGCTTTCATAATGCCTGGCACATGGTCACTATGATTAATTACAGAGCTTTGAAGAAGTTATCTCATTGCTTGTCTTCCAAGGGAATGAAGTGAGCCAGACAAGGCTTAGAGTGGTCACATTCCTCCAAACCAATTTTTATCACTATCCTCCTCGAGAAAAAATAAACCTGATGAATCCAAGAGTATTTCCTAGTACCACAAGAACACCAACCACAAAACAAAAAATTACAACAAAAAGTAATACACAACAGTATAAAAATACATCTTCAGAAAGAGGATCTAACTCAAAAGGAGCTTCCTGGCATTTCTGCAAAAGCACATGATTATTGTTAATTCAGAAACAAAAATCAAGAAATTTTGAAAAGTGGGAAAATTCAAATTTTCTCACTTAAATTAAGAAACTAAGTTGCTTCCTAAAGTTTATTGCCATGCATTAATTACATGCTCGGTTGTTTTCACTGACATCTCATTACCTGCACATGCTTTTAGATGAACCCTTGCCCTCTGTCCCTCTCCCACTGATCCCCTTCCTCTTCCTAGCAACTACCCTCCTTTCATGATTCTGTGTGTGTGATCCAATTAGTTTTAGAACTTATATAATGAGGGGTTATTTACAGGAACAACTTATCAGCAGCTAAACTACTTTTGGAAATGTGTCCCTTTACCTCAGCAAACATTAGTTGCTGGTAATGCCTAAGGGACTGGTAGGGCTTTTTGGGCCCCTCCTCCAAACAACTAATTTCCTAGAAGCTGGTGTTTGTTAGTCACTAGACAGTGATACTAATTTCCTTCTTTCTGCACTTACTTAACGTCTGTCGACTCTTATACTATGACACTTGCCCTCTCCTTCCACCATGTGTTCAATGGATTGGATGTACACTGTCAGGTCTGGCAGCAGGTCCCTTTACCTACCAGGTCATCTCTCTGCAACCTATGTCGTAACTAGCTCATTGTCAGCCTTCACTCACTAGACTGAGTGGACTCTCCCTGTGAAAAGTTACATCTGGCCAGGCACGGTGGTACAAGCCTTTATCTCAGCATTTAGGAGGCAGAGGCAGGAAGGTATCTGTGGTTTTGAAGCCAGATTGGTCTACAGAGTTCCAGGCCAGGGATATCCTATCTCACCAAAAAGAAACAAAGGCTTTCTTCCAAGGTTTGAGAAACATGAGTATTAGGAGAAACAGAGGTCAAACAATGGAAAAGGCAAATGTGGAGAAAAAAACTATTTCTTTGACAAATTAATGAAAACCAGGCATAATGTAGTTCATGCCTATACGTGAGCAACTGGCAGAAAGTTCCAGACCAGCCTGAGCTGTATATCAAGACTTGTTTCAATAATAGTAGTAATCATAAATGGGTATCTACAAAGCACATTATTCTAGGAGCTGAGATGAGACAGCAAAACAAAACAAAAATGCACTGCCACTGGAAACATCTTACCCGGACTTACAGATTATTTTGCTGACTTTTTGTTGTTCAATGAAGGGTCTTGCTATCTATAGCCCTGCCTGGCTATATAAACCAAGATGACCTTGAACTGGCAGTGACTCTCCTGTCTCTGCCTCCTGATTACAGTCACAGGCATGCATCACTACACTCAGCTACTTTACCATTACTTTAGATAACTAGTTTTCCCAGAGTTGTTTCCTTAGCTGTAACCTGCCTCCTTCATTCACTTTGGCCACAATGTTGTTGAGATCCCAAAAATAAATGTTTGTAAATCCACCAAATGTTTTACTTCCCCCATGTATCAAAATGCCTTCCCTCAACTGGGAAAGCAGGCCTTTAATCCCAGAGGCAGGCAGATCTCTGAGTTTAAGGCCAGCCTGGTCTACAGAGTGAGTCCAGGACAGCTACACAGAGAAAACCGTGTGCGTGTGTAACAACAAACAAAAAACACAAAAGCCTTCCCCCAGAGGCTGCCCATGGTCTTGTGTAGTGCCTCAAGTTATCACTTAGTATTTATTCTCAAAATTGCATTTCAGGGCAAACTCCAATTTGCCTACCAGTCTAGACCCTGGCTCTAGAGATGAGTGTGGAAAGGCCCTTAATGGCCCATAATCCTCCAAGTACCCTAGAGATTAGGGCTAGTATCCTCCAAATGAACTGAGGGCACTGTATATATGTTTTTTTTTTTTTTTAAAGAGAAATCTCCTATCATCTGCATGACTCAGGTCCTTTCCAGAACTTAAGACCACAAAAGGGAACTTGGAAATTCAGGTAAGAACCACCAAGATGACCTAAAGGTAGAAACTGCTTATGATGCCAGATTTCAGGAATTTTAAATTTTCTAGCTGTATGTCAATCATACTGTGTGGCATTCCTGAAAACTCATTATTTGGGAGATCGTGGCAGCAAAACCACAAGTTCTAAAATAGCACTGAATACATGGCTGAGTCTGAGGCCAGTTTGAGACCCTAGTCTCAAAAATGAAATACTAGGCACACGCCATCATTTCCAGCACTAGGGAGTCAGAGGCAGGCGGATCTCGGGTTCTGAGGCCAGCCTGGTCTACAGAGTGAGTTCCAGGACAGCCAAGGCTACACAGAGAAACCCTGTCACAGAAAACAAAAACAAAAATTTAACTTTAAAAAGATTTAACTTTAAAAGCGTATTTTGTTGTTTTTTGAGACAAGACTAACCTAGAAGTTGCCTTTTCTGCCTTTCTTTCAAGAGCTGGGATCAAAAGTGTGCACCATCCCATCCACCCTGGCTATTTAAAGTATTAATAGTTCTTTTAACTAAACAACTGACTGAATACTACATCCCAAGGAAATGAAACTTAAAAACACCTCAAAACAGCGAGATGTGTAAAAATAGCTTCTTACACTTCTTTCCCCTTTTGTATGGGAAACTCTAGTTTTTAAATTGAATGGGGCTGAGGTGGCTAGGTTTTACTTGATGCTTTCCTGAGAGAGATGACATTGAGACCAGAAAGTCCAAAGGCCCAGAAAAATCTCTCAACGTAGGTGCTTGTGGAAGAGATGTATTTTGAAGAGTTAAGCCAACTCTAACCTACAAGTTCTGAAAGTCAGAAATACAGAAAGCAAAAACAAAACAAAACCAATCTGACTTCAACTTCAGTATCTTAAAACAGGAAAAAGAAACACGTCCTTTATAGACATCCCTAACCATAGCAAAAACAAAAACCAAAAAATAACAGAACAGCAAAAACTAGGTAAAGCTTCCTGGTATTTACAAGCCTAGCGTGGCGGGAGGAAAAATTTGCCATTTGAAGAAAGGCTCGACCTGCCCTCTCCCTAACAGCCCCTCACTACCCAGGGTGCCAAAGATGCCAACCCAGGCTCCATCCACCAAGACCGGCCTGGGTTTCCACCCCTCCACCACCCACCCCGGTCGCCCGGCCCGGCCCTCCCTGGAGTCTCCGCACTCCTGAGGCCTTCACGTGGCCTCAAGTCCACGCCCACAGGGCCCAGCCGGGTCCTCGGGCTCGCAGTGTTTTCTCTTCTCGGACTCCTCGGTGGTGGTGGTGGGGGAGGCTTCCGCGTGTGCTCGGAAAAATGGTCGACCCGTGCGTGTCCCTGCTCCAAAGGTTCCGCGCGGGAAGTGTGGATCCCCCTACCCCCAGCCCCGGCCCCGCGCCAAAGGCCTAACAAGTAGGCCGGGCCCGCCGTGCCGGGCGGGGAGAGCCGCTCGGGCCGGCCGGGGCCTGCATGACACAGCAGCACCATCTTGCCCAAGACTCCGGACCCGGGCCCGGCCTAGGGGGCGCGCGGGTGCACAGCCCGGCCCGAGGCCCTCACTCACCCCCGTGCCTCTCTCTATCCCTTCCGTGTCCTCTCCCTCCCGGGGCCTAGCTTCACTCAGACGCCGCCCGGCCCCGGGGCCTAAGCCAGCGCGGCGGAGCCCACGGTGTGCGCCGCCACCCCGCGCCCCCTCCCGCCCCTCGCCGCCGCCCCCCGTGGCCCGGCGTGCACGCGCTCACACTTACTCGGCTCCGGAGGCCATGGCGCGCGCCTCTCCCGGTCGGCGGCTGTGGCGGCCCGAGGGTAACGGCTATGAGTGTGGCAGGCGACCAGGACTAGGCCCGGGGCTCGACTCTCACACAGGCGGAGGAGCAACGGCAGTGACAAAGCCCCCTCGGGCGGGCTTCCCCTCTCGCTTCCTCCCAGCGGACCGGGGACGGCGGGCGGGCGGGCGAGCGGGCGGGCGGGCGGGCGACGCTAGCTCCTGATCCGCGAGGAGGGCGGCAGCGGCGGCGGCTGCAAACGCTTCTTCGCTGAGACTGAGCCGAGAAGAGCCGAATCATCGGAAGGAAAGCCGCCCTCGTCCCAGCCAATCAGCGCCCGCCTTGGGCACCCGGGCCCGCCCCTCTGCGCCTCTCCCCAGCAACCCGCGGGCCGTGGCCAATCGGAAAATTCGTTTACGGCCTGGCCCCGCCCCAAGGCTGCAACACGCCTAGTAACGCCACGCCAATTGGCCGCGGCGCTACGCTTCCTCGACGCATTGGGATGCTTGGCCAATCGGCGAAAGCAACAGGCCAGACCACTGGTAAAAGGAGCCTTTAAAACCCCGGGGCTTGGCCTCTCCTACTTGGCTCCAGCTGATTGGCTCCTGAGTTTATAGGCAGCTGGAAGGACCTGGCACAATAGCTCGAACCCTTATTAGTTTAGTTGGGTTGTAGTGAAAACCCACATAGTCCATTTCTCACCAATCCTAGGGATCCTCTTACTCCACCGCACTAAAAACCCTTCGTGGCTCCTTTAAAATACTGGCTCCCACGAAGGGCGTGGGTGATGGATGGGTTGGGTCTGTAATTCTAGAAGCAGAGGCTGGAGGACTATTTGATGGGTCGGGCCTTAGTGGCGCATATCAACAAATCTAGTCTCAAAACAGCATTTAAAAAGTGATATTTAAAGGCAGTGTGCTAGCACATGCTTTTAATCTCGGCACTTGAGAGGCAGAGGCAGGCTGAGTTGTAAGTCAGCCTGGTCTGTTATAAAGTTAGAGCCAGCCAGGGCTATAGAGTGAGAGACCCTGTCTCAAAATTAAGTTAATAAAGTAAATAAAATGTTAAAACAAACGAAAAACAGCTGGGTATGGTGGGGGTACACCCTAGATCTCAGTACCCCAGAGGCTAAAGGTAGGAAGGTTGAGAATTGGAAGCCAGCTAGTGATGCATAGCTAGACTCGGTCTACAAAAAAAACCCACTAACTCTAGCCACCCCCGTCTCTGGACCCCTGGTCCTGAATCAGCACCCTAGCCTCCCCCCACACACAGGGTCTCTCTGTGTAGCCTTGGCTGTCCTGGACTCACTTTGTGGAACAGGCCAAGCCAGCTCTTAATCCACTCTATTGCCGCTGCACTCTCCTCTGATCACACACGTTTTAGTTTCTCAGGCTTTGGGAGTACATGCTCCCGTAATGTATAAATATTTATATGAGGACGGAGAACACTTAGGTTCAGGGTCAAGGACAACTGCAGAACACACAGCAAATCCAGCAGTGCCCAACAGCAAGAAAACCAACCATGTGCTTAAGATCCTTCTGCTCCACCCCCCAAAATAACTGGCTCTCATTACTGTCAAAAGACTGTTAGCTCAGGGTGGCATCCTGACTCCCTTTACCCTTCATCTCCTACCCAGACTGACCTGAGACAGTTTGTTTCTGAGAAAACTATCTCCCCTTCTCTACATAGACCTGGATGTCCTAGAACTCACTAATGTAGACCAGGCTGGCCTCAAACCTCACCTGCCTCTGCCTCCTGAGTGCTGGGTTAAAGTTGGACCACCAAGATGACATAGAGAAACCCTGTCTTGAAAAGCCATAAATATAAAATAAAAATAAATAAATAAAATAAAGCTGTGTACCTGTCCTCACTTTTTTGTTGTTGTTGTTGTTTTCGAGACAGAGTCTCTCTGTGTAGCCTTGGATGTCCTGGACTTGCTTTGTAGACCAGGCTGGCCTTGAACTCACAGAGATCCGCCTGCCTCTGCCTCCCGAGTCCTGGGATTAAAGGCTTGCGCCACCTCGCCCGGCTTTCCCCCACCTTCTTAAGTATCAAGGAGCCAGGCATTCTTCAAGAGGCCTGTCAAGGCCACTCAGCAGATCTTTGTTCCCTCTGACACCTAGCACAGATTCCTGGGCTTTTGGCATTGGTTTTAGATAGCAGAGCTAGAGAGATGGCTCAGTGGCTAAGAGCATGGAATTGCTCTCCCAGAGAACATAGGTTGGATTCCTAGCACCCAGGTCAGGTGGCTCACAACCTCCTGTAACTATAGCATTGAGGACCCAACACCCCTGGGCTCCAAGGGCACCACACACGCATGGATAGCATACACACACAACTTAAAATAAGTAATGAAAAGTTTTAATAGTAGCCTTAGAAGGTCTATTTCACTGCTTCCCCAGAAAGATTAATGTAGTCTTGTCCTCACACTCACACCTCTTGAGGTAGATGGTGGGGTGGGGAAGGGCAGGGGCTGAGCTGGAGGTTAGTCTCCAGAATCCAACCCACCAAAGGAAAGAAGAGGGGAGCTGGAGAGACAGAGAAGGGAATGGATGTTGGAAACAGAATCTTTTTTTTTTTTTTTTTTGGATTTATTTATTATTTTGTATACAGTGCTCTGCCTGCACATACACCTACAGGCCAGAAGAGGGCATCAGATCACATTATAGATGGTTGTGAGCCACCATGTGGTTGCTGGGAATTGAACTCAGGACCTCTGGAAGAGCAGCCAGTGCTCTGAACCTCTGAGCCATCTCTCCAGCCCTCCAGCCCCAATATAGAGTTTTGTTTTGTTTTGTTTTGTTTTTTGGAGACAAGGGTTCTCTGTGTAGCCTTGGCTGTCCTAGACTCACTTTGTAGACCAGGCTGGCCTCGAACTCACAGCAATCCGCCTGCCTCTGCCTCCTGAGTGCTGGGATTAAAGGTGTGAGCCACCACGCCCGGCCTGAAACAGAGCATCTTAAATAGCCAACACCCAACTGGTATGCCATGAATGAGCCTTCCCATTCAACCATGTGTAGTGAACAGACGAGAGATAAATATGAAATTTTACTCAACACATACAAGGAAAGAAGGGAAAGAGGGAAGGAAAGAAGGAAGGAAGGAAGGAAATGAAAAAGAAAAACGTGCCATGAGCAAAGCCACTGGTTTGTTCACAGAGCCATTCTGGAACTAGACTAGCAGTAAGCAGGCCGAGGGTCACAGAGCCAACCTCATCAGTGGAGGAGTTATTTAGGTACAATCCAGTTCCAGCCATTCTCCAAAGAGGAGAAGGCAGGAAGAGGGAAAAAAAAAAAAAAAAAAAAAAAAAAGCCCTCCCCACGGAGGCCACAGTTCAAGTTCCTGGAAGCTATAGGTCACTGGACTCCAACACTGATGTCTCAAACTCCTCAAGGAAGTCCTCACAGTTAGGGGAATGGATCCAGCTCAAACAGGTTTCTAAATACAGTGGAAGAGACCTGAAAAGCAAGAATGGTGATGCCGAAGAGTGAAAGATAGACACAGGCTTGTCATCTGCCCGGCCCTTCCGTTCTTCACCACCCCCACTAGGTCTCAGACCCACAGGGCTCCAACTCCCCCTCAGCCCCAAGCCAGCAAGACTCAAGTTTACCGGGCAGCTTCTTCCTGCGGAGGTTGAGTTTGGGCCTCTCGCCAGAAAGCAGCAGCCTCATTCTGCCGGTCCAATCTTTTGAGCGTCTGAAGCAGGTAAAAGGAGCCATCTCTACTGCCTATAGCCCCACCCCAAGGTACAAAGACTTAGAACCTGATATAGCCTTAGGCATCGTTCCCCGCCCCCCCCCCCAAGGGGAAACAGACCGAGAACTAGAGAGGAAGTTATCTTGTCCACACAAGAAACCAAAACTAGATTATTCATAAACAACCTCTCACAGAGGCCACTGCCCGCCCAGTACAAAGTGTTCAACTGTCCCCCTTCCTACAAACCAAGGCCCACATTGTCCAGATCTGAGGACGATGGGGGAACCCGGGAACTCTCAGGAGCCTTGCACGCATACCTATTTGTGTATGCACACACAGCACCCCCTGTGCTTTATTCCTGTCTGGGAACGCCACCCTTACACTTCTGTTCACGAGCCACACCCTCTCACACACTGCCAATGCCTCGGAGTACACACACCTGGGCATATCTGCACACTGAGGAGGAAGTCACTTAAGGCTTTGGTACCCTGGCCAGCAGCTACCCATTCCAGCCCACGACTAATCAGAGCAGCGACTCGAAGCTGTTTCAGTGTCACCTCAGAGCTGCATTTCTGCTCACGGCTGGAGCCTGCACCTAGAGACCACCAGCCAGGTCAGCAACTACCCTCCCATCATCCCAGTTCACAGTCACCAACACCTCCCCCCACCCCCGACCCCCAGTTCCCATCCCCCCGTGTCCTCCCCAACTTGTTTTGTTTTGTTTTGAGACAAAGGTCTCACATAGCCCTGGCTAACTCAGAACTACTCAAGAGATCCAACTGCTGGGAGTGCTGGGACTGCTGGGAGTGCTGGGACTGCTGGGAGTGCTGGGATTAAAGGTTTGTGCCCAGCATGTCCCCTTAAGTCCCCCAGTCTGGTAGACTTGGGTACAACTGAAAGGGAACGAACACACCACTTCTCAAGAGTTAAGACAAACCGACAGTCTAAACTAGAGTCAGGCAGCATGGCCAACACCTATACTGCCAGCACTTGGGAGGCAGAGGCAGGAGGAACAAGAGTCCAGGATCATCCCTGACTAAAGCTTGAGGCCATCCTGCTCTGTATGAGACCCTGTTAAGACGAAGCGGAGGAGGAGGAAGAGAAAGAAAAAGAAAAACGAAAAGATTAATTCACCTTGTTCTTTGTCCTCGGGCAGGGCCCGAAAGAGCAGCTCAAGGCACCTGAAGTGGGATGTAATAGCAGGAATAAAGAACCAACCTCACCCCTTGGGAAGCAGAGGCAGGCAGATCTCTGTGAGTTCGAGGCCAGCCTGGTCTACAAAGTGAGTCCAGGACAGCCAGACTACACAGAGAGACCCTGTCTCAAAAAAAAAAAAAAAAAACAACATCAAAGAAGAACCAACCTGAGATATTAAGGTAGCTTCTAAGAATAAAGCCCACCAACCCAGGTCCTGTCAGAAAACCATCCTTCCATACCACCCATGACCGTCTTCCTGGACTCACTGGCTGAATTCACTAAGTGCCTCTTTTCCAGCCTTTAGTTGTGACCAGGCTTGGCCCTGAAGCAGGTGGGTGGCAGAGACCCAGATCGGGCAGTACGGCAGTTCTTTGGTTCTTCTTCTGGCACTTTCCCACAAGGAGGGCATCTTGGGAAGCAGAGCTGAGGTGCGGCTGAGCAGCTCCTCGCACACAGTCAAAGCATCCAAGGCTCGGCCTGCCTGAATCAGCGCTGCTGCAGCCTCCAGACATAGCTCTGGCACACAGGGCCCTGGAGAGGGGATGGGTGGGGCGAACTGGGGCGGGAGAAGGATGGGGTACCTTGAAGTGGGATGAGCCATTACCCCTTCACTAGGCCCCAGTAGCAGGCAGAGAGAACTGGTCCCCCAGGGAGCCCAACAAAGGCGGGGGTGGGGGGGCAGGGGGTGGCGGTCAGAGGGCCCAGCCCTCCCACCTAAATGCAGAGAACCTTAAGACCTACCCTCGGCTCTGAGCCACCCAGCAACATAGCCAGCAAGTCCAGGTAATGCTCCGCAGCATCTGCCGCCCTGCAGAGTCAGTGAGCCTGTGAAGGTTCAGCAGGGACCCTGACTCCCCCAAGGTGGCAGTGAGAATGCTCCCTTGGCTAATGGAGGGAAAGCTTGGGCCCTGAGGCGTAAAGGGGAGAACACGTCTGGGAGCTCCAACTTTGGCTATCCTGTGGGGAAGGACACTCTGGCATTTCAAATAGAAGAGGTTACTGTCTGGATGAGGACTCCCGTTTAAGGCAGGAGGCTAGCAGTGAGGACCTATGTCTTCTCAACGCTTAATTCGATCTCACTAGAGGAGTGGGGGGTGGGGCACCCAGCTCAGGCGCAAAGCCCTTGTTTTGCAAACATAACGAGCTGAGTTTAGAGCTCCAGTTCTCTTGTGAAAATCCAGTACAGCAAAAACACTTTGCTTTATGAAACAGGGTTCCTCTGTGTAGCCCTGGCTGCCCTTGGAACTTGCTCTGTAAACCAGGCTGGCATCAAACTCAGAGATCCACCTGCCTCTGCCTCCCCAGTGCTGGGATTACAGGCGTGCAGGTGCCATCACTTCCTGGTAGCAATACATATATACTTTTTAAAGATTTATTTATTATTAATACAGTATTCTGCCTGCACGCCAGAAGAGGGCACCAGATCTCCTGTACACATGGTTGTGAGTCACCATGCAGTGGCTGGGAATTGAACTCGGGACCTTTGGAAGAGCAGCCAGTGCTCTTGACCTCCGAGCCATCTCTTCAGCCCCAAGCAGTACGTATTTTTAAGCACAGCTCTTGGGGTGAAAGAAGAGTCAGAGATAGCTAAATCAGAAGGCTTCAATGCTAGCCAGTCTAGCCAAAACTACTGCACTCCAGGTACACAGAGAGATCCTGTCTAGGAGGGCACAGGCGATGACAACAGAGGAAGGCCCCCCCAAACCCTCACACATCCACCACACATCCCAAAGATAAACAAGACTTTGGAAAGAGGGAGAATCACACGGGTAACAGAGACATCAGACATGGGAAGAGAGCTCGGGCGAACAGCGGCAAGTCTCACCTCCCTGTCTGTAGGCATCGACTTGCTAGCAGGTGCTTGGCCTGGCTCTGTGTGCCATGATGAAGAGGAGAGGCCGGGTCTGGTTGTGGAAGTAGAAATTCTACCTCAATGAGAAGTTTGAGTGCTTCAGAACTATGGGTGGCACTCAAGGCCTAAAATAAATAAATTAATTAATTAATAATAATAGTAACAGTAGTAGTAGTAGTAGTAATAATAATAATAATAATAATAACAACAACATAAACCTTTGAGAACCACACTTTTCTATCTGGATGAGTTACATAATAATAATAATAATAACAACAACAACAACAATAATAACAATAACAACAACAACAACAACAATAACAACAACGTAAACCTTTGAGAACCACACTTTTCTATCTGGATGAGTCACCCCAAGACAAGCACCTCGGCATCCCTCCACGAAGTGTCTCGCCCTGGATGCTCCTCACCTCAACCAGTAGCCCCAGACTCTCCAGCTCTGCCGCTGTGTCTCCTAGGTGCCTGTACACTCTAGAAGCCTCCAGAAGCGGAAGGGCACAGGTTGTCCCCACTTTCAGGGCTTCAGTCAAACACAACAGCGCTCTCTGTGGACTTCCCTAATGTGAAGAGAAAGAACAAGCCTCGGGTACCAGAGGGAGCAAAGCGTGATGCCCAGGGCTTCCCCCAAACCTTAGGGCGCGATCTTTACCATCTTGCGGAGACACGTTCCCAGCGCTGTGTACACCTGTTCTAACACAGACGGTGGACACAGACCTGAGGCTGCTTCCTTCAGGCTGCTCTGTGCAAGGGGTAGGCTTCCCGTAATTAGCTCCCGGAAGCCTGGGGGGTAATCACGGTACAGACTCAGAAAAAGAAAAGGTACAGACAAAGGGGCATGATGGGAAAGAGGAACCCAGAGAAACCCCAAGGAAAGACAGAGAGCGTACGCCCACAGGACTGGTTAGAGACAGAAGGGATGAACCGAGCTGCTAGACCTTGGCGGCAGGCAAACGCTGTCAGAAGGACATTCCTCAACCCCTCGGCATCCTGCAGCATCAATGGGGCACGTGACTCCTCCCCTGGAGGGCTCCAGGACTTTAGCAGTAGCAGCAGATCTTCAGAGGTCTCAGTCTGGAGAGACGACAGCCAGAAGCTCTAGCCCCGAGCATCCATCCCTCTTCTCCTGTCAGTCTACCCCACCACCGGCTTTGAGCTCAAGAGTCTTTCCGATCACTGTTCCCCCATTGTAAGAAAGACCATGATGGGCAGGGGAGATGGCTCAGAGGTTAAGAGCACTCACTGGCTGCTCTTCCAGAGGCTCCCAAGTTCAAATCCCCAGCAACCACAGGGTGGCTCACAACCATCTATACATAAGATCTGGTGCCCTCTACTGGCCTGCAGGTGTATATGCAGGCAGAACGCGGGCGCGCTCTCTCTCTCTCTCTCTCTCTCTCTCTCTCTCTCTCTCTCTCTCTCTCTCTCTCTCTCTCTCTCTCTCTCTCTGTGTGTGTGTGTAATAAATAAATACGATGGGGAAGGAAGAACAATCCTAGAAAGTGCTGGCTACAGGGCCCTGTCACTCATATGCCCCGGTGGACATGGGACAAAGAATGTGTTTGGGTTACTACGAGAACCTGAAGCTGGGAGGTAGCTTTAGCACAGTCATAAGAGCCTTTCTTCACTTGGATATTTTAAGCTATTATCAAATTCTCTCCTAAGAAAATCCCCCAGCGAGGAGCTAGCCAGAGCAGGGTCACTAGGAAAACCTGTTTTGGGTTGTTGCTGGTGGGCGGTTTGTTTGTTTGGACAACCATCACAAACAACTTCCCCAGCATATACTGATGCTGCAAGCAGAGAAAGGTGACACAGGTCTGTCCTGGTGACTCATGCTCTAGGGGCTAAAGCAAAAGAACCAAAGGTTCAAGATCTTGAACCCTGGCGACAGAGTGAGTTCAAGGCTACCCTGGACAACTTAGCAGGGTTCTATTTCCAGATAAAAAGTAAGAAGTGAGTGTTGCAAGATATTTGATCACACTCTGAACCCAGAGATTGTGTTTTATTTACTGGAAAAAACAAAAACAAAAACAAAACTGTTTCTAGTTGTGGTGTGGCTCAGCCCTAACACACACCTTTAATCCAAGAGCTTTCTGCTTGAGTGTTGTAAACAGGATTAAATAAAGCCAACCCTAGATCAAGAGGCAGAGCAAGCAACCAGTTGACAGTTGGCAGTTCACTCCCTAGCGAACGTGGGATTACTAAAAAGAAAACATAGAAAGTGAGAGAAGATCCACAGGAAGTAGAAGGAAAGGACACTCAGGTTGAGAGGTTTTTGAGAAGCATCCGAGCCGACAGTCTTCTGGGATGTCAGCTGAGGAGGAAGGTCAGCTGGGGGTTTCCTCTGCCTCCCTGAACTATCAGGTTTTCACTGCGGCTTCTGGCTCCCAAGTCGTTATTGGTAAAAACCGAATTTTTGTTAAAAGCAACAAAGAGGAAGTCCAGCATAGCAGCGCATTTAATCCCAGCATGTGGGAGGCAGAGGCAGGGGGGATCACTGTGAGTTCAAGGTCAGTCTGGTCTATTAAGCCTGGTCTACAAAGTGAGTGCAGGACAGCCAACGCCACACAGAGAGACCCTGTCTTAAAAAAAAAGATGCGTGGTGGTTTACACCTGTGAATCTCACTGGAGAGGCTGAAGCATGGAGGTCTGCAGTGAGCTTGTAGCCTGGATATACAGTAAGAGCCTGTCCCAAAAGCAAAGTGGGAGGCTTGGCATGGTGGCACACTCCTCTAATCCCAGCATTTAGGAGATAGAGACAGGTGGGCCTTTGTGAGTTTGAAGCCAGTCAGGTCTACGCTAAGAGCTAAGGCTACTTAATGAGATCTTGTCTCAAAAAATGGGTGCGTACGTGTGAATGTGTGCATGTTGTGGGAAAGATGGCTCAGTGGTTAAGAGCACTTGTTCTTACAGAGGACCCAAGTTTGGTTCCTATCACCTTCATGGTAGCTCTCTAACGCCAAGATCTGATGCCCTCTCCTCACCTCTGTGGGTACCAGGCATTAACACACACACACACACACACACACACACACACACACACACAGGACAAACACTCATGCACATAAAAATAAATTTAATAGAATAAGAAGGTGGGCAGGAGGGGAAGGAAGAAAAGGTGGAGTGCTTGCCTAGTATGTCTGGAGCTCCAGGTAGAATGCTGTAGCACACCGGGATGGGCGGTGGGGGAGGAGGAGGGGGAGAGGGAGGAGAAGGGTAAGGGGGAGGGGCAGGGGTGCGGCTAGGTACATCCATCCTCACTCCCCCACTTACCTGGCTGCCATTCAGGGTTCGCAACAGCAAAGTCAGGTCCCCGAGGTGGTCAGTACTCATCCAGAGGCCAGCCTGAAGGCCGGCCAGGCAGTGTAAGGCAGGCAGCAGCTCCGGCAGAAGGGAGGAGGCAGAGAGGACAGAGTGCCACTGCTCCCTGAGTCCCTGCTGCGACTTGGGCCTGGGCTGATCCTGGGTCTCCAGCACTGTAGAGCACACAGAAACACACACGCACACATACACATCCATCTCTCATCTCCCCATACTCCCCACACTTTCCTTACTGCAAGAGCCCAAAGACTACAGTGATCTGAGGAACATTACAGACATCTCTGTCTGTATCTCCACCCACCCACCGCCAACCCTTGACCCAGTCTCACTCTGGAATCTGAGAGCGGAAACTACCAGTGGCGTGGGAGGCCTTACCTCTCTCTAGGCCCCTCTGAACATCCTGGGTAAGGTCTTCAGTGAAACTCCGGGCCAGGCTCGCCTTCAGGATTATATAATTACAGGTGACACTGAGCTCCAAGGCGAGAGCAGGAACAGCAGCAGGGAGTCCTGGAGCAACAGGATGCTGGTCTCACAGGCTGTCCCATGAAACACAGGCCAAATGGTTTACAGTCCAAGGACCAGCCCCACTCCAACCAAGATGGCTTCAGTAAGGAGTTCATGTTTGGCTCAGATGACTAGGACAAGAGGAGGGAGTTCTCTAAATCTCTTGGAAGAAAAAAAAAATCACTTCTTCAAATGTTGCTCTGTGTGTGTGTGTGTGTGTGTGTGTGTGTGTGTGTGTGTGTAAGGTGAGAAGGAATTATCCTATTGAAAGACAATTTCAGCAGGGCTGGTGGTGCACGCCTTTAATCCCAACATTCCGGGAGGCAGAGGCAAGCAGATCTGCCAGCCTGGTCTACAAAGTGAGTCCAGGACAGCCTACACAGAGAAACCCTGTCTCAAAAAGCAAAAACAAAAACAAAAAAGAAAGACACTCTCACTCAGTCTCTTCTGTGCCTTAAACAGGACTCCCTAACCTGCCCAGAATAATCACCTCAATCCCAGAACCGCTTACGAGAGGTTGATCTTTAGCAGCTGAGGAGGGGAACTGAGCTCCTGGTAGGTCTTTCTTACCTCGCAGAGTGAGGAGAAGCTCCCTAAACCCTTCCAGTATGTCTTGGGCCAATTGCTGTCGCCTCAGAGAAGGACGAGAATCCCTGGTCAGCTGCTGAAATCAGGAGGGGGCCATTGAAGATCAGCCCTGCTACCTCATAGCAGAGACAAGGGATGGGGGTGGGGGGCACGTTTTCCAGTCACTTTTGATGGTTCTAAAGACTGAGGTCAACCTCGGCTCCCCTACCCTAGGCTAGGGTGAAACCATTGCAAACTCGCTTTCTGGGATGTTGAGCATACAGGGCAAGGGTCCCAGCAATCACCTTACCTTAGCCTGTCCAACCAGCCGGTCATTCTTTTCCCTCCACAGGTCCAGGCTACTGGAAGATAGTATGGGGAGGGCTGGACTGACCTGGCTGGACATGGTCGCCAAGGTAGAAGCACCGTTACCCGGAGAGGTCTTCTGGTGGGTGAGAGTGGTCCTCCCGGGATGCTTTCACCCTAGCCCCAAACAAGCTGCCCACTTTTGCACCGCGCCTCTGATTGGCCAGGCTACAACACTCTCGGCCGCGGTTGGTCGTCTTGTTCGAGAGTCGGTTCCGCGGGAAACTGAAAAGAAAACCGGAACAACAATTGGGGAGACAGAGGCCGGCCACAGGACAGGGAGAATCTGCTGGTCTTGCGGGGATCTCCGCGGGAGCTGGAGTATTGAGACTAGGTTAGGGGAAGCGGGTCTCGGTACTTAAGTCTCTGGCTCCGCTCTGCTTTGGAACCAACAGCTGCCTAGGTTTCTCTGCATCGTGGCCGGATGAAGGCCCGCGCGCAGTGCATGCTGGGGGTTGTAGTACTGTGGAGATCGCCCATGAAAGGATTCCTCACCCCCACACCCCCACACTCCTACACCCCCAAGGACAGGTGACTGAAGCCCTCACATCCTTTCTCTTTGAGCAAAAAGCCAGGGGGAAGCCGAGCGGGGGTGGCACACGCCTTTAATCCCAGCACTCAGGAGGCCTACAGTGCTTTAAAAAAAAAACAAAAACAAAAAACCCGACAATTCTCCCATGTTTTCTAACCAAGGAAACAAGTTGCAAACTTCTGAGATGCATTTGTCAGTTTAGTTAGAAATGGGTCTTTTGCCTAAGGAGTGATGCCTTAGATTCCACTACTTTTGCCTATCAATGCAGTTGTACAGGTTCTATGTATGTGACTGTGCATTTCTATTCCTATGCAATTCTACTCCTCTGCTTCTCAGCACCTCTGAACCATAGCTTCTAAGCAGCACGGCCCCACCTCTGCTCTTCAATCCCTCTGGCCTCGGCTCCTACGCAACTTTAATCCGCTGCTGCTCAGCCCCTCTGGCCCCTGCTTCTATTCAACTCTACTCCTTTGCTGCCCAATCCCTCTGGGCCTCGACTCCTGTGCAAATCTACTGTCTACTCTTCTGCCTCTCTGGCACTCGGCTCTTACGCAACAATACTCCTTGGCTGCTCCGCCCCTCTGTCCCTCTGTTCCTATGCAACTCTATTCCTCTGCTGCAAAGCCCCTATGTCCAGTTTGCTCCTATGCAGCACTTCTCTCATGCTCGGCCGGTCTGGCCCTCTGCTTCTATGCAACTCCACTCCTCTGCTCCTCGGACCCTCGGCTCCTGTGTTCCTATGTAATGCTACTACTCTGCTGCTCGGTCCCTCTGCCCTTCTGCTCCTGTACAACTCTGCACCTCTGTTGCTGGGCCCCTATGGCCCTCTGCTTGTATGCAACTCTTCTCATTGGCTGATCGGCCCCTCTGGCCCTCTGCAAATCCAGTGCTCTGCTGGTCGGCCCTTGGTGGCCTTTACTCCTATGCATCTCCACTCCTCTGCTGCTCAGCCCCTCTGCCCCCTGCTTCTATGCAACTTTACTCCTCTGCTCCTCAATCCCTCTGGCCCTTTGCTCCTATGCAACTCTATTGCTCTGCTGCTCAGCCACTCAGCCCGTATGCACCTCTATTCCTCTGCTGTGCAGCCCTACTGCTCCTCTGCTGCTATTCAACTCTGCTGCTCAGCACTTCTGGCCCTCTGTTCCTATGCAACTCTGCTCCTCTGCTGTTAGCCCGCTGTGCCTCTCTGCGGCTATTCAACTCTACTCCTCTGCTGCTCAGTTCCTCTCCCCCTCTGCTCCAACGCACCTCTACTCATTGACTGCTCGGCCCCTCTGGCCCTCTACTCCTATGCAAATCTTCACCTCTGCTGACCGGCTGCTCTGACCCTCTGTTCCTATGCAACTCTATTTCTCTGCTTCTCGGCCCCTAGTTCCTCTGCCCCTGTGCAACTCTACTCCTCTGCTGCTCAGCCACTCTGCCCTCTGCTCCTATACACTCTACTCCTCGGCTGTTCAGCCCCAATGGCCCTCAGCTCCTATGCAACTCTACTCCACTGCTGCTGGGCCGCTCTGTCCCTATGCTCCTATGTAAATCTACTCTTCTCCTGCTAGGAACATCTGGCTCTCTCCTTCTGTGCAACTCCACTCCTCTGCTGCTTGGACCCTCTGCCCCTCTGCTTCTATGCAACTCGGCTCCGCTGCTGCTCAGCCATTCTAACCCCTGCTTCTATGCAACCCTACTGTAGAAGTACAATCTTTTCAGAAATTACTTTTTCTACATATTTTAAGACCAAAGGAACACTTAATAACATGAGTGAATCATGTGTCACTTTTTTTTAGAAAAAAAAAATTCCCCCTAAGGAGTGATATCTTTTGAGTAAGAACCTTTTGCCTATTAATGCAGTGGTACAGGTTTTGATCAAGTGACTGTGCTTAGTGAAATAACCATTTCTCATACTTTTCAGTGAGTAAGAAGCTTACATTTAGTGAGAAAAGCTTACCAATGTGTGTGTTTAGTGTATTCACTTTTCCTTAGAAACAGTGACTTTGAGTTCGGAAAGATGCATTACAATGTGTTTCTTCCTGAAACAAATACATGTGTATAAGTACTATGGTTCTAGAAATGATGGTTTCTACTTATTTTCAAACCAAAGAACCAACTTACTAACGCGAGTGAATCATGTGTTCACTTTCAATACAAATGGGCTTTTTTCCCCTAAAGAGTGATGATGTCTGAGAGTAAGCAACATTTGCCTATCAACACTGTTGGACAGATTTTGAGTAAGTGACTGTGCTTAGTAAAATTACCATTTCTCTCAATTTTCTGTGAGTAGGAAGCTTAGATTTAATGAGAAGAGCTTACACATGTGTTTGTGTAGTGTATGCACTTTTCCTTAGAACAGTGACTTTGCATTCATAAAGCTGTATTATGATGTGTTTCTTCCTGAAACAAACACGTGTAGAAATACTATGCATT
Source organism: Acomys percivali (assembly GCA_907169655.1). NCBI lineage: Eukaryota > Metazoa > Chordata > Mammalia > Rodentia > Muridae > Acomys > Acomys percivali. The sequence goes on along the minus strand of OU015743.1, from coordinate 91,431,171 downwards.
CAGAAATGGCTGTTTCTACACATTTTCAAACCAAAAAACCAAATTAATAACCTATTTGAATTATGTGTTCGGTTTCATTAGAAACAAATTTTTTCATAAGGAGTGTTGTCTTAAAGTAAATTGCCTATCAACACAGATGAACAGGTTGTGAGTGATTGACTATGCCTAGTGAAATCAACGTCTCTCTCACTTTCCTGTGAGTAGAAAGCTTGATTTGGTAAGAAAAGCTTGCACATGTGTTTGTTTAATGTATTCAGTTTTCTATAGAAACAGTGACTTTGCTTTCAGAAAGATGTGTTACACTGTGTTTCTTTCTGAAACAAACACTTGTGTAGAAGTACTCTGATTTCAGAAATGACTGTTTCTACATGTTTTTAAACCAAAGGAGCAACTTCCTATGTTGAGTGATGCAGGTGTTCACTTTCATTAAAAGCAAGTTTTTTTCTAATGAGTGATTTCTTAGTGTACACAACTTGTGCCTATCAACACAATTGTACAGGTTCTGAGTAAATGACTGTGTTTAGTGAAATAACCATTTCTCTCGCTTCTCTGTGAGTAGGCAGCTTAGATGTAGTGAGAGAGGCTTACACATGTGTTTGTTTAGTGTATTCAGTTTTCCTTAGAAAGTGCCTTTGCTTTCAGAAAGATGCTTTACAGAGTGTTTCTACCCGAAACAAACACATGTGTAGGAAAACTGTGCATTCAGAAATGACTGTTTCTACACGTTTTCAAACCAAGGAATCAACTTTGAGTGGTGTATGTGTTCACTTTCATTAGAAATGGGTTTTTTAAGCTGGGCGTGGTGGCGCACGCCTTTAATCCCAGCACTCGGGAGGTAGAGGCAGGCGGATCGCTGTGAGTTCGAGGCCAGCCTGGACTACAAAGTGAGTCCAGGACAGTCAAGGCTACACAGAGAAACCATGTCTCAAAAAACAAAACAAAACAAAAAGAAATGGGTTTTTTTTCTAAAGGAGTGATGTCTTAGAGTAAACAACTTTTGCCTATCAAAGCATTTGTACAGGTTCTGAATAAGTGTACTGTGCTTAGAAAAACCAATATTTCTCTCACTTTTCTGTGAGTAGGAAGCTTCGATTTAGTAAGAGAAGCTTACACATGTGTTGGTTTAGTGTATTCAGTCTTCCTTAGAAACAGTGACTTTGCATTTAGAAAGATCTCTTACAGTGTGTTTCTTTTTGAAACAAACACGTGTAGAAGTACTGTGCTTTCAGAAATGAATGTTTCTACACGTTTTTTAGCCAAACATGCAACTTACTTACTTGAGTGAATCATATGTTCATTTTCATTGGAAACAGATTTTTTTTCCGAAGAAATGATTTAGAGTATACAACTTTCGCCTATTAGTGCAGTTGTACGGGTACTGAGTAAATGACTATGCATAGTGAAATAACTGTTCCTTTCACTTTTCTGTGAGTAGGAAGCTTACATTTACTGCGACAAGCTTACCCATGAGTATCTTTAGTGTATTCAGCTTTACTTTGAAACAGTGACTTTGCGTTCAAGACAGATGCTTTATACTTTGTTTCTTCCTGAAACAAACACATGTGTAGAAGTGCTGTGCTTTCAAAAACGGCTGTTTCTACACATTTTCAGACCAAAGAAGCAACTTACTAACATGAGTGAGTCATGTGTTCACTTTCATTAGAAAGTGATTTTTGTTTAGTTCTTTGTTTGTTTGTTTGCTTGCTAAGGAATCAGACCTTAGAGTATACAACTTTTGCTTATCAATGCAGTTGTACATGTTCTAAGTAAGTGACTGTGCTTAGTGAAATCACTGTTCCTCTCACTTTTCTGTGAGTAGGAAACTTAGACTTAGTGAGAGAACCTTGCACATGTGTTTTCTAATGTATTCAGATTTCCTTAGAAACAGTGACGCTGCTTTCAGAAAGATGTGCTTCTGTGGGTTTCTTCTTGAAACATACCCACGTGTAGAAGTACTGTGCTTTCAGAAATGACTGTTTTTATATGTTTTCTAATGAAAAGAGCAAGTTTTTAACATTAATGACACATGTGTTCACTTTCATTAGAACTGGGTTTTTTCCTAAGGAGTGATGTCTTAGAGTACACATCTTTTGCCTATCAACACAGTTGTACAGGTTCTGAGTAAGTGACTGTGCTTAGTGAAGTCACCATTTCTCTCTCTTTCAGTGAGTATGAAATTTACATTTAGTGAGAGAATCTTAAACATGAGTTTCTTTAATATATTCAGTTTTCCTTTGAAATAGTGTCTTTGCATTCAGAAAGATGTTTTATACTGTGTTACTTCCTGAAACAAACACATGTGCAGAATTACTGTGCTTTTAGAAATGACAGTTTCTATAATTTTTCAAACCAAAGAAACAACTATTCATGTGAATGAATCATGTGTTCACCGTCATTAGAAATGGTTTTTTTTCCCCTAAGGGGTGATATCTTTGAGTTCAAAACTTTTGCCTATCAATGCAGTTGTACAGGTTCTGAATAAGTAACTGTGCTTAGTAAAATCACCATATATCTCACTTTTCTGTGAGTAGGTAGCTTAGATTTAGTGAGAGAAGCTTACACATGTGTTTGTTTAGTGTATTCAGTTTTCCTTAGAAACCATGACTTTGCTTTCAGAAAGATGTGTTACACTTGTTTCTACCAAAACAAACTCATGAGTACAAATACTGTGCTTTCAGAACTGACTCTTTCTTCATGTTTTCAATCCAAAGAAGCAACTTAATAACGTTAGTGATGCAGGTGTTCACTTTCATTAAAAATGGTTCTCCCCCCCGAAAGGAATGATGCCTTCGAATAAACAACTTTTGCCTATCAAAGCTGTTGTGCAGGTCTGAATAAGTAATTGTGCTTAGTGAAATTACTGTTTATCTCACTTTTCTGTGAGTAGGAAGCTCAGATTTAGTGAGAGAAGCTCACACATGAGTTTGTTTAGTGCATTCAGTTTTCATCAGAAACAGTGACTTTGGGTTAAGAAAGATGCCTTAGAGTATGTTTCTTCTGGAAACAAACACACGTGTAGAAGTGCTGTGTTTTCAGAACTGACTGTTTCTACATGTTTTCATACCAAAGAAACAACTTAGTAACTTGAGTGAATCATCTGTACACTTTCATTAGAAACAGATTTTTTTCCTAAAGTATGATGTCCCAGAGTAAACAACTTTTGCCTGTCAACACAGTTGAACAGGTTCTGAGAAAGTGACTGTGGTTAATGAAATCACTGTTTCTCTCACTTTTCTGTAAGTATGAAGCTTAGATTTAGTGAGAGAAGCTTACACGTATGTTTGTTTAGTGTATTCATTTTTCCTTAGAGACAGTGACTTTGCTTTCAGAAAGATACAATACAGTGTTTTTCTTCCTGAAAAAAAAAGAAACAACAATGTGTAGAAGTACTGTGCTTTCACAAATTACTTTTTCTAAATGTTTTCAAACCAAAGGAGCAAGTTATTAACATGAGTGAATAATGTGTTCACTTTGTTAGAGATCTATTTTTTTCCCCTAAGGAGTGTTATCTTTGGGTTCAAAACTTTTGCCTGACAATGCAGTTGCACAGGTTCTGAGTAAGTAACTGTGCTTAGTGAAATCACCATTTCACACACTTTTCATTGAGTAGGAAGCTTAGATTTAGTGAGAGAAGCTTACACATTTGGTGTGTTCAGTTTTCCTTAGAAACAGTGACTTTGCATTCAGATAGATGGATTACAATGTGTTTCTTCCTAAAACAAACACATGTGTAGAAATGCTGTGCTTTCAGAAATGACTGTTTCTTCACATTTTCAAACCAAAGAACCACCTTATTAACGTGAGTGAATCATGTGTTCACTTTCATTAGAAACGGGTTTTTTTCCCCCTAAGGAGTGATGTCTAAGAGTAAGCAACATTTGCCTATCAACACAGTTGTACAGTTCTGAGTAAGTGATTGTGCTTAGTAAAATCACCATTTATCTCACTTTTCTGTGAGTAGGAAGCTTAGATTTAATGAGAGAAGCTTACACATATGTTTACTGTATTCAATTTTTCTTTGAAACAGTGACTTTGCATTCAGAAAGATGCCTCACAGTATGCTTCTTCTGGAAACAAACACATGTGTAGAAGCACTATGCTTTCAGAATGGCTGTTTCTACACGTTTTCAAACCAAAGAACCAACTTCATAATGTGAGTGAATTATGTGTTCAGTTTCATTAGAAACAACTTTTTTCCCCCTAAGGAGTGCTGTCTTAAAGTAAACAACTTTTGCCTATAAACACAGTTGAACAGGTTCTGAATCAGTGTACTGTGCTTAGGAAAATCAACATTTATCTCACTTCTGTGTGAATAGGAAGCTTAGATTTGGTGAGAGAAGCTTACACCTGTGTTTGTTTAGCATATTCAATTTTACTTAGAAACACTGACATTGCGTTCATAAAGATGTGTACAGTTTTTCTTCCTGAAACAATCACATGTGTAGAAGTACTCTGCAGGAAAAGAAGAAGTAGAAGGAGGAGGAGGAGGAGGAGGAGGAGGAGGAGGAGGAGGAGAAGGAGAAGGAGAAGAACTCTGCATCATATCACCCCCAGTAGAGTCCACGTGATAATGCTGTTCTGCAGGTCTGAGATAAAGATCCCAAAATGGAGAGTTGCCTGGGAACTCTCACTGTCTTCTTTCCCTTGGAGTGTTGATAGCAACCTGCGTCCTGATATTCCTTTTTATTTGTTCTATTATTCCTCTCACTCATAGTCAACGTAACAACAAAATGACCAGGGATATGGTGCCAGGAGGTGAACTGGACAAAGCGCTATCCTAGAAACCGCAGAATGAGATGCCTCCTCCAAATGTGCCTAATTTATTATTAGTCATCCTGAAAGTTCTTAAGAATAATAAAACAATGGAGAACTTTTTCAGTGAATTGCAGCAAAAGGAGGCAGGTAAAAATCGCCCTAATTAAATGAAGTGTCTTTACCAAAGGCAGAGCCAATGTGAGAAAAAGGTAACTCAGACAAGAGCGAAATTAAAAGTAGAATTTTGATTCCTACAATACAAAACTCCATATGGCATGGCATAGGTATTGAAGGACAATATCTGCTGCCCTCCCAGGTATAGAGGATCATATGGATGGCTACTACACCTTGTACACCTCTCACCTATATAGGAATGTGTGAGGGAGGGAATAGATGGGTAGTCATCAATGGGGAAAAGGTGTCAGACATTGACTAACAGCAAAAAGTTAATTTTACAGAGAACTGTCTCCAGCTCCTGGCTCAACATGAGAACGTAATATCTGTCTGTGCCAAGTTAATGTTTTAGAAACGATGATGTTATTACTATGTACTTTGTACTGTGTATTCTATATGCCTGATTGCTTCACTGACCCCCTTGAATCTACTCCATGGAAAATGTAACCATAATTCACTCCTTGTTTCAAAATGTGTACAAAAATCTACACTGCTTGCCTGCAAAATAAACTCAGATTGAAACTGCCTCTGTGTTTGTCTCTGTTTGTCACTGCCAAATCCTTGCCCACCAAGTCTTTGAGGACCCTCATCCCAGGGACCTCCATACCAGATTGGGGTGGTCTGTGGCAACTGTGCTTTCATAAATGACTGTTTCTACACGTTTTCAAACCAAAGAAGCAACTTACTAATGTGAGTGAATCATGTGTTCACTTTCGTTAGAAATGAGTTCTCCCCCCCCAAGGATATCTTAAACTACACAGTGTTTGCCTATCAATGCAGTTGTACATGTTCTGAGTAAGTGACTATGCTTAGTGAAATCAGTGCTTCTATCACACTTCTGGGAGTAGGATGCTTAGAATTACTGAGAGAAGCTTACACCTGTTTGTATAGTGCATTCAGTTTTCCTTAAAAACAGTGACTTTGCCTTCAGAAAGATGCATTACAGTGTGTTTCTTCCTGAAATAAATACACGTGTAGAAGTACTGTGCTTCCAGAAATGACTGGTTCTACACGATTTCAAACCAAAGGAGCAACTTCCTAACATGAGTGATGCATGTGTTCACTTTGATTAGAAATTATTTTTTCCCCTAAGGAACTATGTCTTAGAGTACACAATTTTTGCCTATCAATGCAGTTGTACAAGTCCTGAGTAAGTGACTGTGCTCAGTGAAATCACATTTTCTCTCATGTTTCTATAAGTAGGAAGCTTAGATTTAGTGAGAGAAACTTACACATGTGTTTGTGTATGTTTACTTTTCCTTAGAAACAGTGACTTTGCATTCAGAAAGATGCCTTACAGTGTGTTTCTTCCTGAAACAAATACATGTGTAGAAATAGTTTGCTTCATCAATGACTGTTTCTACATGTTTTCAAACCAAATAAGCAATTTACTAACATGAGTGATGCATGTTTTCATTTTCCTTAGACACAGAACCTAACCCTAACCCTGATTCTAACCCTAACCCTAACTTAACCCTGACCTTATCTTAACCCAAACTCTAACCATAACCATAATTCTAAACCTAACCCTGACCCTAGCCCTAGCCCTGACTCTACCCCTGACCCTGACTCTGACCTTCACCCTAACACCAACCCTAACACTGACCCTGACCCTTACCCTAAACCTGATCTTAACCCTAACCCCAACAAGTACTGTGCTTTCAGAAATGGATGTTTCTATAAGTTTTCAAGCTAAACATGCAACTTACTAATGTGAGTGTTGTATGTATTCATTTTCATTAGAAACAGGTTTTTCCCCTAAGGAATGATATTTTAGAGTGCACAACTTTTGCCAAGCAACATAATTGCACATGTTCTGATTAAGTGATTGTGTTTAGTGAAATCAATGATTCTAACACTTTCCTAGGATAAACAAACTTAGATTTAATGAGAGAACCTTACACATGTGTTTGTTTTGGGTATTCAGTTTTCCTTAAACATGATTATTTTCCTTTATGAAAGATGCCTTACATTGTGTTTCTTCCTGAAACAAACACATTTGTACAAGTACTGTGGTTTCAAAAATGAATTGTTCTACATGTTTTCAAACTAATAAGCAACTTACTATCATGAGTGTTACATGTGTTCACTTTCTTTAGAAAGGAAACTTGAAGATGGCAGTGACAAAGATGCACACTGCCTGATCTGCAGGGAAGAGACCACACATGCTAACTGGACCCACGGACTGTGTGAGCTGTGGATAACTGGTTGAGAGAAATCCACACAGTACAGACCACAGGTTAGTCAGACCTCTGGTCAACCAGCACCCCAAGAAGGATGACAGACTAGTCCCTCAGCACCCAGACAGGACCTAGACTGTAAGTGAAAAGCTCTGAGTGGCAGCCTTGTTTGGCGGGCGAACTCAGTTTTGGGACTGAATCTGTGGAGGAAGTGTTAAAACCTCCTGGACTAGGGAAAGCAACGAGGGTGAATTGGGGCCTCAGAACACACACACACACACCCGACCCACGCAAGTCCACAGAAAGCCTAGGTGCCATTCTGGCACCCAGTCGGCAATGGATACAGTCCCCAGCTGCTGTGTGCTCTGAGAAGGAAACTCTATGGAGGGCAATCCAGCCCCTAAAGCCTGGTCTGGACCCTGTCTGCAAGTTGCAAGCTGTTGAAATCAGGGATACACAGGCACAGCAGAGTGATCTGAGACCAGAGACACTGCCAGGAGTCAAGAACCACAACAGCCCTCTGAGCAGGGCTGGGCAGAAACCAAACACCTAGCCCCAGAAGACTAGCCTGGCACAATTGGTCACAGCTGTCCCAGCCTATCGAGGTTCCACAGCCTAGCTGGGATTCGCACACTCTTGGGAGTGGCTGGGCAGGTCAGAGGAGATACAGCAAATATCTAGCCAACCAACAACAATCAAAAGGCAATAGCTACTCTCTCCTTGGCAGGCAGAAACTAGGCCCCACTACCTGGTTGGAGCAGGCAGAAACCTAATCAATTTGTAGAAGCCAACAGGTTTTCAGCACTCTAGGGTGACCTGAGCCTAGGGCCCAAGGGCAGGCTATTCGGAGCCCAGCCAAATGTAGGAAAACGTAGGAAAATCTACATACCTTATCTCAAACTGATACTGGAGAACACCAGCACCTACCTAGTCTGACCCAGTTGGGAACCCAGGGTGTGAAATAAAGTCTTCAGGATCCAAAACCAGGGTGTGTGCCTCTCTCAGGGAATAGTTCCCTGACCACCACAGGCAAAAGACCTTGACCTACAATTACTCAACAACAAACTGCTCTCAACAACCAGTGAAGGACCCCAGAAGATACCTCCCAACAGCAGATACACCAAGATGACTAAAGGCCAGTGTAGAAACAACAATAACAACAACAACAACAACAACAACAACAACAACAACAACAACAGAAATAACAAGAAGCCTACACACACGGAAACTAAATAACTCTCTATTTAATGACACATAGGTCAGGGAAGAGATAAAGAAATTAAGGACTTGGGCTGGAGAGTTGGCTGGGAGGTTAAGAACACTGTCAGTTCTTTCAAAGGTGCTGAGTTCAATTCCCAGCAACCACGTGGTGGGTCACAACCATCTACAATGAGATCTGGTGCCCTTGTCTGGTGTGTAGGCACACATTCAGGCAGACTACTGTATAAATAAATAAATGAATATTAAAAAAAGAAATTAAGGACTTCCTAAAATTCAATGAAAATGAAGGACACATTTGTCCTGTGGTGCTAAGAGGAAAATTCATAGCACTATGTGCCTTTATAAAGAAAATGGAAACATCTCACATAACCAACGTACGAACACATCTGAAAACCCTGGGGAAAAAAGAAGCAGAAACACCCAAGAGGAGTAGACATCTGGAAATAATCAAACTCAGAGCTGAAATCAATATATTAGAAACAGAGAAACCAATTCAAAAAAATCAACAAAACCAGGAGCTGGTTCTTTGAGAAAAATCAACAAGATAGACAAACCATTAGCCAAACTAACTAAAAGGCAGAGAGACACTATCCAAATTAACAAAATCAGAAAGGAAAAGTGAGACATAACAACGGACACTGAAGAAATACAAAGAATTTTAAGATCCTACTTTAAAGGCATATATGCCACAACTTTTTAAAACTTAAGGGAAATGGACAATTTTCTTGATTGATTCCACTTGCAAAAATTGAGTCAAGAGCAGATGAACAAATGAAATAGTCCTATTTCTCCTATAGAAATAGAAGCAATCATTGATAGTCTCCCAACAACAACAACAAAAAAAACCAGGGCCAGATGGTTTCAGTGCAGAATTCTACCAGACCTTCAAAGAAGAGCTAATACCAATACTCTTCAAGCTACTCCAAAAGATAGAAACAGATGGAACATTACAAAATTCATTCTATGAGGCCACAGTCACATTGATACCTAAATCCCACAAAGATCCAACAAAAAAGAGAATACAAGAACATATCAAAGATATCGTTCACCGTGACCAGGTAAGCTTTATTCCAGGCATGCAGGGATGATTTAATATACAGAAATCCATCAATGTAATCCACCATATAAACAAACTGAAAGAAAAAAACTCACATGATCATCTCCTTAAATGCAGAAAAAGCATTTGACAAAATCCAACACCCATTCATGCTTAAAGTTCTGAAGAGATCGGGAATACAAGGCACATACCTAAACATAACAAAGACTATATACAGCAAGCCAATAGCCAACATCAAATTAAATGGAGAAATACTCAAGGAAATTCCTCTAAAATTGGGGACCAGACAAGGCTGCCCGCTTTCTCCATATCTCTTCAATATAGTTCTTGAAGTTCTAGCCAGAACAATAAGACAACAAAAGGAGATCAAGGGGATCCAAATGGGAAAGGAGGAAGTCAAATTATCCCTATTTAGAGGTGATATGATAGTGTACATAAATGACCCCAAAAATTCCACCAGAGAACTCCTACAGCTGATAAATACCTTCAGCAAATTGGCTGGATACAAAATTAACTCAAAAAGTCAGTAGCTTTGCTATATACAAATAACAAACATGCAGAGGAAGAAATTAGGAAAACAACACCCTTCACGATAGCCACAAGCAATATAAAATATCTAGGAGTAACTCAAAACAAGCAAGTGAAGGACTTGTTCGAAAAAAAACTTTAAATCTCTGAAGAAAGAGGTTGAAGATGACATCAGAAGACGGAGGGATCTCCCTTGTTCATGGATCAGGAGAATTAACATAGTAAAAATGGCCATCTTAACAAAAGCAATTTACAGATTTAATGCAATCCCTATCAAAATACCTACAAAATATTTTGAAGATATTGAAAGATCAATTCTCAACTTCATATGGAGAAACAAAAAAACCCAAAATAGCAAAAACAATCCTATATAATAAACAATCCTCCAGAGGAATCTCCATACTCGATTTCAAGCTGTACTATAGAGCAATAGTATTTAAAGCAGCATGCTACTGGCACAGCAATAGGCTGGTGGATCAATGGAATTGAATCAAAGACCCAGAAATGAATCCACACACATATAGTCACTTGATTTTTGACAAAGAAGCCAAATCTATTCAATGGGAAAAGGATAGCATATTCAACAAATGGTGCTGGTCTAACTGGATATCTACATGTAGAAAAATACAATTAGACCCCTATTTGTTACCATGCACAAAACTCAAGTCCAACTGGATTAAAGATTGCAACATAAAACCAGAGACACTAAATCAGTTAGAAGAAAAAGTGGGGAAGAGCCTGGAACACATTGGCACAGGAGACATCTTCCTGAACAGAACACCAACAGCCCAGGCCTTAAGATCAACAATCAATAAATGGGACCTCATGAGGCTGAGAAGCTTCTGTAAGGCTGGAGACACTGTCAACAGAACAAAGCAACAGCATACAGACTGGGAAAAGATCTTCACCAACCCTACGTCTGACAAAGGTCTAATATCCAAAATATATAAAGAACTCAAGAAATTAAACACCACCAAACCAAATAACCCAATTGAGGAATGGGGCTCAGAATTAAACAGAGAATTCTCAACAGAGGAATATCAAATGGCTGAGAAACACTTAAAGAAATGCTCAAAATCTTTAGTCATCAGAGAAATGCAAATCAAAACGACCCTGAGATTCCATCTTACACCCATCAGAATGGCTAAGATCAAAAATTCAAGTGACATCACATTGCTGGTGGGAATGCAAATTTGTCCAACCACTTTTCCTAAGGAATATCTTAGAGTGCACAGCTTTTGCCAACAAACACATTTGTACAGATTCTGAGTAACTAACTGCTTAATAAAATCGTTTCTCATGGTTTTCTTGGTGAAACAAGCTTAGATTTAATGAGCAAAGCTTACACATGTGTTTGTTTAGTTTATTCAGTTTTCCTTAGAAAAGGTTATTTGCTTTAAGAAAGATGCATTACAGTGTGTTTCTTCCTGAAACAAACACATTTGTACAAGTACTATGCTTTCAGAAATGAGTGTTTCTACAAGTTTTCAAACTAAAAAGCAACTTACTAACATGAGTGTTATATATGTTCACTTCCATTACAAACCAAACCCTATCTTTAACCCTAATGCACTTTGCTGAAGGTGTTTATCAGCTGCAGAAGTTCCTTGGTAGAATATTTGGGGTCACCTATGTATACTATCATGTCATCCACAAATAGTGACAGTTTGACTTCTTCCTTTCCTATTTTTATCCCTTTGATCGCCTTAGTTGTCTTATTGCTGTAGCCAAATCTTCAAGAAGTATATTGAAGAGATATGGAGACACTGGTCATCCGTGTCTTGTTTCTGATTTCAGTGGAATTGACTTAAGTTCTCTCCATTTAATTTGATGTTGGCTATACACTGGTGTACATAGTTTTTATTATGTTGAGGTATGTGCCCTGTATTCCTGCTTTCCCAAAGACTTTAAACATGAATTGGTATTGGATTTTGTCAAATTTTTTGGCATCTAAGGAGATGATCACATGTTTTATTCTTTCAGTTTACTTATATGATGGATTACATTGATGGATTTCTGTATATTGAACCACCCTGCATGCCTGGTATGAAGCCTACTTGGTCATGGTGAATGATATTTTTGATGTGTTCTTGGATTCAGTTTGCTACTATTTTATTGAGTATTTTTGCATTAATGTTCATAAGAGAAATTGGTCTGAAATCCTCTTTCTTTGACGAGTTTTTCTGTGATTTAGGTATCAAGGTGACTGTGGCCTCATAGAATGAGTTTGGTAATGTTCCTTCTGTTTCTATTTTGTGCGAAAGTTTAAAGAAAGCTGATATTAGCGCCCTAGGCCTTTTTTTTGGTTGTGAGACTTTTGATGACTGCCTCGATTTCCTTAGGAGATATAGGGCTATTTAATTTGCATACCTGATCTTAGTTCGATTTTGGTAGTTGATATCTATCTAGAAAATTGTCCATTTTGTTTAGGTTTTCAAATTTTGTGGCATATAGGCTTTTGAAGTACAACCAAATGATTCTTTGGATTTCTTCACTGTTGTTTTGTCTCCCTTTTCATTTCTGATTTTGTTGATTTGATTTTTGACTTTTAGTTAGTTAGGCTAAGGGTTTGTCTATCTTGTTGATTTTCTCAAAAAACAGCTCTTGGTTTTGTTGATTCTTTGACTTGTTCTCTTTGTTTCTATTTTACTGATTTGAGCCCTGAGTTTGATGATTTCCAGCTGTCTACTCCTCTTTGGCAAGTCTGCTTCTTTTTGTTCTAGAGTTTTCGGGTGTGGTGTTAAGTTGGTAATATGGGATCTCTTCAATTTCTTTATAAAGGCACTCAGTGCCATGACTTTTCCTCTTGGCACTGGTTTCACTGTGTCCCATAAGTTTGGGTATGTTGTGCCTTCAGATTCATTGAATTCTAGAAAGTATATTTCTTTTTTTTAATTTAATTCCTTACCCAGATATCTTTGAGTATGGAGTTGTTCGGTTTCCATGAGTTTGTAGGCTTTATGTTGTTTTTGTTGTTGTTGAGATCCAATTTTAATCCCTGGTGGTCTGATAGGATGCAAGGAATTATTTTGATCTTTTTTTGTATCTGTTGAGGTTTCCTTTGTGACCAATTATATGGTCAGTTTTGGAGAAGGTTCTGTGAGGTGCTGGGAAGAAGGTGAATTCTTTCATGTTTGGGTGAAAAGTTCAGTATGTATCAGTTAGGTCCATTTTGTTCATGATGTCTATTAGTTTCATTGTTTCTCCATTTAGTTTCCACTGCAATGATCTGTTGGTGAGAGTTGGGTGTTGAAATGTCCCACTGTTAATGTGTGGGGTGCAGTGTGCAATTTAAGCTTTAATAATGTTTCTTTTATGGATGTGGGTGCTCCTGTATTTGGCACATAGATGTTCAGAACTGAGACATCATTTTGATATATTTTTCCTTTGATGAGTATGAAGTGTCCTTCACCATCTCTTTTGATTAGTTTTGTTTGAAAGTCTATTTTGCTATCTATTTTATTCTCCAGTTTGTTTCTTTGTTTTTTGTTTTGTTTTTCTTTGTTTGTTTGTTTTTGTTTTTTGCTTGGAATACTTTTTTCCTGTAAAGGTACTCTAAGGTAATGTTTATCTTTTTTTTTTTTTTTTACACTGAAGCATTCTCTTTATTATTGGTGGCTTAACAGTATCCAACATGTTGTCCCCCTGCCCACAGACAGATTTCAGCTCTTCCCTGTTTTCGCTGTCAGTTTTCTGGAGTGGAGACTTGTTCTTCCTCTTCTCAGAAGGGGAAGCTGAAGACCGAGAGGTGAAAGGGCACGGGCAGGGGAAAGCAGGGACCTATGCTATTGGTAGTGATTGTTGGCCTGGATGGGCAGGGAGGATCTAAGAAGGGCAGGGCAGCAGCCATTTCCCAGAGGCAATGCAATGGACCTTCTGGGTATCATTAGATCCTCTATCTTGCAGAAGAAGCCACACCGTCCATAGAATGGATCTGGAGGAATCCACCCAGATCACTGCCTGCTGCCAAATCCTAGTAATGTTTATCTTTATTGCTGAGGTATGTTTCTTGTATGCAGCAGATTGATAGCTCCTGTTTTTGCATCCATTCTGTTAGCCTGTGTCTCTTCATTGGGGAGTTGAGGCCATTGATGTTGAGTGATATTAATGACCAGTGGTTAATGGTTTCTATCATTTTGATGTTGAGAGAGAGAGAGAGAGAGAGAGAGAGAGAGAGAGAGAGAGAGAGAGAGAGAGAGAGGTTGTGTTGTGTGTGAGCTTCCTTTCTTTTGTTTTTGTGGGTGTAGGGTTATTCATTTCCTTTGTTTCCCTTTATAAAATTACCCACCTTGGGTTCGATTTTTCCTTCTAGTATCTTCTGTAGAGCTGGATTTGTGGTTAGGTACTCTTTGAACTTGTTTTTTTTTTCCCATGGAATATCTTGTTTTCTCCATCTATGGTGATTGAAAGCTTTGCTGGGTAGAGTAGTCTGGGTTGGCATCTGTGGTCTCTTATTGTCTGCATGACTTTATCCAGGCCCTTCTGGCTTTTGTAGTCTCTGCTGAGAAGTCAGGTGTAATTCTGATAGGTTTGCTTTTATATGTGACTAGGCCTTTTACTCTTGAAGCATTTAATATTCTTTCTTTGTTCTGTACATGTAGTGTTTTGATTATTATGTGGCAGGAGGATTTTCTTTTCTAGTCCAATATATTTGGAGTTTTGTAGGCTTCTTGTATACTTATGAACATTTCTTTCTTTAAGTTAGGGAAGTTTTCATCCATGATTTTGTTGAAAATATTTTCTGGATCTTGCAGTAGGGAGTCTTCCTTTTCTTCTATCCCTATGATTGGTCTTTTCATAGTGTCCCAGGTTTCTTGGATATTCTGTGTCAGGAACGTTTTAGATTTAACATTTTCTTTGACTGTTGTATCCATTTCTTCAGTCATATCTTCTATCTCTGATATCCTTTGCTCCATCTCTTGAATTCTATTGGTCATGCTTGTGTCTGTAGATCCTGTCCTCTTATTTTGGGTTTCCATTTCCTGGATTATCTCAGATTGTGTTTTCTTCATAGCTTGTATTTCCTGTCTTAGACCTTGAAACCTTTTCTTCATTTCTTTCTCCTGTTTGATTGTAGTTTCTTCAAGTGATTTGTTCAGTTCTTTCTTATGTATTCCAGTTCTAGTTTGAAGGATTTATTTTCCTCCTTTAAGGCCTTTATTATTTTTCTAACCTCAGATTTGAAATCCTTTTCTTGAGCATCAGCTGAGATGGTATCTCCATGGCTTGTTGTTGTGGTGTACCCTACGGAAATTGGAGTGCTTCCAAGTCTGGTTGAAACTAGCTGTATCTCATTCTGTACAGTCTTTCATCGGGGATAGCCCTGTTTAAGTTGACCGGCATGCAAATTCTAGAGGAAACAGTAACTGAGGCAATCTATAAGGCTGAATCACTTGTGCTATTTGCTTTATCTTTGTTGTTATCTGAAAATAAACAAACTTTCAAAGGTGATATTATAGGTACATTTCTGCATTGATATGTATTTAGATGTATACAAATATACATCTATATGGAATAATCTAGGTGAATAAATCAGCTAAAGATACTTTTCTGTTGTATGAGCAGGTGAAAGGCATCTATCAATTTTATAAGTCTGTTTAAACTATAATATAAGTGTCCATCTCTGTTATATGGAAGAATGGAAAGGCATGAAGATGAGGTAGCTAATAAGACTCATTTGCCATGCAAAGACATTAGACATTCATGCCTCAGCTAGTAGGAGGTCTTCCTGAGTCAGATATACTCTTTATAAATTTTGCTGGTAGCCATGTTTTTTTATTCCCTATAGATATATAAGCATAAACAGGTCCCCATCTCAAAACTTTTGCAGGTTTCCATTTTGATGTCAACACATCCTTACAGTATACTGGTTGTCCTAGTTCCTGTATTTTCTATAATCCAGTGTCTATTAGCTGCTGTTCCTTTTTAACCAATATTAAGAAAATTTAGAGTTAACAAAGCATTATTTAGTCTGTCCCTGGGGTTTTTTACTCTTTCTTTTTATTTAATAAGCATTTCTTTAAGGTACAATTATCTTTTTAAACAATTGCTTGTCCTAGAGGATTGTTTGGTATACTAGTAATGTGATTTATTTTATAATATTCAAAGAATTGCTTCATTTTCCTGGATACATATGTGGGGCATTAGTAGTCATAATTTGTGCAAGTTTTCCCATAATTGCCATTGTTCCAAATAAAAGTGTAATTACACAATCAGCCTTTTCATAATTTATAGCCTATTGAAACCCTTGGTATGTATCAGTAGTATGGTGTACATATCTTTGCTTTCCAAGTACTGCAAAACAAAAATCCATCTGCAATATTTCACTTCTTTTGGTACCCCTAGGGTTATTTCCAGCAGGTAATGGAGTTTGATTATACAGAGAACACATAGGACTATTATTATTATTATTATTATTATTATTATTATTATTATTATTATTATTATTATTATTATTTCTTTAGCTTGTTGCCAAGTGATAGAGAATTTTTTTCTTTTTTTAAAAAATTTACATTACTTTTTTGAGGTATTCTACATTGCATTTACTTATAAAATATTTGTAATTTTTATATGGTATTTCTATTTTCACTAATTTATTTTATTAATTTATTCATATTACATCTAAATCATTATGCCATCCCTTGTATCCTCCCATTCCTCCCTCCCTCCCATTTCCCCCTTACTCCCCTCCTCTATGACTGTGACTGAGGGGGACCTCCTCCCCCTGTATATGATCCTAGGGTATCAAGTCTCTTCTTGGTAGCCTGCTATCCAGAACTCTGGTGCCTCATATTTGATGACATCCCATTGATGAGGAGGCCTGGTGACACACAGAGAATTTTTTCTTTAAATCTTTACAGTTAACATATTTTTCATGAAAATTTGAACTTCTAACAAATTTCCTATTAGTAATTGGTCAATATCCTCATTTCCTTGTGCCAATGGACCTGACAAACCTGTATTGGACCAAATACAAGTAATATATAATGGATCATTACTACTTCTGGTGGTTTGTTGAAGTTACGTGAATAACAAAGTTAATTCTGAGTTATCAGGATTAAATTCAGTAGTTTCTATATGCAACACTATCCTTTCTGCATATTGAGAGTCAGTAATTATACTAAGAAAATCTAATCATACCATAATGATTGCATATAATTCTGATTTTTGAACTGAGGTATATAGACTTTTGTTCACCTTGCTTATCTTGTCTGACTTATGACCGGCCATCCCCATCCTGTTTGCATCAGTATAGAACATAGGTGTCTAAGGAGTTGGTGTTCCCTTTACAATACATGGAAGAATGCAATTAGTTCTTTTTATTAACTGTATATGTATGTTTTTATGATATCTGTTATTAATTTCTCCCAATTAGTTACTACAAGCTCTTTGCCAGTCTTCATTGACCAAACATAATGACATAATCTCAGCTTTAGTAAGAGGCATTAACATTTTGGCCAAGTCTGTTCCTGACAATTGACAATTGACAATTCAGAAGCCTTTTCTATGTATGTCCTCAACTTTTTACTTTGTTAATGTGCCATGAAAATCCATCCCATAATATTGTCTTCTCATTGTATACTGAGCCTGGTAGGAGAATGAGTTGAAGGCAAAATAACCAAAATACAATCAAGTTTAGGATCAATTTGATCCATATATGCATCTTGCTATCTTTGTTCTACCAGAGTTAACTCTTTCCGCTGCCACTGTTAAATATCTTGGAATGTTTAAATCTGAATCTCCTCCTAATCTTTGAAACAAATTACTAACTCCTAAGTACTTAATCCAACTGTAGGCCTCAGCCAGTTAATATCTCCAATTAATTTTTGAAAACCATTAAGAGTCTGCAACTGGTCTCTGTGGGTCTGTATCTTTCGTGGTCGAATTTTTTGTTGACTTATTTTATAACTTGAATAGCTAATTAAATCTCCTCTTTGCATTTTTTTCTGGAGCAATCTGTAAGCCCTAGCACAGCAGAATTCTTTCTGTTTCCTTAAACATTTTCTCTAAAGTATCTGCACCAGATTCAGCCAACAAAACATCATCCATGTAATGCTGAATAATTGATGAAATTGCCTGCAAATTATTTCTAATAGTTGTTGCACAAAATATTGACATAAAGTTGGACTACTTAACATCCTCCCGTGGAAGTGCCTTCCAAAGCTATCTCTTTATTGGAACATTGTTGTTCATAATAGGTGCTGAGAAAGCAAACCTTTCCCTATCCTGCTTATGCAAGGGTATTGTGAAAAAGCAATCTTTTAAATCAATTATTATTATAAGACATGACCTAGGTAACAGAGAAGGTTACCTATAAATGGCCCACAGGCTGAATTACTCTATTCACTACTCTTAAACCTGTTATCATCCTCCATTTTCCTGATTTGTTTTTTTTTTTCAACAAATACAAGTGATTTCAGTGTGCTAGTAAACTCTTCTGTATGTTGAGCCTACAGCTGCTCAAATAACATTTGTGCAAGTATCTGCAGTTTTCTTTTGTTGTGGGTCACTGCTCTTGCCACACATGTCTGGTTTATATCGATTTTAGGGGTAGGGCTGTTGATATTTCACCAGTGGTCCCTCCTGTAAATTTTGAACCTCAATCTCTGTGGTGTCCTGTTTTGAGACAATAGGCACAGCTTGTGACTATTCTTGTTTAGACATATCAATGCCCTCCTCAGGAGCATCTACTTTTTCATGCTTAATTTCATCATTGGCTGTCTCTTGGATTGCAAGAATCTTAATTTGAGTACCCCATTATTGTAGAAGATCCATTACCCAAAAAGTTATGGGTATATTAGCCTTATAGGGTCTCAATATCCCTGTGAGTTGTGGCCCATGCCAGACTCACCTCTGTTGGTTCTCCGTCTGTGTCCCAGATGGGGCTGGCTGGTCATAATTTCCCAGTTCCTATAAACTATGTATAAACTTCCTGAAGTGGCCATTCTGGATTCCAAGACTTTTGGGAAAGGATACTGAGATGAGCTCTATTTTTACCAAACCATCTATTTCAACACCATTCATTTTTAATATTAATTTGGGTCTCTGATCATAAGTCACTGTTTGCCAGAACACATGTTTTCCAGGACTCCCAAAAGCCCCTGTTCTTTCTACTGGAGCAGTTTTGCCTTTGATGTATGGAAACAAAGCATGATCACTTCTACCTCCGGCATTAATGTGTATCTCCTTTTGTACATATACCATGATTTTAATTTCTTCCTTGAAATCCTCATCAATAATACCTGGATACCCAATACTTCCTTGAGAAGTTAATACACTGCTTCCCAAGATTATTCCTATTGTCCCTGAAGGCTAAGGACCATAAACACCCATGGTTATTTTGTGGCATTAAACCTCAACATTTTGTAAGAGGTTTATCTGTGGCCAGAGCCAAAGCTACATTGCTTTCAGTAGCATGCATGAGATCAGAAATGCCTGCTTCTTACCTCCTGGCTGATGGTTGTATTTTTTTGCTGCAGGGCCTCAAGCTGACAGGCCCCTCTGTTCACTTCTCAATGGCAAGAAGTTACCTTATATGTCCTTCTTGTACCAGCATGCACTAGTCCAGTGTTTTCCTTTTATCCAGTACTTGCAAATCCATGGAAACTTGGGAATTCAGTTGCATCCAGAAACTGCTTGTTTATGTCTAGGAGTGAAAGTACCATATTCTCCAGAGTTAATGTGCCTGCTATTTTGAGCTCTGAAGCTTTTCACCTTACAATTTCTTTGTAAATGGAAAATTTCACCACAATTAAAGCATCAGGTATTATGATATCTGAGACCTCTAACTGTTTTTTTCTGTTATATTGGCATAATACTCCTGAAAGCCAATATCAGTTGTGTCTCTTAGACACTCATCCATTGGTGCTGCTTATATCTTGAATAGTCTAGTTAATCTCTTACATTCAGTATTTGCATTCTCAAGTGCCAAGCTCTCTATCAACACCTGTCTAGCATCAGGGTTTGATACAGCCTTGTTTACAGCTGAAGCCAATCTCTGTAAGAAGTCTGTGAAGGCTTCTTCAGAGCCTGTGTTCTATTAATAAATGGAGTAGATCTTTCCCCAGGAACCACAGCCATATCCAAGCTCCTAAAGCTGCCAAATGACATTGTTCTATAATAACATTGTCAGATTGGGCTTTTTTCTTGTAGGTCAGCATAATGCCCTCCACCAAGTAATCAGTCTCTAACAACATTTATCCCCCTTGATACATTTCATTGTTCTACGTTCGTGGCTTCCTCCCTCCGCCACAATAACCAGTGTAATTGCTAACCAGCTTCCGGCACATCTGACATGAATCCCTTCCAATCTTGAGGAATAATCCTATTTTGGGTAGCCCAGTTACTTGATATTTGTTTAACAAATGGGGACTCTTCTAAATATTTTAAATCTAACATTTCTATTGAGTGCCACCTTATCTCACCACACTCATTACCAACACATTAGCAGGC
Source organism: Acomys percivali (assembly GCA_907169655.1). Taxonomy (NCBI): domain Eukaryota; kingdom Metazoa; phylum Chordata; class Mammalia; order Rodentia; family Muridae; genus Acomys; species Acomys percivali. The sequence goes on along the minus strand of OU015743.1, from coordinate 91,410,804 downwards.
ATGTACTGAATAACTGAGAAAGCTAATGGTGACTGTGGAATCCCAAGCATCTCTTCAGGTGGTACACTTGGCTCAAGATGAGCCCTTTTGCCCTGTATGGTCTCTGGCTCTTCCCAGTCCCTTGTCTTACACAAGGGCTGCTGGGACATGGCAGGGAGAGTGAGTGCAGCAGGGAAGGGTGGCAAACTCGGGGGAAACTCTAGCTCTCAATTATCAAGTGACTTTGCTCTCCTTTCTCTGGCATGTTTTGCTTTCTAGGTGCTTCAACCTCTACCCCCCCCCCCAAACTCTCTCATTGCACAACTAACTCTGCAATTCTTTCTAAAATGAGAGAAAAATGTTTCTGGTTTCTCAGCGACTCTTCTAACCTTTAAAAAGGAACAGAATAGAGGGAGATGAGAAAGCAAACACAGAAAATCCCTTCTAGGATCAAGGCAGGAGAGAACCCAGTGTTCAAAGCTACCACTTTGCTGACATCATGAAACAGTTTTCTTATACCTTCTAAACTCCCTGTTTCCTCTATAGCATTAGAAACCAAGTTTTCCATAATGCCTAGCCATGTCTGAGTGCCACCTCTAGGTACTGATTTTTTTAAACCTACTTTTTTTTGGAGTTCCTTAATGCCTCCCCTCCCTTCAAACCCCCAACTCTAGGTAGGACAGAACAAAGGTTAGAAAGGACAAGGGGCATTGGCCTCTTTCGACTAAGTTCCTTGAGATGATTCCAGTCTTCATCATCAGTGTATCCAGCAGTCCAGCTAAACCAGCAAAGGGCAAACCAAAAATACAGCAGCAGGATGTACCAGGAGCAGTCTCCTCAAAATGTCTCCCAGAACATCTCTCGAAGCTTATCCCTCTCAATCTGCTCCCACATTTATACCCTTTCAGAGTCCTCATGGGGGCAGTTCTCAGCTGGCAAAGACCACACATCTCTCTTTACAAGCATGTTATCAGCTATGGATAAACTAAAAGCATTCTCATAACCCACACTTGGGATTAAAATACACACAACATAACTGAGTTTTTAAGAAACTAAAACTTCCACTACAGAAGGGATTTTGTGTGTGTGTGTGTGTGTGTGTGTGTGTGTGTGTGTGTGCATGCGTGTGTATGCCCTGGGAGTGCTGGGCTCTATCTCTGTGGCTACTGGAGCAGCCTTCATCCCTGTTGGGTAAGCTTTTTTTTTTTTTTCTGGTTGAGAGGTGGAGTGTCCACATCACTAGGCTTTTTAAGGAATTCCAATAAATTCATTGGTTCCCTAGAATGAACTTGGTGGAACTGTGCCTCTGTTGTGACATCTTGGGAGTAGAGGGTAAACATTGCTTTCTGTCTCCCCAAAAGGAGTTTTAGCAACAAATGGCACTGTGTATTTTGTTAACCAAACAGAAGTCAAATGGGCAAAAATCACTTTTTTAACAAGAGAAAACATTTACTAGACATAGAGAACGTGAGGCTCCTTTGGTGGTTTGAATAGGAATGCCCCCCATAGTCTAATCATTTGAATGTTTAGTCACCAGGAACTTACATTATTTGTGGATGAGAAGATGTTACCTTGTTGGAAGAAGTGTGTCACTAATGGTCGGCTATTAAGTTTCAAAGGCCCATGACAAGCCTAGTTTCTGTCTCTATGTCTCTTTCTCTGTCTGTCTGTCTGTCTCTGTGTGTGTTTGTGTGTGTGTCTGTCTGTCTCTTTCTCTCTCTTCCTCTTCTTTCTCCTCCTCCTCTATTATCTCTCTGCCTCCAGATTAAGATGTAGCTCTCAACTACTCTATGCCTGTCTGTATGCCACTGTGATCTCCGCCTGACAATACTGAACTAAGTCTCTGAAAATGTAAGGAAGTCCCCAGCTGAATTTACTTTGGACATGGTGTCTCTTCACTTTACAACAGTGGCTAAGACAGAAGTTGGTACTAGGGAGTAGGCTATTATTGTGACAGGCCTAACCATGCTTTCTTTTGAAGGAATAGGGATGGCTTGAGGACTTTGTACTAGAAAACAGTGGGATGTTTTAATGGGCCATCATAGAAGGAGCATAGAAAACAGTGCTGAGGGGGCTTTCAACTGTGGGGTCCTAGCCCAAAGAGTTTCAAAGGGGAAAAATACTAGTAAGAGGCCCAGAGGTCATTCTTGTAATATTTTGGCAAGGAATGTGGCTGCCTTTTGCCCTTACCCTAAAAATCTACCTGAGGCTAAATTGAAGAGTTTTGGATTAATGGCCTTGGCAGGAGAAATTTCAAGACAGCCTAGTATTAACTCTATCCTTTGGTTAGTAGTAATTACTCTTGTGCAGTTAGACAATGAAAAGCAACAAGGTGGACAAAAAGAAATACAAAATATAAATTTTGAGGAGGAAAAGAACATGAGGAAGTGTAATGGAGTAAGCCCAGTACTCAAGGAGAGAAAGTCTAAGGGAAAGCCTGTTAGGTGTCATAAAGGGAGGGATGATCTCAGAGCAAGACCATACCCAGATGAACCTACTGTTTGAGAAAAGAATTAAAGGAAAGCTTAACAGTGGGGGAAACCATAAATAACAACAAGCTGATTCAAATGTAATTGAAAGAGGCAGTCATATTCCAACCCAGCAAACAACAGCCCTTGGCAGCTTAGCTTTGGCCATATGGTTCTAGCTTTAGAGTCAAGAATACAAGAGAGAAGTTGTGGCATCTCCACCCCCAGTTAAGGGATGCTGCTGAAGCCTTGTGTATGTCAGTGTTATTCCTGCATGAAGGCCCAGAGAGGCCATTGCTTGAAGTTTGAAGGTAAGGCCTAGATGTGTTGCAGACCTCAATAAGTTGGAGATGCCAGAGGTGTGGGATACCTGCTAAAGAAAGCTGAAGATTGGATGTAGAGCTAGCTCAAGAGAGAAAGGTGTGTTGCAACTAACAACGCTGAAAGGAGTTGGAGATCAGTAGATCACTTTGACATCAGACATGGAAATGTAGAGATAAAATATTCACTGCTGGTTTTCAGTCGAGATTTGGTCCAGTATTTCCTCACTATGCTATCCTTCCCCCTCCTTGGAATGGCAATGTCTATTCTGTGCCACTATATGATGGAAGTATGTGTCTTGCTTTTAAAATTTTCCTTTTACAAGGGTTGCAGTTAGGCGATTATGTTGAATCTTAGAAGAGGCTTTAAACTTTAGACTTTTAAACAGCATTGCAGCTGTTAGAAATTATGGGAACTTCTGAAGTTAGACTGAATGCCTTTTTGCATTATGGTATAACTACAAGCCTAGAGGGGCCAGAATGTGGTAGTTTGAATAAAAATAACTTCTCTTAGACTCATATATTTGAACAATTTTTCGCCAAGGAGTAGAACTTTTTGATAGGATTAGAAGTATTAGAAGGGGAAGCCTTATTGGGAAAAATGTGTCATTCAAGTGAGCTTTCAGATTTCAAAAACTCCTGCCAGACCCCATCTTTCCTTCCTTACCACCACCCACCTCCCAAACCCCTCTGCTTCTGGATCAGAATGTAGCTTGTTGCTATTGTTCCAGTGCCACGCTTGCCACTGTTTTCCCTGCCTTAATGAGAATGGACTGACCCTCTCAATTGTAATCAAACCCAAAAGTTACCTTGTTCGTGGTGTCTCTTCACATCAATAGAACAGTAAGTAAGACACTTCTTTCTCCAGACAAAGTATGTATGAAATAAAAAATAGGTAAATATAAAAAACTCATATTACTATGGTAAAAGCCACAAATTGGATTACTTAAACAAATTTATTTTCTCATAGCTATGGAGGCCAGATGTTCAAGATTGAGATACTGTCAAAGTAGGTTTCATATATATGTCAAGCGATCACTTGCTTTGCTCAAGCATTGAGCACACATCCTGATGTCTCATTTTTTTAATTGCTTTTGACAAGTTCATATGCGATACAATGTACTATGATCATATTCATCTTCCATTACCCTCTTTTATCCTTCTCCCATTGATGGTCACCCTCTTCCCAACTTGTCAGCTAGGCTCCTGTCTAGTATCTACCATCAGGTCTTTCCATTTTTCTTCCATAAGTTGCTTGTGATCATGGTCCTTATCACAGCAATAGAAACCTAACTAGGATGCTTGTCCACCGTTCACATGTTGCCTGCCTGCTGTCCAGCATGTCAGACTCCAGTGCCTCCCAACCTTGACACATCCCTGGACCACAATAAAAGATCCAATCTCCATGCTGGTGGCTCCTTCTCAAGTCTAGACTGATAATTCCTCTTACAGTATGCAATATCCTCCAGAATCACAAAGTTTATTGTCTACTTTTTAATTATCAGCATCATCTGCCTTCCTCTACAGTTCCTCCAGAAAGCAGAGCCTTTCTGTTTCCTACTAGCCTTTGACCTACACCTTGTAGTTAAGAAGTATCTACCACAGGGCATATTCAGTTGTTATGGGATGAATGACATCATAAAACCTGAAACTGGATTATTGGAGAAATTAAAAGTCAAAGCAAGTGCTTCACTAGGGCACACTATCTATGGTTACTTGGGCAGTTCAGGTCAAGCTCCCTAGTAGAAAGTTGTCCCTAATAAAGGGCCAAGGCCTGACTGGATATAACTGGGGTTGGATTACTTAAGAGATATTTGACCTTCTCTTTGTGGCTCTGTATTTCTTGCCCATGCAATACTGGTCTATAGGGTGTTAGAGACCCGTGTGTTAGCAGAACTTAATTGAAGAAAGACTGCATATGCCTTGTTGACAAGTGTCATCGAACTATGCCTACAGGACCCAGGTATCTCATCCAGTTAATTAGTTTTTCTTCCCTCAAGTAATTGGCTTTCAGAGAAGATCATGTTTTCCTTCCAAAGAAATGCAATAATAGCATAGCACCACAGAGTTTCATCTTTGGCTATTTTAAATAAAACTTAGTATGTAGAACAAAATGTAAAGAAAAGACATTCAAATACCATAAGTTTGATCTCAGAAATAGTCATAAGTGCAATACAGCCACAGACACAGGAAGGGCCAGGGCTGTCAAGGGCTCTGTGAAGGGGTTTCCACTGCAATGTGTGAACATGAACCTATATGGCTGGTAGGGATAGCTAAACAGCATCCAGCTGTCAACAATATGTACAGCCATCGTTCCACTGGAAAGCTGAAGCCATGTGCATGACGCATAAGGTTTGTCTCAAAGGATGAACAACACATCATTCACAAGGTTTCCTTATGAACAGGACTGTCAGGTTACTGCTGACACACAAACCTACATTTACACTTTTAGGGAAGTGACACTGCCAAAGAGAAAGAAGGGTGCCTGTGGTATAGGAAGAAGGAGATTGCAAACAACAGGATCCCACTGTCAGAGGCTGAAAGCCATCTGTTTGTGAATCTCTGCACAGGAAGAGCAAATAGTGAAATGGTGGCTGTAATTTTCTCCACAAATTGTGAAGTAATCTTTCTTTGTTTTGCATGCCTATATTTTCCTAACATAAGCATATATATTAATTTGTAACTTTAAAATAATTATCTGTGTAGGTGTGTTTGACCTGCATGTATGCCTGTGTACTGTGTGCATGCTTGGTGCCACAGAGGTCAGATAACCTGGAAACAGAGTTACCGACAGTTGTAAGCCATTATGTGGGTGCTGGAAACTTAACCCCAGTTATCTGAAAGAGCAGAAAGTACTATTAAGTACTAATCCATCTCTAAAGCCCCTGTTAAGCTGTAACTTGAAACAATTATTTTAAACTAATAACACCCTAATTAACTTTAAACCAGTAATAAATATATAATAAACAAATAAATAACTGATATATACATATGTGTTTGTATTGCTCCACCATCTGTTTCATTCATAACAAATGCAATTTGTTTTCTATAAAATGAAGAGGATGCTTTCCAGATTACAGTATTGACAACTCTAAGTAAATTATGAGCAAACTACACCCTCCCTGGCCTACAATATGGCAGTCTCTTCTGCACATATAGAATGCAATGAATACCACACCACCCTCAATGGCCATTCAGAAATGTCTCTGTGAACATAAAATACCATAGAACTTTACCAAAACAGTGCTGGTGATCAGACCTAATGTTACGAGCCAACTTATTCCAATCATTTACCTGGCGTTTTAATTCCAGGCTGTAAATAAGAAATAGAAATAGTTTCACTATTTCTCTCATTGGTGTGCTATTCCTTCAATCTCTGCTCCATCTATATCCCTACACTTCTTTTAGGTGAGACAAATTTTGGGCCAAAGGTTTTATGGGTGGGTTGGTGTCCCACTCTCTCCATTGGAAATCCCACCAGGCTACAGGAGGTGGCTACTTCAGGCCTCATATCTCCCTCTGCTAGGAGTCTCAGTTAGGGTCCCCCGTAGACTCCTAGGAGCATCCCCTGTCCCAGGGATGTGCCACCACCATTTCTGTTCCCTCTACTGGTCCTGCCTGCCTCACCCCACTCCTACTGTCCCCATCCCTGATTCCCCACCCTTTTACCCTCCCCATCTCCTCTCCCACACAGTTCCCGCCTTCCATCTATTTTAGATGTGTATTTTAGTCTTCTGATTGAGATTCAAGTATCCTTCCTTGGGCCCTCCTTGGCTTCCTTGTGTCTGTGGATTGTAGCATGGTTATCTGTTTTTTATGGCAAAAATCCACCTCTAAGTGAATACATACCACACATGCCTTTCTGGGTCTGTGTTACCCCACTCAGAATGTTCTTTTCTAGTTCAATCTCTCTTTCTGAAAATTGCATGATGTCTTTGTTTTTAATAGCTGAGTAGTATTCCATTGTGTAAACGCACATTTTATTTATCCACTCTTCAGTTGAGGAACATCTAGGTTGTTTCAAGTTACTGACTATTATGAATAAAGCTGCTATGAACATAGTTGGGCAAGTGTCCTTGTGTATGGTGGAACATCTTTGGGGTACATGCCCAGGAGCAGTATAATTGGGTCAAGAGGTAGATCTATTCCTAATTTTCTGAGAAACTTCAAGATTGATTTCCAAAGTAGTTGTACAAGTTTGCACTCCCACCAGCAATGGAGGAGTGTCCCCCTTGATCCACATCCTTGCCAGCATGTGCTGTCACTTGAGTTATTGATCTTAGCCATTTTGGAGGGTCTAAGATGGAATATAAAAGTCATTTTCATTTGCATTTCTCTGATGACTAAAGACGTTGAGCATTTCCTTAAGTGCTTCTTGGCCAGTAGAGGTCCTTCTGTTGAGAATCTTCTGGTTAACTCTGTACCCCATTCTTTAATTGGATTATTTGGTTTGTTGGTATTTAATTTCTTGAGTTCTTTATATATGTTGGATATTAGCCCTTGGTCAGATGTAGGATTGGTGAAGATCTTTTTTTTCCTAGCTTTTAGGCTGATGTTTTGTTCTATTGCAAGTGCCCTTTGCCTTACAGAAGATTTTCAGTTTCATGAGGTCCCATTTATTAGTTGTTGATCTTAGAGCCTGAGTTGTTGGTTTTCTGTTCAGGAAATTGTCACCTGTACCAAAGGGTTCATTGCCTTTCCCCACTTTCTCTTCTATTAGATTTAGTGTATCCAGTTTTCTGTTGAGGTCTTTGGTCCACTTGGACTTGAGATTTGTGCAGGGTGATAAATATGGATCTATTTGCATTCTTCTACATGGAGACATCCATTTAGACCAACACCACTTATTGAAGATGCCATTTTTCCATATAAGTAAGTACATTGTAGTTAAGGATTGCTCTTTCCATGTCTGTAAAGAACTATGTTGGAATTTTTTATGAGAATTGCACTGAATCTGTAGATTGCTTTTTGTAAGATGGCCATTTTTACTTTGTTAATTCTACTAATCCATGGGCATAGGAGATCTTTCCATCTTCTGATATCTTCTTCAATTTCTTTCTTCAGAGACTTGAAGTTCTTGTTTGGTTGGTGTTACACTGAGATACTTTATATTATTTGTGGCTATTCTGAAGAGTGTTGTTTTGCTAATTTATTTCTCAGCTTGTTTATCATTTATATAAAAGAAGGCTACTGATTTTTCTTTTTAGTTAACTTTGTATGAAACAACCTTGCTGAAGGTGTTTATCAACTATAGGAGTTCTCTGGTAGAAATTTTGGGATCACTTATGTATACTATCATATCATCTGCTAATAGTGATGCTTTGACTTCTTCCATTCCAATTTGTGTCCCCCTCATCTCCATTAGTTGTCTTCTTGCTCTAGCAAGTACTATATTGAACATATGTGGAGTGGGCAGCCTTGTATTGTCCCTGATTTTAATGGAATTGCTTTAAGTTTCCCTCTATTTAATTTGATGTTAGCTATTGGCTTGCTGTATAGTGCCTTTATTGTGTTTGGGTATGTGCCTTGTATCCCTGATCTCTCCAATACTTTTAACATGACAGAGAGTTGGATTTTGTCAAGGGCTTTCTCAGCATCTAATGAGATGACCATGTGGGGTTTTTTTTCTTTCAATTTGTTTATATGGTGTATTGTGTTGATGGATTTTTCATATATTGAACCACCTCTGTATTCCTAGGATAAACCTATTTGATCATGGCGGATGATGCTTTTGATGTGTTCTTGGATTTTTTTAGTATTTTATTGAGTATTTTGGCATTAATGTTCATAAGAGAGATTGTTTTTCATTGTTGAGACTTTGTGTGGTTTAGGTACCAGGATGACTGCAGCCTCATAGAGTGAATTTGGCAATGTTCTTTCTGTTTCTATTTTGTCAAATAGTTTGAAGAGTATTGGTATTAGCTCTTCTTTGAAATTCTGGTAGAATTCTGCACTAAACCATCTGGCCTTGGGCTTTTTCTTTTTTTTTGGGAGGGGAGACTTTTAATGACTGCTTCTATTTCCTTAGCAGTTATAGGCCTATTTAAGTTGTTTACCTGATCTTGATCTGATGTTGGTGAGTGCTATCTATCAAGAAAATCATCCATTTCATTTATATTTTCCAATTTTGTGCAATACAGGGTTTTGAAATAAGACCTAATGATTCTATGGATTTCCTCAGAGTCTGTTGTTATGTCACCCTTTTCACTTTTGATTTGGTTAGTTTGGATAAACTCTGTCTTTTAGTTAGTTTAGCTAAAGGTTTGTCTATCTTGTTGATTTTTTTTTTCAAAGAACCAGCTCTTAGTTTTGTTTGGATTTTTGTATTATTCTCTTTCTTTCTAATTTATTGATTTTAGCACTAAGTTTGATTGTTTCCTGACATCTACTCCTCTTAGGTGTGTTTTTTGCTCTAGAGCTTTCAGGCGTGCTTTAAAATTGCTAGTATGAGATCTCTCCAATTTTTAAAAATTTATGCTCTTAGTGCTATGAATTTTCCTCTTAGCACTGCCTTTATTGTATCACACGAGTTTTGGGTATGTTGTGCCTTCATTTTCATTGAGTTTTTCAGTTTCCATGACTTTGTAGACTTTCTATTGTTTCTGCTGTTGAAGTTCAGCTTTTCCATGGTGATCTGATAAAATACAAGGAGTTATTTCAATTTTCTTGTATCTGTTGAGGTTTGCTTTGTGACCAATTAAGTGGTCAGCTTTGGAGAAGGTTCTGTGAGCTGCTGAAAAGAAGGTATTTTTTTGTTGTTTGGGCAGCATATTCTGTAGATATCTGTTAGGTCCATTTGATTCATAACATTGGTTTGACTATTTCTCTGTTTAGTTTCTGCCCAACTTGAAATACATGCCATGGGAGTGTTACAGTTAATTTACCAATATGACCTAATAATGTTTATCATTAAGCCTATAATTATTATTACAGCAGTATTTTCTAACCCTCTAATCAAAACACAGACACCCCAAGACAAGACACAGGTATCCCATACCTGCCCCAATTCCATGCCATCTGCTTCTAATAATTTCTATCAAGCTACCCCCCGCCCATCCATAATCCCAAATACTTGCTAATGATCTTTATTTGGGCCAACTCTCCAACCACACCGGCCATGGACTTCTCCTCCACCTAACCCATGATAGCACCACCTTCTTCTCCTCTCCTCTCCTAGGGTCTCTCCTCCCAAGATTCTCCCTGTCCAGAAACATTGGCCACACCTATCCTATGTGCCCTACCCAGGTGTGATGGCCTTTTATTGGTCAAATAGAGTAGGCTCTAGGCAAGGTACAGGTGGGGCAGAGACAGCAAGCAGTAATTAGCATCAAAATACACCAGACCAACCTCCAACATGGGAGAGAGCCAACCCCTGACACTAGTAATGATACTCTGCTATGCTTGCAGGCAGGAGTCTAACATAACTGCCTTACGTCAGGCTTCATCCAACAGCTGATGGACACAGATGCAGAGAACCACAGCCAAACAATAGGCCGAGCTTGGGGAGTTTTAGTGGAGAGTGGGAAGATTGAGGGAGCCAGAGGGGTCAAGGACACCACAAGGAGACCTACAGAGTAAACTAACCTGGGCCCATGGGGCCCATGGGTTCACAGAGACTGAACCACCAACTAAGCAGCATGTACCAGCTGGACCTAGACCCCCTACACATATGGAGCAGATGTGCAGCTTTGTCATAGTCTGGGTCACCTAACAATGGGAGTAGGAGCTGTCTCTGACTCAGCCTTTGGATCTCTTTCCCCTAGCTGGGCTGCCTTGTCTGGCTTCAGTGGGAGAGGATGAGCTTAGTCCTCCTGGGACTTGAGGTGCCAGGGTAGGTTAGTACCCCTTGGGGGCCTACCTTTCTATGAGAAGGAGAGGGGTGAATGAGGTGAGGGGATTGTAAGGGTGGGACTGGGAGGAGAAGAGGGAGGAATCAGGCTGAAAAGTGATTAAATAAATAAGTAAATAAATAGATCCTTTTTCCATTCTAACTACACATTCAATAAGTGGTAGTTATCAAATTAAAGTGATTTTTTAAAAGATGTATTTATTTATTATGTATACAGTGCTTTGCCTGCATGTACACCTGTATACCAGAAGAAGGCATCAGATCTCATTACATGGTTGTGATCTACCATGGGGTTGCTGGGAATTGAACTCAGGACCTTTGGAAGAGCAAACAGTGCTCTTAACCACTGAGCTATCTCTCCAGCCCCAAATTAAAATGATTTTAAATCTATAAAATATTGCATGTTTGTGCTTTGAAATAAAAATAAACACAACATTGAACTAATTTACAAGAATAATATGATCATATTTTTATCTGGAAACAGGGGCCTTGAAGGAAATAGTTTAGTTGAAGCTGAAAGCAAACGGATGCTGGGAAGAATCTGATAAATTTCAGAGTGACTCATCCCAAATACACAGCACTGACACAGATTTAAGCTCTTCTGAGACTGGATACCTGCATATTTGAACTAAATGCACCAATAAACATGGTGGGAGATTGACTTCTGAGGACACACACAAAAAATGAGGACTGAGCTGTCTAAATCCTCTGTGGATCTGCATAGGAGGTCCTCTCAGGGTGGGAGGTCTTTGCAGTGTATACTGGATAATGGTATCCCGAAATCACAGAGACTCAGAACTCCTTGGGTCTGACTCATCCGCTGCATATGCCATTAGACTAGGCAAAGCCGTCACAGCCCTGAGGGGCCTGTCTGCTGCATGTACGGAAATTGTTCAGCTGTTTAGGCTATCGATACTCGCTCTGATAGTTATTGTTTTTGAGACAGGGTCTCGCAAAGCGGTGGCTTCCCTGGAACCCTCAAACTGCCCTAGAACCTGTAGTGAGCTTTCTGCCGCCTGAGGTTTAAGGTTACAGGTGTGTGCTATCACCCAGCCTAAAATAGGAAGAAAAAAACCAAAAACATGTTTTCTGTGAGGTTCTGACAAAGGAATATATGTGAACAACTTTAGGGCCAAAGCAAGACCTTCATTGGCTGCATTGAAGACATAAACTAAGTACAGCAATGAGAACCATGTCATAAGTCAGCTGGATGACCAGTACTCACATACGGCTGACCTTGCCTACATGGATACATAAATACAAGCTTCATGCAGACGGTTGAGTCTACTTTCCCCAGTGTCCACCAAATGCTTCTGAGTTTGAGACAGATCTTAGAGGCCTGGAGCCTCTGGATCTACTCTAGTTGAGAAGGCCCTTCAAATTTGCAGAGGTCTATGTTTACATTTAGACTGCCTCTTATCAGATGAGGCAAGCTCCTTCATTTCTCTGATCATCACTGTTCATGTGTAAGTGCCCAGCAGAGTGCTTGCAATCCTTGCAATGGACCCAGTATGCCTGTCCCAAGAAGCGGGGGTTAGGGGGGGGGGGGGGGGTAGGGGGGGGGCACCCTGTACATGCTGTACAGTGAGATGCTTTCTATGTCAGGTGATGATTATAGTGCCCTCCGCAGACATATGTGCTCCCCCAGTGCCTGCTACACTGTGCTCCAAGAAGATAACGGCTCCCTGAGGGGCAGGAGCCAAGCTAAGGAACCTGCACTGAGGAGTTGACCATATCCTGCCTTCAGGGCCTGCTTAAAGCTGCCAGAACCTCAGACCTTGTCACAAAACTTTGAAAGCACCCAACTAGACAATGAATGGGAGCAAACCCTTTTTTTAACTTCCCCTCCCAATACTTTTCAGATCCACGGGTCATACTGGCCCATTCCTGTTTCTCAAGTGCTCCGAATACATCTTACCTCAAAATCTGCAAGCAATATTTTCTTCCCAGTTCCTCAGAAGATCCCAAATGAAATTTGTGTTTCATTATATGAAGCCTATGAGTTGTTCTTATAAACCCTGAAAATTTAAATTAAAACTTTCTACGTAAATGTATCAAACTTGCAGAGCTATTACTTACGAACAAAAAGAGATCAGAAGGTAAAAGGGAGGTCTGGGTTAGAATGCGCTGGGACACTTTGGTAAGTTCTGATTTGACATTTTAATTAATTTAGTCAAAACAATGGATTCTGGTTGCTGGGCCTCTGGTGTTTTGATAGTTGAGCCTTGGCGCTCAGTCTCAGGAATGAGGCAGTGGCCAAATAAGGGACTAGACCTTGGTGGTAGATTTAGGGGTGTGCGCCAGTGGTACCGAGAGGGGCAGAAGGGTAATAGGCAAAACCTGTCGCTGCCATGTTGGTGATGCTTGGACCTGCCAGAGCCCCTCAGATCTCCTTTTCGCACTCTTCTTTGCGAGCTTCTGCTAAGATGGGAGCGCACTCTTTCACAGCAGAATCCACAGTGAAAACAAAAGTCACGTGGAACGCGTAGCTGCTTTAGAAGTCCCAGAGTACCGCTCCTAAACCCTCCCTCCCCAGGACCTTCCCCGGTGCAGTTTCTCCCATACTCATCCGTTTCGCGACTTCCCTCGTTTCACTGTGTGAAGAAGAGAAGAGCTCGGCTTTTTTACCATGACATGGTCACCACCTAACAGGATGCCTGGCACACACCAGGAGTTCATTAGTAACTCATGCCTAGAGAGGCTCAGAGATATTCCTATATGGGTTGTTTCAGGCTGTAATTCTTGACAAGGCCCCACCCTCAAAGTGTCAACTCCAAATACTGAACAGAATTATATATGAACTGACTCTGACTTGTAAAGCAAGTGTTCTGTAGACTTAGCTCCCAGGTGTCCCCGTCCTTTTTGAATGGCTTTGTAGATGTGATGAAGGAAAGGCTTTGGAAATGAAGACCCGCCCTCGGTTTTCTGGGTAGCCCAGTTGTGGTCGCTTTTGAAGCAGAGCGCCATCTTCTGCCTATAATCGTGAATTGCAGCGTGTTGGCTTTGAGGGCAGAGGAACCAAGAGCCAGAAACAGTTTCCCTCGGGATCACAGCCCTACTCACGCCTTCACTCTGAGACCTTTGGGTGTTTGAATGTGGGCCTTTATGATTTAAGGTGTCTCATTGCAAGCACCTACATCCTGTAACGACAGGTTTATCAGCAACTGGAAACAGATAGCTCTCCAATCATTGGCCCTTCGCATGCCAGAGTGGAGCTCTCTGAACCTCCACTTCTTCCTTTACAGGAATAACTGATTGTGGGCCACGGTGCAATGCCTGTACTCTTCCTGTAAGGTAGGCAGTTGTTCCCGAAGCCAAGGCTACAGTCACGAGGTCCTGGCCCTTCTGCGAAGAGGAGCCGGAGCCCTGGCATCTGAGGCTGCTGGGTTAATGAGTACGCTCTAATTTGATCGAGGTTTCTGGGTTTTCCATAAATTCCTCCCTAGGCGTAGGCGTCTGTCCTGTCTACTACAGTCCCAGCCACCTGTAGTAGAAGGTAGGACGTACTCTAAAATGTCATTGCCACCCGTAGCCTGACCGGTCCGAGAGATGAGAGGAGAAAGAGGCAACAAAAGCCTTCTCCAAAGCCATTAAACTGTATGGTCCGTCTTATAGCCTCGTTTTGAAACAACTCTTTTCATTTGCAAGGTCCAATTAATAAAATAAAACTACTACCAATTTCCCACAATTGAAGATAAGAGTTTAGTCAGTGTGCCTTCCTAACATTTACGATGGGCTTAGAGTGCCGCCTCGTGGCTCATATGAGTAACAACACAAAGATGATTTTCTCCTTATGAGGCCAAGGCGGGGTGGGGGATGTGGGGGTGGGGATGTGTGGAATCAGCCTGGCTAAGGATTAAAAACCCCAAGGTTTCAGATGACTGACTAGCTCATATTTCATGGTCTTGCCCGACCTAAGGGAGGTACATCCCAAGGCTTATCTTAGATGACTAACTGCCTACCCCAGCTAAGCATGGAACCAGCTAAATCGGTGAGTTCCTGCATTCCTTTTACCTCGCAAATAATTTCAACAGTGTATTTCATTTACTAAGACTCTCTTGATACATTTTCCATCATGACAAGAGAACATAAAATTGATCCTGTGTGTATCTGTGCTCAAAATACCTGAGGGGAAATTTTAAAAGAAAAACAAACAAACAAAAAACAAACAAACAAACAAAAAAACCCACTTCTGGTGGTTCTTTAAGATAGATGTCACTGGTTCTGTGGATTCTAGGCTGGTAATGAAGCCGACTACAAAGAAAACAAAAGCGTGTACAGGAGGAGGCCGCTCACCTCATGAGGAGAGGAAGCAGCCAGGAAGGAGTGAACTTTCAAAGGTCCAACCCCTGATGTCCACGTCCTCCCTAACGTTTCCAGGACCGTTCTGGGAACCAAGAGCACACCATATGAAGCCATGGTGGTATCTCATATCCAAACTATATCTTTTCTGACCTTGCTGGTTTCAGACATGATATTTAATATACATAATACTGAGTTGTTTTTAACTTTAATAACTTTCAGTTGCTTCATTTCTATTCTTTCACCTGTTGTATTAGCTACAGCTACTTTTCCTGCAGAAATGTCAAATACCTGGCAAAAGCAACTTAAGAAAGGAAGACTTGGGACTGGAGAGATGGCTCAGTGGTTAAGAGAGCTAACTGCTCTTCCAGAGGCCCTGGGTTCAATTCCCAACAACCGCACAATAGCTTATAATGGTCTGTAACTGAAGTTCTAGGGATTCTGACACCCTCACTTTGTGAGGCAAAACACCAATGAACACAAAATGTGTGTGTGTGTGTGTGTGTGTGTGTAAGGAAGACTTTATTCTGGTTCAGTTAGAGAGTCCAGTCCACCATGAAAGATAAGTCACAGTAGCCCGAGTGTTGTGCTGGACAGCTGCTGGCACTCTGCTTGCTTTCTCCTGGAAGTAGCCCACAACCCTATGCTGTGGAACGGTGTGCGCAGAGTGGCTCTTTCCACCTCAGTTGACCCAATCCAGAAATTCCCTCACAGAATACCCACACTGTCCTGGTGACAGTCCGTATTAACCATCGCACCTCGTTGTCATGTGTGTCTATTTCACATGGTTATTTTGTGCCATAATTACTCCCAGATTACCTCGCTATTTTCTCACATTCTGTTTGCAAAATTTTACATTTTCTTTAGCTTTTTTTTTTTATTTCAGTTAGTGTTTTAAGAATGTTATATTTGATAACCATTTTTCACTTTATTCTGAAAAGGTGCCATTTCTCTGAGATAGCCTTTACCTTCTTTTGGAAGCAGGAGATTGATGTGCTGCTGTAGTCGAGGATCAAAGGTCTTGAAGACAGAGCTGCTGTGTGACTCGTGGGGAGGCGGCACTTTTCTGTATTGTCAAAAACCATGACAGCAACTAGGAATCTCCTGGACTTTCTTCTACTCTTCTTCGGTAGTCATTCACACTAAGTAGATGTTAGCCAGATATCTTCCCCCACATCTTCCCCCATAGCCACAGTCTGATGTCTCCAAACTGGATCTTCCACAGGGCACACCTAGTGCCCTGCTTCCATCAACTGGCTTGAAGAGCCTCAACTTCTACCTTCAAAACTGAACTGCACTCATCTTACAGCTTCTCTAGAACATGTGTCTCATCATCACAATGGTGCCTCCTGCTCAGCCATCTGGACCAGAAGCTCCTCCCCCTGACCTGCTGCAAACCCCACGGCCACGCCCT
>OU015743.1:91369952-91394462 GCA_907169655.1 Acomys percivali | reverse complement strand
CCCCCTGACCTGCTGCAAACCCCACGGCCACGCCCTTGGCTCCCCTTTGTACCACTTTGTTGCAATGAAGTTTACCTTTCTCCCATCTATTCTTTATCTGTGCAATGCTTTTAAATGTTATAAAATGGAAATTGATCCTTTCATAATATTTCCTTGGCTAGGGGAATAACATACAAATGTAAATCAAAACACTAAACACTAGCAACTATAATCATATCAGATAAAGTAGACTTCAAATCAAAAGCTGTTAAGGAATTCACAGAACACTGTTAGACCAGTGAAAGCAACATTTCAACAAGACGCAACAACTGAAAGTGTGTGGCCCAACCCAAGGCCTTGCAAACACACAAAACAAATAGTAACTATGAAAGGATCAGCAGTAATGGAGAACTTCCACACCCCACTCTCCTTAATGGATAGGTCACCTAGACAAGAAAACTGAATGAAGAAACATGTTAATGGACCCATATTTTAGAGGAGGGGGCCTAAAAGACATTGATAGGACATTCTGCCCATCAACTGCAGAGGAAGCAGTCTTCTCCCTAGCCCAGGGAGAGGGCCTGTGCCAGACCTCACCCTCCAGGAGGGAACCTATGTCAGGCCTCAAATATAACTTAACACATCTTTAAAAACTAACGTCATTCCATGTATGACCACGATGGTTTGAATGACAAATTAATAACAATTTTTTTTTAACACAAAGCATAAAAACATAGGAAAAGTAGACAGCATGGCCCAAGTGACTGGTCAAGCATAGAAGAAATTAAAATAAAAAATTAAAAATTGAAATTAATGAAAAGAGCAACATATCACCGCGTGCTGCGGCACAGGGCAAAGCAGCACGGACAGGAAAGCTTTACAGAAACAAGCAAAGGTCTCAGGTCAGCAACACTGAGTCGAAGGACAGACTGAATTCCAAGCGAGTACACAAATGAATCACAGATTAAAACAGAAGTGAGCACTTCCACTATATACACGGTGTCCTCTTCTTAACACTTGCAGCCCAGTGGTGGTGGCACATGCTCTAATCCCAGCCCGCAGGTGGATCTCTGAGTTGCAGGCTACTGCAGTCTATGGGTCAAGAGAGAGCCTGTCTTGAAAAAAAATCCAACAAACAAAACAAACACAAACTTGCTTCAAGAAAAATGGAATTCAAATATTAAAAAAAATTTTTTTTACAGGTCAATGAAATAAAATAAAAAATTCGAAAGAAAAAAGCAAAATTTATAAACCTTTAGCTAGACTAACCAACAATAAAATGACAAAAAGCCCAAGTAAATATGAGCAGAGCTGACCGGGTCTGTATCTGTTCCTCACGCCTTTTCTTGGGCTCTTTTCCTGTTTGTTCTGTTCTATCCTGATTTTTTTTTTTGTTTTATCTCGTTTAATTACATTTACGTTTATTTTACCATATCCCTTAGAAGCTTGTTTGTTTTCCAATGAGAGACAGAAAAGGGTGGGTCTGAAGGGGAGGCAAGGTGGAGGGGAGCTGGGAGGGGTAGGAGGGGAAACCATAGCCAGAACACATTGTAGAGAAAAAAAAATCTATTTTCAATAATAGAAAAAAAGAGCAGAGTTGAGAAGGAGACATTACAACCTCATTACAGAAATAATAAAGATCAAAAGGAGCTACTCTAAACTAAAAAATTATATTATTTTTTTTTAAAAACTGGAAATTCCAGAATAAAGAAATTCTCGAATGGTTATAACCTGCCAATATTAGCTAAAAGAAAGAGACCATCAAATTGTGTAATGGAATTGAAGTAGTTAAACCCAGTCTCTTCATAGGTAAAGGGAGATGACAGGAACAACAGCATCCTCTCTTACTGTTTTAGATGCTTGTCTTGTTACTGCCGTGTGCGAAACCTGATAAACGCAACTTAAGGAAGGAAGCACTGCGGTGGCTTATAGTCAGACGTTGTCCTCGCGGTGGGGATGCTTTCAAAGCAGCTTGAGACAGTTGGCTGCTGGTGGCCTGGGAAACCGGAATGCTTCTGCCCCGTTTGCTTGGTAGTCCCGGCCTCCATACAATGGTGCAATCCACAATTACAGTGGGTGGTCCCACCACAGGTAACCCAACCTGGAGACTCCCCTGCAGACTTGCCTAGAGGTTCATCATCATGGTGATCCTCAATCCCATCAGTCAAGATTAGTCACCACAGCTCCCACCCCCATGAGTGCAAAGAAAACACTGCTCAGGAAGGAGGCTGGCGTAATGCCGGGCCTTCATAAAGAGCACGTGTGAGGGAAACAACACAAAGAAATAGGAACACTACAGACTCTAACACACAGCACGGAAGAAAGTGACAAGGAAGGAAAGAATCCCCGGTGCCAAGGGCTGGATTTGAACACAAACGGGAAAGGCACAGTTTCCAGAAGTGAGCACAGAAGAAACACACTTGTGGAAGGAGGTGCCACAGGCGTCACGAAACAGATGCTGGGAATCACCAGGTGCCTGCCAGTCTACATCACTTTTCTTTAACAGTTATGCCGAGGCAAAGACCACACACACACACACACACACACACACACACACACACACACACACCACAGAAACGGTTCTGCAGGAGACACAGCCAAGAGACCTGGAAAACCCCAGAACCATATGAACACCTCTCCAGAGCCAGCAGACAGCTCAGGTACTGGAAAGACCAGCGCATCCAGCCCAAAAGGTAAACATGAGCATGGGGCCTGGCTACCTAGAAAACCTAGTCATTGACACTCATGCAGGAAGCTGACCACTCGGTGTAGAAAGATTGGTGAAACATCTTGGAGCAACTCTAGTTCAGGACTAGATAACTCTTCTTTTTTTCTTCTGATTTTTTTAATTGATAATATTCATATTACATCTCAATTGTTATCCCACCCCTTGTATCCTCCCATTCCTCCCTCCCTCCTGCCTTCCCCCTACTCCCCTCCCCTATGACTGTGACTGAGGGGGACCACCTCCCCCTATATATGCTCATAGGGTATCAAGTCTCTTCTTGGTAGCCTGCTATCCTTCCTCTGAGTGCCACCAGGCCTCCCCATCCAGGGGGCGTGGTCAAATATGGGGCACCAGAGTTCATGTGAAAGTCAGACCCCACTCTCTACTCAACTGTGAAGAATGTCCTGTCCATACTTCTAGTAAGAAAGAAAAAAAAAAGCAAATGATATTACCTGAGTCTGATTATGGGAGAAGATTCCAGCTATTCTAAGAAGTACTTTCTCCAAAGGAACCATTAACGTCTGACTTAAGTTAAAGGAATGGAAGAAAGGAAGTGGAGAGACAGAAATTGACCAACACACATCAGTTTATTTCCTGGAGCTGTAATGTAATGGTTCCTTATTAGTCTTCACGTCTTTGCTGTTTGTTTATTTATTTATTTATTTTTTGTTTTGCTCTTGCTAGGCAGGCTAGCTTTACCATACTACCCAATGTGTTTGCTGAGACAGATGCCATTGTGAAATTTGAACTGTTTCCACTAAATAAGCAAGTGCTTTGATTCAGTTTCCAAGGAAGAAAATTCTACAGTTAGGGTTGAACTGCTCTCTGCCGTAGGCTGGACATCCATGGGGGTAGGCGGCAGCAGGAGCTCCCTCTTCAGCAGGAAGGTCACCTTGATTGTAACACTTTTTCACATCCCCCCAATCCATTTTGATCTTCCATTTTGGGGGGGCCTCGGGGGTACTTACATGAGCCAGTCCAATGTTCTAATACTGGAATGTGCCACCTGAGGAAAACACCTGCTCAAATGGCGCAGTGTGTTGTTTCCTGCAGTTGGCCACTCTGAGAATGAAGTCTTTCTGTGGCTGCCCTGTGCGTGTTCCAGAATGCGACTAAAGAGAGTTTTTCTAGGCTGAGAATGCTCTGCCACAGTGGCCTACTCAGAGCCTCCCCCTCAGAACTGGCAAGGGCTACCTTGTTTGTTTCTTTCCTTATTATCAACACGGGGCAGTGTTAGGATTCATTTCAAATTACCTTTGCTTCTCTTCAGGGTAATGTCATTTATAGTTTTGAAAATAAACTTTAGCATTGTAGAGTCTCAGCCCATACATTACCTGAAAAACCCAATGATAGGGAAGAGCTGGTATTGCC
The DNA here is from genome assembly GCA_907169655.1 of Acomys percivali. Taxonomy (NCBI): domain Eukaryota; kingdom Metazoa; phylum Chordata; class Mammalia; order Rodentia; family Muridae; genus Acomys; species Acomys percivali. The sequence goes on along the minus strand of OU015743.1, from coordinate 91,390,384 downwards.
CAGAACTGACCAACAGAAATGTAATGAGACTGTACACACTGTCTTAAATCTCTCAGGAACGACATATTTAAGAAATAAAAAACCAGGTAGAATAAGTGTCCAATGATGTATTTTATTTAATGCAATCCATTTCAAATAACATTTCTACATACAGTAAATATTCAATTATTAATGAACTATTTTACAGTTTTATACACCAAGTCCTTGGAATCCAGTGTGCACCTCAGATCCGCTATAAATTTCTGCCACAAATGTTTTGCTGGGCGCTGGTCACGGTGACGCGAGCCTGTAATTCCAGAGCTTTGGGAGCTAAATCAAGAGGAGTGAAGTTCAAGGTCAGCCTGGGGCATGAAGTGAGCTCATCTCAGAGAGAGGGAATGAGGGAGGGAGGCAGAAAGACAGATAGGGACACCGAAGAAACACTGGCCCATAGACAGACTCTACAAATTTAACTGTGGAAAAGGCAGAGCCAAGTTGTTGAAATACTTCAATGATTCTAATAATTGTATTATGAAACAGTTTTTTCATTAAATTGGCTAAGGTTTACCATAATTAAAATCCACTCTAAACAAGCTCACTTCACAGGTTGGATGGAGACTTTGTAGACACACACACACCCCACCTTCCTACCCTGTACCTCCCCCATGCCCCCACACCCACTCCAACCCACCCCAGCCAAGCTAGCTGCACTGTCTGCCCCGTGAGGAAGCTAGCTGCATTATAGTCAGCCATGTGGGTCATGTAAACACAGACAGAGATAGCATCTCAGATCTTACATAAGGTACCTGTCCATGAAGTTTAATGTCTACAGTCACCCTTGACAACCTTTCTTCTTGAGCTAGTGCTGTGGGTTGGATGGGTCCCTTAAAAGCTCACAACAGGAAACAAGCCTCGGATTCACGTGCTAATCATATGCAGAGCTAGGACCCCTAGGAGGTCATTAGGACTCACGAGGTCCTGGAGGAGGCCATCTAAGAAGTGGGAACCCACATAGCCCCACTCTTCCCCATGTCACAATGCAGCAAGAAGCTGACACCAGACAGCAGGCACCATGCACGTGGACTTCCCTGCCTTGAAAACTGTGAACTAAATTAGGTCTTTTGTGATTTATCCAGTCCCGGGTATTGTTACGGCAGCAGAAAATGGATCGACAGTTGCGCTGAGTTGTATTAAACTAGAACTTCATCGTTTCGTCGAACTTTAAGTTTGACCATTATTTCTTCAAGAAGTTTTTGGTCTGGTTCTTTTCCCCTAGTGCCTTCTAACTCGCTCCTGCAGGCCCTCCACGCCAGGCTGGGACTCCCACTGCTGATTGGCTTATTATGGCCCTACAATTCACTTTCTCTGTCTTTGTCATTTGGCCCCAGTCTCTTTTTGTTCTTTTCTTGTGAGTTTGTGGTAGTATCTCTTGCAGCGTCTTCACTTACACACATCTTTGCCTCTGCAGTGTCTTAAGCTATTGCTAACACCCCTCCAGTTGCTGTAGGTTTCATGCCTCGCTCTTCAGCTTGGGCTTTTTTTTTTTTAATGACACATCTCATTCTTCTCCTTATCCCAAGTGTAGTTTGCTCACCTTTCTAGCACATAGGTAGCAGCTATAGTGATCATATGAGGTGTACACTCAAGAGCCGAAGCAGTATTCTTGTCTTCCATTATCTATGCTGGTTTGAGTCTGTTTCTACTATTTTCTTTTATTCATTCATTCATTTTCTGATTTTTCTCCATATCTGATTCCAGTACACTATTGAGTATCATGGTGCTCTTTTACTTGTTTTGTTATTGCTAGCTCTTTATGCCCCTTTAGCTGTTTAGATATATTTTTATGGGATGAAAATTAGTTATGTAGAATCACTTGATGCTTTGAGGCGCGTTCTTTGTTTTCTTAGGATAGATCTAGAATAGTTTTCAGTATAGGTGTAATTTGGCCTCCTGCCCTAATCAAGAAGTCACTCTGGAAAACGGGGAAATGAAGGGTATTCCTGGCACTGTGGCACTGGTGACAGTCTTGTCCTCTTAGCCAGCTGCACTGTCAGGCATCTGGGAAAGCTAGCTGCACTGTCAGGCATGTGGGTCATGTGTTTAATCGGGACAGAGAGATAGCATCTCAGACCTCATACAAGGTACCTGTCCATGAAGTTTACTTCCTCGTGTTTGTTTGCAGATCCACTCAGTAGATGTGAAGGGGCCACTCTTCTTATGTGTTTTTACCTCTGATAGACTGTTTGGGATGCCCTGTCATTGTCCTAAAACTTACAAACATCAATAACTTATTCATCATAGTCTGGAGGCAGAGCAGGCCAAGGTCAAGTCAGCGGCCTGGTGGGGACTCATACTGCATCTGAGACCACCTTCTGGCTATCTTCTCACAAAGATGAAGCTTATGAACAACCTCTTTCATATTTAAACTTTATAAGGCCACTATTCCCACCCCTGAGATCCTGCCCTTGTGGCCCAAGCATGTCCTAAAAGGCCCAACTGCCTAAACCCATGATTACGGAGGTGGGATTGCAAGTATTGGGGCAGGAGGGGCACTCAAACATTCAGACTAAAACTCACACCTTCCCATTCTAACACGCTTTCCCCCTCCCCAACACAGATCATCTCACCAAAACCACCTGCTCTGCTCAGGTCCCCTTCAGCGAGCCAGGCTGCTGGTGTGCTTTCTGCACCCGGCTCCTTCCCTTAGGCATTGCTGCCCAGTGCTGTCTTTAGTTCAGTGCCCAAATACTGTTGCTTTAGCCCAATACTGCTGCTTCATAGCCTTAGTCCAATCTTAACAACTATTTACAGGCAGAAGGTAAATTATGTATGTCTAACAGTTGCTGTGCATTGAGTAAATATTGACAGACTGCCTGCTGTACATGAGAGAGTTTGAAGAGCCCTGGAAATAGACTATTTAAAGACATAGTCTCATCCCTCACCTTGCCGCAGCCCAGCAGAAGAAAGCTCTCAGGTGTGACAGAGAGCATGAAAAATGGCATGATACTAAGTAGGGTACAGAAGACAAAAACAAAAACAAACAAACAAACAAACAAGAGAAAACTCAAGCCCACAGTGGAAAGAGCTAATTTAGTCTGGGAAATGCAAAAGAAAGTTTCCCAGCCAGGCGGTGGTGGTGCATGCCTTTAATCCCAGCACTCGGGAGGCAGAGGCAGGCGGATCGCTGTGAGTTCGAGGCCAGCCTGGTCTACCAAGTGAGTCCAGGACAGCCAAGGCTACACAGAGAGACCCTGTCTCGAAAAATTAAAAAAAAAAAAAAAAACAAACAAAGTTTCCCAAGATGAAATATTTTAGCCAGAATTTAAAGAATGAGGAGAATCTGGTATGTGCACTCTGTAGGACAGGAAGAATGCCAAGAGAAACAGTCAATGCTGAGCACCTGTGGCACAATGGCACCCCAGGCATCATCCAGCCCAACACTTAGACTTCCAAACCTGAAATTAAGAGCCCAGAGACTGCCACACCAGTGCAGCAACCACAGGGTTGCTGCTCAAATGAGTGAAGAGAACACCAGAACATCTTGCATTCTGGTATTTGTCATTTTATGGTCTATGATATGGCACACATGATACCAAATTTTATAATTTATTTTCAGTCAAAGATAATTATGGCCAAAAGCAGGTGGATTGCTCTGAGTTCGAGGCCAGCCTGGTCTACAAAGCGGGTCCAGGACAGCCAAGGCTACACAGAGAAACCCTGTCTTGAAAAACAGAAAAAAAAAAAAAAAAGAAGATAATTATGGCCGAGATGTTTTTTTTTAATTGCCATTATTTTAATATATTTACAAAGTGCATGCTGTGAAACATTTGGAGTTTTTGTTTTGTTTTTGTTAAAGTGTAAAAGAAGACAAAACAGAAAAGAATGAATGGTCCCGTGAAACCAAAACAGTCTCATAATGGCTGGCCCGTGATCACACCCGGGAGAGTCCCACTCAGCAGGCTAAACTATTAGTGGTTTCAGGCATTTGGGGAGATATATCCATTGTCCCACTTAAAACTCAGTGGGCATAATAAATGTCAATGAAAGCTCCTGGAAGACTTTGAACTGTGAAACTCATTTGAAACTATGTATATATTGACACACTGGATCAGATTTCATATCTGCTCTAAAGTGTATTTACTTTTACCATTGGTGACCTGGATGCACATAGCTGCCTTGTATTTGCATAGGTATTTCCCCACAGTCACCCTAGGTATTCCTCAGGAATGGCTTATAAGATGGAATATGTATTAAATGTCAGTAGAATGCAGTTTGATATATATATATATATATTCAACTAGGTATGTACCAGGAGCAGAAATACATTAGTGAACCAAACAGACGAGTCCCGACTCTATCAATCTAGAAGGGTCTTCTATGACGCTATTGGCCCTTTCCATCCCTATGTCTAAAAATGACTTAACTGTTACTTAAAAGACAATTACTTATATAAAAACATGTCTCTGCTAGCTTCTAAGCTTTGCAAAAGCATTTGTTTCTTATGTGTAGTTCAATAATTTAGGTGTCAAGATTTTTCATTTTAGTTTAAGTAGCCCAAGCTGCCAGCTGCTTGAAGTCATCGTCTTCCTCTGCCCTCCTGGAAGATGCTGGAATGTAAAAGTGAGGAAAATCAATCATCGGTGTCATTTACATAGAAACCAGGTAGGAATTGAATGTAAAATGTGTTGGTGTATACAAATCAAATATAAGTAAGTACTGAAAGCAGCAAGCCCAGAAAGTGTTTTGGGGACCTGTGTGAATTCAGGTCACGGGAGGGTAACGGACCTGCTCGAGATCGGTGCACAGAGGACGGCATGCTGGCCTTCCTACTGGGCTGCGCTGGGAGGGAAGAAGAAGGCACACGTGGGAGCTCCATGTTTGTCATTTTCTTATTTAGTTCCTCCTGCTCCAATTCCTCCAGTTCTGCCAGCAGCTCATCCTGAACACCGGAGAAAGAAAGAATTATTTCCTATAGTCCAAGAGTCAGGAAAGCATCCTCGCCTTGAAGGCTACACAAAAAGAGCCATGGTCAGTTTGACCTTCAGGCCATATTTTTTTAATGTCTTTTTAAAATTAATTCATTCATATTACATCTCAATTGTTATCTCATCCCTTGTATCCTCCCATTCCTCCCTCCCTCCCGTTTTCCCCTTACTCCCCTCCCCTATGTCTGTGACTGAGCGGGACCTCCTCCCCCTGTATATGCTCATAGGGTATCAAGTCTCTTCTTGGTAGCCTGTAATCCTTCCTCTGAGTGCCACCAGGCCTCCCCATCCAGGGGACGTGGTCAAATATGGTGCACCAGAGTTCATGTGAAAGTCAGTCCTCACTCTACAGTCAACTGTGGAGACTGTCCATTGGCTAGATCCGGTTCGGGGTTCGAAGTTTACTGCATGTATTGTCCTTGGCTGGTGCCTCAGGCCATATTTTGCCAATCTCTGATGTACATGAGTGTTTTGCCTGCACGTGTGTGAGTGTACCACATGCATACTGATGGCCACAGAGATCAGGAGAGGATATCAGATCCCTCAGAACTGGCAATATGGATGATTCTGATCCACTCTGAATGCTAAGAATAGAACCAAGCTCCACTGCAAATGCAACAGGTGCCCTGAACCTCTCTCTGGCCCATCTTTTAGGCCCCAGGCTGCTTACCATTCTCTAACATGACTAGCAGCAAACTATTTCCTGAGACTCGTGGGCCACATCTTCACTTGTTAGACTCATCCTCCATCACATGACATAGAAGCAGGAAGCTGTGCTCTTCTGTCCCTGTGGAATGTGGCTAACGCCGGACTCATCCTGGACACGTGTGGCTTGGCCGGACCCACTGACAGTCTCATTGTGGGCACCACCAATGTAACTACAGTCTTCCTGGACTGTGGCACTGAATAGTGTGAATGGAATGGGAGTGCAAATGACGCCACTCCACAATTACACAATTCCTTGTTTTATAGGCTGAGTCATAAGCAGAGGAAGCCCAACTCCTAATTTAACAGCCACAGAGGACAATCCATCTGCTGCTTGGAGAGTGACACCGTCTGCTGCATTTGGCCCGACGTGAGAGCTCACGATCCCTCACAGTGAGACTATTTATTCTCCACCCATTACAAGTCACTGACTTTACATAATCACATGCTGTTCTCTCTTCTTCCTTAATAGCTGAAAACCTAATTAAGAAGCTGTTTCCCAAATGAGTCATCTTTCCCTAGAAATCAGCTTCTAATACCCCATTTCCTGCCTGGAAAACTCACTTCCTATAAATATCATCTAGCTGCTAATCAGTGAACAAATTGTCTGCATCACGTGATAGGAAGCTATCCTCCATGGCAGCCACAGGACCACACTCTGTAGTGTTGCACCCACCTCATCAAAGCCGTCGGCAAACTGAACCCTTTGAGAAAATGCCTCGGAGATTTCCTGGGCAATGTCCTGCTGCTCTGTTATGTCCTGCATCAAATCATCGATCTTGTTTAGATCCCTGGGAAACATTTTGGTAGGGTTTTAGAATTTCATCTGACACTTAATGGATCTTGCCTTAACTCCACATGAAAACCAGTTAATTTCAGATATACTCATTAGGTATTTCAGCACCATAACAAAAATTCCTGGTCCATCATTCATCAGTGTAAACAAACAAACAAACAAACAAACAAACAACTAACTTGCATGTCAAAAAAATTTAGTGATACTATACAATCACATGTAGTTTCAATATTACCTTCTACCTTCAAGGATCGCTTGAAATAAGGTAGCTGTGTGATTAATATTGTTTATAGATCAGTTTGGGAAGTGCACGCGGTAGATAGAGCACATGAGGTACTGCCTGTCTGAGACACAAGGCAGCTCTCACTTTAAACAAGAGAATCACTTTCTTTTCTTTCTTTCTTTCTTTTTTAGTGTATATTAAAATTTATTGGGGTGCTATGAGGGGAAAGATTTCTAGGAGGTCCAGGTAATGGAGAAAGCTTGAACACTGTTAAGTTAACCTCTTGGTCACATGCATTTCCCCTTACCACCATCATTATGCTAAGTAAGAGAATCACTTTCTATAGCACAGTAGTTCTGAAATGCTGACTCCTTGAAGGTCTTTCTGTGTAGGCAATGCGTGGCAGGGAACTAAAGACAGCAGGACTTGAGCAGAATGCCCTCAACTGAGCTCACAACCTCAGCAAATGAAGACAGGCAAGTCCAGGCTCAGGACAGCTGCTTCAGAGTTAATCTTCCAGGTGGACAGGTAGGGCTCTATCTTGTTTTTGTAACAGTGTTTCTGAATCATTCCTCCAACTCAGAAACTAGGCCAAGCTGATTAGCTAGAAGAGAAGTGACAGTGTCCTCCAGTATTAAGTAACCTCGAGCCCAGTTTCTCAGACTCTACCATACCAAAACTGAGAACTTCCACCTACTCTCATATGTAATCAAAAAGAATTATTTTGTCATTTCCCTACCACCCTCTATGCTCAATCCTTATTAGGGTTGCAGTAAATGTATTTATTAAAGGGAGTAAAAGACATGTATGACCGAAGTTTGGGACAGTGACTGAACATCTGTCCAAAAGAGCACTATCATCTGATGCTAGTAAGGGAGCTGGAGACAAAGCTGGCATTGCACTCCACTCTAGTCAGCACTCAGCTTACCACAACTGTTGGGGACCGGGAGTCCAGCCATGCACATACTGATCTCTGAGGTGCCAGAACGGCAGCTGCTTGATGAATTACCAAGGCAAGAAGATGTTCTTAAGGAAGTTTCACAACCCCGGCCGTTCCTGTTGCCTCTTCCCATTCTCTGGAACAATGTCTGTTCCTCTTACACTCTTTTGGACAGAACCGTCCCTAATCAGTTCTGCATTCTCCACTGACTGAGTGCCCACTGTGTGTCAGGAACCGTGCTAGGCATACGTAGCTTCTCACTGAATTCTCAACGACCAGAGGACGTTAAGTAAGAACTTACAGGTGAGGACACTGAGTTGGGAGAAAGCCATTTGGCAGGGTATGCGGCAACTGTGGAAGTGGGATTAGAGCCAAAATAAAACAAAAACAAAAACAAAACTATAAACCCTGATCCTGGCCAGGGGAACTTGGTTAAAAACAAAGGTCTAATCTCTGTCTTGGTTGAGGGATGCTGGGTTTCTGCAAGCTCTTGAATAGCTTCTAGCTAGATGATTATGATGCTCACCAAAGTTTGGCAGTCACTATTCTACAGTTCTCACAACCTCACTGATATTGGCATTGTTAATGGTCTTCACAGGTGGGACTTCATAAAGGAACCGAGAAATATTAAAAGGAAAATTCTATTATGTTTTTCCTCCAGTTTTTAACAGAATTTTGTCACTGTAAGTTTGAAACTACCTCTGAGAGAGCAATCAATTCAATACGCTGAACAGTGACCCAGTCCTACCAAACTTCAAAGGCTTTTCTCAACATTGAATATGCGGAGGCCAAGTCACTCACATGTTTTCATGAACTGCTTTCATGGCCTTGGCTGCAAAGCCCATGTTCCGTAAGACCTCAGTGTTGGTGTGAGAGTTCTCTAGCGCCTCTCGCTGGAACTCGATGGTGGAAAGGGTGCCGTCAATCTGAGTGAGCTGCTTCTCAAACCTCTTCTTCCTCTTCAGGGCCTGCAAGGCAGCTACATGAGGAAGAAATCAAGGTTTGTATCAGGAGAACCAGCCTCAGACCATGCATGATGCATGGACTCAGAATTGTTGACACCTGAAGACAGAGAGCATATTAGACAATCCGGACGGAGCACATCACTCCATCTCTACCAGCCACTCTCTCTCAAACACCTTACTATTCTTTCTTCCAAACACCTGGCAAATGTAAGAGGTTAGGAAGTCAGCTTTCCTATTCACTAAGTAAGCCACAGAAACATTGGTGCTAATGCTGGATTTGGGGGCAAGTGTAGGTTAGAGATATTAAGAAAAGCCATACAATAAAAAGAAAACCAATCTTCTCAAGACGAAAGGACCTTAATGGCTGTTGTCAAACCCAGCTTTGTTTTCTTGGACACAAATTCCACCCCAAAAACTGAAGTGATTTGATTAAAGGCAGACAGCTTCTGGAGGCTGGAACCTAATGTGCTGAGCTGAGCACCTTGATTTGAACTAAGATGACCCCTAAGGTTGCGTCTAACGTGAAGTGGCCATGAAATCATGAATGCAGCTAGAGTCCTGCTCAGGAGAGAACAGAGCACTGCCCTCTGAGAAATAAGATCTGAATAGTCCTGCTGGCCCTGTCTGCTTTATGTGGAAGCCACAAAACCAGGAGGGTCCTTTTGATTGTGGCACTTAGTGAGATACCGTCCAAATGGGCTCAAAACATCCAGTTTGGCAAGGCATTTGGGGAAAACACAAAAAGGAAGCAGGTAATCTAGCGCAACAAATGTTTGGGGGAAACATTCCTCAGTCAGCTCTGGCCAATCTGTTTCTATAGATCCAATGGATTTAGTGATTTTTTTCCCATTGTGCCGAGACTCTCACACAGCCGTGATGCAGCTCTTTTCCTTCCCCCTTGGCTGCCTGAGGGGCAGCACCATCAGGGATGACAGGGTAGCTGCCTGAGCCAGGGACTTGAGAGAAAACAAATGCTTTCTTACTGAAATCCTCCACCCCAAGAAGGCTACAGAAACTAAGGCAGAGATCTGAGAAAATGATACAAGACCGCACATCCTCTACCCGGGCCATCTTTTGTATCTGAATTCAGAATCCACCTTGGTGACAGCAAGGTGACTGGCTTCCGCATGATATATGATTCCTTGGATGGTGCAAAGGAAAATTAACCCAAATGCAAGCTGGCAAGCTATGGCTCAGTATGAGAAGGGAAGAGTCAAGCAAGCAAGGAAAAGAATCTAAGAACCAAATAAAGACTCTCGCGCTGGCAAAATACAGGAGAGATTTTTCAATGACTTTATTTGTGGTGATTGACAGTGTGTGTATGTGTGTGTGTGTGTGTGTGTGTGTGTGTGTGTGTGTGTGTGTGTTTGTGTAAGATTAATAAACTGCAAATACTTTTTTGAGAACCCGTATAAAAATATATTCAGTCCCATTTTATCCCTCTTGCCTTAAATTCCATTTTACATTGTTCACTTTGCACTTTGTCCTTCTTTTTATTATGTTCTGCTTGTAATATTTTTATATGAGAAGCTCTATTTCAAACATGGTTCATTAACTTGTCTGGGTGTCCATAAGACAGGATCTCACTATGAAGGCCAGGCTGGCCTCAAATTCATAAATGTCTTGACTCAACTTCTACTGTCCTAGGATCTCAGGATTATAAGACCATGCCTGGTTAAAAGCTAGAATACCTATTACAAATAGCATTTAATTGACAATTTACTCAGTAGTCTTTTAATTCATATTTTAGCCTCATTTGTTGAAATAACTGATTTGTTACCTAAATATTTTGTGCATTTTCTACTTATTGCGCTCATCATCTCTTTCCCCCTTTATGTGGGATGATAAACATCTTGGCTCATTTTTTTACTTTGGTTAGTTGAATATACTAAAATTATTCCTCTGATTAAAAAATACTTGTATTTACAGTTATACATATATTTGTGGAGTGTTATAACCCCGTTTATATGTTATTGTTTAGAAATTAGATTCTCCTGTCTTCACAATATACAATACATAATTAAAATAAACAAAAATTTTACTCCTATAATCCCATCATTTTAGAGGCCAAGGCAGGAGGATGACCATTTGAGAGAGCTGGCTTTACACAATGAGATTTTTTTTTTTATTCAGTAAGATGCACTGTTGGGAATAATCAGGAGTTTTGTTGGTGGGTGATTACCAAGCTTTTTTTTTTTCATTTCAGTCTTAAAAGACTACTGTTAACACCTCTATTGATTTTCTCACCTTCAGTCATTGACACTAAATATAGTATTTACTGGCCTGTTTTCTTACTATTGTTCCCTGTATCGCACATTGTTCTCCTCCTTAGATGTAAAACATTCATGTGGAGTTAGTCTTTTATTCTTTTCTTTTTTAACATGCGCTTTCATTAAAACTCTGTCAAAAATTTAAGGTACTATTCTACTGTCTTTTTGCAGTAACTTTTCAGCAGTTCACTTAAAAATAAAAACTCCCTTCTTTGAAGGTAAGCAATGTGCTTTTCTAGAACTCTTCTGAAAATAGTTAATATTTTGTTTTTTCTACAAGTTATGAGAGTTCTGAAGTATATGAATAGACATTACCTTTCTTTTTTTTTTCTTTTTAACTAACCATAGACCTTGCCTTCTTCTTCTTCTTTTTTTTTTTAACTAACCATCCAGTGAGCTCTCCCTCCAATACACAATCCCTCCCCACACCCCCAACTCCCCACATGCAGGGCTAAGAAAGTGTTGGTATAATGTTCTTGTGGACTGTGTAAAGTTTACCCTTGTTCATTCAAATCCTGATTTCTCTACCCCACTATCTAGTTTCAATCCAGACATTGCATTGTGATGTTTATTATAAGTATCTCCTGTCTCAAGTTTATGTAAACATGTCCCCATTTTTCCTCTGTACTACCATGGCAGTTTAGGATGGAGTAATTATTGCTATGTATTGTGCTCTAGGATGTATCCTAGTCTCTCTGTGTGGTTATCTGGCTATGTACCTGGCTAAGGAGTAACAGCTGATTTTATTAAAAGAATAAATCGATATCAAATACTAACAATCTTTTCAACATGTGGTGACCCAGCATGTGGCTTGCATCTAAGTTTATAGCCTGAGAAGTCTTAGGTAAAAGACAGTTTCTTAGCCAAAGAGCCAGGAATCAAAGACAAAGGCACTTTACAAGCACAGTTCTGTGGTGTTTCCTGAGGGCTCAACTCTCACAGGGCAGCAGGGGCTACAGAAATATGTTGGGCTAGAGAGGTGAAACTGGGAGGCCTTCCGCTGTTTAGACTGAGCTAGACTTAAAACTATACTTACAATGAGAAGCACAGTGGCAGATGTCGCTTGGCTCTTTTCTGGTTTTGTTTTGGCTGCTGCTGTCAAGGACCTGGTTACAATGTGTTCAATGGCGATTACAGTTTTCCATGCCCTCTCTACAAAAGTTCAGGGAGAAAGCAAGCAGAGGGGTGGAACGCTAATTTACAGGCAATAAAGGCAGAGGAGGAATTGAAACTCTTCCCACTAGAGAATGGAAATTTGGTAACAGCTGGAGCTCAAGGCTCTCTAGCTACAAGGTGCTTGTCAGCTATTTCTAGGAAAGGTCCGCCTATACACTTTGAACAAAAGTAAATTCCACAGAATGACAGGTGGGGTTCCATCACTGCAGTGGGAGATGGTACAACTGCCCCAAAACTTAAACTGTTCTTGTCTTTTAGCTTGAATTTTGCTTGAAAGCTTTTGTTTTTCTCTATAGCAGAAATAGAGATGATATTTTTGTTGTTTGACATTGCTAAAAACATGAGAATTTTGAAGATTTTCACTGAATTTGAGATAAAAAAAAAATGTAATGCCAGCACAAAAACCCAGAGACCAGCGGATCTCTGAGTTTCTTGTCCGCCTGGTTTACACAGTAGTGTCAGGACAGAAACCCTCTGCTGAGAAAGCTTTTTTTTTTTTTTACAGCTCTGGCTCCAAGGGGGAGAAAGTGGTCGCTTTAAGTTTTCATGTTGCCATCAACACAGGTTGATGCTTTCTTGGGCTGGATGCCACTAGCTCCAGTTCTTCCTTGATTACTGCTACAAAAATAAAAAGATAGTCTTTTTAAAAATATTTATGTATGAGTGCTCTATATGCATTTATACCTGCATGCCAGAAGAGGGCGCCAGATCACATTAGGGATAGTTAGGAGCCACCATGTGGTTGCTGGGAATTGAACTCAGGACCTCTGGAAGACCAGACAGTGCTCTTAACCATTGAGCCATCTCTCCAGCTCATAAAAAGATATCCTGTTAATCAATAAAATGAGTCAAGGTTATGCTGGGAGACAAACATGCAAACTGCACGCCTTCCACAGCCAAAAAGCTTTTGAATGTTGATTAAGGTGAGGTGTCACATTGCTCTGGCAACTGGCCTGTCCCTTTAAACATGTGACAGTGTGTCATTGGGAATAGGTTATGGCCATGCCTGGCACAAAGAGACACAGGGGACTTTACAGGTAGCAAAAAAATGTCAGCCTAAATTAAGTCCCAAAACTCAAAGGCTACAATTCATATTTAAAAGGTGGAACCACCCATTCCATATGGAAAAAGGGACAGGGCAAAGATAGGCACACAACAAACAAACAAACAGACAACAAACAAACAAACAAACAAACCCAGGTACAAGATGCTTAGGGACAAGGCAAAGATAAATACAACATGTGTAAAAAACCCAGGGACAAGATGCCTAGGATATATTTAAGTTCTAAAAATAAAGGAATCTATATAAAGTCTGGCTATAAAGACATAATCATCCATTCTATGTGGAAAGAAGAGCAAGATATAGGGGCAAAATTAATGCCATATCCTATATATATAATGTATGTTCTGCAATTAATGCCGTGGTCTGTGAGAAGTTGTGTTCCAGGTGACCGCACTCCTTCCTGCGCTTCGGGAATGATCACACACGGTCATAAGCTGGGCCTGCCAGCACTCTGCCAGCACTCTCCGGAAACTCCACTGGAACAACTAGATACAATTAATTGCCTAGTGATCCTCTGAGATAAAGCAACTTCCATGGAGATTCAGCCTCTTGGACCCAACCTGCCTGAAGGTCTACATTCCTGAGACTCACGACCCCCGCTTATGGTTTTGTCTTTACTTCCCTGTGACCCCCCTCCACCCCTAATTACAGTTTTTCCTTATAAACCCATTACCCTTGAAGCTCTGGTATCACTCTCCTATCCTGCTGCATCAGGAAGGACTGTGATCTGAAGCTCTGAGCCCGTAATAAGGACCCTGTGTATATTGCATCAGTATTGAGTCCTGGTGGTCTTTTTTTGGGGAGGGGGCTCACAATCTGGGTAATCCTGGCATAACAAAGACAAAAGTAGCTGCAACAAATATAAAAACCCAGGCCCAAACCTCTAAACAGGTACGAAATGCCTACAATATGCTTGAACAGTAAAATTTTTTTAAAAAGGAATTTATGTAAAATTTATTTGAAACATAATGCCTTCTCTATTGCTCTAGGCAAGCAGCTTATCTTTTTAAACAGGAGGCATTCTCTTGGGAGACAGGTAGCAACTTGGTCTAATAAAACAGGTACCATAGAGCCCAGAGGAGGACATTTATAGCTATACAATCTTGTTTTGATTTCATAAGGTAATGATCACATGTTCTTTGGTAATAGTAACACTATACATCCTCTTTGAGAAGGGTCAAAGTGAAACAGACCTAAATACAAATGTTCTTCCTTCTGCTCATACAAAGACCAGAAAACCATCCTTGATCTGTGCATCCTGCACATCTTGTCCCTTTATAAGTTTAGAACTGTTTAATTCTTATGAAAAATTATATATATTTTCAGAACAAAAGAACTGGACACTAGTGGCACTGGATCAGGCATGACGGGATTCATCCTGCAGGATGCTGAGACATGTATCCAGTGTGTTCAAACCTCACTGCTGCTCATCAAAGCCTGCTCCCAGGGGAGCTTTGAAGAAAGCTGCTGATCTCAATTGGTCCAGCATTTCAGACTGTCCCAAACAGGACTTCTATTTAAGCCTAGAATTTCTCAATATTTAGAGACTGAACCACAGATGTTATTGCTAGCTTGCTAAACCATTTTTCCCAATTTTATTTTGACCCTCATAAAGACATTCTTTGCCCCCAAATCAGCGAGAAGCAACCACAAAAAGAACAATGCCCTATTTCCCTTAAGGAGAGTTGGATAGGTTTTTGGCTGTTTTCTTGGGCTATGGATGTTTACTGTCATTGGAAACTAGTTATAAATTATTAATGGTCTTATTCAGAGAAAAAACAAAATTAGACTCAGGGATTCTCTCACTCTCTCTCTCTCTCTCTCTCTCTCTCTCTCTCTCTCTCTTTCTCTTTCTTAGGTACAGAGATGGGGGTTGAAAAGAGAAAAGGAAATATAAAAAATATATACAGATGATAGGACAAAAAGCAGATTATTGAATCTACTCCTCAACTTAAGGCTTTAATTGCTACTCTCAAATAAGTTAGTTCTAATTCATTGGTATGAAAATTTGTATATTGAAGCAAAAATAAGTTTAACTTTTAAAATTCAAATTTAAGGTTATCCTTTACACACATTATATACTGATTAATGGATGGTTAATCAAATTCATGGTCATGTCAAATACTAATCTAATTTAGCACAGGAATATACATTCTAGGTTTAACAGATAGATATGATTCTATAGATAAATTACATAAAAATAAGTAGATAAGGTCTTCAACAACCTCAGAGACTAACAGAATGTGGCATTTAAAAATGTTTTTTATTACTTTAAGGATTCTTTGATGACAGACCAACTCCTGATAGCATCCAACCTACCTAAAAGAAGCTGTTGAGCATCAAATAACCTCCTTTTGAAGATGGCTTCAAATGTGGCAAGCAAGCCACCTGAGCTAAGAAATGTTCTCATTTCTACCACAGACAGAATTCTGCCTAAAATGGGCAAGCATGGATGCAGGCTGAGTTGACTGCCAAACTCTGCCAAGACAGGGTAAGCAAGTCTTTAATAATTCCTGCTTCAAAATGTATTTGTCAGATATACTGGGCCAGAAGGCTGAAGATGCTGCTCCAGTGTTATAGAAAGTTAACAACCGTCTCTGTCATTTTTTTCATTTTGGAAGCTGCTAACCTGCACTTTCTGTTTACTCAGGTAATTAATTTTATCCCTTCTCAAATCTCTGATGGGGTTGAAGACTAGATTATTATAGTTTTACAATTAATTCTAGTTGTTTGGGAATTTAAAAATATTTTAAAGTCTAGATAGATGTTTTAGGCTAATAGGTTGATAGAATATAACTTAGGTACAAAATGTTAAACTGCCATAGATAGGAAAGATAATATTTTCTTCTAAGTTGGACTGGACATTGCAATCGTAAATATTACCTAATAGTTTTCATAACCATTCCATAATTATTATTATTATATATTGGTTTATTATTGAAAAAAAGGAGCCTTTTATTAGACTTAAAAGGGGGACATATTGGCATAATGTTCCTGTGGACTGTGTACAGTTACCCTTGTTCATTCAAATGTTGACTTCTCAACCCCACTCTCTGGTTTCAATCCAGACACTGCTTGCATTGTGATACTTACTCTAAATATCTCCTGTCTTAAGTTTGTGTAAACTTAAGATAGTTTACACACTATTTGTCCTCTGTATTACCAATAAAAACCAACTAGGCAATGCTGAGCAAAAAACAGATAATAGGGTGGGACATCCTGGTTCAGTGAGGGGAGAGGAAAAAAGCAGAAAGGACAGGAAGGATACACATAGAGAGGACTGGGAAACACCAGGAGAAATGAGCCAGACCTAGGATATACTCGAGTAGTAAGCAAGTATTATGTGGGAAATCTAGATGGAGTAAATATTGGTCAGTATTATGCTCTAGGATAATTAAATATATCCTAGTTTCTATGTGTGGTTATTTGTGTATATACCTGGTTAAGGAATAACCACTGAATTTATTTATATATTTGGATTTTCTTAAAAGAATAAATCAATATCAAATATTAATAATCATTTCAAAAGAAAGTCAGTGAAGTCTTTCTTATTTCTGGTGCGTGGGGTTCAGGCAAGCTTGTGGGCCCAGGTGCACATTCTTTTTATAACCACAGAGTGCAGGGATGGCCCTGACTCTGCAGAGGGCCACCCACAGACCGGAGTGGCACTATTTCTTGCAGTCCACATGCCTGGTGCTGCTGAGGGTGGCACAGGAATTCTAGCTAATGGAGATCCTTAGGTGGGAAGTGTCTGGCTGTCAGTAGCCTGATCTCCATCTCATGGCCACTACACTCCTTTGAGGTTGGCTGTGGGCTCCACTCCCACAGTCTTGCAGTGAATCCATTGTAGCACATGAAGTTGCAGGCCTTCATATTACTGGTGTCATATTACTGGTGCCAGTACTGCGCCATCGTCTTCTTCTCTTAAGCAGGAAGTTCCACAAGACCATCCATTGCTGATGAGTGGGCATGGCAGCAGCTCTTCCCGCTATGGTGGCTGGGTACTTTTATATTGTAGAACCGGGTCTTCCTTCAGCTTGAAAAAAACACTCCCTATTATTTCCTTTGTTCCTTCTGTTATTTCTATGTGCTTTCTTCTGAAGCCATTATTTGTTGTTATTTAATTAGCTGCACCTTGCCCACTTAGTGAACATTCTCTTTTTGTGTTTCTCTCTTTTGAAATCCCTGTAAGTCTCAGGACTGACTCTTTGGCTCTGTCCTTGAGTCCACTAATTAACATCTCTGTATTTTTGTTAGTTCCAGGATGCCCTCTTGACTTTGTTTTCTACATCCCTATCTTATCTTCAGGTATATTCATTTTTGCTGATTTTTTAAAAAATATTTTATTTGTTGTGGGATGGGTTAGTTTGCTTTTCAGTTTTATAACCCATACTTGGCAGTCAGTTCTATAGAGAATGAATCTCTATAGATTTTTGAACATGATTAAAGGGACACAAGTTACCAAAGTATATAGCTTGCTGGTTGACCTCTCATCTTCATTAAATTATCTGAACAAACATATAGAGATTGGATATGGACCATTCCTTATTCCTCTAACTTGACAGCGCTATTGAGCCTGGTATCAATGTGCACTTCTGAAGGCCCAATCTCCCTGTGGCAAAGTTGCTTAAGAATAGTCACAGTGTATTCTGGCATCACTACCTCCTTGGTAACAGAACAACCCTACTTTTCCTCAACATGCTTCTTTGCAGGAGACTTTATGAGCTTTTAGAGATAGAGTCTCCTGTGGCCCAGGCTGGCCCTTAACTCCTCATGCCCCTGATGCTGCCATCTGTGGTGATATTAGTACATACCATCACATCAATGGTGTCTTTACCTCCTAAGAACATGTTCTAGTTTTCTAGTTGCTGAATATGATGGCAGATTATTCTTGCCCGAATGATGCAATAGCCTCCTCAATCCTCCGGCACACAAACATAAGTTTGATTTTTTTCAACCTTTTATTCCTAGAGTTCTCTCTCTACTGGGAGCAGCATTGTTTGCTTTGTTTATTTGCCTTCCCTCAGAATTCTTATCTTCTACAAGTTGAGTTCGTATTTGTATATTTAAAGATTAGAGAACAGTATACTGTGTGTTGTTAAGAAAAATAGCTCCCTGAGAAGGCCATGGTCCCGCATGGGCCCTGCTTTCCTTCCAAGGGCTGGCGATTCCTGCCATTGTATTAAAGGCTTTTCTCTGGGTTTGTGATGTTTTCGATTTCCTTGCAAATGCTTATGTTCTTCCCTGCCCTCCCTGCTCCCTGCCCGTCTGCCCAACTAGAGGCTGAGATCTCCCTAGGATCTGCTATCTTGTTCCTTTTTGGGTGCAACATCCACATTTGGAGCTCTTGACGAAGAGCATCTACATTTTAATTACAGAACAGGTCTTATTTATATAACCTCTCCTTTAGGGAATATCTAAAACTACTTTTTAAGCTAATTGGTCTAAAGTCCTTATTATACCATCACACCTAAATAAGACTAAGCACATAACGACCTGACTGGATGAGGGTCTCTCAGTGTACAGGAAGAATGGTTAGATGACCCTTTTTGTCACTCTGCCCATGGACTCTGAACCACTGTTGATCTATGACACTGGCCTGTGGCCGTTTGCAGAGTCCGTCCCACCCCACCTCACCTGTGCCTAATTATAAGCCCTTTGCAAAAAGATAGAGCCCCTTATGACCCTATTTTCTCAGGACCTGCTCCAGTTGCTGGGGTATAGTCAACAAAATACACAACAAAAACTATATTTCAGTGCGGTGGTTTGAATAAGAATGGCCCATGAGTGCATATATTTGGATACTTAGTCACCACAGAAGGGAACTGTTTAAAAGGATTAGAAGGATTAGGAAGTATGGCTTTGTTGGAGAAAGTGTGTCACTGGGGGCTGGCTCTGAGGTTGCGAAGGCCCATAACAGGCCCAGTTTCTCTCTCTCTCTCTCTCTCTCTCTCTCTCAGGATTGATATATTGAACTCTCACCTACTTCTAGAGTTCCATGTCTGCATGCATGCTCCCATGCTCCCCATCATGCTAACAATGGACTGAACCTCTGAAAGTTTAAGCAAGTCCCCAATTAAATGCTTTATTTTATAAGAATTGCCTTAGTCGTGGTACCTCGTCACAGCAATAGAATAGTTACTACAACAGCCAGACTGAGGCTAAGGGGGTTACGAGGCTTGTGGCATTTAATCCTTACAGAATACCAAGAGAAAGCAATATTGCTAGCTTTACAGGAGGTGCGACGAATGGGTACGAGCTGAACAACACTACAACTTGCTGGAGCTGTATTATAGCACAACACCATGGAAAACATATGGCCCAACCTTATATACTACTTGCGTTTTATTTAGTAACTAAATTAATAGTTATCTACATAACAGCCCCAATTAGTGAGCTTGTGCATATTATTTGTAATCACATTGACAAACTGTCCGTTGCTTGTAGGCTGCCTTCCGACATGAGCACAACATGACCAAACACTTCCATCTCTCCACAGGCACAACAAGCAGTGCTGCTCAGCAGAGTACCCTGAGAAGCCAAACTCCGAGTGTACACCTCTGCACAGCATGTGTGGAGGACAATGCCAGTATGCCCTCCCTGTCTTATCAGCATAGATCGATGCCTATTGGAAATTCAGGAACATGTACAGTCCTAAAGGTGGTCTTCATTCTCTAAGGAAATACTTAAGTTCTCCACTAATAAATAGGACATGTTTACAATTTAATAAAAATCAACATATTACTCTTGAAAGTCAGCCAACACCATCGGTACAGGAGAAGCTTTGTAATCAGTGCTGATGGTTTAATGAAGATTTACTCCTACCTCTCCGCCTACTAGCCTGGGTGTATATTAACCTAGATGTAGTGTGGTCATCTCTCTCCTTGCTAATGCTCCTCTCCCAGATAACAAGCACCACACCCAGAGGACAGCAGAACCGTGTGCCCTGCAGCCTGTGCTTTCAAGTCTCTGGCTTTATATAAATTGAGTAGGATTTTCACAGAAAAAGACATCTGGCTGTTAGGCATTAGACTACATAAATACGGGGAACGTCCACTGTGGTGTCTAAATATTGAGATGTAGATAGCTGTGCTCATTTGCTTCACAAGTTGTCAGAATCCCACAGACGCACGACACAGCACCCAGCTTTGCACATGTTATTCATCAGACATTATTTTATCTGTGCCTGTGTCCATGTGCCACTTCACGGACGTGGAGGTCAGAGAACGGCTTCCAATAGTCAGCTCTCATCTTCTAGCTTGTTGAGGCAAGATCTCTCTCTCTTCCTCTCTCTCTCTCTCTCTCTCTCTCTCTCTCTCTCTCTCTCTCT
>OU015743.1:91326048-91354257 GCA_907169655.1 Acomys percivali | reverse complement strand
CTCTCTCTCTCTCTCTCTCTCTCTCTCTCTCTCTCTCTCTCTCTCTCTCTCTCTTTCTTCCTGCTGCCTGCAGATCTGGATGTAGAATTCTCAACTATCTCTCCGGTACCATGTCTGCCTTCAAGTCACCATTCTTCCTGCCAAAATGATAATGGATTAAGCATCTGAACTATAAGTAAGCCTGAATTAAATGCCTTCTTTTATAAGAATTATTATTGTTAGCATACCTGCCCCCAGTCTGCCTAGCAACCTATGACATCATCACCTGCCTGCTACTAGGTATGCCAGCCGCCCAAGATATAAAAAGGGCAAACCCACTTCATCTTCCTCTTCCTCTCTCCTATTCTCTCTGTCTGTCTCTCTCTCTCCTTGAGACACTGCTCCCCTCTTGCTCTCCCACATTCCTATAATAAGCTTCTCCATAACATATCTGTTGCCTGGCATCTCATTTTTAATCCTAACATCAAATATGGTTGTGTTTTTTCATCAGAACAATGGTAGCCCTAACTAAGACAGTCATGATCTTTCATGATGCAGTAATAACCCTAACTTAGATAAGCAATAAGTGTTCTTAATCACTGAACCAGCTCTCTAAATCCTTGAATGCATTTTATATCCTCAATGTATCCATGTATTTTTGCATCCTGCATTCTTGTTAAGGGAAGACAGACAACTAAGAAAATAGTATATTGTACTGCAATATGAAAGACTGTTAGAGAGAATTATAATATGATATACATTGTGCACAAAAAAGTGTTGCAATCTGTATTATTAGAGTTTGTAGGAAGTCCATAGAAAAGGAGTTGTCAGAGTTCCTTCAAAGGCACACAGAGTTCAGAAAACATGGGGTCTATACCATGCACTAAGGGGTCCATATTTTAGCAAAAATGATAAGGTAAGTCATTAGTTAAAATAAAGACTCTAGACAATGATTTATACTTCAATAGAAAACTATTTCACCCAGAGTAATGTAATGTAGCACTTTCAGAACTGGGTGTCATATGTAAAGCAAAGCACATTTAAAATTAAAAACCATTCTCTTCCATTAATATATAAGTTCAGGGGCTGGAGAGATGGCTCAGGGCTGGAGAGATGGCTCAGTAGTTAAGAGCACAGTCTGCTCTTCCAGAGGTCCTGAGTTCAATTCCCAGCAACCACATGGTGGCTCACAAACATCTGTAATGTGATATGATGCCCTCTTCTGGCCTGCAGGTGTACATGCAGGCAGAGCGCTGTATACATAATAATAAATAAAGAATTAAAAATATATATATATATAAGTTCAGTGGGAGAAAGATGATGCTTGCCAGCAGGTAAACCATACACACATATATTAGTGTTTAATCCAGCAGTGAGATATAGAAAAGGAATTTGTAAATCAATGGCTTAGATGTTAAAAATAACACATTAATCTTCATTCAATACTCATCCTAGAAATGTGATTTCAAAAAGAGTTCTCGGCGTCTGGAGGATTTTTCATTTTCTAATTTCAATTGATCTCAGCTAATAAGGAGGCTGTTGTTAAAAAGAACGATCTCGTTCAAGATGATTTACCATGGTTAAGATGGCAAAGGAAATTGGAAATTTATAGATCTGTTAAAGAGACCTAGATGTCAGGCTAATTGATACATTTGGCTACCCTTTGAAATTGCATCCATTTTTAGAATGTCAAATAAGTTCTCTAAAGCAACAAAGAAAAACCACCCGTTAAGCATACTGCAGAGCAGCATCAAATAGTTACCCATTAAGCAGCTCAACAAGCATGTACACATTCTTTCCCCAGAATTTCCTGTTTTTCAGAACCAAATACACATGGCACGTAACATGCAAGCACAATAACAAGCACAAAGGTAATCATGATGAGAAGTTAACAATTTGGTAAAAACCAAAAGTTTGAGTGCCTTAGTTTAAAAATGAAAGTGTACAGTGCTTGTGACTAGAACAGGTCTTTATCAACCCCTGTTTAGAAAGATGTTAAAGAACCCAATGGTTCTTAGATTTGACTGTAATCCTGGCCACCTATCACCACTAAAAAGGCTCATTCTGCACTTGGAACTACAGTCACCTCATACCAACAGTGTGTCAGTGGACTAATAACAGAATACTCTATAAATGCTTTTTCATCTTCCTAGTCTGGAGCCAGAGTAAGCCTCGGTCAAAATCTACTGGAACTTCCTACCTTCATTTAAAGTCGTGGTCTTCAACAAGTCAAGCTCATACAGACCAACCCCTGTCAATGCCTACTAGACTTACCCACCCACCCTCAAGTAAGAGGAAAAGCTGAAGGAAGGGAGAGATGTTCTCAGTGTGCCACATTGAGAAGAACAGCAAAGAGGTCTGGTGATACTTCCAGATTCATCTTGGGTCCTAATAAGAAGTTCAGGTTTAAATAGAAGTCAGGGCATGTGTAAGACAGAGCAGTCACGGTCAAAGTGTGGTCTTACCCATCATTATTTTTGGCTCCAGTCCCTCCTGAAAGGTGATATGACAGCTTGGCAGAGGCGTATTGAATCGCTTTCTGAAAGACAGGTTCCACCTCTGGTTGGCATCAGCCTTTGGCCCTTTTCTTCTCCCAGGATGAGATTCCCAGGGAAAATTCCAATTTTCCAAGGACAATTGTTTCAGTTGGTTGATAAAAATAGGGAGAGGAACAAATGTCTCTTTGGAATATCTTCTTTCCTGCCAGGATAATCATACCTGGCCCTGTCCTCTACCTCTCCAGGTCTCTCTGCCTCAGTCCCGTTGTCTCTCAGCGCTGGCTGAAGTGTACAGCCCATACATGCTACAGTATGTACAGCCCATACATGCTACAGTATGTACAGTCCATACATGCTACTCCTCTAAGTAGCCCTGCCCTTCCAGGCTCCCCACCTTATTCACGCTCTCCTCACCACCCCCTTGCATTTAAAACTGTTACCTACCTTCTCAAAGTCTGGCACCCACAGGCCTCCATCTCTCCCCAGCATTGTTTCTCCACTCCATTTACCACCACCTGTTGGTTCAGTTTTTTTAACCAATATATTTTATTATGAACTTATTAACTGAGCATACGTCCCTTATAACCCAACTATCCGAAACAATAGGGAAAGAGGATTAAAGAATAACAAAACCATAAGGATATTAATTTTGAGGAACAATTTTTTTGGTGTAATCAGCAGGATTTATTTTTTGTTGGAACCTGGAGTAATTAGAACCCAGACCCTCAGCAGAAGTCCGGAGCCTCGAAGCCTTCTCTCAAGTGGTTTTCTTTAGGAGCATCTCGAAGTGGAGCAATGAACAGCCAAAACTAACCCGAGTTTCCAAAGGCCCCGCCTTTAGTTTTGGGCTCATTTATGCCTTTAGTTTTGGGCTTATTTATATATCTCCTTTCAGAGTCTGTTTATGGATCTTTTCAGCTGGCAACAATCAAGTTCCCACATGAGTTGGTTTATCTTTTAGTGGACTACCATCACCTGTTCTCACAAGACCGCTCACCATCCCACACTTGGGATCATAACAAAAACAGGTTTATCTTTCCTTCAACCACTTTCTATGTCCTGGGTTGGTTTATAGCCCATTTCTTTTCCATCCCCTCTGCCTCCAGAGTGCATCCCAAGTGAGCAGAGGTTGGTATTTACTTTGCTCACCAGAGTCTTCCCAGTTTGAAAAGCAGAGCTTAGCACACTGCAAATATTCTATCAATATTTGTTGAAGAAATGAATGTATAGAAAGAGTATAACTGAACAATTGAGATATAATATGAATAAATTAATAAAATATAATTTAACATTTTTTTAAAATTTAAAAAAGAAGGGATAATAAAAAAAAGAAAGAGTGTAACTGATAAAACATCTAAATCATAAACTAGATCCAACAATCTGCATCATTATTCTGACGACGTCGAAGAGATGCACGTGAAGACAGGCTTTCTCTGTGTAGCTCTGACTGTCATAGACTAGCTTTGTAGATCAGACAGGCCTTGAACTCACAGCGATCTGCCTGCCTCTGCCTCCAGAGTGCTGGGACTAAAGGCGTGCACTACCATGCCCAGCTCCCTAAATGAACATTTTTACTGCAAGGCCTAACAGATTTATAGAAAAGTGTGAAAACACATTTTACAGGAAGGTTAATAAAGAGTTATACAGAAAACACCAAAGAAGCCAGAGAAGGACATCCAGAAGCCCCTATCACCTCATGTATGCCATCAAACCCCTTTCCTCAACACCACAGGTATCTTTTTCATGGTGCCCAGTAACTGCTTTCTTGATCTTTCTTCATAGGCATAAAACTAGATACCAGTCCTTCAACAAGGAGGTAACAGCTCTTTGGACTTTAGATAAGAGGAATGACACAGTACACATTGTTTGGCTTTTATCTTTCCATTCCTGTTACCTTTCTGTTTCACGAAAATTCTTGCATGTGGCTGTGGTTAACTGGTTCTCCCTGTGGCAATGATGACTATATTGTGACTCATTCGTATTTTCTGCTCCTGGTGAATGTTGTTGTTTTGTTTTGTTTTCTGACTTTGAACTATTAATGACAGTGCTATATGAGTGTTTTTCTGACTCTCCTCTGGTCACACTCCATCCAGCACAGATTGACAGTACTCTTTCAGATAGTTAGGCTGTGACTTTTTTTTTTTTTTTCATTCTAACACTTGAGAACAATGGCTCTACCCACACTGGGACTAAAGGGAAAAACATAAACATCACAGACAGAGAACAAATGTATAAAGAATTCATCAGATTATAACCACATAGTCTCACCTAGTAAGTGATAAGATAGTCATAAGAATAACTACACTACACTTTGTAAATATCCCAACTTTTAGAAAGAGATATGAGATGACTGCATTTGGAAGAGATTTGGGAAGATGCATCGAAAGACATTCCAAAGCATAGGGAGCCATACAAGAATACAAAGGAAAGGAAGGTAGGAGTAGGCACTGGGACCTATGGTAAATTTAGCTGGGCAAGTACATAAAAGTCTAAAGGGGGGCTTTTTCAGTAATCTATTCAGTGAATTTTATTTAACACTTAAAAATAGGCTCACAGCAATTTTAATACAATGAGCAATAGAAGGAACCAAACCCGATTTCAGGGAGTTTATAAATTACAGGGGAACACAACCAACCAGCAATCACATTTTAAAAACGCAAAATCGAAAACAAAACAAACCCACAACACAACACAAAACAAACAAACAAAAAACTGCATATAAAGCATCAAAACTGAGTCTGGTTAAGGAAGAAGAAAAAAAAAAAAGGATTTCCTAAACAAAAGATTAGTGACAATAGGAAAATACAAATGGACTAGGCCCAGCAGAATGATGAGCATTCCAAATAAAGGAAACAGTTGTGCAAAGGGCCTAAGGTGACAGGGTGCAGAGCGCTGAAGCCTTTAGGCGTCAGTGAGGGAATGGTAGGTTGGGCCAAAATGTAAAGATTTTAAATGCCAAAGACATTCCATTTTAGATGTCTTGAGTTCCGTGTACTTGTGGTCATGTTGTATTTAGTTCTGTATCAAATACAGAAGAGTGCTTCACACGTAAGAGATGTTGAAATTACTTGCCGAACTGCCCCAAGAACGGATTTGATTTTTGTAGATAATAGAACCTAAGGCGGGGGCTGGGGTGGGCAGGAGGAATTCAGAGTAGAGCCAAGTCATCAGAACCCAGGAGGAGTGTAGCAGCTGGCTTTATTGACAAGCATTCATGATTCTTAGGGACAAGGACATTTGGGAAGCCTTGACCTAGGGCAAATTCTAGGGAAAAGAAAACGGCAGGTGCAATGAATGTACAGACATATTATGAAAGAGCACAAAGGTCTATCGGACAGGGGGAGGGGACATCGTTGAAGGTGCAGGCAGGGTAGAAAAGTTGAGGATACATCTGAAAAGCTTTACTGGATAAACTATAAAGAATTCTGCACTACTGAGGAACTGAGAAGATATCTTGTGCAAGGAAATGACTTCTACAGGGAAATATAATCCAGAGAAATTGATAAACAGAGAATGAAGTATTTCTAAGGGAGATACAACGGTGTTTAGTGGGTATTTCCATGACACACATAAGGGAAGGCAGGAGGCATGTGAATTTGAGCATCCTAGTGTGGTAGACTGCCTTAGCTAGGGAGGAAGTGGTATGGTTAAAAAGAAAAAAAGCCCTCACTTTACATGTAAGATTTATTGTCAAATAACACAGAACAGGTACTTATAACAGACTGCTAGAAATGGAGAATTCATGTTTCAAAAAAATTTTGTCATGACCAAGTATAGTGGAGTGTCTGATATAGAAACCATTGGAATTTCATCTATATAAGGATGTAGTTAATGAAGGGATCAAACACAAAATACAGAGAAATAGATTTATGTAAATAATATTTAAGGGAAAATTAGAAAAGGAGACCCAGAGATAGGAGCAGCTATCTCCAGTCTTGGATCTTCTGACCATTGCTCTATAGGATCTCTAAGAGCTTAAAAACAAGTTCTCTTAGGACTTGATTGCTGATATATATACTTGCCTCCTATTTAGAACATTCAAGCGCAGTAAAATTCTAGAAAACCTGCTTTTGCTTGACTCCACCAGCTAAAATAAACATTAATAAATTTTTAGGTGACTTTCTGCGCCTTAGATTCAAGAAATCTTGAGGGCTGAGCAGGTGGTTCGGTGAGTTAAATGCTTGCCGCCCTAGCACAAGGTCCTCCATTTTAATACCCAGAAGGCACTGAAAATGTATGGTGTGTGGCAATCCACTTCACCCTCCAGGACAGTACCTGGGGAATCTAAGCAACATGGAAGACTGAATTTTTTCGGGTTCCTGTCATGAACGCAGCTGACAGTCACTCATCCACTCTGAACGGTGTCCCATGTCTTGTCAGTGGAATGACACCCTTCCTACCCCACCTATGAGGAAGGTTCTTGGTACCTGCGAAATGGCTCATCAGATATCAAACAGCTTCCTTCGTCCTGCATCCCGGGAGTTTGGCTTGGCATTATAAAATGAGTAAGTATGTGCTCTCCACACATACTTTGCTTTAGTTTTTTTGCATTTTTTCCCTACCAGAATTGAAATAAATAAGACAAGAAACAGAAACCTTTACAATTAAAAAAAAAAAAAAGCCTAGTGCTTCCACTGTGAGGACATTTACTTCAAAGTAAATCATCAAGACAATAGTAACCAGTGTTCAAGTATGTCACTTGAGTCTCACAGCATTTTGTGCCCAAGTCTGTGCTGGATCCTGGGATTACTCAAGAAAAAGAAGCCATCTTCAGATCTCAGTTTTGTATGCTCAGCACAGAGAAGAGCGGGTGCAGTTTCCAAAAGAAGAGGTAGGCTTTTCTCAATCTTGAGAACTTCTGCTCCAGGAACTGAATTCCACCAGGTCTCAGCCCATTCTAGAAAATGCTGGAACCTCCTCTCAGCGAACTGGCGTCTTCCCCAGGAACATTTCCGGTCCTCACCCAGGCCCCGTTCCGCCGGCACGCTCCGCCCCTCCCCTCACCGTCGCAGGCCCCGCCCCCGTAGCCCCGCCCCCTGGGTCCCGCTGGCTCCGGGTTGATGACGTACGCAGTGCTGCCCCGCCCCCTGCCCTTGAGGCTGTGGAAAGATGGCGGAGTTGGATATCGGGCAGCACTGCCAGGTGCAGCACTGCCGGCAGCGAGGTGACGCTGGAAGCCCAATCTCCGGCCGCGGGAGACCTGGGCCGGGTTCTGACGGCCGGGGCGGTGGCGGGTGAGGGGGGTCGCGGGGCGCGAGCGGCCTTCCAGGGTGGTGGTGGTGGTGCTTAATGTTGCTGTCCCTCCTTTTAGGGGCCCAGTTTTTGGCCCCCGTCATTTCCATGCAGATTCTGAAAGCAGACCTTGCAGACTCCGCGGGGTTCAAAGTCGCCTTGCTCAAGAATCCTTGGGCCTGGAAGCCGCGTAGAGCAGGACTCCAGGTCTTTTTGGTCTTACCACTGCGACCCTGGCGCATCCACTGCCTTAGGCTTTTTCTTCAAATTTTTTTTGTTTTTGTTTTTGTTTTTGGTCAGATGAATGAGTTGAACAACATCGGTTTTTAACTGTGTGTTCGAAGGTTTAGAAATCTCGGAGTTTCTGACCCTTACACCATTTCAGCAGGTCTTTAGGCACTCTCCCACTCAATCACTGTTTGATTTAATTATCACTCCTCAAACAGAGCATTGATTTTTTTTGGTGCTGGATTCACTTAAGTGGTTAGTGGCAGAGTATTACACTGGTTTTTTGGTTTTGTTTTGTTTTAAGGTTTTGATTTTTCAAGACACGGTCTCTCTGTGTAGCCTTGGCTGTCCTGGATTTGCTTTGTAGAGCAGGCTGGCCTTGAACTCACAGAGATCTGCCACCATGCCCGGCCAGTAAACTGCATTTTAGGAAGGTGTAATAAACAATACAGTCAACAGATATGTTCTTCCTTTGAACAGATACCTTGTCATAAACTTAGACCCCAAGCTTCAAGGTATATTCAAGGAATATAACATTCCTGTAGCCGTCAAGTTCTTCAAGAATTAGACGCACAGTTTTTGCCTGTGGACTGCACTCCAAATGGGCTTCATCCAGCTGCGGCTTCAGTCGGTTCGTAGCAAGTGCCCGAATCCAACTCTTAGATTTGGCCTGGTTTCTGTGCGACACCTGCAGTGAGCAGAGACAACAGGACAGATGACAGAATCCGTTGTTACTCACCTAGGTCCTTTACCATTGACTGTAGTAACGATCAAAGTTTATCTTCATGTAGTCCTTTCTTATGGAGTCTTAGCTGTTTGGGTTTGACTATTAAGTTATGTCCATCTGGTCAGACTGATTTACTCTAGTCTGTGTAAAATGTCTACCAGCTGTGATATAGCTCATCCTCAGTTTCACACATCTTTAGCGTTATTAAGTAAGATGAGGCCTCTCTTTTGGAAGGCAGAAAAGGGGTAAAACTAAGTGAGGATATCCGATACTAGAAAATTATCTTGATCATAACTTTCTCATGGGCTTCCTTGAATGGTGTAGAACATGTGCTTGAACACTCTTAAGTCTCAAAATAGCAACCATGCCCAGTTTTTCACGTTGAAAAAAAAAAAAAATGGCATAATGGGCCAGTAAGTAAAAAGTCTGTAATCCAAGTCCCAGCTTTTCTCTGATAGACAGAAACAGTGGCAGCAGTACAGGAGGCTCATATTTTCAGAGGGCACCGGCAGGAGTAACAACAGAGACCCTGCCCCAAAATCATGGTGGAAAGATGGAACTGACTCCCAAAAAGTTTTCTCTGACCTCTGTATGTATGTCCAAGCTCAAGAACACATACAGATAGCAATAAAAATAAATCTGAAAGAAGGTACTTTGCAGATTATTATGTTACAGTTTTTCATAGTGACACATGAAATTAAAGCTCACAGTATCAGTTTTCTTGGGGTCCCTTTTGTTTACATATGGTTTATTTTTAGTATTTTGCTTTTATTTAAGAGGAATTACATAGTAATTGGCCATGCAGGGACATTAGAAAGAAGAGTTTGCTTAAAGAGTTGATCAGTAGATTCTTTTTGCTTAGGGAAACTAAATCAAAATCAGATACTGACCAGTACCTACTATATTTTCCTCCAATTTCAGACTTTCTTCCATTTGTATGTGATGGTTGTTCAGGAATATTTTGGTAAGTTAAGTTTTTGTGTAGGATTTGAAAATAATTTTGTTGTTTGTCAATATGGGGTTAATTTCTGAAAATTATATGATTTTTAAAATAGTTTTGACTGTATCCATTAACAGTTAGTAGCACTGTAATCACTTGTGAAAAAGACAAACTGATGAGTTTTAGGATCTAAGTAAAATTACTTAGAGCCTAAAGTGTGCGTGTGTGTGAGAGAGAGGGGGGCAGAGATATTAATCTTTGAGTTTCCATAAATGCAGTCATAGTGTGGATTTTACTTTAAGATTTTTTGTCATGGGGCCTGGGGAGATGACTCAGAGGTTAAGAGCTCTGTCTGCTCTTCCAGAGGTCCTGAGTTCAATACCCAGCCACCACATGGTGGCTCACAACCATCTATAATGAGATCTGGTGCCCTCTTCTGGTATGCTGTTGTACATTCAAGTAGAGCACTATATATATAAAATAATAAATAAATATATTTTTAAAAGATTTTGTGCCATAATTACAATGAGAAAATAGTACCCACAGTATAAAGGCTACAGCTTTTAAAAATCCAGCCATGATTATTCTGTGCATTTTATTTAACATTAAGAGTCCAACCTATAATGTTCATAAAGCAGGCGGTTCATGCTGTTTGACATGCCACTTGTAAACATGACCTGTGCACTACTCATGCGTTCTGGAAGTCATGACCTGACATTGCATTCCTTCACTTAACTGATTCCTTCCCGGGGAGAAGCTGCCAGATCCCCTTCATTGGCATGCACGTTAAAGCATTCAAGGCTTTTACTCAGTTGCAGGTGAGCTTTCACGGTTGACTGTAGATGCTCCCTCTTTCTGCGGATGGCAGTTTTTTCTTGCATGACAGGAGTCACTAGGGTAGTGAACGTAATGCACCTCAAGCATAATGCGAGATGTAAAAATAGCCTGAGTTACGTCAGTTATCATTAAGTGCGTTAGCTGATCACAGTTAAATAATATATATATATTTTTAATTATTTAAGCCTTGAACACAGAAGCAAGGATTCTCATGGGTGTCCTGAGGTATGTTTATTTTCTGTTATCTGACATAACATACATATTTGTACCCAGGTACTTCTTTTAGAACGGATTACATTTAAAGCTAGTCAGTACACTGGGCATTAAAGTTTATAATCTTTTGCTGCATCTCTTACATTTTTCTCTATTTTGAAGAAAATTTGTTCTGCTTTGTATTTACGCATTTTTTTTTACCACCATAATTTTTCTCCCTAACATTCTGTTTAGGGAGCCCACTCATAGTATTAAGCTATGCATTTATGACACGCGTTGGCATCAGTACCCTCACCACTCAGTCCTTCCAGGTCACTGGTCCTGTCACTGTAGTGTTCATTTTCACTGGTGGCTGGTGATAGGATCTTGTGGCTGTAAAGTTTTTGGACCCAGTCAGCCTTAGACCACCAAGAACAAACCCATAGTCCAAAAATAAATAAATAAATAAATAGATAGATAGATAGATAAATAAGATATTTAACCTGATTCCAAACAGGTGCATAGATTGAGAAGGGAAGTCACAGATAGAAACCAAACTCACACCTTTCTCATTACCGATAAAGGATGAAGCTAGTGGAGAGCCAGGTGGGTCTTCTGAGGAAACATGAAGCAGCTGCCCAGCCTAGTGCTCAGCTATTACTTAGTGTCACTTCTCCCCACACAGACCCGGAAGCACCGGCCTCTACCTTGGCATACTATCCACAGGTTTATCCGTGCTGCCATTCACTGAGCCCTCATGACAAACACTAAGGTTGCAAGGGCGAATCTGACCCTTTCGTGTGATCTATTTGAGGAAAGCAAAAATAACCTAAGGAAATACGACATATTTATATTTCTTATACAACTGCCCTCTATTCTTTTTTTCTTATGATACTATTTGATTTCTATGAATAGCTCTTACATTATCAGGTACATTTTCAAGTAAAAGTAATTTTCCCTTTAGGTCATTGCAGAAAATTTGGAAGAAAATTTAGGTTTTTAATAATAATAGACATTCCTACCATTATGTAAAGGATTTTCCTATGACTACAGAATTTTTTTTCAAAGATTTATTTCTTTATTTTATGACTGCTCTATTCTATTTGCATGCCAGAAAGGGACATCAGATCACATTAAAGATGGTTGTGAGCCACCATGTGGTTGCTGGAATTGAACTCAGGACCTCTGGAAGAGCGGTCAGTGCCCTTAACCTCTGAGCCATCTCTCCAGCCCTTAAAATAGGATTCTTTTTTTTTTTTTCTTCCCCGAGACAGGGTTTCTCTGTGTAGCCTTGGCTGTCCTGGACTGGCGTTGTAGACCAGGCTAGCCTGGAACTCACAGAAATACACCTGCCTGTGCCTCCTGAGTGCTGGGATTTAAGGCGTGCCCCACCACCACGCGATGGCTATAGATTTTAAGCCATCATATTCTTAAATTTACTTAACCCAACGAATCTAGTTACTCTATGTATAATCTGTTTATTTTTTCCTTTCAAAATATCTTATGGGGCTGGAGAGATGACTCAGTGGTTAAAGCACTGACTGCTCTTCCAGAGGACCTGAGTTCAATTCCCAGCAACCACATGATGGCTCACAACCATCTATAATGAGATCTGATTCCTTCTTCTGGTGTGCATATGTACATGAAGACAGACCACTCATATACATAAAATACCTAAATAAATACATGTTTTAAAAAAATTGTCTTCTGATGTAACATTTGGGGATAATAAAATATTCTATATATCATGAGAAATAGTTTGTGATTTTTGACAACTGCCTTATGGTAAAAATGTGATCTTTAAGGGTTCTGTCTCCTAAACTGTTCATTTCTAAAACCGCCATGCTAAATAGTTATAACTCCCCACATGAGGGTTGATGAGTTAACTACCTGGGCTTATTATTTTTTTGTTTTTTGTTTTTTAAGACAAGGTTTCTCTATGTAGCCTTGGCTGTCCTAGACTTGCTTCCTAGGCTGGCTTCGAACTCACAGAGATCCACCAGTCTCTGCTTCCCCAAATGCTGGGATTACAGGTGTGCGCCCCTATTCCTGACCCTGGGCATATTCTTATGGGACATCTTTGTGTGGCATTGTTGCAGACAGTAAAACTGTAGACAAACTGGACACAATGGTGCACTCCTGTGATTCCAGCTCTGAGGAGGCGAAATAAAAGTACTGCAAATTCAGAGCCAGCTCGGGTATTACAAGGCAAGACCCAGTCCCGTCCCCCTGCCCCCCCCCCCCGCCTCAAAAAGTAGACAAACTGAATAGTCATTTTAATTTAACTTAAAACATAATTATAACACATTAGAAAAGTTATGACAACGTGAAAGAATAAGCCTTATAATCACTTCTCATACAAACATTCCTTGTAATTTTTATGTGAAAATATATAACTTTAAGCCAATAAATTCAGACTGAAGTGATATGGGTGATGCTTTCTAACCCTGCCTTTTGTGTTGTTTAAAATGGGGATTATAGAGCCATTTTCCCCTCTTATGGCTTTAGGTGAATGTAGTGAAGGAGACACCAAAGCCAGAGCAACACAGATCTTACTCCTGCTCATTCAAGGACTGTACTGAAGTAGAGCTCGTGGCCGTGATATGCCCTTATTGCGAGAAGAACTTTTGCCTAAGGTAATTGCCTAAGCCATGCAAGCTTTTGAGCATCTGCTTAGCTGTATGTAAATTCATGAACAAGTACCAGCTCCTCTCTTACTTGTAGACACCGTCATCAGTCAGATCATGGGTGTGAAAAACTGGAGACCCCAAAGGCTCGAATGGTTGCCACACAGAAACTTGTCAAAGACATTATTGGTGAGTCCCTGCAAGGTTCTGCTTCCTGGTGGACATCGGCTACTGCACTGCTCCTGCCCCGTATGTCTCATCACCAGTTGTGGAGCATTTGTTAACAGCTCCAGTGTAAGAGCTTGCATTTTCTTCTAAAATGCTATTTATCTTTGAATTCTCTGGATCGGTGTTCTGCCCATGTGTATGTCTGTGCACCATTCGTATGCATGGTACCTTTGGAAACTAGACAGGGTGTCAGATCCCTTGGAACTGGAGTTATATACAGCTATGAGCCATGTTGGTGGTAGGAATTGAACCCAGGTCCTCTGGAAAAGCAGCCAATGCTCTTCACAGCTGAACCATCTCTGCGCGCCAAGAACTTGTATTTCGATGACATTCTCGTTAGAGTGTTTTGTATAAAGCCTTCCCGAGCAGTGAAAATCAGGACACGGGAAATGGGAAGGTTCCCATTAGATGGTGTCATTTGTTGGGCAGCTTAGCTCAGGAGTTAACAGGTGTAACTGGGTGTGCTGATGAGGCTGGCATCATGGCGTGTTGTGTCTGCAGGGTGAGTTCTAAGCTGTGTGTGAGTACCGCCGATAGTATGAAGCACAGGAAAGAGCCGGGCTGTGCTGTCGCTTAGTTTATCCGGCAATATGTTAGTTCAGTCGAACCTTTATTCCATATTAAGTGTGGCGCCCTTGTTAAAACCTAACATGTTTTATAAAAGTATCAGTGGTTGCTTTAGATTAAACAGGTTAGGTCAGAAAGAAGAGCATGCCTGTGGATTTTCTGAGGTAGAAGTTGTTTAGATTGGCAGTTAATAACATAAACATACTTAATAGAGCTGTAACGTGCAGTTAATATATGCTGAAGGCACTATGGTAAAGCTGGGCATGGTGGTGTGCTTCTCTAGTCCCTTCAGAGGCAGGTAGGGCTTCACCCAGCCACGTCACAAGGGAGACCTTGTCTCAAAACAAGAGGAAAACACCAAAGCAAACCAAAAAACAAAAGGGAAAGGAAGAAGAAAGAAAAGGAAGGAGACGGAATCTGGAAATTGCTGTGGGAAAGAGCTTACAAGCTTCTACTCCTCCCTTAGACGCCAAGACAGGAGGGGCAGCAAGTAAGGGGCGGAAAGGTGCCAGAAGCAGCGGGACGGCTGCGAAGGTGGCGCTGATGAAGCTGAAGATGCATGCCGACGGGGATATGTCACTGCCACAGGTGAGAAAGGCAGACGTGTCACATGTTCCCGATGTCTCCTCTCTCTTCCTCCCTTTAATCAAATCGAGCATAAAGCTGATATGTATTGTTTCTCAAGGTCACATGCTGTAGCGTCTACTACATCCCTGTGTGTTCCCAGCTTATAGAGACAGGCAGTGAGCCATGTATGTCCTTCACCATTTTCCTCACGTTGCATCATGTCTTTACCATCTGCCTGTGCTCATATGGTCTAGTTCATTCAGTAGCGAGGCATCCTTCTGTCGCTTGACTGCAGCCTACTGTACTTCTGTAACTAATCTCAGACTCGTTCACTGCATTGTTACTAACAAGTGTTCTCCACTGAGATGCTGTGTTTTGGGAGGGAAGTTTCTCTAGATTGTATCTTGAAAAGTCAACACTCAGCAGACTGAGGTAGGCGATCAAGAGTTCAAGGTTAACCTGAGCTACAGAGTGAGTGTCAGGAGTGCCTGGAAAAAACTCAGAATCCACAAGCATACGTAGTTAGATGAGTTAGATGCCCTAATATGGATTCATTTATTAACACTTAGTCATTTATATGTGTCCTAATTTGCTTTTCTGTTGCTGTGACAAAACACTGACCAAAAACAACTTGTGGAAAAAAAGGTGTATTTCAGCTTCCATGTCATAGTCCATCATTGAGGGAAGTCAGGGCATGACCTCAGGCAGGAACCATGGAGGAATGCTGCTCAGTAGCTTGCTCCCCCTGCCTTGCTCAGCTTGTTTTCTTATACAGCTCAGAGCAGCCTGCTCGGGGATGGTACTGCCCACAGGGGGCTGGGTCTTCCCCCCATCAACTAGCAGTCTAGGAAATGCCACACAGACATGCCAACGTGGAGGAGGCAGTCCTCACACACAGACATGCCAACAGGCCAGTGTGGAGGAGGCAGGCCTCACACACAGACATGCCAACAGGCCAGTGTGGAGGAGGCAGTCCTCACGCACAGACATGCCAACAGACTAGTGTGGAGGAGGCAGTCCTCACGCACAGACATGCCAACAGGCCAGTGTGGAGGAGGCAGTCCTCACACACAGACATGCCAACAGACTAGTGTGGAGGAGGCAGTCCTCACACACAGACATGCCAACAGGCCAGTGTGGAGGAGGCAGTCGTCACTCACAGACATGCCAACAGGCCAGTGTGGAGGAGGCAGTTGTCTGGTAAGGCTTCTTGCCAGGTGTCTCCAGCTAGTTGTGTAAAGTCAACAAAAACTAACCAGCACAATATGGTAAATACTTTGTATATAATTTATTTATATATATAAATATATATGTGGGGGGTATGTGTGTGTATACATACATACATACATACATACATACATGCATACATACAAGAAGCCCCTTAAAGTCAAGATGAACTTTTGGAATCAATAAACTTAAAATCTAAACCAAAGTAATGAACATAACAAAAATCTAGAAAGACATTAAAGTTTTGGGGCTGCAGTGAGGTACATTATATAATATTACCCAATAAAAAGGAACATGTTATAAAATGAAAACAGGTGGAAATAAAACACAGTGTAAGTAGCAGAGGCCAGGGGGTCACTGTGAGTTTGAGCCCAGCCTGGTCTACAAAGTGAGTCTAGAACAGCTGAAGGGTACACAGAGAAACCCTGTCTCGAAAAACCAAATATATATATATATATATATGGCTTCTTGTATGATTATAGGTAGACAGACAGTCATTCAGGTATGTCATGTAGTAGTCTCTATGAATTTATGCCCCACTGCCTGGTAGAAAGAACCACAAGGGTGGCAGCATTGCTGAACTTTTCTTTAAATTGTATATCATATTCCATGAAAGTTGAGATGTGACTTTTTGCCATTTTCCTATTGATGAATGCTGATTCCATCTCCTCTTATGGCCATTGTGTTCGTTTGATTTCTTTTTTTGAGATAGGTTCTTGTGTAGCCCAGGCTGCCACAGGAGTCTATAATTCCTTTCTGTGCCCCATTATGCTGCCTTCTAGATGACCCTCAGATCCATCCTCATTAATTAAGCCTTTTATTGGAAATAATAGGAATGTATCTGGTTAAGTTTCTTATTTCAAACACCATATTTTTAGCTTTTATATTTCTTCTTGGGTATTTACATTTTGCTTTATTTCTACTTGTTATGTTTCTTACTTTGTTTTAAAATTTAAGCTTATTGATTACACGAGTTCATCATGGCTTTGAGGGGCTTCTTGTTCTCTCCCTTTCCTTCCCAGTCCCTCCCTGCTAGCTTAGTGTTTTCTCTCTAGCCTGCTCACCGACAGCAACATCTCAGACCTAACCCTGAGCTGAGTGACCTTCTGCTCCTGAGCGGTTCTGAGGTTGCGCAGCTGCAGCCATTGGCCTGGAAGAGCTCACTGTGCTCTTGCCTTCCCCTGGACTGACGTGCATGAGCAGTTTCTGGGCCAGCACTTGGCAGTCAGCTCTTCAGCCTGCTTGATGCTAAGATTGTTAGGAAAAAATAAAATGGAAGGTGGCTGATGGGATATGGAGCCCAGGGCCCACGCCAGCCTCTCCTTAGAGGGACCGAGTCCTCTAGAGCTGTGCCCTTCTGTCTTTATTTCCCCCCTTCAAGCTCTACATTACCTGCTCTGAAGCCCTGACAGCCCGCGTCGTGTGCTGTTCTCCCCCTCCCCACCGCCCTCCATATATATATATCATATATATATATATCACATTTTTTTCCTTAGGGACTGGGCCTTTTTGTAAATGTTTGCAAGCTGTTTGTAAATGTACAAACTCATAAACCTACTTGAGCTTCCTATTAGCTCCTTTTGAGCCTAAGACATTTTTTCAGCGGCTATAAGTTTTATTATTCTCTCTCCCTGTTTGTGCTCACACTGTGTTCCTTGTGGAACAGGAACTGGTGCTTATGGACATAGACAACACTTAGGCTTACAGTGATTGTTTTTCTTGAATGCTTTTTATCTATGATACGTCCCACTGACCCTCAGCAAATCTAACTTCCTTCCTGCTGAGACAAGAATTGCTTTGACTCTGTTATTTCTTAAGACAACTTGGATCGGAGCCGGGCGTGGTGGCGCATGCCTATAATCCCAGCACTCGGGAGGCAGAGGCAGGTGGATCACTGTGAGTTCGAGGCCAGCCTGGTCTACAAAGCGGGGCCAGGACAGCCAAGGCTACACAGAGAAACCCTGTCTCGAAAAACCAAAAAAAAAAAAAGGAAAAAAAAAGACAACTTGGATTGTTTCCCAGCATTTCTACTAGAGATGCTTCACTTGGACCACTTTTATTGTATTGCCCTCCCTAAAGAGGACGGCCTCCCTAAAGCAGTTATTAGGAATCAGGGAAGTCTCTTCCCATTATTTTTTAAAAAATAAGGATAATTAAGTAAGAAAATAAACTAAAGAAAAGAAGTAAAGCACAGATTGTGTCAGAAAAGCTGTTTCTAAAATGCTTAATAAAGGACTTTTCAGGGGCTCAAGTATACTTTAGTTCTTTGCTTTCTTTATTATCAAAAATCTTGATACCTTGATTTGTAGTAAAGTCTTTCACATAAAAATAAGTGTTTTTGTAACAGGAAGCCTGTCTCACAAGAGACAGGAACTTGATTCTAAGGCGTACAGTTGAAATCAGTTTGTTTCCTCACAAAACAACAGCAGGGCCATGTTTAGGGACTCTGGTGTTGTTGAATCACCCATGTTGAACTCATTCTTAACTCAGGAGCAGCTGGGGGAATCTACGGAAGCCTGCAGTCAAGGCTGCGGTTACTGGAACTCAATGGAGAAAAAATAGAGTTCCTCCTTCCCCGGACCCTGAACATGAAAAAGGTCACGCAGCTGTCGTTACACAGAGCACTGAGCTAGGGTTTGAGTCTTTGGGACATGCAGTTAGTTAGGTGGGCTACATGACTGGTTTTCTCACCAAAACTGACGTCATTATAGGGTTACCCTGCATTGGCCAAAAGAAGAGGAAAGGGCACCCCTAAGTGAAAAGCAGTGTCTTATATCGGGTGTCTAATCTATGTGTTCACTTTTGCTTATGCAGACAGAAAGAATTTACTTCCAGGTTTACTTACCAAAGGGGAGCAAAGAGAAGAGCAAAGCCATGTTCTTCTGCGTCCGGTGGAGCATTGGGAAGGTCGTGGACTTCGCAGCTTCTCTAGCCCATCTTAGAAATGAAAACAACAAGTTGACAGTGAAGGTAACGTCCGTTAGCACTTTTCCTTTACCACGTCCTGTGGGATGTGTTGTCCACAAGTGTGTTGTTGCCACTGTGTGACTTTTTTCTCTCTCAGCAGAAGCTGAGGTTGTGCCACATCCCTTCAGGAGAAGCCTTGCCTTTGGACCACACTTTGGAAACATGGATCACGAAGGAGGATTGCCCTTTATATAATGGAGGAAATGTTATTTTGGAATATCTAAATGATGAAGAGCAGTTTTTAGAAAATGTTGACTCTTACTTGGAATAGTCATTCAAGGATTCAAGCCAGAATTTACAAGGAGAAAGCATTCTATGTACATAGTCCATTTCTTTTACTACAGATACTTTTGAAAAAACTCTCACAGGTGCTTTTTTTGTAATTTATTTCCATTAGGTTGTAATTTACATCAATAGTTTTCTACTAAGTTCCATGTTTTATGTTTTAAAGTTTAACTGCATGTTGGTAGTTATTGGCAAAGTATTATTCTTACTAGCTGTTTCTGGCTGAGGCTATAGAAATATCAGTCAGAGTGTCTTTTCAGTTAGGCTGACGCCCGCTATGACTGACTGCCATGCCGCTTCCCTCTGCCGTCCAGCTCACACAACACTCACCTCGCTGTGACTTTGCCATTCTGTGGCAGAGGAAGATGCAGATGGCAGGGGCTTCAGTGGGGACTTATACATGGTTCTTGTCACCTTTGTCTTAAGCAAGTCCTATGATTAAGCCTGATCTTATGGGGCCAGAACACATCGCCTTACTGTATACGTAAATCATGATGGGTGAATTGAGTCTGCACGTGAATTGCAGTCTCTTAGAGCTCTTTTCATTCAGTCTTCCGAACATTTGGATAAGAAACCTCATACCTTAGAAGGGAGAGTTATTTTCTTGGTATCATGTAATTGCACTGGATGTATTTCTGTAATGAATTTTCCACAACAGGATCCATCATTGTGTTGGTATGAATCTGTTACAATTGAGAATAGTGATGGAATAGACTGACTTTGTTACAGTCTCTTTCACTGTACCAAAGCAAAACGATTACTGAATTTTACCTATAAATTGAAATAAGTCCTCTTGGGAAATGCTTCTGTCTAGACCTGAGGAGAATGAATGTTTTCTGTCTATACCAGGTGAAGGGCAACTATAGAAGGAAATAAAGTATTTTTAATTGCCTCTCTATTGATGAATATTAATAGTTAGTATTCGGTCATATATTTAGTGAAACTTTGTTTATTCATTAATCAATAATTTTCCTTGATAACCATACATTGAGACTATAATTCATTCAAAATTAAGCACAGAGGTGAACATAATAACTAATCTTGTCCCACTATCAATTTCTTTTCTTCCCATCCAAGGTCCAAGGTACTTCAGTTATTATTGTCTCTGGAATCTGTCCATTCTCCTCCTCTCCTGCATAACTTCCTGGAGTTCCCAAGTACCCTGACCTTTGGCCTCACAACTGCCAAACTCCACGTCCTTCTCTTCTGCCAAATTTCAATCTTTAGCATTTTCTATTAACCAATCAACTTTAAGTTAGGTGGAGCAAGTTTTACACAACAAGGATAGGTATACCTGAGAATGTCCTCCTCTGAGCAGGGACCTGATCTTGGGAGCCAGTAATTTACATTAAAATACATAGCACCAGACAAATCTCCAACAGTTCCCCTTTTCTGTCTAAATAGAAGGCCAGTTTCTATATATGACAGACATACAGTGAGAACAATTATGAAACAATTATAAAAACCAATAGGTAAGACTTAACATACATAATGTCTAGTCAAAAGGTATTTAGCAACTTTGAAAAAAATATTATCCTATCTTGTTGAGCCTAAAATTTTGTACATAAATTAATTTCTATCAAAAAAATTAATTTCTATCATGTCTTGTATCCAGCAGTCTAAAAACATCTATCTAGACCTTAATGCAACTTCTTAACTCCTAAGCAACTAAGCTTAATTGTAAAACTATAACTATCTAGTCTTCAGCCCCATCAGAGACTTGAAAAGGAATAAAATTAATTACCTGAGTAAATAGAAAGTGCAGGCTAGCAGCTCCTCT
Organism: Acomys percivali; assembly: GCA_907169655.1. Classification (NCBI taxonomy): domain Eukaryota; kingdom Metazoa; phylum Chordata; class Mammalia; order Rodentia; family Muridae; genus Acomys; species Acomys percivali. Next base: position 91,333,376 of record OU015743.1, on the reverse strand, counting down.
GCCTGCCCCCTTCCCCCCCAATAAAAAAGACAGAGGCAGTTTGCTGCCTGGACAGTCACCCAAAAACTAATGTTGGAGCATTGTCTTCAGCCTTCTGGCCCAGTATTTCTAACAGACAGATTTGTGAAGCAAGAACTGTTGAGGACTTGCTTACCCTGTCTTGGAAAAGTTTGGCAGTCAACTCAGCCTGCATCTAAGCTTACCCATTTTAGCAGAATTCTGTCTGGGGTAGAAACAAGTACATTTTTTTTGCCTAGGTGGTTGGCTTCCCACATCTGAAGCCATCTCCATATGGAGGTTCTTCGATGCTCATCTATTTGAGGTAAGCTGGGTACTGCCAGGAGTTAGCCTGTCATCAAAGAATCCTTAAAATAATTAAAAAAAAAACATTTTAAAATGCATATTCTGTAGGTCTCTGAGATTTTTGAAGACCTTATCTATTTTTACATAATTTATCTATATGTTAAACCTAGGATGTATATTCTTGTGATAAATTAGACTAATATCTAACATGACCATGCAACTAACAATGAACTTGTATTATTTAATTACCCTAAACAGACTACAATAGTATTTTCAAAAGTATTGGAAGTAAACCTTGTATTATAAAGTTATATGGGTACAATATCTCATACAAAAGTAGAAATAGGTAGATAGTAACTTGAATTTGTATCAGTATATCAATATTTATACCAATCTATTAAAATAACCTTATTTAAATATAACTATCTCTAAGTGTGTGTGTGTGTGTGTGTGTGTGTGTGTGTGTGTGTGTATGGCATTACCTTTTAAATAAACTATATAAATTCATATATATATATATTTATATATAAACTATCTCTAAGTTAGATATATAACTATCTCTAAGAGTAGATGTAATACTCGATCTTTTGTTCTTTCATCGTTACATATTTTTATGTTCCCTCTCTTTTCATTTCAACCCCTATCTCCATTCCCAAGAGAGAGAGAGAGAAAGAGAGAAATCCCTGAGTCTAACTTCATTTTTCTCCTTGAATAAGAACATTAATAACTTATAACAAACTCCGAATGGCAATAAACACCCATAGCCCAAGAAAACAACCCAAAACCTACTGAACTCACCTTAATGGAAATTAGGTGTCATTCTCAAGGTTGCTTCTCAATGATTGGGAACAAAGAATGCCTTTTTGGGGCTCAGATAGAATTGGAAGAAGTGGTTAAACAAGCTAGCAGTAGCATTTGTAGTCCAGTCTCTACATGCTGAGAAATTTCTGGCTTAATAGAAGTCCTGCTTGGAACAGTCTGAAATGTTGGGCCAATTGAGATTCACAGCTTTCCTTAAAGCTCTCCTGGGAGCAGGCTCTGATGAAGAACATCAGCTGAGACTGGAACATGCAGGATGCTGGAGGATGAATCTTGTCAGCTCTGATCCAGTGTTATCAGTATCCAGTTCTTTTTCTGAAAACATAATTTCTCGCAGAAATTATACAGTCTTAAAAGTATAAATATATAGGATGTGTGGGATGCACAGATCAATTAAGGATGGTTCTCTGCTCTTTGTATGAGCAGAAGAAAGATCATCTGTAAATCATCATTCATGTCATATGGAAGGATGGGGTGTACATGGGGATTTTGTAGCCAACAAGAATTATCGGCTATGCATAGACATTCATTATCATGTTTAAATCAAAAGGTTGTACACATCCAAATATCTTCCCCTCTGAGCTCTTGGGTGCCTGTAGAATTAGGCTGAGCTTCTACCTGTCTCCTGATAGAACGCCTCATGATTAAACAAACAAGCTGGTTGTCCTGAGCAATAGAAAAGGCATTACCTTTTAAATGAATTTTATATAAATTCATTTTTACCTTTAATGCTTAAGTACACCCTAGGCACATTATATCTGTTTAGAGGTTTCCATATTTGTTGTAGCTATTTTTGTCCTCCTTTTCCATATGGAATGGGAAGTTATGCCTTTGTAACCAAACCTTAAATAAACACCTTTCTACCTTTAGAGTTTAAGTATACCCTAGGCATCTCGTACCTGGGTTTTTACATTTGTTGAGGCTACCTTTGCCCTACCCCTTTTTCCGTATGGAATGGGTGTTTATGCCTTTATAGCCTTGTGTTTTGGGGACCTTATATTGAGTAATAGAATATCTCTTTTAGGCCAAAATGTTTATTGGCACGAGTTTTCCTGTGGGAGCCCCGCTTTCTAAGGAAACTGGCGGGCCTTTTAGGGCAGTGTGACATTATCTTTCCTTACATAAATGTAAGATTGATCTGGATCCATCTTAAAGATCAGTAAGGACATTATTATCCATTATTAAGAAAAAAATTTACATGGTAACTTTAAGGAGAAAATGTATCATTTTGAATCCTAGACTGCCCCAGAGTGTAGCTGGGTGTTCATGGTATGTAGCTTACCGACCTGTGCTGATGGCAACAGGTGACTTTAATTTTAACAACCTGAGTTGATGGTAGCAGGCTCAGGAAAGTATCAACCTGTGCTGATGACAACAGGTCATTTTAAACTGACCACTTTTTTCTTGTTGCAGGGGGTGAGAAAATGGTTTATTTTATCAGCAGGGGGTTCCCCGCTCTGACTTCATTGTGTAAACCAGACTGATCCAGAACTCAGAGATGTACTTGTCTCTGACTTTTTTGTGTGGGGATGAAAGGCATGTGCTATCATCACCCCGTTCTAAATTTTCATTTCAAATCCAGTCAAAATATCCAAAAGTGAAGCCATAAAGGACCCAAACACCCTTTGCCATAGTGCTTTCCATTTTAGGTACAGTTCTAGGCCTAGCTTTGTCTAGAAGGCTGCCAGCCTCCCAGTTTCCCCTCTTCAACTCACCGTGTTTCCATAGCCACTGTGGCTGGCCACTTCTCTGTGAGGGCTGAGCCCACAGAGAGCAGCGCTTGTGAAATGTATTTGACTTTTTTTTTTTTTTTTAAACCTAGGATGCTTTAGGCTGTGAACTGTTACTTTAAATGAAAATCCCAAACATTCTCTTTTACCAATAAAGACTCAGGAGCCAGATGCTGTGGTGAAAACCTGCTAGCTCAGAGAGGCAGAAAGCGTCACACTGACCTTCCTATTCAGCTCATATCCTCGTGGAAAAGGCCCAAAGGCTCACTAGCTCAGGTGACAGGCCAGGAGGAAAAGGCCAAAAATAAAAACAAAAACAAAACAAAACAAAACAAAACAAAACAAAACAAAAAACCCAAAACCCAAGGCCAAAGGCTTGCTAGCTCAAAAGCCAAGGGCCAAGGAGCTAGAGAGGCTCGAGAGCGAATGAGCCAAAAGCTACAACTCCAGGCGCTCCTTCGGCTTCTACTCACTGCCTTAAATGCCCCTCAACTCAAAGTCCCTCCTACTCTTTAATCCCCGCTTTCTTGCCCCGCCTCCTGACCTAGGGTTAACTTTATTAAATCCTGCATACAGAAAGCTCTTGGATTAAAGGTATGTGTTAGGGCTCAGCTGCACCAGACCAAAGACAGGTTTTTACAGTTCACAATCTCAGGGATCACAATGGGATCAAAGACAGGTTTTTACAGTTCACAATCTCAGGAATCACACTGGGAGCAAATATCCTACATCAGAAAACTTAGATTCAAGCCCCATGTTGGTTCGCCATTTGTTGATGAATATTAATAACTAATATTCAGTCATATATTTAGTAAAACCTTATTTATTCATTAATCAATAATCTCCCCCAAATAACCACACATTGAGACTATGATTCATTCAAAATTTAAACACAGGTGAGCATAACTAATCTATCAGTTTGTCATCCTCCTACCTAGGGTCCCAGGCACTTGTGTTATTATCGTCCCTGGAATCAGCCCATTATCATCCTCCTGCACCTCCTCCTGGCATCATCCCCCAGAGTCCCTTGACCTCTGGCCTCACAGCCTCCAAACTCCATCCCCTTCTGCCAAATCTCAAGCTTTAACATTTTCTATTAACCAATCAACTTTAAATTAGGTGGAGCAAGGTTTGCACAACAAGGATAGGCACATGAGAATGTGCAGAGACCAGACCTCAGGGGCCAGTAATTAGCATTAAAATACATAGCACAAGACCAACCCCCAACACCCTTCCCCCTTTTCTGTGCCAATTTTCATGACTTTAATGACCTAAATTTAACATAACTTAATTACCAGGTCAAAGCAGATGACAAAAGTTTATTGTAACAAAGCTGCTACCAATTGATCAGGGCCACAGAAAATACTTGGGAGCTGAGCTACAACGCTGGAGGGACATTATACAGCATATTTAAAGGATGAAAAGCATAAAGCGATGGGGAGCAGGGTGGGCTGTAGCACTGTCCAGTCCATTTTGCCATGAGAAGTTGAGCAATGGAGTTTCCATCAATCAGGATAGAAGTAGGTTACTGTGCCTGGGACGTGAACTTAGTTAACTCTGCCAGCAAGATTGAGAAGTTGTCCCTGAGATGGCTGGATTCAGACAACTGTCTCCTTACAACAGAAGCTGTTCAGCTATTGGGGAGTCTCCAACTCCCCTAGGGCCTGGGACCTGGTACTTAGTTTCTCCCTATGATTAAATGGAGTATGAAAAAGAAATGTTACTGTATAAAATAAGTTTCTTTTGCTTGTTCCCAATATTAGGTTTAATTAAGGGAATAAACCCAGCATTTTCATTTGGTCCTTTTCAGCTCTTTTTTTTTTTCATGTTCATATCATAAGTAAAGATAATTTCTAGCTTATATCCAGTTCTAAATTCATTCCTTTACTGGTACCTGCACGCCTACATGAAACATTAGTGTCTAATGCCAATGTAGGCACAATGAAGTTATACTTAGATAGATGATACATGTAGAACTGTCATACAAAGTTGTAAGGCAAGGTGCAAATAAGTGAATAGTACAGTTATGTTCTAATAGCTCTTTTAGGGGAAACTATCAAACTAGAGATAGAAATAATCTTTTAAAACCCCATATACCAGAATTGTTTTTGGTTTTGTTTTTTTTTTCTTTTTGAGATACCAGAAAGTTTTAATACTTACTGTACTTTAATCACAATTATTGAACACAATATGTGTCAGAACATATAATTGAGTGAAAGTTAAATATGGCAAAAAAAAAAAAAAAAAAAAAAAAAACTACTGAGAAGAGGGCAAATGATGCTGGTGGGAATTGAAACCTAGAAAGGATGAAAAAGTGTCTTCTTTCATTGGTCAGGCAGAAGACAAGGCTATCTAGAGAGGGAATTACAACAGTGGGCACACTGGCAATCAGCTAGCTCAGGTCCTAGACTGTGGAGCCCCAAGGGCTGGAGAATGTCAAGAGTGAGCATCCTTGGTAGTAAGGACTGGCAGCTAAGCCACGAACAAGGTATGGGTGAAGATCTCAGGCCTCTAACTCCCGGTAAATAAATACTCTGAAAGCAGAAATCTCAGCCTTCAAAGTTCTGCCTAGTGAAATGGTAGGGTCACACTGTTCCCATCCTACCTTGTGTTTTTACTGACACTTAAGATTGTTATGGGAAGTGCACAAAGGCATGGGAGAGGAGTGTAGATGAACAGCTGAAATCATACTTTGATATTAATGAGCATCAGTCTAGAGAATGAGGAGATAGATAAGAAAACTGGATACTAGGATTCTTTCTAGCTACATTTATCCAGTTTTTGTCCTGAAGTTTTCAGATATAGAGAAAGGTAAAAGAAAAACAGAAACAGTGAACAAAGAAATAAAAACCACAGATAAAGTTCTTGGGACAAAAAGCAGACACTTTGTATTGCTTGGATCTGGTAGAAGGTGTGAATTAAGGTACTTCGTTATATAGTTGTAGAGGTAACTCATTTTAAAAGTTACATTATTTAGTTTCGGTGTGTGTGGGCACAGACCACAGCATGTGTGTGGCCAGAATGGCTCTTTCCTACTCCTTAGGCTCTGGGGACCAAACTCAAGTGTTCACTTTGGCAGCAAGTGCCCTTACCAAACTGAGATATTTCACTTGGCCCGTCATTCAATCTGACAAGTTCTTAGGATGTTCCCTAAGCTGGCCTGAACCTGCTGACTGTCCTGCCTTAGCCTTCCCAGGGTCAGGAGGTTTTGTCCTTGGGAAATTGATTGTGGTCTCTTGTGTCCTTTAATCTGAGCACTAAGGAGGCAGAAGCAGGCACGTCTCTGTGAATTCAGGACCAGCCTGATGTACATACTAAGTTCCAGGACAGACATAGCTTTATAGTGAGATTCTGTCCTAAGGCAGGCTCCTTGGGGATTTAACGTGACACTGAGTAGATTGCTCCTATTCCCTGTTCTCACCATTGGTAAATGTGTCTTAATGTCCTATGTGGAAATAAATTCATGTTAACCTATATACATAGCCTTTAAAAAAAAGTCAAACTGTGTGAAAATGCCACTAGGAAGCTCATTATTCTGTATGCTCTCTCTCTCACACACACAAAAGTATAATAGATGTTTGTAATGTGATAGTGGTTGTGAGGGGTTTGCTGGTGTTTTTTGTTTTTTTGGGTTTTTTTCTGCTTGGTATCCTCTCATTTGGGAAAGTAACTCTGTGGGTTGCTTTCCCTCATCCATGGAAGCTGAGACACACCTGGACCAGCTGACCTCTGCCCATGACCCTAGCTGCGCACAGTGAGTCATGTTCCAAAGAAAGACTAGGGCATTCAAAGTAAGGCCAGTACCTTTCCACAATCGAATTCCATGTGCCCAGTAGCAGCAGCCATTTAGGCAGGCTCTTCCTGGTGACTGGGCTGGACATTTTCCTACTTACAGACACCAAGGGTAGCCCAAGGGTTTAAGAATTCCTCTAGAACTCTAGGACTATCAAGGATGATCTCAGGGTCAGCCAATGTAGCTAATGATGGCAGCCACATGACTAACCTCAAGAGAGCAAAGTTCGTGTCTAGAGGGGCCCCTGTCATTTTACACGTGAAATATGAGATGCCACACAACAGATATGATATGGTGACATTTAGTTGAGCATGGGAGAGGGAAAAGGAAGGGAAGGCACCCCAGAGAGAAAGAGAAGGAGACAGAGGAAGGAGAAATGAGAAGGAAGAGAGAGCAAGAGAGAAGGGAGGGGCAGGAAGGCAGAAGGGGCAAGAGAAAGAGATGGGGTGGGTTTGTCCTTCTGTATCCTGGGTAGCTGGCCCACCTGATGTCATGGGTTGCTGGGCAGGCTGGGGGCAGTATGCTAACATTCCTCCCTTCTCTTATAATTAAAAAAATGAGGACATTGGATTGTTTTTCATGTAAAGTAGGTTAACATACATATTGGAAGCAGCTCTTGGCTGCCGTGCAAGGGACAGAGAGAGAGAGAGAGAGAGAGAGAGAGAGAGAGAGAGAGAGAGAGA
>OU015743.1:91307386-91326038 GCA_907169655.1 Acomys percivali | reverse complement strand
AGAGAGAGAGAGAGAGAGAGAGAGAGAGAGAGAGAGAGAGAGAGAGAGGCTGAAGAACAACAAAATGTCCAGATTATATATATGGTGAAGGGGAAGGAAAAGTTCTGCCCTGGAAAGTTCAGGGTAGAGCTCAGGGTATGTCAGCCATGTCCTGCATTAGGTAGGGACTGAGGAGTGCTGGGAGAACCTGAAACTGTTTGTTCCGAGGCACCCAATTGTTTGTGTTTCTGAACAAGAAACTGGGCTAGGAACAGACACATGGGTGGTGGGAGGACAAGAGATAGTTTACTAAGAAAGTGTTTCTAAGTCAGGCACGGTAGCACACGCCTATAATCACAGCGCCCAGAGAGGGCAGGTAGATAGATCTCTGTGAGCTCAAGGCCAGCCTGGCCTACAAAGCAAATCCAGGAGAGCCACGGCGGATTAGCCTTGGCTTGAAAAACCAAAAAAGAAAAAAAAAGGAAGTGTTTCCAAAGGTGAAAGTGGGCCAGGGCTGGAGAAAGGTTAGAAGTTCGGTGGTGCCTGTTCAGAGCAGATTAGCACATTTATACCACACATCTACTCATTTATTTCTGTGCATGCTCTGTTACAAGACAGCCTTGGTAGGGAGAGGCTTCTGGTCTGTCAGCTGTCTTCTTCATATGCCAATTTTCACTACTCTCTGTCTCTGTCTCTGTCCCTCCTTCCCTCTCCCCTACTTCCTTCCCTTCCCCCTCCCTAGTCCCTGCCTCCACCTTCTCTCTCCATACCTCACACTCTCCTGTCACAGCAGCGTGTAATTAGGCTGTTTGAGTCTCACTTGATAAAACAGTAATTCTGATCTCCAAGCTACAGTATCTATCTTAGGTCTTTTTTTTTTTTTTTTTTTTTTTTCTTCTTCTTGTTTTATTATTTTCCTTAGGACAAAAGAGAACTAAAAAGTAATAACACCATGAGTTTATCCTAGGCAATAAGGAACTCAGGGAGATTAGCATTTGTTTGTGGTGACACCTGCTAAATGCAGGGTTTAGTTTGATGTTTTCTTAGCTACACGTTGAACTGGTTGTGCCGCTCACTAGATAGCTTCATATGGGTTCAAAGTAAAACAGTCCCTCCCCCCGGACCTTGACCCCAAGTGGTGCTTGCCTCACATTTATGCTTTCAGCCACTGAAGACATGTAAGAAGGACACTCTTGTTTTTTAAATAAAACTGGATGGGCACATAGGTTTATTTAAATTCGCGAAATGTCTGGAAAATCTTTTATAATTCTACTTTTGTTGGTGACCTCAGGAGAAGCAAAGAAGTCGTTTTTCAGTTTTCTGAATATACAAAATGCAGAACTACTGTCGTTTGCAAAGACAGAGGAAACCCTCATTGTGAGGTCCAGCTATAAAGAGAGGCGGCCTAACTCCAGCTACCTCTTTGTGAAGTTAGAGGACCCTAAGGTGCTGACGGTGGTGAATGTGACCAAGACCACCCTGGAATTCACAGACTTTACCATCAGCCTAATGACGTCCCCAGGAGAGACAGAACTGAGCCTGCAGCCCTGGGATTCTGAAGGCAGGCAAAAGACACTCATCGAAGAGGTAAAGAATGTAAAAGTGAGAGTGCTCACACAGACAGAAGGCAGCAGCCCCCTCCCGGCACCATTGCATGTCAACAGATATAGCTTCCTGCTTCTCTTATCGATGATCCTTGTAAACAAATGTGCCTTTGGCTGCAAGATTGACTTCCAGGTCCTTCAAACAGTATGCAAGAGACCTTTACCAATACTTGTTGGGGCCGGTATACAGTTTTGTCTTATGCCATTCTGTGGTTTTCTTTTGGTTCAGCTTCTAGGACTGCCTAAGGCACAAGCCTTCGGATTTGTAATGACCTGTACATGCCCAGGGGGAGGCGGGGGCTATCTTTTTGCTCTCCTTCTGGAAGGAGATGTCACTTTGGCAATTTTGATGACTTGCACTTCCACGTCGCTGGCCCTGATAATGATGCCCATCAATTCTTACCTCTACAGTAGGCTATTAGGGTTAGCAGGGATATTCCACGTTCCTGTGCTAAAGATTGTGTCTACTCTTCTTTTCATACTTATACCAATATCGATTGGCGTAGTCATCAAACAGTGGGCACCCAAAAAAGCGATCTGTCTCGAGAGAGTAGTGCGACCTCTGAGTTTGATCTTAATGTTTGCAGGGATCTATTTGGCGGTACAGATGGGATTGATGTTTCTGAAAATGGCTAGCCTAGAGGTGGTTCTTTTGGGGCTTCTAGTTCCTGCACTGGGCTTTTCGTTTGGCTATGCCTTTGCTAACGTCTACATGCTGCCTCTGCCCATTTGCAGAACGGTTGCTATCGAAACTGGGATGTTAAACAGTTTCTTAGCTCTGGCCATTATTCAGTTCTTTTTTTCACAGTCCAAGGCATATGAAGCCTCTGTAGCTCCTTTTACAGTAGCCGTGTGTTCCGGGTGTGAAATGTTTCTGCTCCTTCTGGTCTTCAAGGCTAAGAAAAGGAGGATCCTTAGCACAGAAAATGAAAAAACTCCTCTAGTCTAAAATAGCACCCTTAATTCTCAACCTGGCCATCAGAATGTGGGAGATTCAAACCACGCATAAAATAATACCTATTCCAAAGTCACAGTCAAACTGGTTAATAGCTTAACATGGGAGGTGAGGAAATTATTTCTTTTAATATTTGTATGTGTATGTTTTATATATGTGTGTGTTTAACATACAGGTGTGTATAATGTTATGTGTGTGTGTGTGTGTGTGTGTGTGAGTGAGTGTGTGTATATTATTCATTACCTACACTAAATACCTTGTCACTTACAAAGTACAAACCAAGAAGGGATTAAGATACCTTTGCAGTGTTTTAGTTTGGAAATGATTTTATAATCTCTTAATAAGGAACAACAATGAAAAGAAGCAATGAATCTTAAATATACTAAGCTTTTAAAGGAAAGAATGTCCTTATGAAGGGGGAGTAAATGCTGACTCAGGGAACGAGCATGCAAATTCCTACCTGGCATTACCACTAGCTCATACAGAAGCAGTGTGTCTTGAATAAATACAGCAGCTTGGTTTCGCAGCTGCCTGTGCTTCTGACTTCTGTACTGTCCACCAAAAGCACTGCCACTCATCTCTGGAAAGGACACCTCTCTCCCTCTTCCATCTTTTGTTTGTTTGTTTGTTTTTGTTTTTCAAGGCAGGGTTTCTCTGTGTAGCCTTGGCTGGCCTCGAACTCACAGAGCTTCTCTTGCCTCTGCCTCTCTGAGTGCTGGGACTAAGGGTGTGCGCCACCACTCCTTTTTTAAATGATCAACCTCATGATTGCAAAAGGTTTCATCTAGTACCTGCACCAGCCTCCTCCTGCTCCCAGTGCTATTGCTGGTGTCATTGCTGCTTCCCCAAACCTTCCCAAACTGGCTTTGGCTTCTTTCTTCCAACTTTACTCAGTCACATTAATCTTCTAAAAGTCTACCATGGATTGCATAGTTTCCCTGCAAACAGAACAAAGCCTGGTTGCCATAGACATAAAGCATTGGTAAGGCATTTATGACCCTCTATTTAACACAGCTTTCTTGCATATAAGTCTTTGCTTGTCATTTTGTGGTTTTTCTTTTGACTCAGATTTTGGCTCTGCCTAACACTGGCTTTTGTATGATCCAGGTTTTTGCTTCTGTATAAAGCAGAGGTTTAATATCTCAGGGATATACCTTGTTTTCAAGAACAACAGGGAAGACAAGGGCGATGCTGAGGCAGAGGATTGCTGTGAGTTAGAACCTAGCCAAGTTAACAAGTGAGTTCCAGGATAGTCTCTATCAATTAATCAAGCAATAAAGAAATAAATACAGAAAGCCCTGCTGGGCCAGGTTTTAAATTTTGTCTTTAGTTTTAAGTTTGTAGTTCTTATGCTTGATAAGTCCATATATATATATATATATACTTATAATCTGGAACCTGTTCATACTACAGAGAATGTTACATATTTTGACCAATATTTGCAACTCCTACCTATGTTTCATCCAACGTGAAATCGTATTAAAGAACATGGAGACAGACTGTACTCCTGAGTAGCTCACCTGATCTCTTTAGACTTGATAGTTTTGATCTCAGTCAATAATTAATTCTTTAATGGGCTTTGAGAGACTATACGGGTTTCAGGATTTGCTTAGGTTAGTGGAGCAGAGCCCCACCCCAACACCCCCTTGTGTGTGTGTGTGTGTGTGTGTGTGTGTGTGTGTGTTTAAAATTTCTCTCTCATCTCAGAGTTTTTCTCTTGTCATGTATGGAGGTCTCTACAACAATTGGAACCAACTTCCACATGCTCAATAGCAATACCAGCTTGCAACTTTTGAATAATAATGGAGTCATAACATCAAACACTTTTGTGCACTTTACTTTCAGAAGGCACATGGCACCAGAATGGACTGCTTGTGCCGCAAAACCTGAATGACATGGCAATAGTTCTGAAGAAGCAGCAGAGGTTGCCATTAGAAAACACAATAACAATAACAATGACGACAACAACAACCCAAACCCTGAGCTCCTGCCCATCTGATGTACAAAGCCAGCAATAGCTTTAATGTAATGACACCCGATACTTGTGCCCTCATCTTACCTCAAAATGCTTTGGTTGATTTTTAGCAGCTTTGCCAAGTCAGTGGAACAACTTTCAAACATAAATAGTTTAAAGATGGTATTTCTTCAAATGCCTAGAGAATTCCAATTGGACTGTCAGCATGCATTTGATAAGATTTTTATTTTCAAAATAATGGACAATGAAAAACCCCAAAACCAAGTTCTTGAAAGCCTTTTAAAATATTTGTATTTTTTGTACATTGCTGTTCTGCTTGCATGTATGTCTGTATGAGGGTTTCAAATACCCTGGATCTAGAATTACAGACAGTTGTGCACTGCCGGGTGGGTGCTGGGAATTGAACCTGGGTCCTTTGGAAGAGCAGCCTGAAGTCTTTTTTGAAAAATTAAAAAGCCATGGGTATTTGATAGAGGGATCCAATCAGTTTCTTGAGGCAGCATTCGTCAGAAGGGCAGAGACAGGTCTGGCTTTTTGTGACAGTTACAAACTCGATTCACCATTCTTTCCACTCACCTCTGAGACATGTTGCACATGGCTAATAATTTTTTGTCTTGATTAAATCAGGAGAAGCAATCATTTCACAAGCATCAACGCAAGGTTATTATGGTCCTCTTGTGGGTAGGTCATCTGTGTGGAGTTTTACGCTTAAAAGTAACATACCTACCATGATACCTGGCCTACTGTTTCACGTGAGGAAACATTTTAAAAACCATAGACTAGCCTTTGTTGGCCATACGGAGCAACCTGGTTGAGCCATGTACATTCTCTGTATGTGGGCTTTGGAGTCAAGGTGTGGTGCTCTTACTGTGTGGGCCTGGGACAAACCCTTTAACTTCTCCAAGGCTCAGTTTCCTTATCTGTACAAGGAGGGGACTCATCACGAAATTGTTGCAACGCTTACGTTTAAACACGCACGAAGACAATTGCTGTCTGCAGCGGTGGCATACGCCTGTATCCTGAGAACCCTGGAAGGCGTGAGGCTACATAATGGGACATTGTTAAAAATCCAGGGCTGAGAAACCCTATCAACCATAGAGTGCTGGTATATTATTTACAAAGCCGTGGCCTTCGTCCTTAGTCCTGATGGGTGGGGGTGGGGAAAACCGACTGCCTTACGCACGCCATCTAAAAGAAGAGGGTTGGTGCTGACAGTCTCTTATCAAAAACTTAAAAATCTCTTTTAGGCTTATCTAGTACAGGTTTAGCAAATGAGAGCTGCACAATTATAGTCACCACTCCAGTTTATCTGTGACCAAAGAACAGGATGGAACTCAAGAACTTTATGGGAGAGAAGGAAGTGGCACAGCACGAACTAATAATGACGAAAGTGGAGCAAGATAGGGTATTCTTAGAGAATTCTTAGAGAACTCCAGAAAACACCAAATTCAACCAGACCAGGTCTTGCAAAGCCAAGGATGCTGGCGACATCAACACCCGGCAGAGCCGAGACAAGAAGGCGGGGTTTCTAGACCTCCAGTCCACGCCCGGAGGCCTTAAGGGGGCGGGACTTCCTGTCGGAGCACCCCCCCCCCCCATCCCCACCCCTTCCTTACCTCCGGAAGAGCGGAAGAGCCGAGCCCTCGAATTCCAGCCGTGGAGCGTCGCGGTGTGGTCGCGCGAGGTGAGTTGGTTCTGTCCCTGCATCCCCGCGCAGCGTTATTCGGTTGCCAGAGCGCGGGTTCTGGCGAGCTGCAGCCATGCTGGGCCGGGCCGGAGGCCGGGCTCTCCTCCCGGTGGTGCTCTCCGCTATCCTCCGGAAGCAGCCAAGAGGCTTGGCCAGCCAGCCATCCGTGATCTCTCAGGTTCTATGTCGCAGAATCAGCCCGACTCTGCCAAAGTCCTCAGGGATCTATCTGGCAAGTCACCAAATCACAGGGTTAGAGATAGGCAGGTCCAGGTCCGGTGGCGTCTTGCGTGATGAGCGAGGACAGGTGACCTGGGAGTAGCCCGCTTGGACAGGATAAAAACTGTTTTGTTCCCAAAGTGAAGGCTGGTAGAGTATGACCTCCGCGAAAACAAGTCTTGAGGCAAAGAAAAGGGTTTATTGAACCATCCAAGTCTACTGGCCCGGAAAAGGACCAAGACTTGGGGCACGTTTTGTAAACTGCCAGCAACAAGGCTAAGTAAAAAGTGCCTCTGAGGTCCATAGCTAACAGTAATTTTGGATTTCAAGGCACAGGCTTTTAAATTCTCCATTCTTGTCCCCACCCCACCCCACAAAAACCGAACCAAAACAAAACGAACCAAAACAAAAAAACAAACCCCAAACAACTGTTACCAAATTGACTTCCCATACCTTTTTCCCTCTTCTGGACCTCTGTAAATTTTAGGGCATCTCAGAAATATTGATTTATCAGCACCCCCACCTTTCCTCAAGGAATATTCAGACTGATTGAGAAGATACAGCATGCATACCAATGACTAAGTGCTGTATAACAACAGCAGTTTTTCTTCAAGTGTCTGTTGGTTGATATCTGTTGGGCCAGAGAGAATTCTTGGAAGATACAATGAATTTTTGGAGTGGTTTTGGTGAATTGGTAGATGTTCTGTCCGTGTTGTCAGGAGGTGGGCTGTGATTGGCTCTAGCAGTTTCTGGTGAGGAAGCAGGCCCAGCCTAAGAGTGTTCAGTTGTGACAAGACAAATAGAGTGCAATAAGAATAAAGTTTGGGCCAGACGTGGTGGCGCATTAATCCCAGCACTCAGGAGGCAGAGGCAGGTGGATCACTGTGAGTTCGAGGCCAGCCTGGTCTACAAAGCGAGTCCAAGACAGACAAGGCTACACAGAGAGACCCTGTCTCAAAAAACCAAAATAATAATAATAATAATAATAATAATAATAATAATAATAATAATAATAAAATAATAATAAGTTTGGAAACAATTCTTGAAGGGCTCTAAGGAGTGTATTCTATAATCATAGCCTTTTATACAGTTACTTATGTGTCGCAAGGAAAGGGCGTTTGAAGACTGAGCCAGGACGGCCGAGAGTTCGAAGCCAACCTTACATCAAGTGAAAAGAAGAAATAAAGCAGCACCCAGCCGAAGAGGGTGCACCTGTGCTGTTCCCCCGTCCTCCCCTTCCTGTGCAACAGGATGGAGATGCCACCTGCTCCTAAAGAGGATGCTGGGTTCTCAGTTGTTCTCACTAGCAGAGCTAGTGTGGCTTTAAAAAGAAGGCCCCCTTTCCTGGGTGTCACAGCTTCCATGTGTCCCTGTGCTAGGAATCAGTGTCAGTGTGTGGTCAAGCCTGTGAGTGTCTGAGGCCAGCAGAAAGCTGCAGGTCACACAGTTATGCTCCCCCCCACCCCAAGCCAAGGACATCAATGGCATGTTTGCTTTTATAATTATATTTTTAGACCTGGACTTTTCTTCCTTCAGAACGGTGTAACAGAGAGCAAGGCACTTTCAAATGAGAGTTAAGTATGCATTCTGTAAAATCTGCCCATATAACATGTCAAAGCATTTCTAATCTGTGCACCTTAAATTCTTTACAAACGTTTTGTTTGTTTGTTTTTCGAGATAGGGTCTCTATGTTAGCCTTAGCTGTCCTAGACTCAGTTTGTAGACCAGGCTGGCCTCGAACTCACAGCGATCCGCTTGCTTCTGCCTCCCGAGTGCTGGGATTAAAGGCGTGCGCCACCACGCCCGGCTGTTCCTTTCTCTTTAACAGCATTTTTATTCCAGACCTCCCAGTGTTCTTTATCTTATTCCTCACGCACTCATACACGTAACCTTCGGCTACTTCTTGGCTTCATCTGATACCTAAGGTTCAGTTGGACCCCACAGCCCCACACAGAGTGATATGGTATGGCTACTCCCCCAAATGTGGTATTGTGCAGATGCTTTGGGAGACAACCTCATAGAACACTTTTTGCCATGACAATACTTGTGTTAAGTTGGGTATAGTGGCGCATGCCTGTAATCCTAGCTTGGGAAGTAGAGGCAGGAGATCAGGAGTTGAAGGCCATCTTTGGCTATTTATCGAGTGTGAGACCAGCCTGGACAGTGAGACATGGACTTAAAACAACAACAGTGACAAAAAGTTTCTGCTATAGAGGTGAAATATTTCAAATGATTTTTACTGGGCCTGCATCTCGGGGGGGGGGGGCGACATTGAACTGAAAACTAGGGATGGGGTGAGTCAGAATGAAAGTTGTTGCTAATTGGGATGCTGTGTAAACAAATGCTTGCAGGGTTTGTAACTGTTCTGTGCTGATCTGTTTTCAATATGTGTAGAAGATGGCAGACCCTTGGCAGGAGTGCATGGATTATGCAGTAACCCTCGCAAGACAAGCTGGAGAGGTATGTGCTACGGTGTCATTGCCATAGTGTGATGTGTGCAGGTACTGCAGTGTGGCCTTGTTCATGAGTATGTAGATACTGCAGTGTGGCCTTGTTCATGAAAGCCGGCTTGGATTAGTCTACATTTTCTATGTTACTGAACACTTTAAATACAGTGAAAACTGAGTGTGTGTATGTATGTGTGTGTGTGTGTGTGTGTGTGTGTGTGAGAGAGAGAGAGAAAGAGAGACACACCAGGGATGGAACCTAGGGCTGTGTGTGTTAGGCAGGCACTGGCACTGCATGGCATCTCAGTTTGTGTAGTTGAGCTTTTGTGACAAAAGCCGTGAATCTAAAATAAGATATGAAATTATGTAATATTTTACCTAGAAGGTCATAACTCTAAAATGTCTTATTCATGGGTATTTTTGGCAGAAAAAATTAAGAACACCTAAGACTGGATTGAACGCTTGAAGTTGTTTTTGTAACTTACCATCTTGTTTGGTTTACAATTACCTACATCTTTTTTACTTGCTTTCCCCAAACCATCTTTTTAGATGATTCGTGAAGCTCTGAAAAGCGAGATGAATGTCATGATTAAAAGCTCTCCAGCTGACTTGGTAACAGTTACCGACCAAAAGGTTGAAAAAATGCTTCTCTCTTCTATAAAGGAAAAGTACCCATCTCACAGGTATTTATTTCTTACACCACTTTAAAGTTATACAGTTACACATAGGTTGGAATTTGGGCATGAGGCAGATGTTGTTTCTAGGTACAGAGTTGTAAGTGAGTTGGCTGAAGCTTGAGAAGGAGCTTAGCTTGAGGGTCTGGGGTGGCTCAGGCCAGGGGGTTGGGGAGGAAAAAGACATGCCTGTGGGCTGGTGTATGTGGGCTGGATCTTGTCCCATGGCGTTGGCTGTTTCTTTTACCTCACTAGTTAAGATCCTGAGCAGGAGCCCCTGGGTGCTGAGCTAGTTTGATTGCCTGTGCTGTGGTTCTGGGGGGGGGGGGGGGGGGGGGGCAGGGGGGGGGGTCTTTGGCTTCCGTCGTGACAGGAGGAATGTTTGGATGGCGGAAGCAATTGTCTGCTGCCCTAGGCACAATGGAAACACTCAACTAAATTCCCTGCATTGCAGAGTTCCATGTGTGAGAGCAATGCTAGCGTTAGGGAGTCTGACGGACAATCCTAACATTCAGAACTCTTCACAGGCACCTACGTTTGGCAGAAACACTGTTGTCAGCCAGGCAAGGTGGCAGATGCCCCTAGTTCTAGCACCCAGGAGATGAAGGTGAAAGGCAGGCAGATGTGTAGCCAGGGGGGGGGGCTGGGGGGGGGGGGGGGGCCCGTCTCAGGGACCTGCCGGCTGGAAACGAGGTCAGCAGTCGAGCAGTGCCTGTGCTAGTCCCCGAGTCTGAGGCAGAACCTTGACAAACTAGAAGTCATCCTTTGAAGATGTGATGCTGGGGTCGGGGATGAAGTGCAAGGCCCTGGGTTTGCTCCTCAGCTTTGGAAGAAAATAAAAAGGAAAGGAAATGTTACACTGCAAGGCCATTTTGTCTTCTTCCTTGTGACTGTCCATTGTCAGTCTTTTAGCCACTGAGAAGGAAAAATGTTTAAAGCTGTGACAGAACATACTTCTTTCCAATAGAAAGGCTTAGAAGGAGCTGGGCACTGTGGTTCACACCTTAATCCCAACACTCTAGGAGGCAGAGCAGGTGGATCTCTGTGAGTTGGAGGCCAACCAAGGCTACACAGAGAAATCCTGTCTCAAAAACAAAACAAAACAAAACAAAAAAACCTCCCACCAAAAAAGCTTGGAACTAAGAGAAAAAGGAAGAGGAGGACAAATATTTATTAGGAGAGTTCAGTGTCAAAGCGATTAAAAAAAAAAAAATAGGAAGAAGAAAACCAGTGAACTAGACACTGTTCAACTAGACACTGTTCATAAAATTGGCATATAGTTGTACACAGCCATTTTGGTGGGCAGTTCCGTTCCCATGACTGTACCGACTGTTTTTGTTATCTATTACTCCTTTAAAGTAATTCTTAGTGACAGACAGTGCTTCATAGTTTTGCTAGGGTTGGGAGTAACTTGGCTGCGTGGCCAGTCATTGGTCCAGAGGAGCAGTCACCAAGGCTGCTGCAGGCCTGAAGGACCCCTTCACAAGTGTGGTTGCTGTGGGCTGTCTCCTGGCAGCTTCCTTAGCACCTCATGTTTGTGGCATTCTTCTCAGAGCTACGTGGAAGCTGGCCTCTCCTAGGCTAGGGAGGGAGAGACATGAGCAGGATGGCAGCTACTGGGCCAGTAATGAAGATGGAGAGCTCACTCCTGCTGGGTTCGCTGGATCAGAAGTCAGGCTCACACTCTAGAGGAAGTGCTGTGCGGGTTCTGCATCTTGCTAGGGTCTAGAGAATTTGAGGCCTTTTAGTATGTCTTTCAATTTGTTTGCTTTTAAGACAAAAATCTAACTTGAGCAGGCTAGCCAGGCACTCAGGAGTCTCTCGCCTGTGCCTTTCTGAGTGCTGGTATTATAGGCACATGCAACCATACCCTTCCTGTGCTCTGTTAGAATCGCTGTATTTCCTTACTTTCTCCTTTTAAGGATGACCTTTTCAGGTGTATGTGTTTTTCTGTTATGCTAGCATTGCATTTAGAATTCAGGATTCTGTACTGTTCACATGCCTTTGCTCTGGGGGAAATAGAGCTTCGTCATGCTTATGATAATCATTTTTTATTTTTATTTTTATTTTTATTTTTTACCTTTTTTTTTAGAAAGAAACGAAAAGCAACAGTAGAGTAACAGTCTAGACTTGACTTGTGCTTCATATAGACCTTGTAGCTAAGGAACTGAGGCTGAAAGTCTTGAATCCAGTGTAGAGGCTAGGAGTTTGCGTTTCTTGCTAGGAGTTTGCATTTCTTGCTTTCAGTTTCATTGGTGAAGAATCTGTGGCAGCTGGGGAAAAGACGGTCTTCACGGACGAGCCCACGTGGATCATTGATCCTATTGACGGGACAACTAACTTCGTGCATAGGTATGCCTTTAATTCTAGTGTAATTACCACTGTGTTTGAACCAGATGGGTTTCTGTTCAAGTCAACACATACTTTAGGAATTGTATAAATTGTTTGTGCTTCTTTATTCTAAGAAACTGTATACTAAATGTGGTGGCGGAGCTAACTATTAGGCAGGTCTTTTCTAAGATGTGGATGAAATGAAGAAGTGGGACTGGGTGGACTTGTGATGTGACACGCTTGGGTCACCATTCTTTTTCTTACTGTGAAGACTATACAAAAATGCGAGGGAGTCACACGGGCAGTTTAGATCAGTGAAGAAATTGGTACATTCACTGATGGGATACTCAGTGTACAGTGAGCTCACTGTTAGAGAGAAGCGGGTACTAAAAGGGGTACACCCACAGGGATCTACACACTGATATTTGAATCCTGCGCTGGCTTTGCGACTTCGGGCAAGGTAGTCTTTCTAAGCCTCAGTTTTAAAAATACCTAATGCCAGGGCTGAAGAGTGGGCTCAGTGGTTAAGAGCACTGGCTGCTCTTCCACAGGACCCAGGTCAGATTCCTCTCAAAGCCATGTATAACTCCAGCCTCAGGGGACTCAACACCCTCTTCTCATGTCCACAGATACTGCATGAACACGCTACATACACATACAAGTAGGTAATACACCCAAACACACGGAGTAAGAATACAGGTTACAATAGTGATTAAAATCCAAATATTCTAGTTCACTTTCTATTGCTGTGATAAAAACCATGACCGAAAGCAACTTGGGGGCGGACAGGGCTTATTTCACCTTGCTCTATACAGGTCAACATGGAGGAAAACCAAGGCAGGAGCTCAGGGCAAAAGCGATGCACAAAGCATGGAGGACTGCTTCCTGGCTTGCTTCCTCTTGCTTCTGTAGCCCAGGCCCACCTGGTTAGCATGACACCATCCACAGTGGGCTGGCCTTTCTTAAATCAACTGGTAACTAAGAAAACACCCCACAGACATTCCCACAGCCAGTTCCTCAATTGAGATGCCCTCTTCTCAGATATGTCTAGGAGTGTGTCAAGTTGACAAAAACTGTGACCCCAGGGATGAGAGCATAATCCTAGTACTTGGGAGGTGGAGGCAGGAGGATCATGAATTTGAGGCCAGCCTGGACCACATGTTGAATTCCAGGCGAGCCCAAACTACATGGTAGTATCTTTAAAAAAGAAAGAAAAAGACCTTATAAGATGGCCATAATAGTGACACCTGCTTGACAGGATTGTATAGTACCTAAGGTCAAAGGTATAGTATAAGGATAGGTGGTCTTGTAGCCGCGTGCGTGCGTGAGTGCGTGCGTGTTACATACATAAAAATGTAAGGCATAGAATCTACCTGTGATAAAGCTCTTTAGGTTTTAAGTGTAGAAAGCTGCTTGAGATATATTGAATAAAAAGATTATAGCATTTTTATTAAAATAAGAACTCCATGTTAAATGCTGACATTTATTTTCAGTCCAATATTTAAGCTTATTCCAGATCTGTTTACACCTATTTTGCTGAATTAAAGCAAAAAGCAAAAACAGACAAACTGACTGTCTTGTGTGTGAGAATGTTTCTGTACAAACCGGAAGCCATAAAAAGCACTGTGGCTAACAGTTTACTTTTCTTTCATTCAGCTCCAAGTTTCATGTTAGAATAGGGAAAAACAAGTTTTTCCTAAATGTACTTGTGTTTATTGCTGGTGAAGCAAATGAAAGGAGCCTTTTTTAGAAAAACTATCACTAATGATAAAGAACTTCAAATTTGTATTTTGAAAAAATGCTTGTAAATAGTTGCTTTTTTCACACTGTTTGACATTAAGAGCTAGGATGGTGTGCAGTGTCACTGCTGTCTCCTGGGCACTGAGGGTTCATTTCTGGGAGTGACACTGTCACCACTTTCCTATGACCCCTTCATTCATGTTAATGTCTGTAGAAGCATCCAGAGAGGGTGGGGTGTGGTGGGGTGTGGTGGGGTGTGGTGGGGTGTGGTGGTGGTGGGAGGGAGAAGGAGCATGTTAGTGTTCTCTGTGCCTCAACCTCCCATACCTAGTCCATCTTACTTCAGGGGTTATGAGAATTAATTTAAAAGCAATTCTTTAAGTACTTGTTGAAATTAAATTCTGTCTTGGTTACTTTGTAAATTTTGTTTCTTTTTTTAAGGTTTCCTTTTGTAGCTGTCTCAATTGGCTTCGTTGTAAATAAACAGGTACGTCTTAAATGTGTGGTTCACGAACACCTTGCTTTCCTTTCCTGAGAAAAAGTAAATCTGTCTGGTGCTTGTGCCACCTGCAAAAGTGAGCTCCAAGACTAGAGGCGGCTTCACATACATTTCCAGAGGATAAGGCTTGGTTCCTGAGAAGCCAGAGTCGGAAAGACACAGTGAGCGGAGCAAAGGGAACACAAATCACCATCGCGCTTCTGACCCAAGCAGCTGCAGCAGGAGTTGATGATGTGGGGCATTGCTAAGCATGGCTTCATGGGTCAGGGGCCAAAGGATGGCTGGAAGTGAGGGGTACATTTAGGAACATAGACATAATTGGATACTTACATACAAAACCCAGTAGAGTAAAACTCAGAGGCATTGTGGTCCCTTTTGTTCAATTCCTGCTGTTTAGCAGTTTGGCTGCTGTCTGCAGGGAGCTTGTGCACTGCATTTGATCAACAAGGAGGGAGTCTGCTCAAACTGTTGCACTAACCAAGGACAATACAATAGTAAACACCGAACCCCTACTCTGATCTAGCCAATGGACAGGACATTCTCCACAGGTATGTGGAGAGCAGGGACTAACTCTGACATGAGCTCTGGTGCCTCATATTTGACGGTTTCTCCTTCGTGGGGAGCCCTGGTGGCACTCAAAGAAAGAATAGGCAGGCTACCAAGATGAGACTTGTTAGCCTGTGACCATGAAGGGGGGCTCGGACATGGACCTAAGAGAGGGTAATAGGGTGGGCGTGGGAGGGTAAGAGGAAGGAAGGCTATGGGAGAACAATTGAGTTGTAATCTGAGTAAATTAATAAAAAAAAAAAAGAGCATAGAACAGGCAAGACATTTCTGAAATAAAAGCCCAAGGCCAGGTCGTAGAGTACACACACACACACACACACACACACACACACACAACTTAGATGCCACAAGGTCCTAAATAAGCCTTTAGCATAGACCCAGCCTGAGCAGTAAAGTGCTGTCTGCATTTGGATCCTCTCTGCGGTTGCCGCAGCTGGGTGTCTTATCAGGTAAAGATAGTGTGTAGCAGAAGACAAAAGACTCTGAGCAGCCCTGCTGGAATGGGAGGCTCTTCATAACAGACGGCATCTGAGAAATTGGCTGTATGAGTTGGTACTTAAAAAGTTAGGAATTAGAGGCAGGCAGTGGTGGCTCATGCCTTTAATCCTGGCAGGGGCAGGGGCAGAGGCAGAGGCAGGGGCAGAGGTAGGGGCAGGGGGATCTTGGTGAGTTCAAGGCCAGCCTGGTCTGTAAAAGCCTGCTGTAAAGAGGACAGCAAAGACTACACAGAAAAACCCATCTTGAAAAACCAAATAAATAAATAAATAAATAAACTAAGTAAGTCACTTATGAATTTGCCTGCTGAAAATAAGAAAAAAGGCTTTATCAGAAAGAACAGTGTGGCAAAGTTGAAATGATTTTAATCTCTTTGGAAGAAGATGATGTAAGGCAGTTAGAAAGCATAGATTCCCGTCTGCCACGGGGTTTATGGGAGCTGACGTCATTGGGAGTAGGTGAATCTGCAGACTTGAAAGTGCCGTAAGAATTTATGTGCTAAAAGGGAAATGGAGGCAATGCAAGACGGGTAGAAAGCCTGAGGTGTTGACTTCTAAGGCTCAGGCGACAGAGAAGTTCTAGAACAGCGGCTCTCAAGTTCTGGATCATGCTCACATGTCTGGATCACGTATCAGATATCCTGCCTATCGGATATTTACATTGTGATCTGTATCAGTAGGAAAATGACAGTTCTGAAGTATCAGTGAAGTGATTTTCTAGTTGGGCTCACCACAGCCTGAGGACCGTGTGGAAGGGTCACAGCGTGAGGAAGGGTGATTGAGAACCACTGCTCTAGAATGGCAGTGAGATGGCTGGCCGAGTGCAGTAAGAGTAAAAGCACCTGGGAAACGTGGGGCTTTAGGGTCGGAGAGCTCTGAGGATGGCCACGGCTCTCCAGTTCTTTCCATAAAGCATCTGGGGTCAGTCAGTGTTACTACACTTGTAGCAGGGTGGCTGGCCAGTGGAGACCTCACGCTGTAGGGTCTTAGCCAGACACAGCCTGCGACAGCCCGCTAATGCGGAAAGGACAGAACATCCCTTTGTTCTTTGACAGTGAAGAAGAAAGGTTTTGTTAGTGACTCTTGTCCTTGCTGCTTCAGTAGAACCCGGGAGACTGTGTCGATAAGTAGAGAGATGTTGGCGCACAGCTGTGGGGGCTGGGCTTAAGGTTAGTGTCTAGTGAAGCCATTCTCCCAGGCCTGGCCTCCTGTGAGCGGACTCCTCACAGACAGCGGGGTGGGTGGCAGGTGCTTCTAAAGGCCACACCTCTCAGGCCCTTCTGTTAACAATTAGATCCCAACATGAATTTGCAGGGGGAGAGATTTCAAATGAACAACAAGGAAGGAACCGACTTATGAGAAGGTACCGGAAGAAAAGAAGGATCAATGGGGGGATGGCGAGCAGGGATGCTGAGGAGGGAGGGCGCAGTGGTCACTGTAGAAAGCACAAAAGGCCGTGTCTGCCTGAGCTAGGACAGGGGCAGCATTCTCTGCATCTAGACGAGTGGGAGGAGCTAAGGGTTGAAATCTGATGACTAGTTGTGTGGGGCTGCCCCTTCCCACGGCTCAGCTGTTTGAACATATCTCATTAATGTATTTCCTTGCTGCTTTATTCATAAAATGATACCAGTTGACTGAACAATTCCCAGCTTTGCTAAGAGAGACTTGGTTTCCTATGCAGATGGAGTTTGGAGTCGTGTATAGCTGTGTGGAAGATAAGATGTATACGGGCAGGAGAGGAAAAGGTGCCTTCTGTAACGGTCAGAAGCTTCGGGTTTCACAACAGGAAGGTAGGTTTGTCCTGGGGTGCTCACGGTCTCAGCGAAGTGTGCTTGCACTTTCCGTATTTGTATATTGACCTGTGGGTAATCGAGTGTCAGCTGACTCAGGACTGTATCACTTCTTCTCTTCCCCTTCTGACCTCAGTTCTTAGCGTGATAGTTGGGCAGAACAGCAGGCGTCACTGAGCAGGCACACTCAGGATGTCAGTGGAGTGTGCCTATGGGCGTCAGGGCTTCTGTTCCGAGGGTTCACAACTTAGTGCTTCAGTTAGTTACACTGTCTCATTCTTCCTAGGGCTTCTTGATTTAGCTTCACCCGATTATCAGTCAGTAAATCATAAGTAACACATGTTCAAGCTGAGATCAATTGGGTGTCTTCCTGGAATGCCAACACTCAGCAGGCGGAGGCAAGAGGATCAGGAGTTTGGGGCCAGCCTGGGCAAAGCAAGTTCTAGGGCAGCCTATACTTCATAGCAAAACTCTATCAGAGAGGAAAAAAATGTACCTTTTCCCAATAACAAAACCACATGAGAATCCTTAGGGATGATACAAAGTAGTTTCTCAGTCTCTATCTGAGGACCAAGTCCCTCAGATAAAATGATGGGTTTGCGTATAAGCTGCCCACATGCTCTTGCTTCCTTTGTCTCTAGATTAGTTACGGGTAATACATGCTGTATAAATTGTTGCTATACTCTATGGCCTAGGGAGATATTGGGGACCTCTCAGTATTCAGTAAAGATGCGAGGTTTCTTTTTTTGGGGGGCAGGGAGGGTGCCATCTGAGAGGAGTTAAGTCTATGAATGTGGACCTGGTCCATGTGAAGCTAGTTTGTGTGTGTGTGTGTGTGTGTGTGTGTGTGTGTGTGTGTGTACACAATGAAGTAAACATTAGAGCCAAACTGTTTCAGTGTGATAGTGGACTGGCATTTTGAGTTACCTACCATACTTTCTAGTTTGTACCTTTAGGGTCCTTTCCATGTAGTAACAACTTTAAACCTGCAAACAGTCTTGATTTTGGAATCTTTGCAGACTTCATAAACTATTGTCCCTTCCTCCCTTCTTCCCCTCCTCCCTTCTTTTCTTCCCTCTCTCTTTCTGGTTTTGTTTGGTTTTTAATCAAGGTTTCACTGTAACTCTTACCGGGAACTCACTAGGTAGAGCAGCTTGGTCTTGAACTGAGAAATCCCCCTGTAGTGGGTGCTTGGATTAAAATGGGCAGCACATGACCAGCCCTCACCTTTCTCTTAAAAGCTTAATTTGGGGCATATAATTTCTTCATTTCCTTTACTGTTGTTTTTTTATTTTTAATGTTTCTTTTTATTTTTTAATTATAGGCTACGCCAAGCACTATACCTAATTTATAAGTATTTTAGTATTTGAAGCTTGGAAAAAAGATAAACTAGGGGAAAAAGGATGTAAATGTCCCACTTTATTCTGAATTGTGTCAGATTTCTTGTAGAGTTCTGGTTATTGAGATCTAGTGGTTATTTGAAATCGCTTCCTTTTGCAGATATTACCAAATCACTCCTGGTGACGGAATTGGGCTCGTCCAGAAAGCCAGAGACATTACGGACTGTTCTTTCCAACATGGAAAGGCTGTGTTCCATTCCCATCCATGGGTAAGGCCAGCTTGTTCCCACCCAGGCATCCAGGAGTGTGTGTGTGTGTGTGTGTGTGTGTGTGTGTGTGTGTGTGTGTGTG
>OU015743.1:91287053-91303743 GCA_907169655.1 Acomys percivali | reverse complement strand
GCAGGGCCTCCAGTGCAGGACCTCCAGTGCAGGGCCTCCAGTGCAGGGCCTCCAGTGCAGAACCTCCAGTGCAGGGCCTCCAGTGCAGGACCTGGGCACCTGTCTCCAGGCGTGCTAGCAGAGTGGCATCTTGGGTGGTCCTTCGGAAGTTGTGTTTAGAACAAGCTCCTACTGACTGAAAAGCCCTGCCTGAGAGCTCCCGACACTCACCAGTGCTCAGCAGAAGTTTCCCTTAGCGATGACTGTTGATCTTCTAGTTTAGGAGTCTCCAGCAGTTTTTGTATATTCTTTCTAAAACTTGAGCTCTCAAGTACCCAGTGTCCTGGATCTCGCATAAGAAGACCTTCCTAGGTTTGGTTTTGGCTCGTTTCCTTTCAGGCAGAGTCTTGCTATATAGCCCCGGCTAGCATCAGATTTACAGTCCTCCCTGAGCCTCCTAAATCCTGGAATTGTAGGCATCGCAGCCATGCTCACCTCTCCTTTCTTTAGATGCTAAAACTTGGAGTTAATTAGATTGGCCTGCTAGTTGTTCATTAAATTTGCTATGAAACAGACATGTAAGTTGTAAAAGACAGTTGAGATGAAAGATGTTTTATTCAGGGGGGTACAGCTGTAAAGAAACTGCCGGCATGATCGCTCCATTGTTTGGTTAAGGTTTTCACTGTAGATAAGAGATAAAGAACCTCCAAGGGCACTTGGAAGATTCCAGAATGGAGAGAAAAAGTAGTAGCCTGAGGATGGCCAGGGCTGGTAAATGGGAAAGAGTAGTGGAGATGGCAAGAGATGGAGAACAGAGCATACTGAGAGCAGAGGATAGTAGGAGAGCAGGAGGATGGCCAGGGCCAGAGAGCACACAGGTGGCAGAGTTAGAAGAAGGGTGAATAGCCAGGGGGAGGGAAGGGCAGGGAGATTGCTATGGAGCCTTTGTAATGTATATAAAACAAGTACTTTGGCTAGGGACCAAGGGAGCCTGGAACCTGGTGTGGGCTTTGATGCATAGCCACAGGTGTATGTCAGTGGAGCCATATGTCCCTTCTGCCAGGGGTAAGGGACATTACTCCTTTTGGCAGATAGGTACCAGTTTTGCAAGTTCCTAAGGAGTGCTGGCTTTTGCCTAAAGAGCAGAAATCCTCTTATGGTCCAGGTTGGGCTAGGCCTAGAGTTTGGAATCAGTGGGTTTGCTCCGGAGGGAACATTTGAACCTGACAGGTGTCATGTTCATCATTATTTTAAAATTGGATGTTGGTGTAGTCTTTTTTTTTTTTTTTTTAGATACAGGAAAAAACATACGATTCATCAATTTTCCATTATTTTAAAAAATATACTTTAAAGGAATGAGTCTCTGCCTTTCCCCCTGAGGTTTAAATATTTGTTACAAAAGGAGTTTGAAGCAGATGTGGTGGTAGCTGTAACCCCAGCTAAGGAGGCTGATGTAGGAAGATGGCAAGTGCCAGACTAATATGGAGCAACTAGTGAGATGCTGCCTCAAAACCTACAACAAACACCTTCTTCCCAATGCCCAAGTAAACAAAAATTAAAAGGGAAATTGGCGAAAAAAATTGAAAATAACTTACAGATGTTATGTTCCCTTGCCACCTGGCTCCTTTTTGTTGAGGTTGTTCGTATTGTTTGTGTTTGAGACGAGGTGTCATTCTGGCCAGCCTCGTGGTCCTTTCCTTACCCCTGGCTAGCCTTCCAAGGCTGGGCTTGCAGCTGTGAACTGCTCCTCCTAGCCTCTGCCTTCTGCAGCACTCTACAGTACTTATCTCTTAGTAAAGAGGCATTCATTGGCGTCACCACATCAAACACAGGTGCTCAGGGTTTCAGCATAGGCTACAGTTCACCATAAAGGTCACAGGACAGCTGTCAGGAGGCAGCTCTCCCCCTCTGCTGTGAGTTGCAGGGATTAAACGCAGGCCATTGAACTTGGCTGCAGTCACCTTGACTAGCTAAGCCATCTTGACAGCCCTGTTTGGGTTTTGAGGCTAGGTCTCACTTTGCAGTCCTCGTTGGCCTTGACCTTAATATGCAGAGACCAATACTTGACCACCAATTTTAGCATTTATAGATGCTTTTACGTGAATTCATGATCCTCCTGCCTTGGCCTCCTGAGTGCTGCGATTAAGGCGCATATGTACGAGCTTGACTATCATGGCTTGCCATACCCTTTAAAGTGGTTCCATAGTCTTATCATTTTGTTATGAGCTTGACATTTTTGAGCATTTTAAAGCTCCTATGAATTGTAGAAAACAATGACACTTTCAAAAGTTAAAGACTGAATGTCCAAGAAGAGCCCAGGTAGCAGCCTGTTGTGGCTTCAGTCACAAGCATGAGGCCTCACCAGTTGGTGGTGAGCAGTAATGTGGTGTTTTACACACCCTGGAGACTAGTCACACTGAACTATATGTGAAATAAATACATGGAAGTGCTGGGGACTAGGCACAAGAATGCACACAAATGTCTTTATTCTTCAGTGCTGGTTTTTTTTTTTTTTTTTTTTAGATAAAATGATACAGTGTACTCTAGGCTGGCCTCGAACTCACCATCCCTGTGCTTCAGCCTCCCAAGTACTGTGGAAACAGGTGTGTGCTGCCACATCTGTGCTTTCACATCTGTGCTGCCACTTCTGTGCTTCCACATCTGTGCTGCCACATCTGTGCTACCACATCTGGCTCACTATGGTGTGGTTTGGTTTTGTTTTCTCTGAAAGTCTTTGTTGTCATGTGTCTCTTATGAAATAATTGCTTTATAAAAAATTCATGATTTATGTAGTACATAATGATTAGATTAAAAAAAAGATTTATTTGTATTTTATGTGTTTGCGTGTTTGCCTGCATATATGTGTGTGTGCCACCTAAGCACAGTGATTGCAGAAGCTTTAAGAGGCCATCAGATCCCCCTGGAGCTAGGTTCCAGGTGGCTGTGAACCATCATGTCTTTGCAAGAGCAGCAAATATTCTTAATCACTAACTCGTTCCCCAGCCCTGATAATTAAATTTTATACACTTTATTTTAAAATCACAGAACACTTTTATGCACAGTTATTCTCATGATTAGGGCAAACAGTCTTAGCTGGTGTTGAAAATGAAAATGACCTCAAAGAGGGAGGGATAGCTTTTTTTGAGAGATTTTTTTTTCCCTCCACTTTGTTTTCATATTAGGATCCGCAGTGTTGGGACAGCTGCTGTCAATATGTGCCTTGTGGCAACTGGAGGAGCAGATGCGTATTATGAAATGGGGATCCACTGCTGGGACATGGCAGGTGCTGGCATCATCGTCACCGAAGCAGGTGGAGTGTTGATGGATGTAACAGGTGATGTCACAGTACCTCAAAGCTCATGTCCCTCATGTGTTAGACTTTTCTTTCTGTGTGGGTTCTAAACAAAATGGTCACTACTTGTCCTAATAGAAAACTAAGCTGTGTAAGTCTCTGGAAAATCAAACATCAGGAGATAGAGACAGTGATGGTAGCTAATGGTAATACGTAATGAGACATGCTTGAGACGCTTCACGTGGGACTAGCCAGGCTTCCTGGGAGGCCTGGAGAGGGTCTCCTCCTCCTCTGAGGCTGGGACCGTGAGCTCTGAACAGGACACAGTGATAGTGGACACCAGGATTTGTCCACTGTTTCTTTTGCTCTGGCCTAGGTCAGTTAAATATTAGCTCTGAGCAGGAACAGAGGTGAAATTGGAGAGACTAAGCCTGGTTCACAGAGTTTACCTGTGGCCAAGGAGACACAGCGTGGGGAGACAGGAGGTGGGGAGAAAGTGGGGAGTGCATCGGAGTAAAAGCGCCCATCCGTAGACCTCGGACAGTGAAGATGGGCAAGAGTCCTGGCAGGGAGATGCAGAAAGAGGAGGTGGCAGTTTCAATATGAATTCCCTCGGACTGGTATTCAGTCAGGAAAGATGCCTAGAAATTTCCATCCTCTCAAGGCTGAAACACTGTCATTGCGTGATGATTTTTTTTTTTTTTAAAGAAAATTGAGTATATCAAAATATTAGCATTGCCGTAGGATATAGCTGTGTACTTGCTTTTCTCCTAATTGTTTTTTTTTTTTTTAATTTGATTTCAGGTGGACCATTTGATTTGATGTCTCGGAGAATAATTGCTGCAAATAATAAAGTATTAGCTGAAAGAATAGCCAAAGAAATTGAGATAATACCTTTACAAAGAGACGACGAAAGTTAGTCACACAGAGCAGTGTCCAGCTCCATCACACTTGCTGTCCCTGGGATGTTTATATGTGTGATGTCACTCATTTACATTTATCTTTGAGGTCCTGATTTTAAAATGTAACTTTTTTTTTTTACAGATGACGTATTCAAAATAGAATGGAATATTTGATTCTTAAAAAGTTTTTGCATGTAATAATATTCTTGGGGAAAATATACAGGAAGTATAATTAATGAACTAGGCATTGAAATAGTCCCCAGTCCTCATGGTCCCCTTAAACTTTAATGTACTGTTTATATGCACCATTCTCAATTAGAAAGTTGTCTTTTTGTGAAAGGTTTTCTCTTTGTTCCAGAAGCCATATTTAATTAAGTTTGTAAAGCTGTAACAAGCATGCTCTCTCCTTGCAGAAGGCCTTTTTGTTTTATTAATCACTGTAGCACAGTACCTGTCAACCAACAGGCCATCTGAAATTGCCACCTAACAATGAAGACTTGAAGCTGCAATTCCTGCTTATCATGGGCCATAAGAAGATAACCATTCTACTTTTTTTTTTTAAATTTTTTTTTGGTTTTTCGAGACAGGGTTTCTCTATGTAGCCTTGGCTGTCCTGGACTCACTTTGTAGACCAGGCTGGCCTCGAACTCACAGCGATCCGCCTGCCTCTGCCTCCCGAGTGCTGGGATTAAAGGCATGCGCCACCACGCCCGGCTGCACCATTCTACTTTTGCTTCCTGTTTTGAATGAAGTAAAAGTCTCCTCGTGGTCCTTTTATTTCATATTGCCATGCTGTTTCGTAGGGCCAGCATACTGCCAGAGACAGCTGCTTCTTGGGGGCATTTCTTCAGTTAGTATGCCACTGTGTATTGTAGATTCTGCTGAAAGCCCTGGGCTAGAGAGGACTAGTCATTTTGTGTGTCTGCTGTAGTTACAGTGTAACGTTTTACTAAATATAGTATTCACATTCAGATACTTAATGCTGGTTTTGGCTGTGCTGACAGATGTATTATGGTGATAATGGTGAACTACTTGATTTCTTTCCAAACTTCTTGCTTTAATTTCATCACTGCTATGTCTGTATATTCTAAATGGGTCTTGGACCTCTCGAACTCCAGAAGAAAATTTAATGACTCCTACTCCTTTTTAAAGGATTAACTTTTTGTCTAGCCTTGACCCTTGGTATATGAACGGATGTTTTGTTGCTGGTACGTTTGAACCTAGCATTTGGTAAAATGAAGTGTTCTTGTACGTTTCAAGGCACATATCTTATTGTTGAGTCATTTAATATATTAAATGTATATGATATTCTGATTTGGATGCTGTAACTACTGTATTTATGCTGTTAATTACATGCATTAAGATGTCACATACCATGTAAATTTTATTATAAGACAGGTTGCTTTTGCACTTAAATTTATTTTAATTAAGAGTATTACAGATTTTATTGTATTGTATTTATGTAACCCAGGCTGGCCTTAGAATTGTTAAGGAGCTAAAAATGGACTTGAGATTCTGGTGGTGCTGCCTTACTGTCTTACGTTCTAAGACACAGAGAAGATGGCCAAATGCCATCAAACCCAGTTTGTGGTGCTGGCAACTGAGCACAGAGTCTCATGCTTGCTAGATTAATGCAACCCAGCCCATGAATAAAATTAAATCAAAAGAGCAATTAATGGTATTTTTATCAAACTTTATAGTCTCAGGTCTTTTTAGGAGTTTTGAGTTGTTAAAGATATTTGAAACTAATATGTATGATTAATTATGTGTTTTCAGTTTTTCATATAGTGTTTTCCAATATACGTAGACACTTGGAATTTTTTTTCCTATGGCTAGATACATAATTTTATTCTAAGTGCAATTGAATATTATCTGGCTGAACATTACTTAGATAGTGAAAAAAGATGATCAGAAAGTACATTACCCCATAATAATTGGAACATCTTTTTTATGTAACGTAACTTTTTATACTTAACATATTACTTATTCTAGAATTTACCTTCTCATGCTCCTCTTTTCAAGGGGTTTCTTTCCTTGATCTCTTGACTTTTGGGTACGTTCAGCTCTCAGACGGATGCTCCTTTGTTTTGTTTGTGTGATGCAGCTTGAAGCTGTACACAGAGAGATTGTAACCTAAAATGTGAGGCAAAGACACATTAGTTGATAGGACTAAGTCTAATTCACTGTTTTTATTATTAGAAACCACAGAAGAACCTACAGAGGCATTGTTCAAATTAGTGAGCTCGCTGCAGAGAAGGTTGATGGAGGTCGATATAGCGCTTGTATAGACAGCAATATGCAGGGTAGCGGCGGAGCAGGCAGGGGCACAAGATGGAATCAGGCACCCAGATACTGCCAATGGATGCTGTGCAGAAACCGCATAGAACAGCTCTACAGTGTCACTGAGAAAAAACCTTAAAGATCCTTTTCAAAATGATATTCATTTGTGTGTACATAAGCACCAGTGTGCCTGTGGCTGTCAGAGGACGATCGGAGCAGCGGATCATCAGACTTTGACAAGCCCCTCTCCCAACCAAGCCGTATCGCCAGCCTGGAGAACTTCTAAACGCAGTGTATATTCATGCTTTGGAGCCCTCAGTATTGCTCAGTTGTGAGTCCTCCGAGGTAGCTGGCTGGTTACAGATCATCCTGACCAAAACCCTGATGGTATTTGAGGAAGGAGAGTGTAAGCTTTCTGTCATTTTAACCAAATGCCTGAGATTAGCTAAGAAGAAGGTTGCTGTGGCTCACCTTGGATTTCAGCCCATGATTGGCCTTGTGGCTTTGTTCCTGTGGCTTATATTTTACAAAAGTACTGCTTACTCATGGTCTGGAAGAAAAGGGAGAAGGGACTACCAGGTCCCACAGTTGTCCCTGAGGGTCTTTCACCTAGGCCTCACCTTTTATCACCCTGGGAAACAGGCTGCTTTGAATGTTTAGTGTTTTTTTTGTTTTGTTTTGTTTTTTGTTTGTTTTTTTAGTCAAGTTTTTGCTATGAGTCCAGGCTGGCCTAGAATTTAAAAATGTCCTATATCTGCCTCCCTAATGTTAACATTATAGAAGTGTACCACCACATCCTTGCTATGGACTCCCAAGTCTTGACATCAGCCTCTAGAAGGTCCTCTGTCTCAGCTGCTCTTTGCAGGTCAAACTGCTGATGTTCTTTGAATTTCATGCTATGCTCCCCTCCCCCTGCCTTTTCTAATTGGAATCAGTTTACTTGGTCTTTACTTTTCTCAAGTCTCCTACATTCCATTTGTCATGGGCAGGTATTCATAGCAGGAGTCCATGAAAATTTCTACCGAAAACTGCAGCCACGCAAAACTAGCACTTAGTAGCTGCAGTTCCAGCTCTCAATGCACTTGTCCTCACCAGTTGACTCTAAATTGATCTTTTATGATTATAAAGATGCCTATGCATCATAGTGGTTCTTTTAATTTAATTTAATTTAATTTTTCTGGGCCTGCAAGAAGTTGTGAGGACACCAGGAAGGGTAAATATTATTTGCAAGGGAATCGGAAGGTTGGCTGAGTGCAACTAAGTCACAAAGTGTGTATGTCAGGATCCAGTAAGAAGTAACATGCTCAGGTGTGTCCTAGCACTTGGGACACCCAGGAAGGGGGATTTCAAGTTCTGGGCTAGTAGGGGCAATGTAGAAATCTGCATCTTGGTTGCAGTTTCACCTCAAAACAGTGGATGTGGAAGGAAGGGCCTTGCAGACCTTCCAGGCCAGAGGCCTTTAAAATATTGGATAATAAATGTTATTAATTTTTATTGAAACAAGAGGTTCATATGTTGAAGGCCATTCTTTGCTTATACTCTAGGCTAGCCTGGGCTTCATGGAGAGAGCCTGTCTCAAAAGTAAAGCTTTGCATTTACACAGCACAATGTGTCATGCATTATGCAGAGCTCTGGATAGTCAATGTACTTATTACTCATAAAATGCCAGGAATGGTGGTGGCATATACTTGTAATCCCAGCATCTGAGAGCCTGAGGCAGGAGAATTGCCATGAGTTTGATGCCAGCTTTGGATACATAGTGACTACCCACCCAGCCAACACTATCAGTGTGAGATCCATCTCAATTACTGACAACGATAACATCCCTTAAGGGACATAGACAGTGTCATAGAAACATAGATGCTTTCAATCAGCAAAGTTTCCCTGCACAGGTAACCCAGCTAAGCCGTGGGCTCCAGTGGAGACTCCTCGTTGCACATTAGAATCATCTGGGAGCTTTGCACACGGGCCATTGATGAGGACCTAGCCAGTGAATCTGAGTTTGTAGGCCAGAGTGTTGGGGACCATCTGTCTTATCTCT
This sequence comes from Acomys percivali, assembly GCA_907169655.1. NCBI lineage: Eukaryota > Metazoa > Chordata > Mammalia > Rodentia > Muridae > Acomys > Acomys percivali. The sequence continues at coordinate 91,295,249 of OU015743.1, read as the reverse complement.
TTCCCAGGTAATGGCAATTTCTTAGATGTATCCAGGTTACGTATCCACCCATTCTCCTACCTCCACAAACCAAGAGTTTTATGGTACAGTTTGGTACCTTCACATAGAAATGTTGCTTGGAGGGAAAAAAAAGTTCTAATTAGCTTTTTTAAATTCCAAAAATGGACACTAGGTGGCAAACAACACACACGGCATCATACTGTTCCAGCATGCTTATTTCCGAAATGTTTTATTTCTCATTCAAATAACAACTTCATTCAGTCTTTGATGTTAATAATGTAGTATTCAAGCCAGTAGTACTGGCAGCATGGCTACTTAGCAAATGTGGGCCCTGGGTTTGATCCTCCAACCTTGTTAAAATTAAATAAGTAAATAACATGGGAATTCTTTCTGAATTGTTTTGTGGGCCAGCTCATGTTCCCTTACCCAGAGCTGGGGTTACCCATATATGTGAACCTTTTGTTTGTTTGGTTTTTGTTTTTGTTTTTCCTGAGACAGGGTTTCTCTGTGTAGCTTTGGTTGTCCTGCACTACCTTTTTGTAGACCAGGCTGGCCTCGAACTCACAGAGATCTGCCTGCCTCTGTCTTCCTGAGTGCTGTGCTGCCTCTCCTGGCTGTGAATTATTTCTTAAGATAGCTAATTTATCATAAACATAGAAATATACACCTGTCATTTATTGTTGTATTTGAGAATGCTTTTCCTATTGATGTATTTTAATATCCCTCTTAAGTAATTGACCCATTTAGAAAAACATTGGCACCTCTTGCTTTCCTTTCTTGGGCGCTAATGTACCACTCTCCATCACTTACCAGAAGACTGAGACTTGGAGGCAGGATCTGAGAGGAATAAGAAGAATCACACTGATTACATCACAGTCAAGAACACCACCATTGCTGTAGTCTCACAACATGCAGGCACCCTCAGCCCCACACCTCCAGATGGCTGCAGAGTGCCCAGCCACAGGTTGGGCAGGGGAAGAACCCCTCGGTTGTCTGTTCCGTTACTCTCCTGTACTTTCAATTGTGGAGCTGTTCTCATGAGGATAGGTGAAGTCTGAGGGATGTAGTGGCTCAGATACCAACGTACAAATGCTCACATTCTCCTAAGATACAGTCTAAATGCATTCCCCTGGATTGCAAGGAAGGCTGTTCAAGATGGCCTTGCAAACACCATAGAGGGGCCGGCTGGATACTTGTAAACTTCAGCAATATACCTTATTTTCTGGTCTGATTTTGTTCATTCTAACACACACTTTAATTGTGAGCCCCACCTGAACTCATAGTCAACTGACCTTTCCAAGTCTAACTTCTTCGGTCTTAGCTTACCTGTGACTTCCTCCAGGATGCCTTACTTCCTGTCCTGAGGGGTCTGCTTCTCCTCATTCATAAATTTAGTACTTGGATAGTCGTGAGATCAGTGGTAGATAATGTGCTTAGCCCTGAACAAGGCCCTGGGTTCAACCCCATACCTGCTGTCAGGAGGTGGAGGCAGGAGGATCAAGGATTGAAGGTTATCTTTTACCATATACATTGCATCTAAGGGCAGTAATTGGGGAAACACCAACTCTATCAATGTTTGCTGAAATCACAACTAGAACTTCAGTGCTTGCTGACATCTCCCATGCCACTTTGTACTCAGATTTGAGCGCAGGAACTTTGAGCACACTGGAAACCATAGTTTGTCTAGAATCCCAAACTGTCCTTCTCCCAGAAGCACTAATGATCACATGGTTTAGTACTTGATATGTGAAAAAACCAGAGCCAACCAAACTCTATGGAATACCCCAATGCCTTGTGGCTCACTTCGGATTCAAAGGGAAAGGCAGGAGATGTTAAAATGTATATATATCAACTTTCTCTTCTGCTACAAAGTTGAAACTATGCGATCCTGTGACGTTCATAGATAGTGAGATCTTCACTACACTGAGAACTTTGGGCCATTAGACCCTTAAAACCAGTCTCTGATCCGCCCAGGGAGCGATTTGCATGACAAGTATAAATCCCCTCCCCTCCCAGCTCCTCTGCCGCCTCCCTCCACTACAACTCAAGGCTTTGAAGCCAAGATTAAACAGGATTACATCCCTGCAAAACCTCCCAGCTAATCCCCAGTGCTGACAGGGCCCTGAACCTTGGCTGCTTTGCTGACCTATTTACCAAGAGCATCCTCCCTTTCTGTTTGATATAAAGACAGTCAGGTCCTTCTTAGCTCCTAACTCAGGTCAAACTAACTAAAACCAAGATCCCAGGGACAGAGACTATTATTATGGTTTTGTTTCTCTTTCACTCAGTCTCGACAAAGCCCATAGCTGTATGAAAGCCAAACCTGAAGGTCAGTATAGTCAACCATCTGCAGATGCCTGCTCTGCGTGAGTGTCTGTTGTGTTCACAAGTTTCTCTTTGCCACTTCCTAGAACAGCGTCGTGTCTGATTTTAATGTAAAAACTGTGTTATCCTGAATTTTTATTCTCCCCTTCCCCCTCCAGCCCCTGAGCAATCAACGTGAATTTATAACTTGGAGCCTCTGTTAGTGTACCGGGTGATGCAGCTGCCCTGCCTCCAGGGTCTAAGCAATTGCTTATGTCGTCCCCTGTGGCCACCAGGTGTGCCAGGTGTTCAGGGCTAACAGGACCTGCCCTTTATTCCTGTCCTCTCTATCTCGATGTTTTCTAGGGGATGACAAATAGACCTATCTATATTGCCCGTGCTTTTTTTTTTTTATATATATCTTTGGTTTGCCTTTACTCTTTCCTTGACCTCACTTCTAATTTAAATTCTTGTCATATTGCATATCCATATAAGTTAAGTTAAGGCCGGTTTACAGCATGGCAAGGAACAGCAGACAAATGTGTCAGTAATTATTACGCCCAGCTTCTGTAAAGAAAATAATATTCTTTGCAATATTCTGTCTGCCTGTCTGTGGTGTGTGTGTGCTTGAATCTCTTTTTTGTTTGTGTATTTGTTTGTTTTGAGACAGGGTTTCTCTGTGTAGCCTTGGCTGTCCTAGACTCACTTTGTAGACTAGGTTGGCCTCAAACTCACAGTGATCCTGTGCTTGAAGCTCTTGATGCATGAAAGGGAGGAGGAAATTGTACACATGAATTTAAAAACTGCTTATTTATTAATTACTTTAAAATTTTTTCATACAAGAACAACTGTACTGACAGGGCAAGAGTTTGAGGTAGGAGCCTCTTAAGTTCACAGGCAGCCTAGGCTACATAGAAAGTTCTAGACCAGTCTCAGTTATAGGGCCATATTCTTTCTTAAAAAAAAACAAAACAAAACAAAAAAAAAACTAATTCCCGGGAGCTGGGGACATGGCTCAGAGGTTAAGAGCACTGACCGCTCCTCTGGAGGTCCTAAGTTCAATTCCCAGCAACCACATGGTGGCTCACAGCCATCTATAATGTGATCTGATGCCCTCTTCTGCCATGAAGTTAGAGAACTGTATACATATAAATAAATAGATAAATCTTTAAAAAACAAAAACAAACAACCCCAAAAAAAAACTAATCCCCAAAACAACAGCAGGGGGCGCAATTGTACTTCCCTGTTTCTCATCACTGAGCTAGTTCTACATGAACCATTTGGAGTGAATGCTCTTGGTAGAAACAGGGCTCAGAATGCTTGGGCAGGACAAGTTTCCTCTTCTGTGCCCTTTCTTAGGCTCCAAACCTTTTCACCTTGATCCCTGTATTAATGTTCGTCCCTTGGTCACTAATCCCACAAAAGGCATTAATTATGGGTGCTCCCTTGTGCGGTTTTGATAAACTTCCAGAAGAGGATATTCACTCTGCCCTTCCACTAGGCCTACAACCAGTCAGCCTTCGAGAATCCCAGGGAATGGAGCCAAACAAGCCCAGGGTGGTGTGTGTGTGTGTGTGTGTAATCAGACACAGATATCAGTAACTGGACTACTAGGAATAAGAAAATTGGGAAAGATGCTGGAAGTACCGTGAACAACTTGTCATGAAGGTTTGGAGGTGGCTTGGCAAGCTGAGGATGAAGAGGCACCTAGAGTTCAAGGTCAGCTTGGGCTATATAGTGAAATGCTGTCTCAGGCACACACAAGTATAATAAACGAGACATGTTATGTATCTACACATGTATACAGGGTGGATTGAGAGAGCTCTGCCCTAAAACCCATTCTTAAGCTTAGTCGTTTTCTGGAGGTCCTGTGCTGGTGAAGCCCGCCACACCCTCCTAGTTATTTTGGGGCAGGGCTACAGCCTAAGCAAACATTTGTTCCTGCCAGAAGCACTTCAAATGGCAACATGACTCTCTCAGTATCTACACCACGGGCAAACGCAGAGAGAGGTTAATAGATGTGACTGACCCCTGCCTCACTCTTAGGTCACCTGGCTGGCAGCGAGGTAAAACATGATGGGAAAGCCACTAGCATACGCCCAGCAGGAACAATCATGTGGAGACTGGCCTTACCAGCTCTGGAACCGCTCGAATAGGTTTCTGGGTGCCAAGGGTGGGGCGACCCATGGCACCAATGCCCTGTAAGGGAAACCCAGGGAGTTCAGGAGTGATGGTGAGTGAGTATCTGCTGAAAGATTTTGAATTTCTTTTACGTTCATTCTTCATGTACTGAAAATGGGAGAATCCACATTTCCAAAATGATGTCTTCGGATAGCTGACCATTCAAAGCCGGCTCCCCGCCTTTTTTTTTTTTTTTTTCTTGGTGCCCTGTGCACCGAGGACTTTGGAGTCAAACACACCTGCGTCTAGCCCTGCATTCATTTACTTTGTTATCTAAGGTTACGTGTGTGTGTATATTTGGGGGCATGACTTGCGGAGAGGCGGTAGTGCAGGCTTTGGTTGCTGGAGCTGTGGAGAGGACAAGCCAGCCATCCCTCCTCGTTTGAATTGGTGGAGACAGTTGTGGAAAAGATGGCGGTGATGCTCAGAACGGGACTCCGGGACTCCGAGCTCAGAGCTCTTGGGCAGTCAGTCTCCTTGGGCTAGGGAAGTTCCTGATGGGGTCTTGCCCCGCCCCGCCCAGCCCTGCCCTGCCCCGCCCCGCCCCACCCTGCCCTGCTCGTGTGATCTTGGGTGCATTCTTGGCTGTTTTCTGCCTAGGGTTGGAGCACTAGCTTCACCAGTAACTTCAAATGGTGACATCACAGTCCGGCTGTTAGGGAGCACTAGATGTAGGCCTTCAAACAATGACATCATAGTTTGGCTCTTAGGGAGTACGGATTGAAGGCCTTCAGACAGTGACGTCACAGCCTGGCTGTTAGGGAGTACGGGTTGAAGGCCTTGTGATGTCTCAGGCTCTTGTATCTCTGGTGTGTTCAGATATAGGGCAGAGCTTCATTAGAGACAGAAAGACTTTAATGATGAAGAACCCTTTTAGAAGAAAGACAAGAGTGTGGGCAAAATTAAATCACAGAAAATTTGCAAGCTGAGAGGACCTCAGAAAATGAAATGCAACAACGTAACTTTTTAAGGAAATCTAAACCATGTATCAGGGTCAGTGCTCTGAAGTTGCAGTTCTGTCATGCCCAGAGGAGGAATCCAGAGCGTCTGTCTCCTTCCTTCTCCAGAGGGAGAACACTATTTTACTTGTCGGCTTTTTTTCAAGTTTGCCTCAGCTTTGAACCTGAGAGAAAAATCCCAGCATCTGGGAAACGGAAGCAGAAGTCCTGAGTTCTGGGCTGATCTGGGCTACAGAGTGAGGCTTTGAAAACCAAGTAGAACCAAAGAACCTAGCCTGCGTATTTTTACTTAGACAGTGTAAAGAGTTGGAAGGCGTCAGAGCAAAAGAAATTATCCAGATGTGACACCTGCAGTCACCAAATTTTGTAACACAAGACTCAAAAGCCAAGGAATGAATCTATTTGGATTTCATTAAAAGCAGATGGAATAACACATGCCGTGAGAAAGCACCTGTGATTTTAATCCCTTTGCTCTCAGACGAACTCCTAAAAACCACATAGATATGTTTATGCTTCGCTGCCGTAGAAATCTGGAGCCGGCAATTCTGTTCTGCTCATGATCCAGCCTGCGGAACCCAGTACTTGGCTTTTCATTCAAGCTTACTTCTCTCAAATTCTCATGGTTTGTAGAGTATATTCGGTCACAGTGAGAGCAAGATGGGGCACATGTTGAGATGGTGAGGAGGCAGGAGGCAGGAGGAAGAACAGTGATCCTCTTACAGAGTGTGGAAATCCTCTAACCCTGGGGCGTCTGGGCCAAGGCTGCCTCTGGCTGCACCCTGGACAGCTGGAACCCAATGGCCTTCATCTGGAGATGGTGTGGGCGTGTTATTTTATCACAGTGAGAACAATTTTAGAAATGCCTGCTAAGCTGATTATATAAAAATGGCAGAGCAGGTATGGTAGCACAGGCCTGTGGCCAATACTTGGGAGGTTGAAGTGGTAGGAGCTTGAGTTGGAGGCTAGCCTGTGCTACACAGCAAGCTCCTGGACAGAATGATAGTCTATCCAAAAAAAGAAAGAAAGAAAGAAAGAAAGAAAGAGAAAGAAAGAAAGAGAGAGAGAGAGAGAAAGAAAGAAAAGGAAAGAAAGCGAGAAGAGTGAAAGGGGAGTAAAGCTGGGTATGGTGCCCCACAACTGTGATCCCAGCACTCGGGAGGCAGAGGCAGGCAAACCTCTGTGAGTTCGAGGCCAGCCTGGTCTATAAAGTGAGTCCAGGACAGCCAAGGCTACACAGAGAAACCCTGTCTCCAGAAATCAAAAAATAAGGAACAAAACAAACCAGAAAGGGGAGTAGAGAGTGGGAGAAGAAGGAAGAGGAAAAGAGAAAGAGAGAAGGTTGTATTGAATCTAGTTTTTCAGATCGTTTGAAATTATAGAGACTAAAAATTCTCCCAGAGCCATGCTGTGGGTCAAATTGAAGGCACACACCAAGTGTGCTAGGGTTACACCAAATGCACATGACAACTTTGAAACAAATGAGTGCTTTTTTTTTCTAGTATAACATTTCCGTTTGTATGTGAGTGTCTATGTTTTCATAGTTCATTGTTATTATGTATACTGTATTTAAGATTACTATGAAGTGTGCCACATAGAAGGAAATCTAAGTTGGGCCACCTTAAGACATCTGTTTTGACATCCTTTACCTTGAACATATGGATCAAGTATTCTGAGACTTGCCCTTAACCCTGACCTCTGACCTCCCTTTGGGCTTTTCTCACTGCTTGCCTGGCCCCCTCTAATAGAATGGTTTGGGGCACCACCACCGCCAGCCCCAGTTAACACACACAATAAATGTGTTTCATGTTCTACATGTTTTCAGGAGACTCCTTTTGAACCGACCACTCTGAGATTTGTCAAAACAAGGATTTGCTGTGTATGCTCCTCGTCTTTGGCTTCTTTCAGCTACTTAGTCTCCAACTGTATACACCGCTTCCCTTTCCGCTAAGCTCCTTTGTGTGCTAATTTTTCTCAGATCTCAATGGAGTGTGTGTATCTTTAATAAACATTAGGTAATCTTAGTGACTTGTGACTCCTGTAGCAAATTCTAGTAAACTGTTGGACTGAACAACAGAGATTTACTCTCGTGTAGTTCTGGAGACCAGAAATTTGAACTCCAGTATCATTAGACCCTACACTAAAATACCAGTTTGGGTGGTCGCATTCTCTATGGTGGTTCCATAGGAAGTGTCATGGGGGTTTCCAGTGGACTCTGCCTGTGCTCGTTGGCTTTGGGCTCGTGAGCCCAACCTGTGTTCACATGCCCTTCTCTGTCCTGTGAAACTCTCCCTCTGTCTGTTTCTTAAGGAGCTTGTGATGACCTTCAGCACAGCTCAGAAAACCCAGGAGTGACATCTCACTCTACTAACACTTTAAACTTAGTAACATCTGTAGGGACATATTCTCCTGAACCCCATGGTGTGTGTGGTGTGTGTGTGTGTGTGTGTGTGTGTGTGTGTGTGTTGTGTGTGTGTGTGTGTGTGTATCTGTGTGTATGTCTGTGTGTCTCTGGTATGTGTCTGTGTGTCTCTATCTGTGTCTCTGTGTGTGTGTGTGTGTCTCCGTCTCTGTGAGTGTGTATGTCTGTGTTGTATCTCTGTGTGTGTGTGTGTGTGTGTGTGTTATGAGTATCTGTGTTGTGTGTGTCTGCATCATCTCTGTGTGTGTGTGTGTGTTTTATGTGTGTTTGTGTTGTGTGCCTCTGCCTAGAGAAAATTCTTTTGCCTTTAGTAAATGTCCTGTTGATTATGTC
>OU015743.1:91212417-91234217 GCA_907169655.1 Acomys percivali | reverse complement strand
TCTCTCTCTCTCTCTCTCTCTCTCTCTCTCTCTCTCTCTCTCTCTCTGTCTCTGTCTCTCTCTGTCTCTGCCTCTCTCTGTCTCTCTGTCTCTCTCTGTGAGTGTATTTGTGTGGTTCTTATGTCTTTACTATACAGTCAACTGTAAGAGTACACATGCTCTGATTTCACTGATTTCATTTATATTCTGCCCTTAAGTACAACTGAAGTACACATGTACTTGTTAAGTGGAAAAGAGGAGAAAGTGAAGAATTGAGGAAAGGGAGCTTTGAATTACTTCACATGGCATGTCTCCTGTGAAAATATTGTGTTTGTAAAAATCTCCACTCCTCACTGGTCCATAAACAGAACATCAATATCAGCAGACCCTCTCTCCAGTGCCGAGGGGCCATCTTGGAAGAAGGGGAGGAGCCTCAGGTGAAGGAGGGTTGGAGTGAAACTGTCGTCTGTGCATGACAGGGCTGTGCATGGCAGCTGGGTTTGCCTGCAGAAGCTGTGTGAAAGATCACGTCGGTCAACATAGCCCATCCCTAACTGCTGTGGACAGGCTGTGGCTTCTGAGAGACAGGGAGTCAGTTTTCTTTGGGATTGTGGCTCCCAGTAAGTTGACCATGCTCCAGTGGATGGCCTTATACCCAGAGTGTATGGGCAGCACACATTGGAGGTTGTCCAAAAAAAAAAAAAAAAAAGACACAAAGTTAGAGAAGGTGTGAGGGGAGGGTAAATCCTCACAAAATTCTTGAAGAAGTAATAAAATGTTTTATAAAATCTATACTCATGAAAGTTCTACCCATCCACGAAGTTTCTGGAAGCCTTCAGTTAACACAGACACTCGAAGTGTGTTAGGCAGGCTGATGCAGTCCCATCAGAAGTTGGGTTAGTAGTCTCTGGACCGTCTGTCCTTATTAACCCTTTTCCCTGTTAAGAGTACTTCAGTCATCATCAAATGATGACAACAAGATTCTATCTTTTGCTTACCATTGCATTCCGAACAACCACCACAGTGTGGGGCTCAGGAGGGACTGAGTACACTGCTACTGAAAGAGTGCTAAGTGGAGAATGGAATTGAAATCTCAGCAGAAGGAAGAGCATAGGGAAGAAAACTGACTGCCGGCAAATGAGGAAGGAAAGCAGGATGCCTCTAACACAGAGATAACTTGCTGTCAGCAGCAGCAAACATGTGCGGTAAACATGCGTCACTGCAGAACAACTTTTTAAAAATTTTTTATTAATTTATTCTTGTTACATCTCAATGGTTATCCCATCCCTTGTATCCTCCCATTCTTCCCTCCCTCCCATTTTCCCCTTATTCCCCTCCCCTATGACTGTTCCTGAGGGGGATTTCCTCCCCCTGTATATGCTCATAGGGTATCAAGTCTCTTCTCGGTAACCTGCTGTCCTTTCTCTGAGTGCCACCAGGTCTCCCCCTCCAGGGGACGTGGTCAAATGTGAGGCACCAGCAAAACAACTTTTGAAACAAATCTTTGGTCCGCAGCTTTTCCGTCCTCTAGTAGCATCTGAGCAATTGCTCACCCAGTCTCAGCTAGTCTCAGAGTGGCTCAGCTACAGGAGCAGAGTCTTTGAAACCCAACTTAAGACTGTAGGTTATACTAAGAATGTAATCTTTATATAATTCCTGATTGTGTCACGGTTCTTCTGGCTATAAGTAGTTTATTGTATATATGTGTAATTATGTAAATGTATATATAAAAGTTGCTTTAAAAAATGAAAGAAAATGTTGCTAATGTAAAATGGATCCAGGTACAAATAAAAACTTCAAAATGCTTTAAAAGCTAGAAAAAAAAAAAGAAAAAAAAAGATTGTAGGTTATTAGATAGTCCCTCTTCTTCTTCCTCCTTCCCCTCCACCCCATCTTCTAAATCTTTTTAGAATTAGAATCTCTAGTATACAGCCTTTCAGCCTTAGCATCCTGTGCTGGGATTGCAGGCATCATGCTTAGCTTGATGTTTAATCATTTATTATTATTATTTTCATTATTATTATTATTATTATTATTATTATTACTGTTGTTGTTGTTAAACACCACTATTATTGGTTGTTATCTTATTTATATAGATTTCATCTTATTAAACTTTGGATTAGCATACAAAGTAATAGGTTTCATTATGGTATTTTCACACACACACTCATCATTACATTTTATTTTCATTTTTCCCTCTTCCTCATTGATTTCTTTTACTCCGTAGCTGGTTCCCGTCAGTGCCCCAGATAGTCTTCCCTCTGCTTTCATATCACATCTATTCTATTACTGTTTCTCTGCTTGCATTCTGTTATAAAGAATTATTTAGATAGTGTTTTCATCTGAATGAGTAGGTAACTGTATGAGTTTATGTGTACCATATTCATTCAGGAGTTCCTACAGGGTGAAATGTAGTTACAGGCAGTTGTAAGCCACAGTGTAGATGCTGGGAACCAAACCCCGGTCCTCTGCAAGAGCAGTCAGAGCTCTAAGACACTGATCCGTATTTCTAGCCTCACCATAAATCCATAACCCATAAATCTATCTTGTGTTAGCTTTTAAAACGGCAGGGGGATTTTTCATGGTTATTATGTCAGAAGAAGACAGGTCAAAATTCCAATAAAATTTCAGAACATGAAGGTTGAAGGATTCCAACCAATGCTGGAATCCATAGCATCATTGTTTCACCTTTTCTTGGTCTTTATGCCAGGATAATCTGATGGTCACCACACTTAGGCATACTTCCAATTCCAACAAGTTACATGTTCCTTATGAGCTACTTCTTGGGACAGGGAGTACCAGCTTAAAGGGGGAAAGGACAGTAGGGAGAGCTCCCATCACACACTGCTGCTATGTGGGGTGTCCAAGGTTAAGCTCATGTTCTGAAGAGAGATACCTGGTTCATCTGAAAGCATCTACAGTCCCAGCTAGGTGGTGACTGAATGCATTAGCCTTCCCATCACGTCTCCTTTCAGTAGCTTTGGTCAATTTTCTGACTCTTTTTTCCCTGTTATTTGGATTTCTCTATATTAAACAGACCAGAAGAGTAGAGTGTATGTAGGGGTGTGGGACTTGGAGAAAAGTTTACTCACAGAATTGGGGATGTGTAAGACTAAAATTTAGAGGGTCAAGTCAGCAAGCTGGAAACTCAAACCAAACCAAAACAACCAAACACAAAACCCCAGCAGCAGCAGCAGCAACAATGAAAGCCTGCCTCTGAGACAAGAAGGCTCTTGATGCCCAGAATGCCTCCTTGCTCGGGGGAGGCCAGTGTTATTCCCTTGGTCCATCAACTTATTAGATGGGGTCCAGGAAAAGCACTCTGACTTGTACGAAGTCTGTCCATTTAATTACTAATGCCATCAAAGAATGCTTTCATTCTCTCTGACATGCACACAGTGAAGCAAAGTGCTCGGTACAGTGTAATTTAGTGTGGGAACTTATTCCTGGGTGCTCTATGCCATGATTGTGAACCTTCAAAGAGGAAACCTCACACTCAGGCTTGCTGTCCCATCTGAATTGCCATGGTGAATAATGGTCATTTGTGTGTTTTAAAAGTTCTTCAGGTGATTCTAGCATGTTCTATACCAGGACTACAGATTATGTTCACAGAGAAAGAAATGGAAGGAAGCCCATAGCCTCTTACTGTATCGTGGCATAGTCCAGGTCTTAAATGAACACTGGGCATGTAGACGATCCACGCATATCTGAATGCATCAAATATTTCACAACCTTCTGCTCTATGACTTCTTAGAAGGTTCGTTTTCTTCACTAATCTAGTTTTTCTATATTCATAAAACAGGACAACAATAAATCTAACCAATGTGGATAGTTCTGAATAACACGTGAAATGAAAAAAAGTGATTTGGCACACAGATGCTCATAAAAGTAAAAACCATCCCTTTCTGAAAGTCGTCTTCTCAGTCTATTTCTAACGCTAGTAAGAGTGCTAGGATAGCTGCACAAAACTCAAAGTGTATGTAAAATGTGTCTCAAGTGAATACGTGATTTATGGAGCATTAAACAATGAACACATGGTGAGTGGATGCAGTGGGTAGAAGCTCACTTTCTACCGTAACCATTGGCTTTAGGGGTCCATTCTGGGGCACAGGTAAAACAGTAAATGTTAATTGCAGGATGTGTTGTAATCAGTTTTGTTAAAATGTTTCTGCCAGAACCTGCTAGATTAAACAAGAACAGAGACCTTTCCTATTAAAATAAATGTGTAGTAATTAAGAAGCCGGAACAGGTCAGATGAACTAGTTTGTTTTAAGCCTTGCTTGCAAGAGCATGCTTGATTTTCATCGACATCCGTGCACATTAAGGCCAGTGTGTAATGCAAGGACTAAATGGGGGGGGGGAGAAAGATCCACACAAATAGTCCTTTAATCTCCCTACGGAGTGTCTATGGAGTGTGTGCGTTCTACACACTAACTTTCGTAACATGCTCTGTCACACTTGTGATGTTAAAGACAATCTGATCCACATGTCAGACTCTTAGAAAGTGAAAGGCTACTTTTATTTCTAGATTATTCCAAATGTTCAATTTTAGCATTCTCCTGTCTGGCTAAGAAACACGAAAAACCCTGATCACCTCCTTTTATTCTTCCTCATGGTATTCAGAAAATAAACACAAAAGGAGCAGGTGAGTCTCTGTGAGGAACACGTAACACAGCTGTTTGAACAAGCAATAAGACTCCCCCAGAGGGAAAATGCTGTACTCTGTGGCCTTGCTTGAAAAGAAGCCTGCATGTTCTGTGACTCAAGGAGGGCATGTGGAGACAGGCAGCTGTCCGTACTAGAGGAGTTCAATCAACAGCTAAGAAGTGGGAATGTAACTCAGAAGGCTCTTGTGGTTGCGATTTTCTCAGAGGTGTCCATGTGAGTGAAAACTACTGTCAGGCAATCTGGCGGTATAACCGTTAACATTCTAGAACTTCGGCAGTTGCCTTCCCGAGGCCATTGTCTAAACATGCAGAAGTGAGCTGGCTGCTCTCTGTGAGGAGAGCTGGTGTCTGGGTTGTTTTAAGCTTGCCTTTCAACCTGCCCTCTAGAGACATTATTCAGGGTCACTGAACAAGTCTTTGCCATGCCTGTGCTCTGTGCCCACAAATAGCTCCTTGTCATCCTCACCTCAAATGCAGTTCTCAAATTGAGCTCATGACAGGCCCAAATGCCTTCTCCCAAAAGCTGAGAGAGTAAACTCAGAAAACCCTGATTTTGCACATTTTTTTTCCCATGCCTGAGAAAGGTAACTGAAGCATATGTCATATGTTATGGTTGCACCTGGATTTCTGCTTTTGATCTTTAAAAGATTAAAAAAAGAACAACTTCATTTTATTTTGGAGACAGGGTCTTCCTATGTAGAGACAGGGTCTTTGCTTTATCCATGCTAGCCTGTACCTGCTGCCCCGCAACCCCGACTCCGACCGCCGGGTAACAGGCATGAATCACCACGCCCTGCCTGGGAAAACATCTTGTAGCCAATCTCAGAGGAATGTGAGATTCAGACTCATCTTTACACTGTTATGTGTTCAGAGATGTTCAGACCTGAAATTATAGGTTGGGGATTGGGAAGCTGGCCTGCTGTCTTTGGCCACCATCTCTATGCGTCACTCCCGATTCACTCTCCCGAGTGACAGCGAGGGGGCATCTTTGCCTCTTTGCTCTCCCAGAGCCTGTTCCTATGTTCAAAATACTATCCGTATCCAAACCCTCCCCTCCTGCTCTGTGCACATCTGGTCTGACACCACTCCTTGTTTCTGGTCCCTATTCTAAATGGACTCCCCTTCCCCCACCTCCTACTATGAGCTCAGTTTGAAAGTTCCATTTGAGGTGCACAAAAGAAAAGGAACTAGATGTACACAAAGCAAAGGTGTGGGGGACTAGAATAGTGTCTGCACACTGTCCCCCATCCTCCGCTCATGGTGGATCAGTCTCAGTTCCTAGAGGCGTAAGTGAGTTCTTGAATCTGACAGCTCTGAACGACAACAGAATTATTTTTTCCAAAACCTTGGTGTTTTTGATTTGTGAATATGTCACATCTGAGCTTTTCTGTGCATGTCTTCTGCCGGCAGAGCTGATATCTCTATCTCATTACCACAGACACCTGAAAGACAGACGTGGCTGTGGTGATCGTCTATTACCCAACCCCAAGCAATTATGACAAATACCATATAGCTTAGCATTAACTATTATGCTGATTAATGTAATTTTAAAGCTTTTCTTAGAGTGCTCCTTGGGGATACAATCCATTCTTTTATATCTATATTTCCAAAATCCATGCAGGATCATGGATTCAGCGATCAAATGATCAAAGTTCAGTGAACTTGACTGTTTCATTTTAAATATGACATGATTAATATACTTATTCCTTATAATAGTGGGTCACATAATTTTTCAAAAGGCAGCAGTAACTGAACTAGTTTCTCCAGTGTGGACACTGAGTCATGATTATGTGCAGTTCCACACCCAGCCCAGGACCAGCACTCTGTATGTTCAAAGATACCCAGCAAATATCTTCAGACTAAGTAAGATGTGGTCCTAAATGTGAAACTATCTTCAAATATTTCAAAGGGCTGGGCCTGGTGGCATATATTGCATTTCTGCCATACTCGGAAGCAGAATCAGGAAGATTACATGTTTGCGCCTAATCTGGACTAATCTACTGAATTCCAGGCTACCTCAAGCTACATAGTGAAACCCTGCCCCAACCCACAAAAATAAATCAAAGGAATATCAAGTGATCAGACTTTTACTTTTCCATTTTATAATACTACAGACAAAAACTAAAGAGGAGAAAGTTGAGGACTATAAAGATAGATTTTATAAGTTTGATTTAGTTGTCATCGCTTGACCAGAGTATGCTATGGCTGTAAAAAAGTGAGAAGTCAAATTTTATCACATTGTTCAATATTTTCCTTTCTAGATGCGGTCTTCCTATGTAGCCCAGGCTGTCCTAGAAATCCTTATGTAGTCCATGCTGGCCCAGAATTCTTTGTGTATCCCAGGTTAGCCTGGAACTCATGATTTTGCTGTTTTAGTTTCCTGAATGGTGTGATTACAGGTGTGTGTCACTATACCCGGCTAACAAATATTGAGTGAGTACCTGCAACCTGCTAGGTGTGAATATTGATTTCTGTGATCTTTCACAGCATGGTCAGTCATTTCACAGAGGCCATGCCCTTGGTAAGTCAGCAAACCTTAGCATTGTGTGCCAAGGACATAAAATCATGCAGTGTTTTAGAAAGTGATGATGGGCAGGGGCAGGGGCTACTTACATGTAACTCCTGAACTGTCACCTGAACTTACTGAGGGGAAAAAGGTTCTAGGCAGCTGGCTGGCACTTCCAAAGTCATTGAAGCCTTAAAGAGGAAGAGTGTAGTAAAATCAGGAAACAAAATCAATGCAAACCTGCCCTCCTCCCTACCCTCACCGCCACAAGCCTGAGATTTCCAGAGATTATTCTCAAGATGTTTTAAGAGCTCGGCAACATTAGCTGGATACATCTGCAAAGTTAAACGGCATGTTCTAAACCTGTAGCACAGTAGTCAACACTCATATAGTGTGGGGTAGAAGCTAAGCTGTGTTTAATGCGATAATTTTACAAGTGTACACGTCAGTTTTACAAGAACCACTTTTGTTTACTACCCATCTTTTCTATTTATTCTTTGAAAATTTCATAAATGTAGATGATGCATTTTGCTCATATATGTGCCCCCTTCTCTTACAATGATTTTTCTTATTTTTCTTTCTTTCTTCCTTCCTTTCTTTCTTTCTTTCTTTCTTTTTTTTTTTTAACAAAAAATTACTCTTTGAGTTTACTTAGCGCTGCTTGCTTGAGCATGAGTGTGGGGCTATTTACTGAAAAATGGGCAACTTACCCAAAAGAAACAGCTCCCCCTTATCAGTAACCATTAACTGCTGATAGCTCTTCAGCTAGAGGTGGGACTTCATGAGTCGTCCCCCCCACCCCCGCCCCGACTCCCCGCACAGCATGCTGGGAATGGCAGGCTCAGCCTTATGCAAGCTACTGTGATTTCATGAGTGCGACAGCTGTTTTGTACAGCATCGCACACCATTCCTCTGCGTCTTCCAGCTCTTACATTCTTCCTTTCTTCTCTCCTGTGAGGTTTTCCAAGCATTGTGTGTGTGATGCAGATGTTCTGTTTACGACTGAGAACTCAACACTCATAGTCTCAATGCCTCGGCCAGTTATGAGCCTCTGTGTTTACTGATGTGACTGGAAAAACAAGCTTTTCTGATCCAGGTGGAGAGCAACACTGATCTGTGGATATAAGCACAGCCATTGAGAAGGGAGTTTGACAACACAGTCAACAAGCAAGACAGCCGTAGAAAGTTCCTCCCTAGAGCCTATGACCTCGTGAGCCATGAGCATCTGACCAGTTTTACAGTGCCAGGAATGGATAGGAAAGCCTGTGTAATGGGCCTCAAAATCAGCCAGAAATCGCTCTGTTGTCTCCACACCAGTCTTGCCACTGTTGCACCAGTGAGCACATCTTGTAGCACAGAGTTTGCTGATGGTTGGTCCCACTGGTGGCCTACATAGCACCTTCAGGCATGATGACAGCTAGCCAGCAGGGAGGAAGCTTCCTGTTGATTTCAATTTGCTGCATGTTCTGTCGTCAACATGGGTGATAGTTTTAGCAACACTCTCTTACCATCTAGTTCTGGTGCCAAGGCAAAGTGATCACAATAGCTTATTCTGTTTGGCAGCATAAGGGGCCTCCCTGACCAACAACTCATGAGGAAATAGCCCACACCAGGAACAAGGATTTTTGGCTTTATAGTCTATGGCTTCTGTGCACACCATCCTAAGCAGGGTACTTCAATTCAATCTCCTTTAAAAAAAAAACTTGCAAAATACTGAGTTTACATATTCTAGTTTATACATCCTCAGTTTTGCCGCACCCCCATCCCCAGCTAGAGCCCCATCTCCCCCTAAGCTCATTATCATCATCCAGACCCTCTCATGCCCTCGTAGGCCTTTCCACCCTCTGCACGCTCCCTCTCCTTCCTTATTACACGCGTTCTTATCCTCCCCAGTCCTCACAATGCTTTGTCTCCTTTCTCCTCTCATGGATCCCTTCTAGCTTCGTAGTCTCTACAAGGCACCCCAAATTTAACACAAAAAAATCTAAAAACTTGAAGCTAGGATCCAACTGCGCTACAGAGCATATGGTGTTTGTCTTTCAGTGCCTGGGTTACATCACTCAATGGAGTACTCTTCAGTTTCATCCATTTTCCTGCGAATTCCATGGCTTCAATTTTTATAGCTGAATGTAATTCTGTTGTGTATAGGTACCACTTTTTTAAGATTACCCACTCATTAGTTGGTGGACATCTTTACAAATTCCATTGCTCACTATTTTACGTAGAATCTAGATGTATGGATATCTCTGGAGTAGGATGTAGATTACTTAGAGTATGTGCTCTGGAGTTGCACAGCTGGGTCATAGAGTAATTCTATTCTTGATGAAAGCACTGAATCTATCTATCCATCCATCTATCTATCTATCTATCTATCTATCCATCCATCCATCCATCTATCTATCTATCTCTCATCTATCTATCATTTGAGATCTTCACACAGTGGACTTTTATCACATTCTTTTCCACTCTCCAACATCTTCCAGATCTCCCTTACCTCCCCTTTACCCAAATTCATATTTTCTTTCCTTAAGAAGAAGAAAAAAAAATTAAATAATCCTGGAGTGATTTGTGTTAGGCCTGCACTAGACTATAGATGATATACTCAGTGTCACTCTACTGAAGAAAATGGATTTTCCCCTCAGTTGTGATTAGTTTCTTGTGTAGAAGTGTATGCTGGCTAGTCATGTGTAAGAGTCTCCCTGGTGACATTGGTAGCACTGGTTTTGAAGACATGAAGGGATCATGGGCAGAAGCTGAGGCTTGGCATTATGAGAAGCCAGGAGAGGTGAGGTATAACCTTAGTAGAAGGTGAGGGCTCAAGGTTGAAGGGGTCATGCAAAGAAGCTGAGGTTTGGCACTGAGAAGAAAGCCTGGGAAAGGCTGATAGTGAAAGTGCTGTCCAGTTGCAGAATGGACTTTGGTGTTTTGGAGATACCAGTGCCATGGGATGACCACCAAAGACAGCAGCAGCAGCTGTGGAGTAGAGCCAGCCAGAGCCTAGAAGACAAGGTTCATGTGCTATGGGTGGTTATATAAGCCCTTTTAAGAATACCAGAAGATTTTTAATGAATCCCAGACATTGGACACTAAGTTATTTATACAGTTGGAGTTTGGTTTTGCTTTGTTCAGAGTGTGACTCTACCCTCGTTCTTCCTTCTTGAGGTAAGAAAGTATTTATTTTTATTTTTAAAACTCCCACATTTGAAGGACTTTGACCTTTTAAAGATATTTATTTTCTAAGAAACTAGATATTTTAAAGAAAGAGAATTTTTAATGTGCATGAATTCATAAAGACTGTGGGACTTTTTAAGTTTGTAATGTGTTTTATATTTCAATTTGATGTTAATGGGAGATCTTAGGGAATGAACAAAAAAAGGAAGGTTGTGGCTTAACAATTTGTGTGTCAAGTTATCAAGGAGTCAGTTTTGCCAGCTAGTTTTATGCCAACTTGACACAAGCTAATGTCAGGGAGCCTCAATTGAGAAAATGGGCTTTGGCAAGCCTGTAAGGCATTTTCTTAATTACTGATGTGGGTGGGGTCATTTCTGGGTAGGTAGTTTTGAGTTAAGAAAATAGGCTGAGCAAGCCAGTAAATAGCACTCTTCCATGGCTTCTGCATCAGCTCCTGCATCCAGGCTCCTGCCCTGGTGTAGTTCCTGTCTTGTCTTCCTTCAGTGATGAACAGTGATGTGGAAATCAAATAAATAATTTCTTTCCCAAGTTGCCTTTGGTCATGATATTTTATGACAGCAATAATAACCCTAACCAAAGTAGGATTGGACATTGTTCCACCTCCTTTTCCCTGACCCGATATTTTGTCTGGTTGACCTTGTGCATGCTGTCACAGACTCTCCGTGTTCTTTTTTTTTTTTTTTTACTTAATAAATTTATTCAGATTTCAACTAAATTATTTCCCCCTCACTTGTACCCTCCCATTCCTCCTTACCTCCTACTTTCACCCTATTTCCCTCCCCTAGGTCTGTGACAGAAGGGGATCTCCTCCCCCACCATATGGTCATAGACTATCAAGTCTCATCTTGGTGCAGTAGTTTGAGCAGACCCACCTGGGTCCATATCTGCTTGTCATGATGTTCTTCTTGTAGGTTTCTAGGACCCTGTGGATCCTTCTGTTTCCCCATTCTCCCATATTTCTCTCACCTAGAGTTCCAATTGAAAGTCCTCACATCTATCCCAATCTCCTGGTAAGTGAAGACTTTCACTGGACAAACTTTTGGGCTCGTGTCCAATTATAAGTGAGTATATACCATGTGAGTCTTTCTGAGTCTGGGTTAACTCACTCAGTATGATCATTTCTAGTTCCATCCATTTCTCCATAAAATTTGGGAATTCCTTGTTTTTAATAGCTGAGTAGTATTCCATAGTGTAAATATACCAGAGTTTCTTTATCCATTCAACTGAGGAACATCTAGGTTGTTTCCAGATTCTGGCTATTATGAATAAGGTTGCAATGAACATGGTTGAGCATATGTCCTTGTTGTGTGGTGGAGCATCTTTTGGGTATATTCTATGGAGTGAAATAACAGGGTCTTGAGGTAGCCCTATTCCCAGTTTTCTGAGAAAGCACCAGATAGATTTCCAAAGTGATTGTACAAGTTTGCATTCCCAGCAGCAATGAAGGCATGTTCCCCTTTCTCCACATCCTTGCCAGCATGTGATGTCACTTGAGTTTTTGATCTTAGCCATTCTGATGGGTGTAAGATGGAATCTCAGAGTCATTTTGATTTGAATTTCTCTGATGACTAAGGGCATTGATCATTTCTTTATTTCTCAGCCATTTGATATTCCTTTGTTGAGAATTCTCTGTTTAGTTCCAAGCCCCATTTCTCAATTGGGTTATTTGGTTTGGTGGTGTTTAATTTCTTGAGCTCCTTTTTAAAAATTAATTTATTCTTGTTACATCTCAATGGTTATCCCATCCCTTGTATCCTCCCATTCTTCCCTCCCTCCCAGGTTCCCCTTATTCCCCTCCCCTTTTGACTGTTCCTGAGGGGGATTACCTCCCCCTCTATATGCTCATAGGGTATCAAGTCTCTTCTTGGTAACCTGCTGTCCTTCCTCTGAATGCCACCAGGTCTCCCCCTCCAGGGGACATGGTCAAATGTGAGGCACCAGAGTACGTGAGAAAGTCATATCCCACTCTCCACTCAAGTGTGGAAAATGTTCTGTCCATTGGCTAGATCTGGGTAGGGGTTTAAAGTTTACCACCTGTATTGTCCTTGGCTGGTGCCTTAGTTTGAGCGGGACTCCTTTGCCCAAATCTGCCTAACATAATGTTCTACTTGTAGGTTTCGAGGACCCTCTGGATCCTTCTACATTGCTATTCTCCCATGGTTCTCTCATCTAGAGTCCCAATAGGATGTCCTCCCCTCTCTCCCAGTTTCCTGGTAAGTGAAGGCTTTCATGGGACATGCCCCTTGGGCTAGTATGCAGATATAAGTGAGTATATATCATTTGAGTCTTTCTGCTTCTGGGTTAACTCACTCAGTATGATCATTTCTAGCTCAATCCATTTATCCACAAAATTTGGGAATTCCTTGTTTTTAATAGCTGAGTAGTATTCCATAGTGTATATATACCACAGTTTCTTTATCCATTCTTCTACTGATGGACACTTGGGCTGTTTCCATGTTCTGGCTATTATGAATAAGGGTGCTATGAACATGGTTGAGCAAATTTTCTTGTTGTGTGCTGGAGCATCTTCTGGGTATATTCCAAGGAGTGGAACAGCTGGATCTTGAGGAAGCCCTATTCCCAGTTTTCTGAGATAGCACCAGATAGCTTTCCAAAGTGGCTGTACTAGTTTGCATTCCCATCAGCAATGAAGGAGTGTTCCTCTCTCCCCACATCCTTGCCAGCATGTGGTGTCGCTTGAATTTTTGATCTTAGCCATTCTGATGGGTGTAAGATGGAATCTCAGAGTTGTTTTGATTTGCATTTCCCTGATGACTAAGAAGGTTGAGCATTTCCTTAAGTGTTTCTCAGCCATTTGATATTCCTCTGTTGAGAATTCTCTGTTTAGTTCGAAGCCCCATTTCTCAATTGGGATATTTGGTTTGGTGGTGTTTAATTTCTTGAGCTCTTTATGTACTTTGTATACTAGACCTTTGCCATATGTAGGGTTGGTGAAGATCTTTTCCCAGTCTGTAGGCTATCTTTTTGTTCTATTAATAGTGTCTATTGCCTTACAGAAGCTTTTCAGCCTCATGAGGTCCCATTTATTAATTGTTGACCTTAAGGCCTGGACTGTGGTGTTCTGTTCAGGAAGTTGTCTCCTGTGCCAATGTGTTCCAGGCTCTTCCACACTTTTTCTTCTAACTGATTTAGTGTCTCTGGTTTTATGTTGCAATCTTTAATCCACTTAGACTTGAGTTTTGTGCATGGTGATAAATATGGATCTAATTGCATTTTCCTCCATGTAGACATCCAGTTAGATCAGCACCATTTGTAGAAGATGCTATCCTTTTCCCATTGAATAGATTTGGCTTCTTTATCAAAAATCAAGTGACTATATGTGTGTGGATTCATTTCTGGGTCTTTGATTCAATTCTATTGATCAACCAGCCTATTGCTGTGCTAGTACTGTGCTGTTTTAATTACTGTTGCTTTATAGTACAGCTTGAGATCAGGTGTGGAGATTTCTCCAGAGGATCTTTTATTGTACAGGGTTGTTTTAGGTATTCTTGTTTTTTTTTCCATATGAAGTTGAGAATTGGACTTTCAGGATCTTTAAAATTTGTGTAGGTATTTTGATAGAGATTACATTGAATCTGTAAATTGCTTTTGGTAAGATGAACATTTTTACTATGTTAATTCTCCTGATCCACAAGGGAGATCTTTCCATCTACTGATGTCATCTTCAATCTCTTTCTTCAGAGATTTAAAGTTCTTTTCAAACCAGTCATTCACTTGTTTGGTTAAAGTTACTCATAGATATTTTATATTGCTTGTGGCTATCATGAAGTGTGTAGCTTCCCTACTTTCTTCCTCTGCAGATTGTAATTTGTATATAGGAAGGCTACTGACTTTTTGAGTTAATTTGTATCCAGCCACTTTGCTGAAGGTGTTTATCAGCTGTAGGAGATCTCTGGTGGAATTTTGGAGGTCACTGATGTACACTATCATATCATCAGCAAAGGGATAATTTGACTTCCTCCTTTCCCATTTGGATCCCCTTTGTTTCCTTTTGTTGTCTTATTGCTCTGGCTAGAACTTCAAGAACTGTACTGAAGAAATATGGAGAAAGTGGGCAACCTTGCCTGGTCCACGATTTTAGAGGAATTTTCTTGAGTATCTCTCCATTTAATTTGATGTTGGCTATTGGTTTGCTGCATATAGCCTTTATTATGTTTAGGTATGTGCCTTGTATACCTGATTTCTCCAATACTTTAAACATGAATGGGTGTTAGATTTTGTCAAATGCTCTTTCTGCATCTAAGGAGATGATAATGTGGTTTTTTTCCTTTCAGTTTGTTTATATGGTGGATTACATTGATGGATTTCTGTATAATAAACCATTCCTGCATGACTGGGATGAAGCCTACCTGGTCATGGTGAATAATATCTTTGATATGTTCTCGTATTCGGTTTGCGAGTATTTTATTGAGTATTTTTGCATCAATGTTCATAAAAGAAATTGGTCTGAAATTCTCTTTCTTTATTGGATCTTTGTGAGGTTTAGGTTTCAAAGTGACTGTGGCCTCATAGAATGAATTAGGTAATGTTCCATCCATTTCTGTTTTTCGGAGTAGCTTGAACAATATCA
This sequence comes from Acomys percivali, assembly GCA_907169655.1. NCBI lineage: Eukaryota > Metazoa > Chordata > Mammalia > Rodentia > Muridae > Acomys > Acomys percivali. The sequence continues at coordinate 91,219,282 of OU015743.1, read as the reverse complement.
GTATCAGCTTCTCTTTGAAGGTCTGGTAGAATCCTGCACTGAAACCATCTCACCCTGGGCTTTTTTTTGGTTGGGAGACTATTAATGACTGTTTCTATTTCTGTAGCAGAAATAGGATTATTTAGTTTGTTTATCTGATCTTGATTCAACTTTGGCAAGTGGAATAGATCAAGAAAATTGTCCATTTCCCTTAGATTTTCAAATTTTGTGGCATATATGCCTTCAAAGTAGGATCTTATGATTCTTTGTATTTCTTCAGTGTCTGTTGTTATGTCTCCCTTTTCATTTCTGATTTTGTTAATTTGGATAGTGTCTCTCTGTCTTTTAGTTAGTTTGACTAATGGTTTGTCTATCTTGTTGATTTTCATGAAGAACCAGCTCCTGATTTTGTTGATTCTGTGAATTGTTCTCTTTGTTTCTAATTTATTGATTTCAGCCCTGAATTTGATTATTTCCAGACGTCTACTCCTCTTGGGTATTTCTGCTTCTTTTTTTTCTAGGGCTTCCAGATGTGTCATTAAGTTGCTTATATGGGATGTTTCCAATTTCTTTATAAAGAAACTTAGTGCTATGAATTTTCCTCTTAGCTCTGCTTTCTATGTGTCCCAAAAATTTGGGTATGCTGTTCTTTCATTTTCATTGAATTTCAGCAAGTCCTTAATTTCTTTCTTTATTTCTTCCCTGACCCATGTGTCATTAAATAGAAAGTTGTTTAGTTTCCATGTGTGTATAGGCTTTTTGTTATTTCTGTTGTTGTTGAAGTCCAGCTTTAGACCATGATGATCTGATAGGATACAAGATATTATTTCAATCTCCTTGAATCTCCTGAGGCTTGCTTTGTGTCCTACTTCGTGATCAATATTTGAGAAGGTTCCATGGGGTACTGAGACGAAGGTATCATTCTCTGTGTTTGGATGAAAAGTTCTGTAGATCTATTTGATTAACAATGTCTGTTTGTGTCATTATTTCTTGGTTTAGTTTCTGTTTCAATGACCAATCCTTTGATGAAAGTGGGGTGTTGAAGTCTCCCACTATTAATGTGTGGGGATCAATGTTTGGTTTAAGCTTTGTTAATAGTTATTTTACAAATGTGTGTGCCCTTGTATTAGGAGCATAGATGTTCAGAATTGTGATATCATCTTGATTGACTTTACCTTTGATGAGTATGAAGTGACCTTCTTCATCTCTTTTGATTAATTTTGGTTGGAAGTCTATTTTATTACATATTAAAATGTCTACATCAGCTTGCTTCTTGTGTCCATTTGCTTGGAATACCTTTTCCCAGCTTTTTACCCTGAGGCAATGACTATCCTTATGGCTGAGATGTGTTTCTTGAATGCAGAAGAATCTTGAGTCAGTTAGTCTGTGCCTTTTTATTGGATAATTGAGACTATTGATGTTGAGGGTTATTAATGACCAGTGACTGTTAAGTTCCTTGATTTTGATGTTGGTTGTGGTAGAGTGTTTTTATGGTTATATTTTTGTGACAGTATGGTTACCTTTTTTCTGTGTATTTAGTTGTAGCTTGTCACTTTGGGTTGGAGGTTTTCTTCTAGTAGCTTCTGTAAGGCCAGATTTGTGGGTAGGTACTGTTTGCATTTGTTTTTGTCATGGAAGATCTTGTTTTCTCCATCAATAGTTATTGATTGTTTTGCTAGGAATAGTAGTCTGGCCTGGCATCTGTGGTCTCTTAGGGTTTTCAGGACCTCTGTCCAGGCCCTGCTGGCTTTTATGGTCTCTGCTGAGAAGTTGGGGTGTAATTCTGATAGGTTTGCCATTATATGTTACTTGGCCCTTTTCCCTTGCTGTTTTTAATATTTTTCTTTGTTCTGTATACTTTGTGTTTTGATTATTATGTGGCGAGAAGATTTTCTTTTCTGGTCTATTCTATTTGGTGTTCTGTAGGCCTCTTGTATGTTTATAAGCATCTCCTTCTTTAAATTAGGAAAATTTTCTTCTATGATTTTGTTGAAGATATTTTCTGGGCCTTGGAGTTAGGTATCTTCTCTTTTCTCAATGCCTATTATCCTCAGGTTTCGTGTTTTCATGGTGTCCTTTATTTCTTGGATGTTTTGTGTCATGAATTTTTCAGATTTAGCATTTTTTGATGGTTTCTTCAAGTTCTACAATCGTATCTTCTAGTCTTATGCTTTGTTCCTCCATCTCTTGGATTTTGTTAGAGAAGCTGACCTCTGTGTTGCTTGCTTTCTTCTCTAAGGTCTCTCATTCCCATTTTTCTTCTGTCTGTGCCTTTATCATAGTTTCCATTTTCATTTTCAGAACCTGAACTGTTTTATTGAGTTCCTTCATATGATTGTTTGTATATTCCTGATTTTCTATCTTGAACTGTTTTATTGATTTCCTTCATGTGATTATTTCTTCCAGTGACTATAGGCCTCTTTTATATCTTCAACCTGTTGGGCTGCATCTTCCTGCATTTGTTCACATATTTTATTTATTTCTTCCATTATCATCTTCATTACTAAGGATTTGAGGTCATTTTCTTATATTTTGATTGTGTTTGAGTTCTAAGGGTTGCTTTCTTTGGGATAGCTGGGATCTGGAGATGGCATGTTGTTTTGGGTTTTGTCGTTTGCGTTCTTATGCTGGTCTTTAGTCATCTTACTGTCTCTGATGTTGGGAGGTAGCTTCTGGTGTCCTTCACTGGTTGTTGTGAATGGATAGTTCTTGAGTAATTATAGGGCTGAGGGCCCTTGGATGTGGGGATCAGGGAATTCTTCCCTGGAACAGACAGGTGACATTGTTTCTGCTCCAGGAGACTTTGCTCCACATATTAGGCTCCCCACTGGGTCAGCAGATTAGTCTTCTGTCTGGTCTCATTCAGATTGTTCACCTGAGGTGCTTGGGTCCTGCTGTGTTGGGGTCGCTGGTTAGTTTTCTTTCCTGACCCCTCAGGGATGCCTAGACGCTTCCAAGGACATGGGAGACCCTGCTGGGTTGTGCAGCCTGGCTAGGCTGGGTTCTAACTGCCCAGTTATATAGTCACGGACCACTGTGGCTGATAGCTAGGTTCCTGCCCAGACCCATTCAGATAATGCAACTGTGGATTTTCAGTCCTACTGAGTTGGGGCTGCTGTTTAGTTTTCTGTCTTGATCACGCAGGGCTGTCCAGCCTCTCCCAAGAGCGTGGGAGACCCTGCCAGGCCATGTAGCCTGGCTAGGATGGGTTCTATCTACTCAATTTGTAGGCCTGGTCCACTGTGGCTGGTAGCTAGGTTCCTGTCCAGTTGTGTTCAGCCCATGCCGCTGTGGCAGGGTAAAGTGTTCACAGCCACCTGGGCTTCTGTGTGGCCCCTGGGGCTTTCTGTGGACTGAGGTGAGTCTGAGGACAGATCCACCCATTTCCCTGATATTTCCCCAGGCCAGGAGCTCTGGTGCTTCACTGTCCAGAGTTCAGTCCCATATACTGAGTTTGGGTTATAGAACCTGGCTGCAGTTTGCAGGCGGGTTTCGGTCCAGAGTGTGGAGACTGGTCTCCCATCCTTGGTGGGCCATTCGTTGATCTAGGGCCAGGCCAGCTGTGGTCTGCACTGTGCACCCCACTCACCTAGTGTCCTCCAGTTCTTATGGTCTATGGCTCCCAGTCAGGTCCCGGGTCTCCGTCCGTTAGATCAGATACAGTGTGTGATGGGTGCCGCCATCTTGGAATCCCCCTCTTTGTTCTTATGTGCATCCACCGTTCTACAATCTCTTTGCATAGCCCCTTGAGCCTTAAGTGGAGGGGTTTGATAAAGGCATCCATTCCATTCAGGGCCATGCACTCCAAAGTTTCACTATATGCACATTGTCCAGTTGTGCGCCTCTGTGGTAGTTGCTATATTACTACAAGAAGCAGCTTCTCTGATGAAGGTTGAGTGATGCGTTGCTCTATGGAAATAACAATAAGTCATTAGGAGTCATTTTATTGCCATGTTAATTTAGCTGAAAAATAATAGCAGTTTTCCCCCCAGGGCCCATTACCTATCTAATCTCACCTTCTTGGCTGTATTAACCATATCAGTTATGGGTTTAATCTTATGCAGTGGACCTTTCAAAAAAAGGTTGGTTACCCTCATAATATTTGTGACACTATTGTACCAACAGGCATGCCTTATAAGTAGGTCATTATTATAACTTGGAAAGTTCATAACTGGGTGGGATTTATCAATCCTTTTTTCCTCCAGCAGTGCATACAACACGTTCTATAACTATGAAGGCATCCAGTACAGATGAAGAGTAAAAGGATTACTTCAAAAGGCCAGTGCTCAGAGTTGAAACATTGGGACTGAGAGTTGGAGGCCAGCCTGGCCTACACGGTACAAACTTGGGTCAAATCAAACAAGCAAGATGAGAAAGCAGCAATGAAAAAAAAAAACCCATAAGTTGAGTTTTGTGTATACATGTTAGCTCAGCATTCTGAAGACTGAGGCAGGAAGATCAGTATTTCAAGGTCATCCTTAGCTATGTGGTGAGTTGAAGGTCACACTATATGAAAACCTGTATCAAAACCAAAACAAATCAAAGCAACAACAAAACCCTTTTAGGCTTAATCTGTTTTTAAATTGGTAAAAATCATACCCAGGTGTGACTTCAGCTGTATTGACTTGCAACGTGTATAAATCCTGTTTATTGTAACATGTCTTGAGTGAGCAAAGGTCGTTAAGCCACAGAGCTGCAGAAAGGCTGAGGATGCTCATGGCATCTCAATATCTTGCTAGACTATGAGGCCCCAGTGCCTCACTAATGGTGCAGAGACTGAAGGAAAAATGCAGGGACAGGGGGCTGCCTGCGGGTGGGTGTGGACTCACATTTTCTTCCTGGAGGTTTCAGGAAATTTCACCTCTGAACTTGCAGGTACAGGGAAGAAGATATTTTAAAGAGAGAGAATTTTTAATGTGTTTGAATTTATAAAGACCATGGGACTTTTAAAGTTTGTAATGTGCTTTATATTATGATGTTGATTTTAATGTGAGATCTTAGGGGATGAACAATAAAGGAAAGGTTGTGGCTTAACAATTTGTGTGTCAAGTTATCAAGGAGAAGAAGATCCTGAGTTTCATGATTCATAAAATCCTGAACACACACAGTCTTTCTTTAAGCTCAAAAACACTTTCTCAACACAATTTTGAATTTTGGGAAATAGATCGCTTTCCAAAATAGTTACAATCAAATTTCTAATGTTTAAAAAGGCAAGGAAAATATTGCAGCTGTGTTTTTAGAGCAATATGAAATATCAAACAAACTTATTGAAAAACGTTATGAAAAATTAAGCAGCCTTTTGTATTCATTTGAAAAAATTAAGACTGGGCCAGGGATGGCTCAGTGGATAGAGGCCCATGCTGCTAAGCCTGAGGATCTGAGTTTAATTCTGGGACCCACACAGTGGAAGGCGAAAACTGACTCATGTACTGCCCTCTGACTTCCACATGTGCATGCGCGCGCACACACACGCGCGCGCGCGCGCGCGCGCACACACACACACACACACACACACACACACACACGAACACATGCATGGACTCACACACACATGCGCATGTAAGAACACACACACACATGCACACACACACACACACACACACACACACACACATGCATATAATACAAAATTACATGCAGGACTTCCTGCAGTTGGTATGGGTTTTCCCCTGCTGGTGACTGCAAATCTTCGTCTAGCATTTCTCTAACCAGGTGGATTCATTTGTGACACAGCAACAACTGACACTGGCCTTCTGTCAGACTCAAGTTTTCATTTTTATCAAATTTTCCCACAAAATTATTTTCTAAAACAGAAATCCAATGATGTCCCTCACTTAAAACAATACAAAACAAAATCAACTCTAGGGCTTCTCTTTAATTCTTTGGCCCCAGATAGTAGGACCCACATCATCTGTCCCTTGAGAACAGGCCCAGCATGCTCAGCAGCCTCACGCCAGGGGCCTTCATGACCTCCAGTGTCCCCAGCACCCTCCGGACTCTCAGCCATTGGTCACAAAGCCACTTCCTGGAGTGGCTCTTGCAACCTTTCCTTTCTCTAAGCCAGAGAACACTTAGTGAGTTGTTCTTTGATCCTAGAAAAAACTCAGTCTGACAGAAGGCCCTTGTCAGCTGCTGCCCTGTAGCAAATGATCCATCTTGTCCAGGAAACGCTGCTTGAAGGGATCTACAGTCATGACTGGGAAAACCCGTACAAGCTGCAGGAAGTCCTGCATGTCATTTGTGTATTATATTTATTTCATTGCAACCTGCCACGTGTGTGTGTGTGTGTGTGTGTGTGTGTGTGTGTGTGTGTGTGTGTGCATTTACTTTTCTTTGCACTTCGGGCATTTTCTACTTTAGCATTTCGGTAGTGCTAGCGCTGTGGAATTTGTCTGCTTGTATACACCTTTCTCTCTGGACCCTAGCATCACCGGAGTTGCATCTTATTCATCTTTTTAGTTATGCTGGAGAAGATCATGCCAAGAGCATCCGGAGAAAGGTGCATCACACAGAGTCCAACAGGCCTTCTTTTTCCATTTAAACTTCAGAGTGGACTTTTCATTGCCTGGTGCAGACAATGTGGCCCAGTCTGCTCCTGACAGTCCTCACAAGTTCCTGACTACCTTGTCCCCCACAACGAGTTGGTGGGCACATCCCACACCGAATATGTGCCCACATCCTACTCTGTGAAACACGGGAATGTGCTATTATTTGGAAAAAGGTTCTTCAGAGAGTTAAGAATCTCAATATGATACTCTCTTGGATTGCCCAGATGGGCCCCCCATATCCAATCCAATGACAAGTTTTCTTTTTCAAAATTACCTCTCTCTCCCTCTCTCTCTCTCTCTCTCTCTCTCTCTCTCTCTCTCTCTCTCTCTCTCTCTCT
>OU015743.1:91180674-91208514 GCA_907169655.1 Acomys percivali | reverse complement strand
ATGCATCAGTGTTACCCAGAGAACTAGTTAAAAGCACCAGTTTTCAGGCCCCTTTCCCAGAGTTTCTGATTTAGCAGGCCGTAGGAAGGGCCAAGAATGTGTCTTTCTCAGTACTGCTGTTGGACAGAAGGACTGCTGCCTGGGGATGGAAGGACTTACTGCTGGGAACACCCCCAACAAAAGCAGCTTAAGGAAGAAGAGGCCTCACTGAGTTCACAGTTCTAATTCCAAGTCAATGGCAGGAGCTTGAGGAAGTTGCTCACACCACATCCATAGCTGAGAAACTGAGCTACAGATGCCTGTGTCCTACTGCACAGCTCCCTTCCTCCATTCTATATACCCTGGTATCCCCTGCCCAGGGAATTGTTGTCGCCCCCTGCACCCCCCACATTTAAGGTGGAGCTTCCCACACCAGCAAACACAGTTACGATAAACCCCCAGGCATGCCCAGAGACCAGTCTCCCAGGTGATCATGTTGACAGTGAACACTAATGGCCGTGGTCCCACCCTGAGCATGCCTAGTCTAGAGCAGCGTGTCTAATTGCTGGGCCTTAAACTTGAGTCATTTCAAGACAGACTCTGGAGATACATCTGGGAGAAACTCTGGAAATATAATATACATTCCCACGCCTAGCCCTAAATTCTGATTAAAAAGACAGGGTGGCTCACAGGAGTTGGCATGCTCATTACTGCAAGCCATGCTGGGGAACCCCTAGGGGCGACGCTATCCCACAATAACTGGATGACAAGTCCTTTGCTGAAGGCCTACAGAGAGTGCTTAGGCAGCAGCTGGGTTCTAGCAGCTTCCTCCCGCTCCAGGAAGCCAGGGCAACAAAGCATGGGAACCCAGCAGGTCTGATTCACAAGCCTCAGGCCTCCTGGCTCTGACCTAGTATCCTTTATTTATCCCACCAGGAAGCTTCCACATTGTAATGATTTGTCAGAACCACATGATTTCTTAGAAGCACACTACAGCACCAGCCAGCCAATTCCAGCACCAGCCAGCCAATTCCAGCAGCAGCGTGGATTAGCTGAAATCCTGTGACAGTAGGAATGACAGCCCAATACAGTGTACAGCATCCCAGGCTTATTTTATTGTCTAGATCTTGAGTCTTTCAGTACATGCACACCCAACGAAGTTGTAGGATACAGATTTTAAAGGAAAACAAAAGGCTGGACATGGCAGCAGAAGGAGGGTAAAATCTAGAGGGCCTTTGGTATGGGCTATTTTGAGTTGCGGTGATAAGACACTATGACCTAAGTGACTTGGTGGAGGACACTTCCACAGGCTTATACTTCCACATCACTGAGATAAGTCAGGGCAAAAAGCAGGTTGGATCCTAGAAGAGGTAGGGGCTGGAGCAGCGGCCATGGGACAGAGAACTGTTGCTTACTGGCTTGCTCCTCATGGTGTTCAGTTTGTTTTTTGTATACACCCTAGGACCACCTGCCCAGTGGGCTGGGTCCTGCCGCATCAGTCGTTAATCAAGTAAATGCCCCCACCCACCCCCCAGAGTTGCCCCGTGGCTAATCTGATGGAAGCAGTTGTCAGGTTTGGTTTCTTCTTCCCTAGTGGTTCTAGTTTATAACAAGCTATAAAAAACTTTCCAGCATAATTTTCTTGTATTAAAGTCAGCAATCTAATTGTAATATGCAATTAAAATATCAGCAGGGATTTTTGCCTTATTTATTTCATAGTCAATTATTTTTAAATTCCTGTATCTTTCTGCCTTGCAGCACCAAGAATAATCTTTTTCTTAAAAAATCCTATCCATAAGTGACTAATAACTATCTTCCAAGTAACTTTCATAAAAACACTAGACTTTGGCTCTTTATGTTAAATTTCTGTTGTCTTTATCCATGGCATAACTGTAAAAATGTCTTCTCTCTCTCTCTCTCTGGTGGGAGAGTTAGTTATTTGTTTTTCTTTGTATGTTTGTTTGTTTCTTGTAAGACAAAGTCTCGTTATATAATCTGGCTGTCCTGGGACTATGTAGACCAAGCTTTCCTCAAACTCACAAAGATCCTCCTGCCTCTGCCTCTCAAGTGCTGGAATTAAAAGTGTGTGTTAAAATAAAATAAAATAAAATAAAATAAAATAAAATAAAATAAAATAAAATAAAGGTGTGTGTCACCATTCCTGGCAGAAATGTCTTGATGAGAAAGCTGTGGGATGAAATATGTGAGCTATGATTCTTTTAGCCTAAGAAAGGAAAGCTTACAAGGCTATGCTATGCAGCCCCAGCTGGCCTCAAATTCATGCCAATCCTCCTGCTATGGCCTCCCATGTACTAGTATTATGTTTGTCATCTTGCCTGGCTCAGAAACATTTTTCTTCTTTCAAGGAGCCGATGATGAATCTTTTAGCTCTCTAAGCCAGTACTGTTAGTTGCAATTACTCTGCTTTGTTATTATAGCATGATAATATCTCCATGTCTGTATCTAAGAAAGCCATTTACATGTGTTGGCTAGATTTCACACATGGTTCAGTTTGCCAACATCTTCTTTAAAAGGCCTACTTAATCCGGCCTGACAATGCTCCCTACAAGAGCCATAGCTCATTTAACAAAACCCCCAACACCAGGCGTGAGAAGCCCCCTTTTGCCCAAAGACATCTCCAAACATTACAAGGTGTCACTATTTTCCTTGGCTTCCTCCAGATGGGGAAGGTAAGTCTCTATTTCTGAAGACACCATGTACCCCAAACTCAGGGCTCAGAGACCTCTGACCTGGAACTGACATGAAAGCCTCTTCCCTAAAGACTGGCTTTCGTAGTAACGGAAGTTGCCATGCAAGCTTCCAAAGGAGGGAAGCAGCCAACAGTCCTACCTAGTTATGCTGCCTACAAACTGCAATGTGTAGCAGCACAGCCTGATAATCCTAGGGGGCAGTAGTGGCATGTATACCTTGGCAGTAACCAACAGCTCTCGAATTAGATATGGCAGCCTATTTAACCAGAGAAAAATTATGCCTGGTACTGGAAACCTAGCCAATCAATCACTCAGGGCTAGTGAAGGCATGAACCATGGAGGAGAACCACAATGGCCATTTTACTTAACTAGCACGATCCCTAACTACATTGTAAATATTTGTCTTCATGCCCACAGATAAGTGCAATCCTCAACCCTCACCAAGCAAACTTCTCTTTGCAACAAAAAGGTGGAGACCATTGCAGAAACCTACAGCCAATCAAAACGCAGAGTTGTGGAGTTCAGTCCCAAGTGATAAATTTACAACACAACTCCTATACCCAAGGGTCAGGCATCTTGGTGGAAGCGGGAAAGAAGGGTTTTAAGAGCCACAGCATCAGAGGATTTGCTATGGTAGGAGATTTTGTCTCCTAGAAAAGTCAGAAGTTGTGCCCATAAAGTCTCACCAACAGGGCTCCTTAAACATGACCTAACCAAGCACAACATGTATAAACATGCTAACATGTGTGAGGGTAAGCTCATGAGGCCTCAATCCCACAAACAAAACTATAGGCAACTAAAGATTGCTGAAAGGATCAGAAATGGCTGATGTTCTCTTGATTCTCTCTCATAAATGCTTAAAAGAAAGAATCCAAATGTGACTTTTTCTTGAACGAGTTCATGTTTTAATATAGTTTAAAAGTTAAAAATAGAAAGGTTTGTACTGGTAAGATCCTTTGATATATGAACATCACAAACCAATAATTCAATAAAAATCAAGCAACAAAAATACCTACCCCACAGCTTCTTGTTACATTGGTAGGCATCCAGATGAAAGCAGTTTCAAACCTTTCATAGCATCGGGAGCATTTTGTGTGTCTCCTGCAAGTTCCCCTGTGAAAGGAAAGACAGTGTGAGTATTTCTCATTCTCTAGGCACTGAAGTGCTCACTGGGCCTAAAATACATTAAATTGCTTAGATAAATAATTCAAATTCAGTATGCCAAAAAGCTGGAAATGCCTGTGCTGAGACTTTCATCTTCTTTGTAGTAGAGTATTAAGATATCGTATAGATTAGTGTAGTTTCGGTATCTTTCTATAGAAAGTGTGTGTGTCTGTGTGTGTGTGTGTGTGTGTGTGTGTGTGTGTGTGTGTGTAGAAAGTCATATGAGTATATACCATGAGTCCAGAAGCCACATCATTTATGAGGTGATTAGGAATGCACCAATGGGAAGGGCCACAGAGCTACTAGTGCTGTTTGCTCTTGTAGGGTTGCCATAGAGTTTGGATAATTGATAACCAAGGGACTGAGGACAATCTGAAGGAAAGTGGGACAGATGGCACATTCTGGTATCTCTCAACCTCACCTCTTCTCTTGACATGAATATAATAGTACATCAAAAAAATGTTGTACTTGGGGATTGGGGATGTGGCTCAGTGGGGCATGTCTGCCTATTTGCATTTAAGATGCCAAGCTTGAGCCCCAGCAGAACCAAAATTAAAATTGCATTTGGTGATAATGATGGAGATAAGGGACAGATATTCATGCTATTCTGCAGCTGCAAAGAACATAGAAAGCAGCGTGCGGCATATACCTCGTTCAGTCCACTGTGACAGCTTGACTCGTGGGCCACACACATCCTGGAGGATGACCATAGGCTGCTGCAAACTCAGACTGTACCAGAACCATGGCTGGCTGTGCTTGGTGGGTATCTCTGCAGTGCACATTAGCACATCTTTACCATGGAGTTAACAAACAGTGATCTGTCATTGTTCTTTACCCAATCAGGAAAGATTGGGCAAGATAATAACAAACCTTGTTTCCACGGAGCAGACAGTATGTGTCTGCAGTTTGGTTCCAGGGCTGTGTTTACGTCTGTTGTCACACAGGCAGGTGAGACTGATGGCTACATCCAATGTATAACACCCTATGTGTCAGAAGGGATGAGGAGGGGGAGGCTGACATGCCGGTGCATGTGCTATCGGGAGTGTGGGGGTTGGTGATGAGCTGGGTGTGGTGCATATCCCAGGGGGACTTCTGTGCATTTGAGGACAGTCTGATCTACCTAGATATTTTCAGGCAGTCCATGGCTACATAGTGAGACCTTGTATCAAACAAAAACAAAAGCAAGCCTTCAACAAAGAAAAACAAATGAAACAAAATACAATGCTGGGGCTTGAGAGATGGCTCAGTGGTTAAGAGGACCATATTTCCCTGTTAAAAGATCTGAGTTTGCTCTTAGCTCCCACAACTGTCTGTAATTCACAACTCAGATGGATCCAATACCTCTGGCCCCTGAAGACACGTGCACTCATGTGCACATAGCCACACATGGCTACACAAATCCAATGAACAAAATAACTCCCAAAATGGGTCATTATTGAGGGTTCTTCTATTCTCCTAGAGTTGAGGGGCCCAGCTTAGTCAATGACACTTAAGGTCACCTCTCCAAAATACAAATCCTGTGTTTTTCCTCTTCTACTAACATGTCTGTTGGAGCCTTTGGTTGTTGTTGGTGATATAATTTGGGAGTGTGCCTCAGACTATGCTGCCCATGAAGCAGTCTTCCTGCTTTGAGTGGAGCATGCATGTATGAAGCTCTTCAGAGAGGTGGGTATATACAACAGCTTGAGCCATATGGTTGACAAACCCTCTAATTTTGGATCCTAGTGACAGGGAAAAGGGCAGTATTGCCCAGTGTGTGTACAGGAGCATTACAACACGGACTTCTGATGTTTCAAGGCAAGGCCACATTGTCAGCAACAGAGTTATATGTGACTTTTCATAAATAATTCCTGTGTTATGGAGCCCAGGAGTGATAGAATTCTGAATTAGAGCATCTGTGAGAAAGGAACTATGCATTATAAGTTGGGTTCTATAGATACACAGTCACTGCCCCATGCAGGCCCAGCAGCAGCCCCCCATACGACTAAACTGTGCAACTGAGATCAAGCTTAGTAAGTCCAAAAGTCACAAGGCAACCTCACAAACAACCAGGAGTCCTGGCTCCCATATCACCTATCACAGCATCAGAAGCCCCCCACTCAGATGGTACCTAAAAATATAAAGAACTGTATAGCCAATTAAAGGAGGAAGGAGCCTGAACATGCTTTGTGTGCTAGCCAGCTCAGGGTTGGGGCAGGCTGCAATGGCCAATAGCTTATTACTTTAGTGATGGGAAAGGGCTTAAGAAGTAGTGAGGGAAATTGTTCCCATTGACAAAGAAGTGTATCTGTTGTCTCTTTCATGTGGAGGGAGCACTCGAAAGACAGATGTAGTGACAGGTAGGCTAATAACATAGGCTGGTTGGGAAATCTAGGAGGATGGACTGCAGGCAAGCACGGCTGGGGCCGAATGAAACTCAGATGTTTAACCTATATTAGTGAACACCAGAAAGCATCCATCACTTGAACAACCAAGCAGACAAAACTGCCTTGCCCGGGAAGCTTAGCTAGTGCCGGAACTCGTGATGCTGCTTCACGAATTGAGGGGTCAGGTGTTGTTAGAGACAGAAGTTGGCCTGAGCTCTGCGTCATGGTTCAGCCACTGGGTGCCTCTGAAAGCCTAAGTTGTCAGCCACAGGGCAACATCACTCAAGTGATGTTCAGGAAGGTTTCTTGTTCAGGAAGGTTTCAGCCAGCTATGCCCTTGGATAAGATGCACATAACATGGGTACTAGCATGTTCATCTTAGGGATTTTAATGCCTTCTATTTGAGAACCTCCAGGCCACTTCTCATCTATTCATCCTGGCTAGTGTATGGAGTGGGCAAAAACTTATAGTATTTATATGTTAGCATAAATAAATCATGATGTCAGGTTGCTTATTTTTGGAAAGAAGAAGTAACCAAAATATTATTGTCTCCTTACCACAATAGCTGGGATATTTAGACAATACTACACATAAAGTCTCTCAGTCCTCTTAGCACATAGCTGTACCTGCTCCATTTAAGTTTGTTGAATAATTGTGAAGAAAACAATTGACGTGATCAATTATCTCTACAGTTGTGGGATTTGGAAACTGAACATTTTCATAGGAATTATAAAACATACATGTGCCACCTTTCCTTTCTTAAGGAAGTTTGTAACACCCACATTTCTTTTTTAAAAAATATTTTATTAATTTATTCATATTATATCTCAATTGTTATCCCATCCCTTGTATCCTCCTATTCCTCCCTCCCTCCCATTTTCCCCCTACTCCCCTCCCCTATGACTGTGACTGAGGGGGACCTCATCCCCCTGTGTATGCTCATAGGGTATCAAGTCTCTTCTTGGTAGCCTGCTACCCTTCCTCTGAGTGCCACCAGGCCTCCACACAAAGGGGATGTGGTCAAAAATAACACCCATATTTTTTAATGGCCATATACCAACATATAAATACCAAGTACTTCTTAGAACCCACTGGGAAGTCCTCAGGAGCTGGTGGCATGTAAGGATCAAGTCTGTCCTTCAGAATGCCATTTGGAGTCCTGTTCTCTAGGTGCTGTGTTTGCTACCCTACTTCTGGTCATATATTATGGGCTAGTGCAAATACTTCTAGCTGTTAGAGTGTTACAGTCAAGGTTGGAAAGAAGAGAAACCATTCAGAATGAAGGAGCTGGCTAAGAGCATTTGGTGCTGTCAGAGCAAGGCGAGCCTAAGCTGACTGGACCTGGCTCCTAGAAAACGTAGTTTCTTTCTTATAATCTTTGTTATAGTCATTTGCTCAGCAGCATATAACGGCTGTTTTGACCCTGGCTGTGTTTTAAAACTCAAATGCCAGGCATTATGTATGCATATTCTCTGGCTTTTAGTTCTAATTATCAAGAAGAAGATAAAAGAATATAAAAACTACCAGTGGGCTAGCATGGTGGCTTATTTACAACTCGCCTGTAGGCACATGAAGATCTGGGCACAGGAGTTTTGTGACAGAAGAAGACACAGGCATCTGTAAGAGTGGCTAATCCTGAAGAAGGAAAGTAAACCTGCTGTTCGTGCTGGCTTAGTTACGGCTGATCTTGCTGCAGGTCATCACCATAGATTCTTGGCGCTGTAGAGGGATGTTTTTATTTAGATGGCAATGAGGGAAAAGTGCAAGGTGGAAGCTCCTCAGTTTTCCTACTAGTTTTCTCTATTTAGAATTGTATTAAAAACAGGTCCAAAATTCATTTCAGGGAGCACCAATGTACACATCCATGTGAAGCAGTTTTCACTGAGACATGACAGTGGGCCAGCTTCAAGGAACATGGAAATCCGTTTCTTGTGAAAAATTTGAAAACTACGTGAAAGAACTGGGTGAGCCATGTTTATGTGTACGTCATATGTCCACAGGTATGAAAGACACCGGTGGTGCATGACTTGCTGTACGTGAAATGAGAGTAACCCAGCCTCTCTAACTTTGCACGGAGAAAAAAAATGTTGACTCACCAGCAGGATGCAGTTCTATGCAAACTAGCTCGAGACAGTATAATCCCTCCATGGACTCATAGAAACAAAATGCATGTATACCATTTTCTGAACAGAAAACTATTTTAGTAAATAAAATTTATGATAAAAAATAATTTTAAAAGGTTTATAAAAGTTTTTAAATAAACATTTGCTTTAATATTTAGAAAATTTTGTTTTCTCGTTTCTGATGGCTACTGACATTCCTTGGAATATGGTCCCAGGACTACCTTTGCTCCTGTTTCACTCTGCCTTTTTTTTTCTTCTTTAGCCTAAAACCTCTTTCCTTTAAAAGTTGTCATTACTAATTATTATTGTGTACATACATGATGAATTGTGTGTGAATACATGTTCCATGGTGTGGTGTAAAAGTCAGAAGACGTCTCTGTGGAATCTTGGTTCCCACGCTGTGTGGGTTCTGGTGATGAATTTAGGTCACAAGGCTTTTATTTTCCCTCACCACCCACCTTCCTCTTGTTTTTTTTTTTTTGTTTCATTTTGTTTGTTTGTTTGTTTTTGTTTTTGCTTTTTGTTACAGAGCTTGCCTCTGGTTTATTTGTAAAAACAACAGGGGACACTCATCATCTGTAAATAGTGTGTAGGTAGGTGTGTCACACCAGTCCATCTGTCTTCACATTGGCAGAAGCCTTTTCCACAGGGCCTTCACAGGGGCCTGGGCACCTTTGGGAGCCTGAGCTGTGGCCTCTGCCTTGGTTTGCATCTTGGGCTTTGGTTGGCAGAGGCTACGACCTTTGGCCATGTAGCTTCGAATCCTCTTCCCAAGCTTGGGATGAGTGATGAAAGCAAGCCAGCTGAGTTTGCGGCTGGGGCCTTTGCATCCTGGGCTTAACGGCCTTAGGCTTCACAAGTGCCTTAATGGCCTCTGCACGGGCACTCATTGCCTTTGCGTTGTTTGCCTGCATCTTCTTCTGGCCTTTCTTGTTATGCTTCTTGGCAAAACGCATGTTCCTCAGGAACTTGGGGTCAACCCCCCTTAAGAGATTCATATCTTTGTGACCAGGGTTTCTGTGCCATTGGCGGGACTGGTTGTGTGTGGTGTGGTTCTCAGACTTGGCCATGCCTGCACAGCAACCTGCAGCTCCCTCAGCACTCACCTGCTTTCTGCGATTACACCTCCTGACATCCCTCAGCATATAAGGTAATAGCCACAGGTCTTGTGGATATTTAGAATATTAGTAATTTGGAAGCTATCATCCATATGATACATGCCACGATTATATGCCACCAGGAAACATGAGAACCACATTACAATATTTCCTCAAGTCACCTGCTAGTAATCTACCATAACTATTGTCACCTTTTGGAATTCTGTTTCTATTGAGAGCATTCCTACATATTCTACCAAAAACTGTGTGCACAAGGCTGTTCACTGAAACGTTGTTTGTAGTAACAAAAATAGAGCTAATTAGTCATCAATGGGGGGATAGAAAAAAAAACCTTTGATATATATACCTCATCGAAGATGAAACACATGCAGAAAAAAATACATCTGCATGTGCAGGTATTAAAGTCTCCAAGGCATAAAAATAAGAAGGAAATGTGAGTACCAATGTATTTAGTGCACTAATTATATATTTAAGGCCCTATCTATGGAGACTTGGCTGTACATTATGATGCCTCTAATGCCACTGAGTGCACATTTAATGATGAATTGGTAATATGTGTATTTTGAGCCAATAAAATATGTGACAATGAACTGTACAAAACTGTGTCTGGTAAATTTTTTATTTATTTGAAAATTTTTTAATAATAAAATGCATAGCATTAGAAATGTAATAGACAACCAACAACCCATATGAGTACACAAACATCAAACACAAATAAGTAAACTCAATGGAAATAGGTATTTTAATATATCTAGCATGAAGTCAGCGTATCACAGAAACCTCCTCCTTAGGAAAGAATTCTACAAATAGAATGAGTCCTTGAAGCTAGAAACAGATGCAACTATTTGTCTTTTATCTTCCTTCTTGGAGTAGGAAGAGCCAGTGGGAAACTGGGCTATCTGGCAAAACCTCCGGTAACCATCAGTACAGATGGGGATGTGATCACCATCAAAACCAAAGCATCTTTAAAAACAATGAGGGTTCCTCCAAGCTGAGGGAGAGGAGTTTGAAGAAATCACAGCAGGTGGCCTCAAAAACAAGGTGAGGCCTACACCAGACCTTGAGAACTTGCACATGAATCCTAATTAGGAATATCATGTTAGCAGCAACAGCAACCATACATTTCGAGGGTTTCTTAGACAAAGTTAGGCCTAAACACTCAACCTGAAAATGTTGAAAGCAAATATACATTATGATCTCTTCAGACCATGTGCTGTAATTTATCCCAGGGCCATGTGAGATATATTTTATGACTTGCTCTGGTTCCATTTCTGCCAATAAGATAAACACTCACACAAAAAGCAACTTAGAAGAGAAAGGTTTCTTTGGCTTATAGTTCTAGGTCATGGTCTATCATTTCTGGGAAATCAAGGCAGGAACTTAGGCAGCTAGTCCCATCACGTCCAGTCAAGAGCAGAGAGAAAACAAACACATCCTTGCTCGCTTACTACTCTCAACAGGTTCTCTTCTTTCTTATACTGTTCAGCTCCTCCCTCCCAACCCCTGGATCTCCCCGCCCAAGGACTAGTGCCACACACAGGGGCACTGATGCTTCCTGCATCAGTTACCCATCAGGACAGTCCCCTACAGGCCAGCCCCAGGGACAGTTCCTCACTGAGGTTCTTCCCAGGTGGCTGTAGGTCCTGTGAACTTGAGCAGGGCGTTTCCCCCTTGGCTCAGGGAGGAAAAAAATCTTTGGCGAGCACCTGAAAATACACATGAGACACTGAATCTGCTGCAGATGTTCGGTGGGCCACATTTTGAGAGGGAGCCACCCAAATTAGTATTTAACCATCTGAGAAGCAAAGAGGACCCTTCTATTTTGTGGGCTTCACACGTGGAAGTTGACAATGAACACAGCTTATGTTGGCTGATAGAGAGAAGGTTGTGCCCCTGTGACAAATGACTCTAAGGTTCTTAATGGCTAAACACATGGGAGTATTATTTGGAGAATTATTTCTAACTCAGAATACTTATGGCATGTTATGGTAGAGATGAGGAGGGGTGTGTGTGTGTGTGTGTGTGTGTGTGTGTGTGTGTGTGTGTGTGTGTGTAAGTTTTTTTTGTGGCTTTTAATCTCTCAAGAGACCCAGGCCAAAGGAAGTTTAAATACCTTGTTCCTACTAACTGCACCATTTAAAGGTGGTCTCCTCAGTCAACAAAGCAGAGAAAGAGACCCCAGATTTTTCATTTTCCTAGCCTGAAAGTGACACATATAATTTTTACTTGTATCTCCAATTGAAATACAGCATTTGTTTATAATACATGGTTCATCTATATTTTATTGTATATTATCAGTTTCCCCATACTAGATTGTACCATCTCAACAATGGAATTTGTCATCTGTTTCACAGAACCCAGTGGTTGGTGTTTCATAGTTTATCAACAAATCCTGTCTGTTTGAGTGAATGGCCTCAGTAGAGGACTGCGATATTTTGAGAAAAGGGATTATTGTGCCCTTTTGTCAGAGACTTAGTAAGTATGTGTAAAGTGAAAGAATTTTGACCTGAATAAAGGCATCTGAGATAAAGTCGTAAAAAGAAACAAAAGAAACAAGTGCAATTAACACAAAGAAACCTTGGGAAACGCAAGGGGACTTTTCTTCTCTAAACTTCAGGGGACTCTGAATTAGCCTCTTGTTGAATTTGATGCTTATTTGCAATGCATAAAAGTAAGACCTGCTCTAGACTGCAAAAGGTAGGTTCACATCCTCAAGTTGTTACTTTCATTCTAAATCTTCCATCCACAGAAGAGTCATCCACCAAAGTGCTGCTGGGAAAGTTTTGCAACAAGATCTGAGACCTACTGTGTCACAACTAACAGAGACTATTTAGTACCTTTTAAGGCAACAGTGTTCAAATGAGCCAACTTCAGTTCTGTTTTACAGAGTATAGTAACCTTAGCCGATGATGACTCCTTGGTTCAAGTTCAGGACTGGGATGACAAAGAAGCCACAATTCGCAGAAGGCTAGTCGATGGAAAATGATGCTGGTGAAAAATACCCAAACACCTGCCCTAAAGCAAGAAGATAAACGTTGCGTCTTTTCGCTTCCAAGAGTTGGGACGAAACATTTTCAGATAACCATATCTTCGTAAGGATTTGAAATGCATATGGACTGAGGAGTTAAAGCTCTAAAAAGATTTAAAAAATAACGTGTTCCCTGGCTCTCCCACTCACACGCAATGGAAAGCAAGCGCAGGCTTGTGTGATAAAGGTTTCAGCAGCGACAGAAGGTTGTGTCCCACTGCCCTGGAGCAGAATTGATTTCTCAGTATTTAAGAGAAAAGAACTGTCTAAACTAGAGAGGTGTGAGACTGACGTGCTGAAGTGGCTCTCAGTGTGTGGATTGAGCAAACACGAGTAAGGGCAAGTATGCGTTTCCACCACATCCTGCTTATTATTGACTTAATCCTCACTCTAATCCCTCGAAGTAAGGTGCTCTAACCCATCTATTCTACCGGGAAACAGATTCCCACCCTGACTTACCTGGACACAGAAAGCTAGGAAGTGTGGAGGCGCTGGGATAAAACTCAAATAGCTGACCGCCATCTTATTCCCCTGCTTTTAATCCTTTCTCTTTCCCTCAACACAGGCTTTTAGAGATGGGAAGGAAGCCAGTGATTCTTATCTGAAACTCTACAAGCACCGAAATGAAAAAGAAAAAAGATGTGCAGAAAAGAACACATTCTCTGGCAATCTCTGATGTAATGTAACATAGTTCAAAGGAAAGATCAGCACTGGAGAAAGCAGAAAGTTCTATTTTCATTTTTCTTTCCGTAAGGAAGGTTGAATTTCATTCTTTGTAACATTGAAAAGTCAGGATCAAAAATGTGTTTATGTACCAGGATGAGACTTGATAGGATGTGATCATGTGGTAGGGGAGGAGGTCCCTTCTGTCACAGGCCTAGGGGAGGGGAATAGGGTGAAAGAGGGAGGGAGAGGGGAACAGGAAGATACAAGTGAGGGGATAACAATTGAGATGTAATCTGAATAAATTATTTAAATTAAAAAAGAATGTGTTTATAGCTTCTTCTAATGACTTTAGTCAATATGCAAATAATGGTTCAACAGTAGCAATTAATATGTAGCTCACTAAGAGCTCTAGAGTCAGAAGCAAAGGTTTTAGCTCTGTAAGTCAGAACTTTGAACAAGTCATGTAACTTTCCTCTGACTCAGAATTCCTCAAGTGGTAGGCAGGACCATCACAGAAGCTGCTCCAAGACACCTGAATACCACGTGAACTTGTCTGTTCCCTGAAAACCATGCGATCCCCATTCATGTAAGTTAGTATACTTATTTAAAATCTAAGCATATGTAAGAGAGCAAAAACTTACATTCCAAGCTGTATCCCTTCTCTTTTCATACCCCTAAATATATAATTGCATAACCCCATATATATAGAGAGAGACCCACTATGGACCAAGTGTATAAGTAATACCTATCTGTACAAACTAATATAGATCTCTTTGCAAACTTGCCAGAATCGTCATATGTGGCTAGCACTTAGTTAATGGTTTCTCGGTGTCAAACTTAACAGCTTTGCTGTAATAGTTTCATTTCTATCTTCCAGGAAAGCACAGCGAATAACATCACCCGTACTCGTTTACAGGAGAGAGTGTAAGGACACGCCATCTCAAGGTCTTGGTGCTCTAAAATCGTGACCCAAACTACTGACATTGCTTGACTAAAACTCCCAAGTAAAATCTTACGGCTGCTTGCACAAACACCAACATGTGGCTCACTTTGTAAAGTCAGGGCTGTGTGGGAGAGTCTAGCAATGGAGCCTGTCACAGGCAGCAGCCTCGTCTGCGCAGCTACGATCAGATACTCAAAGAGGACCGCACACTGATGATTTTTCCTCTCTTAATAGGCATAGCATATATCTCCTAATTAAATAGGATTTTTACTGTACTGGTAAGTAACATTATCTTTGAACGAATGGCTTAGCTTAGAGTGTTGTGCTGGAATTGGACATGAAAGACACAGTTAGAACTCAGGGGTATTCAGGGACAGGAGGGTTGTGAGTGTAAGCCTAGGCCACACAGTAAGACCCTGTCTCACTAAATCAATAATAAATAAATGAATTCAAAGTTTTTTGTTTTACATAATAGGGTTAGTGCTAAACATTTTCTATCTAGTAAATCTTTGAGAAAGTAATGTCCTCCTTGAACAATTGGGTTGATAATAATCTGAGATAAACAATAAATGCCAATACTGATAATAGACTGCGCTCATCAATGATTTTGAGGCACAGGTTCAGAGGCTTTCATCCAGACTGAATGATCCGTTTTGCTTTTCGGCCTGTGGCAAGGTGGGACATTGAAGCAAGGAGTGTGCACTGGAGGAAAGCTATTCTCATGGGCGAAGAGCAAAGGGAGAAAAGAGGGAATCAAGAGCCTCCAATCCCCCTTGAAGAGCAAGATCCCTGTGACCTAACGTCCTCTCTCTGGACCCTAGTCCCACCCCTCCTAGTAGCTCTATAGCCTGGGACCAAGCCACCAACACATGGGATCTGGGCCTAATTCACAATCTACACCATAGCACGGATTGGCTTCTGAGAAGGGCGTCAGTAGTAGTCACGTGTTAGACATGCCTTCCGAGTAAGTTCATCTTTGTGAGATATTTATAAAGATGACAACTTAGAGTCAGAGGACTTAAATATGTTGTCTAAAGATCCTCAGCTGATCAACACCAGGGCGGTTATAAGCTAAGCTTGTGACTTGTAAATCTTTGGTCTTCAGCCGTGATGACAGATGCTTCCCCCAGAAATAAGGGTAGTAATTATTAATGAGTGCTGGCAAGGCAGCTCAGCGGGTAAAGGCGCCTGCCATAGAGCCTCATGTCCCAGGTTTTATCCTTAGTATCCACATGGTAAGGGGGGGAGAAGGGACCCTTGAAAGTTTTCCTCTGACCTCCACACACATTCCTGTAACATGCTTGCACACATGGTGTACACATGGACATACACACAGAATAACTAATTTGTAATAAAAACACTCAAAGACCTGAACGTATTAACTTGAACTTGTAGAGCTTGCAAAATCTACACTACCTCACTCTCACGTCCTGAAGGGATCAGGAAGATAACCTACCTCTGCTGCAGACGCAAGAGGAGAGAGAACCAGCCAAGGCTTGACTCATTAGTCACCTGTGTCAGACAGTTTCCAGGAGTGGTTGCTCAATCCACTACACACAAATGATTAGATCTAAGGGCATGAGGCACCAAGGCAGATGCAGCAAAACAGGAGAGCTCCCAAATGTCAGGCTGGCAGTTACGGATGAGTGCTTTGTCACGAAGGCTCTTGAGTGTTAGGTATTTAGGAAGGCTTTAGATGGGAACAGCGTGGGATAACTCGGACATCGACTTTTAGCACTGGGCAGGGACTCTGGGGATTCTAGAGTAGAATTCTTCATTCAACAGAGTAAAGAACTGAGGTGCTCCATAAGGGAAGGTGGCAGGTTCCCTTTTTCCTTTTGTATTGTGTGATTTTTCTCATAGCAAATGTGAGCAGCCGTGTCACAGCCCTGTGAACAAAAGCAAAGGAGCCACAGCTCTAGACCACTTTAAGCAGAATTGGTTGGGGCTTTACTTTTTTTGTTGTTGTTGTTTCATTTTGCTTTTTGACTGAGCCTGTGCTGGCCCCAAACTTTTAGCAACCCTCCATCCAAGCTTCTTGTGTGCTAGGACTACAAACGTGCCCCGCCACGGCTGGGATGACTTGGGAGCATTTGGAGATGGAATCTCAGCATGCTGTTCAGGCTGGCCCTGAATTTCTGAATCAAGCCAATCTCCTCCTCCTGACTACAGGGATACATTGCCTTGATCAGAAACTATTGATGAGACAGTTGTATAAACACATTGAAGACAGTCTGAAGCCAGGTACAAACAGGGATCTTGCCGATAGAGACTAACTTAAGCTTTACAGCAAAAGAGCTAGATCCTCCTCACCCAGGGGACCGGGCTTCTTTGGCTTAACTGACTGCTTAATCTTAATTACTGGCAAATTTCACCTTTTTAGTTATGGACCTTTCATGCAGGCTACAGGATGCGGATATCAACCAACCAACCAACAAACAGCTCCCAAGCAGAGGCTGAAGCTACACACCACATGCTTTTCTCATTGCTAAGGAGGGCTCCAGGGAAAGCCCTGCAAATTAAATTTCTGTCACTTTCTGTCCAATAGTCATCAGCTTCTGTTAGCTATACACCTAGACTTTTCATAATAATATTTATCTGGCACAAGCATTGCCAGGAATTAAGTATTTTGCATCTCATAGCTCAGTGGAAGTGCGCTTGCCTAGCATGGGCAAAGGCTTGACCCATAGCAGCACAAGTAAACAAAATGTCCTAAGGATGTCATAAACCTCGAGCTTTACATTCCTGAGCTGGGCTTGTTTCAGGGATGTCCCACTTGCACAGATGCCGGCTATGGGAGGTTGGGGATTTGTTTCTAGTGTCATTGTCGTCACAAGGATCAGGGTCACCACATGTCATAAATAGCTAGAACACTGGCAAAAAGATTAGAAGCAGATGTTTTCCAAGATTAGAACATAGGAAATCCAAGACCACGGTGTCTTAGGAAAGGGAACTATTTGTTATGGGCCCCACCACACACAATTTTTGCTAAGGCACAGCCTTGATGCCAGTGTTGAGACTCCATAAGAGCAGAGTGGTCTCATGGCCACTTGAACAGAATTGTAAGGCACCTGGAAGAGGTGAGTAGAATCCTAGAAGAAGGGGAGGCTACAGAAAGTGGAAATCCACACGGCAGTAATAGGATGCCCTGCGCGTCCTATACACTACACACAGTGACAACTTTGGTGGAGCCAGAGAATGGAAGGCCAAACTGCTGTGGAATGGGCCCTCAGCAGATCTCAAAGAGGGGAGGGAGTGAAGCTGAGGCCAGGTAGAGCAGACAGTCTCCACACTTACCATTTTAGAAGGGACCAGAAGTGCCTTAGCAGTGACACTAACCTACTCCTAAGGTAAAAGCTGTGGCAGAGACAGCTTAACTAAATTTAAGGCTTGGAAAAAGTAAGGTGAGTTGTAGGGGGGGGATGAGTTTAATATGCTCTAAGTACATTGCATGTTTTATAAACATCTCAAACAATAACTAAAAACATCATATTAAAGTACCCTTTAAAAAAAAAAAAAGAGCAGTGGCCAGTACCCCTACAGTGAAGACGGTACGTGCACAGGCACTCAGTAGGACTACATTTGTATTATATCCTTGCACTAATCCAAAATTGTTACGCAAGAAGCAGGAAAACGGAGTCTATAAATGGAAAAACATTCTACTTTGAAACGGATCCATAAATGACAGAGATGATGGGATTAGCAGACATGGGCTGTAGGTTATAAATATGCTCAGTTGCTAGTGGAGTTCGGGGACCTAAGCATGCTGAGATGAATGGAAGGTGGCAAAACATCCGGAACTAAAGCCAATAGAGTACCAGAGGGGAACACCTGCTACAAAGATTAAAGACAATTGGAACCGTAAGAAAGAACGTGGTGGTCTGAAGGCACAGCCCAGGAGTCGGCTCAGGCGAACACACAGACTGGCGCGAGCACGAAAAAGAGCCCCTTATCCAGATATAAAACCACTCTCCTGGGAGACACAGCCCATGACAATTTGATGTGACAGGGCCGTCATTCCAGGGTGGGTCTCAGCTGTAAATCCCCAGAAGCTCACCCTTCAGATAGTTAAAGGAGATGCGTGCTTCACTCCCGACTGGTAAATTGGCTAGTGCGCCACACCTTCCACCAAGGTTCTTGAAATAATCTGAATGGAATGGGACAAGTAAATCCTGATTTATACAAATCTCTCCTATAGATTTCTTTCATCAGAAAAGAAGAGTGTGATGGTCTGGTTTAACTATCTGTGATACCGAAAAGTTTTCTTTAATGTTTCTCTACATTTGTGGATATTTTACAAATTTGCATATGGCCATACAGTATTGAAAAGCAAAACTGATGCTCTTCACTGGTAAATTCCAAGAAGGAGGGGATCCGTTGGCTTTGGTTCCCTGTGCTCCCAGGAGGCAGAGCAAGGCTTTGCCTACCTAGAGATGCCATGTAAACACTGGGCAAGTGGGATCAAGAAGTGACTCAGGCTTCCTTAATAAACGTGAAATCGTATTTTCTGATTTTCCTCAAGGTGGCGCTATGTACAGTAGCAAGAGTCATCTGCGTGATTCCTAACACAGCCCTGTTTTTGATGTCCTTGACTCAGATTACCACTAAAGACCATGTGGACGTTTCTGGTCTGGGCTGCAGCCTGGGACCATGTGGATGTCATGGGACCCTGAGGACAGAGAGGGAGGAAATCCTCCCAGGGGTACCAGTTGCTTTTATCCTTTAAGTCTTTAAAAAAAAAAAAAACCTTCCCATCTACTGTTTTTTTTTTTAAAGATCTTAGTCATGTTTTCACCTCCACCCCATGCTAGGACTGAGCCCTAATTATTGACCGTGCTAGACACAGGCTTCATCTCACTTCTCTTGTGTAAATACATAGGACTGGAATGGCTGGCTGTACGGTACACACACACTTGATGTTAAAGAGCGTGCTACCAGGCACTCCTCCCAGCACTGTGTGAAACCTCAATTTTGTCACCTCGTCACTAAAAGACGGAATATCTTTAGCTCTGATTTCTCCTAATACGCACCAAGTCATGCCAGCCTTGTCTAAATCATCAATTTCTAAGGTTTGATATATTTTCAGTTCTTTACAAATTCTCTAAAACTTAGGAAGTTTAGATAGAAAAGCAAAAACATGTAAGTGAAGAAAAATAGGATTTCTATGGAATGGACAGAGTAAAATCATAGTTACTTGTTTTCCGAAAAGTTTATTCCCAA
Organism: Acomys percivali; assembly: GCA_907169655.1. NCBI lineage: Eukaryota > Metazoa > Chordata > Mammalia > Rodentia > Muridae > Acomys > Acomys percivali. The sequence goes on along the minus strand of OU015743.1, from coordinate 91,189,196 downwards.
TATAAGGTTCATGTTTTTACTGTAAGCTCGTAAAAAAATTCTCCCACCTCCCTGATACCTCCTATCAGGAGTTCTCAAATGACTTTTCTTTGGCTCTTCAAAAAGCTTTCTGCCTTCGATATCCCTTTCAAAGCCACACATTGCTGGGAAAAGACTAGATCAATCTCAGTAATCTCGAAGGAACGCTGGGTGAGCTCAGGCTCCACAGGTCCTGGGGGATGGAATGTAGGCAGCTGTGATGGGATGGGGATGGAGGTGGAGGGGGGCCACTGAAGCAACTGGTACCCCTGGGAGGATTTTCTCCCTCTCTGTCCTCATGGTCCCGTGACATCCACATGGTCCCAGGCTGCAGCCCAGACCAGGAACGTCTACGTGGTCATTAGTGGTAACACGTGGCAAGGACATGGAAACATAGCCCTGCTGCTGCATGGCCATGGACCTAGACATGGTCTTTAGCACAGGCTGGGACTTCGCCTTGCCCTTAGGTGGCAGGGCTGGCTACACACACAGGCTGTTCCTCTCCACCCTTGGGTCTCCAGTTCCACCCCTCTCTTCACAAGGCTCAAACTGCTCCACTTTCCTTTCTCTCCCATCTGTCCACCACATACTTTCACACTGCAGTGGCTCCTGCTGTGGGCAGGCCACATGGATGGTGGACCTCCAGTTCACCTGGTGATGTGGAGGCAGACAGGCCTCTGGGTGTCCTCCTCCCTCCTGAACAGTGTGCCTCTGTGTGTCTACAGCCTACCTGTGCCACCATGTGGCATGGCAGCAGGAGGGTCTCCAGATGTCCATAAATATATATTTTTTCTTAAAAGGGGGGAAAAAAAAGCATCTTCAATTGATTCCTTAGACATCTTCCACCCTGGTTGCAAATAATTTATGCTTCTATTTCACTGGTTCCCAATCTTGTTAGTGCTGTGACCCTTTCATACACTCCCTCGTGTTGTGTCGACCCTACACTTATTTTCATTGCTACTTTATAACTGTGGTTTTGCTACTGTTATGAATTATAACGCAAATATCTAATATGCAGAATAGCTGACATGCGACCCCAAAGGGACCGTGACCTATATAGGTTGAGAACGGCTGTTCTATTTTCTTTTGGGCAGGTATTCAAATTGAGGAGATAACATGGATTTGAATTCAGGAAGGACGTAGATAAAATCTGGCATATGAACAAATGAAATACTACTAAGAAGTAGGGTGACAGTAATTGCTCTATGGATCAAACGTGGTCCATATTAGAGGAGTACCAGTAAATGCGAAGAAGAGAGCCTCTCTCCACTTAAAGCTATAGCTCCCTGTCCCTAGGGAAGCCATTTTGCAGCAGCACCAGCAAGGCTGTTGATGGGCTCTCAGAGAGCACTGCATAGTGCTCCAGCATGGAGTAGGTGTGGGGAGCTCAGATGGACAAAGGTCACTGGTACTGACTCTTCCTTAGCTACAGGGCATGTTTTACACTGTCTCTGATGGGTGAGAGTACCAGGGATTCAGTCCACAGGACACTGATCTGTTCCTTACAAATCATAGGAGTATTTGCCACCGGCGCTTGAGGCTAAGCACAGGAACTCTGTTGTCGTGCTTCTGGCTTTCCTGAATCAAATCAGCAAGCGCTGCTCAGCTGTAAAAGTGCAATGGCTGTTGTGACACCATAGCGTTCTTGTGACGGCTAACGTATGTACTCTACATTAACACACTTAGAATGTTTCCTGGCACACGGGACACACTATGTACACTTGACAGACAGCTGTTAGTAGAGAGTCAGCTATGACTTATTGCCTCTCAGCTCTAAGGGAAGCACAGGAACATGATGGGTGAATAAGAGGATGCTACAAACTCATGCTGATAAAATCAAAATCTCCCCTACCTTAAAATTACCTTACATACCTAATTTTGACCTTGGAATAGTTTGCAACCACCTGCCTCCCTTTCCTCCTATTTCTAACTCTGTGGCTTTTCCCTGTTGTTAGTGCGTCTCCTTTTTTTTCTTTTTTTTTGGAGGGGGGGCAGGGTATTGAGACAGGGTTTCTCTGTGTAGCCCTGGCTGTCGTGGAAGGCACTCTGTAGAGCAGGCTGGCCTAGAACCCAGAGATCTACCTGCCTCTGATTCCCCGAGTACAGTGATTAAAGGCATGTGCCACCACTGCCTGGCAACACCCAGCATTTTATGTGGGTTCTGTGGGATTGAACATGGATCCTCATACTTCCAAGGCAATCGCTTTACCAACTGAGCTATTTCCCCTGCCCCCCTACCTTATTTCTTAGGAGCACTCTTCTGCCTCTGTCCTGTGACTCTGTTTGCTCATGTCCTTGGTTCTTTCTTGTGTTGCTATACGTGTGCCCCACACTCCACCTTTTCCTCCTTTCTTCCTTCCTCCTTCCTCTGTTCCCTTCCTCTTCTGATAGGCTCTCATGTAGTCCATGCTTTAAACTCACTATATAATCAAAGGATGACCTTGAGCTCCCGATCTTCCCTACTCTGTCTCCTGAGTGTTAAGATTACAGGCATGGCCACCATGCCTGGCAAACAGGATGCTGGGGATTGAACCCAGGGCTTTATTCACGCTCAGCAAACACTCTGCCTGAGCCGTAATCCCAGGCCCAATGCAATTAATCCTTTCAATATGATCTTTCTTAGTCAGGGCACAGTGTAGACGTTTCATAAAATGGAAACATAACTTTTCTATTACTTAATTCGTGTTTCCATTCTGGGATGCTTGCTAACATTAGAACTACTGAAGTAGGAATGAGTTAGGGCAACAGTAGATCTTATGAATCACAATTTTCAAATGAATTTAGATCATTTAGATCGATACACCAAAGCATGGTGTTGAAGTAAATATTATTATTGATTAGAGATGATGATATTGGTATTAACTTTTGCATAATTAGCCTTATAATAGACCTTGGCTATTCACTGTAATTTCTTTGATAAGTGTCCCTGGTTTTTACAGTATGAGCAGCAGAAGAGACCAAAACCCCCAGGTTACCACAGGCCTTCATGTCATGTTTTCACTTCCATTTTAATTTGATTCTGAATTTAATTTCATTATTATAAAACCAATTTACAACATTTCATGAAATTATATAATGTTTATAATTTATTATTATTTTCTTCTGGGAATAGAAATAACATTGTTAGTAAGTAGGGAATGCTACGTATATTTTTGTCAGGAGAATGAATGAAAAATTCATGCACTTACATTAGTTTTTTAATGAATAAACAAGTATTAGAAAGCATAATAGCTACTGTAGCCATCACCATCACCATCATCATCATCATCATCATCTTATTTAGTCATTCATCTTAATCTATGACAGTTTTCATTAGGTTCTTCTAAGGCCTGAGAAAAATCTAAGTGCTGGTCAAATACAATGAGAACCTCTCAGAAGCGAATGAACCAGAGGACACTGGAAAGTCGCAGTTCGTTGTTATAAACACAGCTTCCCATGCGAGGCCATAATCTAGCTAATAAATGGATTCAAGACTCTTCACCACTTCAAAGGTCTACCCTTTAAGAGAAGGAAGGTTAACTTCTGATTTGAACCGTACCTCTGGCCATCCACCAGATAGAGATTCTGTTACGGGGGAAACTGACTGACTCAAAAAGACATATCTCACTTCACATCAGTGACGGCATGCATCTCACTCACTGATGGAGGAGGGCTACTGTCCCCATGAGGCACAGCAACAGTGTGGACAGATTATCACACTGTTGAAACCTGTGAGAATCTTAATATCTTAAACAAAAAGAAAGAAGTTACGCTTTGCGAAGAATGTTTCCACTATTCTCTCATTGCAAGAAGATGTAAAATTGTGGGGCTTTTAAAACAATCTGTTAAATTTTGTCCATAATAGAAAAAATATGAATAAAGTTATCTCAAAAGTAGTTTTAAATATTGATAACATCCTGCTAGAAGGCACCTGTGATGGCAGAAATTGCTAAGACGAGTTGCAATTATAATGCTTTACTGACCCAGTAACTTCCAATGTATTTGCTATTTGATTCACCTATCACTAAACCTTTGGCTCTAATATTTTTAAGACATTACATTCTAGTAAACTCTTTAGAGAACAATGGTGCCGGATATAACCTTTAATTGTGTTCTGGCTCCTTGCTCAACCATGGCTAAGAGAGTATTTTCATGTCCCTTGCATTTTTAGCTCCCTATCTCCAGTCCCCCACCCTTTCCTGCTTCCCTTTCTCACACAGCACATTCCAGAACAGCCAAACACTGCCAAGTAGGTAGGCAAGACACCTGGGATGGGATAAATAATTTTGTAGCAGCAAATGTTTTTAGCATTCAGTCTGTTGAGCAATCGTGGAGAGAGATGAAGTTAAGATGGTAGGAGACCACCAACAAGAGGTGAAGCAGTCTTTGGAAGGCGTAGGGTCCCTTCTGCCTTTTGTATTTGTTTCTTTCTATGCATGCAGCACACAGAACTTCCAGAGAGATGCCAGAGTTTCACTCTGCACATCCTCGACTTCTCATCTTTATGTAATCGCTCGTGAAAGAGGCCAATGCTCTTCTTCTTGCTCCAAATTTTAAGTTTCAAATAAGAAGGCGAAGACATTTCAAACAACTCTACTGGCTAAAGCTGATAATTAAACAATACTTAAGTACCCTATGATACCAAAAAGTTAAGAATAGTGAGTACTTATCACAATCTTACATCAAGGGAACTCGTATGCCTGTGTATGTGTTGTATGTGGGTGCACATCTTTCTGAATGTCATTCTTCCTCCTTGGGGACCTTCCACTTTGTTTATTGAGATGGGGTCTCTCTGGCCTGAAACTCACCAAGCACTCTGGGCTGGCTGCTCAGTGTGCCTCAAGGGTCCACCTGTCTCCGCCCTCCTCAGTGCTCAGCACTTTTTTCCCTGCCCAGGATATATGTGTGTGATGGGAGCCCAAACCCAAGAACTCACGCTTATGTCTCATTTGGCCACTGAGCCATCTCACAAACCTCGTCAGCATTATATTTCTATCATTGTTACTCTCCTCATAAACCACAAACCAGTACAAATCTTAACCTTAAAAAATATTGAGTTACCGGGACCCCATATTTGGCCATGTCCCCTTGATGGGGAGGCCCGATGGCACTCCGAGAAAGGATGGTAGACTACCAAGAAGAAACTTGATACCCTAGCATCATATTCAAGGGAGGAGGTCCCCTTTAGTCACAGTCATAGGGAAGGGGAATGGGGTGAAAGTGGGAGGGAGGGAGGAATGGGAGGATGCATGGGATGGGATAGCAATTGAGAGGTAATATGAATGATTTTATTTTTTCAATAAAAAAATATTGAGTTAAAACTGAGTAGTTTGGAAATCATTCAAACCACTTCTGATTGAGGAGCTGGGGTACAGAAACTGGACTGACTGTCTCTTACACTTGGCTTTATGGATTTAAGTACTTAAATTCATCAAGAACTAAGCCTGAAAAAGTTGTAAAGCAGCCTTTTTGTGGCTGTTCTGAGATCACTGAATATAGTCATGGTTTGTTTTGCTTGTTGCCTTTGAGTATGTAGCCAAAATGACTTCAAAATTTTCATCCTCCTGTCTCAGCTTCTCAAATGAACTTACTAGGATGGAACTTTTAAATGATAGCCTATGTGATTTTTGTCAGTTTCATCAGCAAAAACAGCTGCTGCTGTCAATATGAGTTATATTGTACCATTAGCCACTTTGGTCACCACAAAGCCACTGCTATCTCAGGTCATGTGACTGATGGAAATTCTAATGTGCCAAGACTTCAGAGGACAAAAGAGGTTAAGTCTAAGTAAGGTCAGTTCTACAGAGAGAATAAATATTAAACTATATTTTGGGGAAGAAAATTGTAGAAATACAACGAAGCAGGAATGAATCCTCAGAAATTATTGATAGGAAAATATATAACTGAAAACATATATTTGAATGGAGGGCTCTAGAAGGGTTTGCTTTCAAGTGATAATGAGATAACCAGATCCAACTTCAGGACTCTAGGAAGGTAAAATGATTTTTAAAAATAAATTATCTCTAGGGAGATTATTTTGTTTATGTAGGTAAAATAACTAAAAGCACAATACCTACAGAGGTAAAATTGGGTGACTAAGCCCTTAGTCAGGTGATCATTTTTCATTGCGTGGACAATTCTTTGTTGTCATTTTGTGACTCAAGATCTCACTATGTAGTCTAGGGAGGTTTCTAATTTTCCTGCTGCCACACCCAAGTTCTAGGTAGGATTATAGGTGATCATCAATATATGACTTTTTAACTTTATGAAGTTTTAAAAGTTGGCTGGTGGAGCAGATTGTAAGTGAATGCAATGGCCATGGAGGGCAGAAGAAGATGCTGGGGTCCCATAGAGCTGAAGTTACAGGTGATAATGAGTCATCTGACCTGGGTGCTGGGAACTGAAAAGTGCCTGCACTCTTACCCAGGAGCCCTGAATAGGCACTTCTTTTTTAAACATGTAGGAGTTTGAGCTCACATGCCAGAAACTCCAATTCTACAGCTGAGGATAAAGCCTGGTCTTCAGATAGTCTTCATATGGGGAACTCTCATTTGGGAGCTGGTGCTTTGAAACAGACTGCTCCACATTACCATGCTAGGAAAGAACATCTCAATTTTTCTTCAACTCTGGGCAGATAGACAAATATTTCTTTTATCTCATTGTTGGCATTTCTTACCCACTTTCCTGGTTTCCAGAGCCTGTTTTCCAGCGAGCATACTGAGGTTTGCTGTTCTGGAATTTGCCGAGCTCACCCCCTAACTCCTCACACAGAGCTCTTAGGGAAGGCTTGGCAGTGCCGCACATGGTGAACACTGACTGGAAACCAAAGCGAGAGTCCGTGCAACAGAGGAAACGTAGTGAAAACATCCCATTTTTAGGTGTGGGGAGTGAGAGCTGACTTGGAGATGTAGGACTGGATGCCACCGTGAGATTTTGTTTGTTTGTTTGTTTGAGAAAGGTGTTTTCACTCTTTTCAAAGCTCAGGATAGCCTTGATTCCATGGCAATCCTCCTGCTTCAGTGTTGGAGCTATATTGTGCGCCACCACTTCTGGCCAGCACACATAATCTTGACCAAAAAAAGAGAGTGGTCAGGAAAATAGGGCCAGAAAACCCAAAGGAATACAAGACAAGAGCCTCCAGATGTAACCTATCTTGTTTTAACTTCCTTGTTTATCATCTCAATTACCCTCTCTCAGCACACCTCATGTGTGGGAGTGCGTGTGTGAGTGCGTGTGTGTGTGTGTGTGTGTGTGTGTGTGTGTGTGTGTGGGCGCGCGCATGCGCGTGCTTGTGAACTGTAGTAGTTTTGATAAAATGGGTCATCAGGGAAGTCTTTTAAATTTGTCTCCTGGACAAATTTAAGAAACTCCTACCCAAGCCTTTCCACCATTTGCATCATCCTTCTATTATTTTTCTAACTTTAAAAATTACATTTATTGGGCTGGAGAGATGGCTCAGTGGTTAAGAGCATTGGCTACTCTTTCAGAGGACTCAGGTTCAATTCCCAGCACCCATATGGCAGCTCACAAGTGTCTGCAACTCCAGTTCCAGAGGATCTGGCACCCTCTCAGAGACACACATGAAGGCAAAAGAAATATCAATGTAGGGCTGGAGAGATGGCTTAGAGGTTAAGAGCACCGTCTGCTCTTCTGAAGGTCCCGAGTTCAATTCCCAGCAACCACATGGTGGCTTACAACCACCTGTAATGAGATCTGGTGCCCCCACCTGTAATGAGATCTGGTGCCCTTCTTGTTGTGGGCAGGCACACATGTGGGCAGAATACTGTGTAAATAATAAATAAATCTTAAAAAAAAGAAATATCAATGTACATTAAAATAAATAAATGTTTTAGAAAAACTTTATTAAAAAAAGAAGAAAAGAAAAAGAAGCTGGGTGCGATGATACATTTAATCCAAGCACTGGGGGAGGCAGAGGCAGGTGGATCTCTGTGAGTTCGAGGCCAGCCTGGTCTCCAAAGTGAGTCCAGAACAGCCAAGGGCACACAGAGAGACTCTGTCTCCAATAAATAAATAACAATAGAAAAAAAGACATTAACTTATTTGGGGGAGTTTGAGGCACTACGCACACAGCATGTGGAAAACTTGTGGGCATAGGAGTTGGAGAGATGACTCAGAGGTTAAGAGCACTGACTGCTCTTCCAGAGGCCCTGAGTTCAATTCCCAGCAACCACATAGTGGCTCACAACCATCTATAATGTGATCTGATGTCCTCGTCTGGCCTGCAGGTGTACATGCAGACAGAGCACTGTATACAAAATAATAAAATAATTAAGAAACAAAAACAAATGTGGGCATCACTTTTAACCATCCACATCGTGGGTTCCTGGTACCGAACTCAAGTCCACTTGAGGAAAAGCACCTTTATCTGCCAAACTCCAAATTCATCCCTACTGGCACCATTCTCTTACATGACTTCTCACTTGATTTGTAGACAACCTTGCCCCAGAGTCCAGGATTCACACACACACACACACACACACACACACACACACACACACACACAC
>OU015743.1:91145991-91180274 GCA_907169655.1 Acomys percivali | reverse complement strand
GAGAGAGAGAGAGAGAGAGAGAGAGAGAGAGAGAGAGAGAAGAGAGACTGGAGTGGGTACTGCAGAGACAGTGCGAGCTTCTGCTGTGCTTTTTGAATCAAACATCCCCCTGACCTTCCTGCCTTTGACTCTGGCTTTTCTGTTTGTCTTTAGTTCTATCTTTGTTGGAAATATACATATATATATATATACACACACACACACACACACATTTGCTTTTCCACCAGGTACATTTTCAAGAATGCACTGCAATTTTCCTACACCAAACCTAGATTCTTGTGCAAAGGGTGCAAAGGCTTTATCATGTAGCCCTTGAACATTTCCAGTTCATCTTCTGTGCTGAGCCATGGATGATCAGGGCGTGGCATGAAAAACTCTTCTGCCTGCAACAACCTCCCAATGATCATTGACTCTTCAACTCCCAGCTTTCCACTAAGGCATGAGGCATCCTATGAAGGATTGCCTGCCCTCTCCAGTAGGAGTGTTAATCCCCCTAAATCTTGGGTGCACTGGCATGAGAATATTATTCTATAGTACATTTATTTATTTAAAAGTTTACTCTTTCTGATGTAAGGGCACCAGGTTTTGTTATTGTCCTTAATATCAGAAAGGGTAAAAGTCACAGTGGTTGCTAGGATACATTATGGCAAAACATTATGGTGTATATAAAGTAACTCACCGAATGTGAATTAACTCATCTGTACTTATGGAAAACAGCTGTCCAATATGGGAAGACAGGAGAGCCTCATTTGATATAGATGATTTATATAGCCTTAGACACTTCCTAAATACTTGTTGAATAAACCAATGAATGGTAATAGATACTGATGCATCTTTGAAAAAATTAAATATTTTGCCTGTTTCCACTCATAAAATTGTCTTCAGGGACTCCAGGGCAGTATTTCCAACTGTAGAGAGGGGGAAAGGGAGGGTTTTGAACTGACTCTTTATTTTTCCTTTGAAAGTTAGTTTTCCCATTGAAAGCCTCAGTAGGAAACACAGCAAAAAGACATTAAAATAATACACACATATGAAACACACATAGAGCTCATTTTATAAGCTCAGGATAATTTATGCTTTATCTAATTATTTTTGAATGTCATTGTAAAATTGAAGTAATTGAAGGAATATAAAAATAGAAAAACAGAATAGTAGACTTATTAACAACAATATGCCTTATAGTCCATGAGAGAGTAATGACATTTTTTGGAGAAAAATACATAAATAGAGTTTACATGTTATCTATACAGTTTCATGGGCCTTCTAATACACTTAAAACTTCTATTTTTGAATCGTAGTTCTAGGCAGCTACTCTGATCAAAATAATGTACATTTGAAAAAAAATTCTGCTCATTATGGTTTGATGCATCTGGTATATTTTGCAGCTGTCAAATGCCAGTGTTGCACCCTGTTCTGTGATGAATACAAAACATGAGATGGGAACTGAGGAGCATCTCACTGACTTGGTTTAAAATAGCCCCTGTTTTGTGCTTAAGAGGAATTCAGAAGTATGTCAAAGGACGCAGGGGGGAAAAGCCATCTGTCACCAAGCGAGGACAGTGTCCCTGGGAATGATTTGTGGGAAAGCAAGAATGCCATTTGCATGGCTTGGCAAGGCAAGTAGGGGAAAGATCAGGAGCTGAGACCACAGTACCTCTAAGGAAACAGCAATCAGAAGCCGGGAGCCGCCTGGATGTGGGCAAACTGCCTGTGCTCACAGACCTGTCCGATAATGCTGTGAACGGGTGCTGATTCTTTCCTTTGACTCACCCAAGAGGGAAAAGAAAACCATTTTACAAAAGCCTACACACTGTAGCAAAGGGAAAGTCATGGCACAAAGGATGGTTTCTATAGGCCAGTACTCTTCCTTCGAGACTCTGAGAAATGCCGCATAGTAGGGCAGTGCAACAGGACCATGCAGGCCGTAGTCTTCCACCAATGCAAATATATTCTAAACAAAATATTTTTCCTTCTTTCATTCATTTAATCGCTTTACAGCCTAATTGAAGCTCCTCCCTCCTCTCCTTTCTATTCCACCCTCACACCCCACCTCGTCTATTCCCTCAGAGCCTCATGAGTACCAAAGCACCCTGGCACTTGAAGTCGCAGCAGGACTAAGAGCATCCTCTCCCACTGTCGCCAGATAAGGCAGCTAGAGGAAGGGGATCCAAAGGCAGGTAACAGAGTCAGAGATAGCCCTTACTCGAGTAGTTAGGGGACCCACAAGACGACGTCGGCACATCTGCTACGTATGAATAAGGTGCCTAAGTCCGGCTCTTGCAGGCTCTTCGCTTGGTGCTTCAGTCTCTGTCAGGCCCTGGTGGGTCCGGGTTAGTTTACTCTGTAGGTCTTCTTGTGGAGTCGTTGACCCTTCCCGCTCCCTCAATTGCCTCCTCCCACTCTTACACAAAACTACTGGAACTCCGCCTATTCTAGGGGTGTGGGTCTCTGCATCTGTTTCTATCAACCGCGGGATGAAGCCTCTCAGAAGACAGTTATGCTAGGCTCCTTTCTGCAAGCCTAGTAGAGTATCGTTGATAGGGTCAGGGGTTGGCTCTTTTCAGTAAGGTGGGTGTCAAGTTGGGTCACAGTCATTGATTGGTTGGCCGTTGCCTCAATCTCTGCTCCATATTTATCCCTATACTTAACGCAGGCAGGACAAATGCCAAGTCAGATTTGGTGCTCACATTCTCTATAGGTCTCTTTGTAAGTTTAAAGATCGACAGTGTCGAAAAGCATTATTTAGCACATAAATGTATTGGATTTACACGTCACACAACACCATCTTCAATCCTCCTCACAAGGCATGCTGAATAAGCATTTTAAAGCAGTTTGAATCATGAACCATTGTATCTCAGAAAGGATGTCAAACCTGTTTGTTACAGTCACTAATAAAGAAGATAATCTCCTGTGAAAAATAAAGGTGCAAATTTTCAACCATCCAGAAGCCACATGAAGAAAGTCCATACTTTGAGAAGTCTCAATTGATCTTGAGAAAGTACTTCTGACTCAGATGTGGTAACTGAAACTTGAAAAACAAGTAAAAGTGCACAGCTGGGAGGCCACACCCTCTCTCCCCCTTTCTGACACTGCCCTATAACTTCTGAAGAGAAGTTGTTTCAAAGCCCCAATCACACTTTCTCATTTTAGGTACATCATGAATACTAATATTTTTTCATAATGCTACTTATTCCCTCATTATATGACCCTTCTCAAAATCCATGATTTGGCTCAAGCATTCAGTCCGTCACCACGTGGGTGTTGCACTAATGACTTCTACAGAGCAAGCTCCCTGAAGCTCGTGGCTCTTGGTCTATTCCTTGAGTTTGCTTTTTTTTTTTTTTTTTAATGTACTGTCTACTTCATCCCCACGATGACCATTTCAAATAAGTAGCATTGAGAGCAAGTCTCAGATGGAGTTAGTTCCACTGAGAGTGTGTGATGCTATCAGGAGTTTGCAGAGCATGACTATAGGCATGAGCATTAACCTTTCAGTTATAGTAGCCACAAAGCCACCTATAATGTTTACTATTCAGAAACCATTCCACAACCAGGCAAAGATATAAAAGCCCAAGAATGTTTAGAATGTTTACTAACCTTTTTCTTTTTCAATGAGAAGTATTAGTGTTGGTTAAAATAGACATCAATTTATAGCAAATGAGACATATGGTCACTGACATAGAAAGGTGACCATGGCACATTATTAAGCGAAGATGAAGGTTAGGAAAGTAGGTATGTACATACTTTCTCATAGTATTCAAACTTTTCAACAAAGTATTTCGTAGGTGTGTTTTCAAATGTAGATGAAAGGACTGAGACAATATTTCTATAAAAATATCATCGCAGAGAGGAACTATTACCTTTTCTTCCATGTCTGCATAGTTTTTATTTGTATACTAATTTTTTTTGCGTATTAAAATGAGGTCAGGATATCCTCAAATTCACAATCCTGTCTTAGCTTCCAGAGTTCTGGGATTACAGACAGGTATACTGTAACTATAAGTGTTACAGCTCTGATGGGAAAGTTTCTTGACAGTAGGGAGCCAAGGAATACCACAAAGTCACACCACACAACAAACCTCACACAAGAGATTTATTGGAAAAGGCACAAGAGGCTGGCTGCCTCTGCTTAGGGGTAGAGGTTGTAGCTTTTCAAGGTGGCCTGGGATTGGTGGGATTTTGTGGCCTGAGTCTGGCTTCCTGCCTCTTGAGGGCATGGAAACTGCAAGTATAGCCACTCTAGAAGTCTAAGGGCAGGGTCTGGCCAGTTGTGCCTCGAGGGGCTTACACATATGCTGTCATACCAGGGACTTCACTATTTTTTTTAAAGTATTACAAAGAACCCCATCGGGGCCTGGAGAAGTAGCTAAGTAGTAAAGCATTTGCCCAGCCTGTGCAGGACTCTGGGTTCCATCCTTAGAATGGAGGTGCCTTACCGCTGTCAGTAGATCTACATGTCTGTATTTTCCCCACCACTCAGGATGAGGCCATGCTTAGCATAGTGTTCTTTCTTGAGAACACTAGAGTCTTGCACGTGGCTTGGCAGGTAGACTACCACCGAGTAAAATCCCCAGCCCTGAGAAGAGTAGCTCACATTCTCAACCATGCATACCAAGACAACTTATCCTGCATTTCAGCAATTTCTTGACATTGATCTCAAGATCTGAAGAATGTGGTGTCACTCTAGAGTCACCAGTGCAGAGAAGCCAGCACCCGGAAAGTTCTAAGACCACAGAGACTTTTTTTTCTGAGCAAGGATGTTTTGGGTCAGGAAAAATTTCCAATTCTTCCCAGCCCAGGCTTCCCAAGGGTGTGCTTTTTCCTTCTGTGTTGATGTGGTCACTATAACTCCTGAAGCCACATGTGAGGTGAAGTTGAGCTAGCAACCCACAAAGGGACTTGACAGTTCAGATTGCTAATTCAAATGGTAGCCATCAAATGCAGCCTTCCAGTCACACAGGCGAGAAAGCGAGTGTTGTAGAAAACCAACCAGCGAGCTGAAGGCTGCAAGCTTGTGAGCGGTGGAAATCAAATCTCAAGGCTCAAGGATCTTTCTAGTCTGTAACATGATTTACACCAAAGTCACAAGCATGTTACCACCCACTGAGTATAAATCTGAATGCAATGACAGTTCTAATGTGACAGTGTCTTCAGAACATAGAATCCCCAGCAAGAATCATGTAGCTGGGAAATCACATAGAGCCACAGCGCTCCTTGGCAAGCCACACAACAAATGCAGGAATGCACATTTCACCCAGTGAGCAGGGACTGTAGTCAAGAGGGAAGTTGACACTCAGAGAGCAAATAGAGTTCCCAGATGCTTGGCTTTTCTGCTTTCTCACTGGACCAGAGGTCACTGGTGGATGGGTCACAGCACAAGCAGCCCCTGAAAGCTCGTCGCTTCCTTGCCTTGTAGTCCAGTTGGAGGCTGCTATGGCATGAGCCGCCTCCTGTGGTGCTTGCTTTCTGTGGTTTTCATGTTTAATGCAACGTTGGGTACCCAAGTATCTGACATCCTTCTTTCCTCTTCCCTGCTCTCCTTTATGTTTTTCTCTCTTTTTGTCCCCCTCTAAATCTTCTTCCTTTCCTCTCTCTGAGGTATCATTTCTGAATCATCTACTGTGATCTATGTCCATTGTTTGCCAGAAAACCCCTGGGTTTCTCCTTCTAGAAGTTTAGGCTGGAGTTAATGGGAAAAAGAAAGAAAGAAAGAAAGAAAACAAGAAAAAAAAACCCCCTGAAACCTTGTGCTCTCAGTGCTCTGTAAGTCCAGTCCTATGTTACACCCTGGAAGGTTGGTGATCAGGTAAGTACATGTTACTTACTAAGTTCCCAGCTTCCTGAAAGCAGGAGCTCAAGGTGAGTGAGGGACTCAAAATACCTGAGATTAGTGGCCTAGCGGCTCCCAATGTTTGTTTTAGGCTCTCTCTGGACATCCACACAAGTTGCTCATCTTACTGGAATATCTCCCTTCACAAAGCGTTGCCCAGAATTCTACTTAGGAAGCCTGTAAGCTGTTCATGTATGTTAACTGCCCACCCCCCCTTTACACTCACTGCTAAAAACTATGCGAATTGTCTTCTAGTACCACCCTATGGTTCTTAAGATCTTTTCTGTTTTATTTTGGCTTAGTTTCAGTTTTACCAAGACAGGGTTTCTCTGGGAAGCCTTGTCTATCCTGGAACTCTGTAGACCAGGCTGGCCTGGAATTCAGATCTGCCTGCCTCTGCCTCCCAAATGCTGTGATTAATGGTGTGCGCCACCACATCCCGACTCGTTCTTAAGATCTGATAATTCAACATGATACCTGCAGGCCTTACCTTCCTGTCTTAAATAGATTTAAGGTATTAAATGTCTTTAATATGCCTGCCCTCTCTCAGCCCTGAGATTCTGGGAAGTGTCCTCAGCCCTCACATGCCCAAAGCAAAGCATGGCTGTTCCCATTACAGACCTCTTCCCCATAGCTTTGAGGAAATATTCAGCCTGCTGTGTCTGGTGTTTTGTTTTGTTTTGTGTTTGTTTGTTGTACATCTCTGGTTCTTTTTAACAATTTTAACAGAGAGTATCTTTCTTCTATCGGGCATAATAACTGGCACTTTTTAAGAGTTTAATATCTTCTTTTCATTTAACTCTATTTATCATTATTAATTATTCACTTTATATCTCGGCCATAGATAGCCCCCTCCCTCATCTCCTCCTGGTCCCACTATACCTCCCTGTTTTTCCCCTCTCCCCTCTGCCTTACTCCTCAGAGAAGGGGAGGTCCATTCACCCACCCCAACATATCAAGTCACATCAGGACTGAGTGCATCCTCTTCCCCTGTGGCCTGCTGAGGTAGAGCTGCCAGGGAGAAATGATAAAAAAGCAGGCAACAGGGTTCATGTCAGAGTCAGCCCACATTCCCCTTGCTAGGGGACCTATATGAGGGCCCAGCTGACCATAGGCTATGTTTGCACAGGGAACATGGGTCCAGTCCATGCATGGTCCTTGGTTGGAGCTTCAGTCTCTACAGAGCCCTGGTTAATTGGTCTATTGGTCTTCTTGTGGGCATTTAACTCTATTTGTATAAAGTAAATTTACTATATATCTATGCAACTTTAAAAACATATAAAATACAAGGAGTTGAGAGTGGTAATGGTTTTTGTTTGTTTGTTTGTTTGTTTTTTGAAACAGGGTTTCTCTGTGTAGCCTTTGCTGTCCTGGAATCACTTTGTAGACCAGGCTGGCCTCAAACTCACAGAGATCCACCTGTCTCTGCCTCCCTGAGTGCTGGAATTACAGGCATATATCACCACACCCGGCACAGGTAATAAGACACAAATGCAAAAAAAGAGAAAAAATGGCAACTTGTGTGTATGTGTGTGTGTGTGTGTGTGTGTATGAGTGCATGTATGTCTACCCTAATGAATTTTTTTTTTTTATTGCTTCTGATGGTGCAACTGGCCTGTTGGTAAGTTCTTCTGTGCTTTTTCTGGTTGGATTTTCACCTTTGCCTCCAGTTAATTCCTACTGGGGTTTGATTTATGAAATGAAAACCAAGTAGGTTACAGTTTATATTTAGGAAACACTTTGCCATGCCCCCACCATAAGCCCCTTCTTGCACACCCAGAACTGTGTGTGAAGAATTCCTTTTATGAGCAAGAAGGCAAATGAAGAAGTTACCTAAGAGCCTTCAAAGTGCTCATAGTCTGTCATTAGTCACTGCCCTCTACCCGAGGCAGAGCCTATGGCTTACTCGCTCTTTGCAAAACTGTCACCATTTTGAGGTCAAAGAGTCAGTACTCAGTCACTGTAACCACCCATGTAACAAAGGGTGAACTGGTTTAGCTGGATAGAGACTGCAGAACAGTTCCACGGTAAGTGATCCGTTTGTGAGAAAAAGAAAAGAAAACATGCCTACATTTTCTATTAAAGGCTCAGCCTACAATTGCTAGCAAATACTCCAACACAGGCAGAAATGGAGCATTAACAAAGGAACTTTGCCTCCAATTCAAGGGGAACCTGGGCATGAACCTTCACCTTAGCTGGTTTGTACAAACTGTGAAAACTCTCCCTCTCACTGCTGTTTTGTCATTACTCTTTATTATCCAGAGACGGGTCTGTTTCCTCATTAATTAAAAAATTATCAGAAATAATATTCTCATTTCCTCCAAAAGAAATAAATACAGGCAAAGTTCAGAGGGATGCATTCCACAGAAGCTGCATACAGAGGAGCAAAGTGCAAGGCCAACAGCCCGGACCAGAGCTGTTGCCTGCCCTGTCAGCCCCGAGATTCTGAGATGTGGCCTCAGGCCCCAAATCCCCGAAGCAAAGCCAGCCTGGTCCCATTGTAGACCCCTACCCTGTGACTTAGAGGAAATATTTACCTCAGAGTCTTCTTGTTGTTGTTGTTTGTTTGTACATCCCTGGCTCTTTTTTAATTTTTAATTTTGAGATGTCCTCATTGGTAAATAAGCTAGGATGGCCTTGAACCCACTCCATGGCTCAGGCAGGCCTTGAACTTAGGTCTCGAACTTGACTCAGGCTCCTGAGTTCCTGAGATTACAGGGGTGCACCAACCTGTTTACATGTGCAATTGAATTCTGTGTTTGGTATTTGTAAATGAAAGCATAGGTAGGAGTTCTCGTGGCCAATGTCAAGCTGTTTCTCATTGGTCTTGTTTGTGGGTTCAGGCCACCAATGAAAGAAGAATCATTCTGCGTCTTTCCTATACTAGTATTCACTTCCCCCACTGCATCGCCACCTGTTGTAACTGGTTTTGGTGCTCCAACCATTAGCAGCTCTAACTCTGGCCTTGTACATGGCTTTATATAAGGCCATTGTGATCTTTATTAGCTACTCTTCCAATGCCACTGGGCTCAGGGTTCTAAAATGCAAAGAGACATTCATGGCTCTCTTGCCTGAAATCACACACATACAAGCATGACTGTGTGGCATAAACACATATCTCCTTCCTCTTGTGAGTTAATATTCAATAAGTGAGCAACATTCTCAAGACATTAAATCATGGATGGGGCAATATCAGTGATGAGAATGGAGGCATCTTACCTTCTATAGGTCTTATGCCAATAAAAGATGCTAAAAGAATACCCTTTGCAGGAAAGCAGCAAGTGCCTTTGCTTAAAAAAATATTTATTTCAAGATAATTATTAAAAGAAAACATTTAAACTTAGCATTTTACGTTGGCTCTGGGCTAAATAGGAATCTGGATATTTGGAAACACACAAAGGTTATTTAAAATATTTACTTATCTATGTTATTGTGTGTGCATGTGCGTGTGGTGTCTGAGTGTGCGTATGTGCGCCATGGGCATGCAGAATGCCAAGAGGCCAGGCACATCAAGAAAGAGCATCACATTCCCTGGAACTCGCTTTCCAGACAGTTGTCAGCCACCATGTGGCTGCTGGGAACTGACCCAGGGCTTCAGCAAAAGCAGTGCTCTTAACTGCTGAGTCGTCTCTCTGGCCCATGTCGCTATGTTTTACTCCTTATTCCCATGCAGCAGGGTGCCTTGGTATCTTGAAGATTATTTGTCCATTGTGAACTTTTCACAATAAAATCGCGTTTGAAATGCAAGCTGTGTAAAATCTACTGATTTCAAAGAAAAGATCACTACAACTTTGCTTATATTTGGGCTCTCACCATTTATGTTCAAGGAGACATTCTTCAAACAACATTGGACCTCAGATCGTATAAAACTGATTCTTTTTCCAGATGAGGTTTCACTCCATAGCCCAGGATGGCCTTAAGTTCACAATCCTCTGGTGCCAGCTTTCCAAATGCTGAAACTAGAGACATATTCCACCTGCCCATCTCAACTGGCCACTTAAAGAAGGTTCTCTTTATTTTGTACTCTCTTATTCAGAAGACAGCACACTAACCTTGTGTTCAAGCCAAGAAAATGTTTGGTTTTATTATGCCAGCAATATAAACTTTTTAAGGACAGAAATGAAGTAATTTCTGAGGTATCTATGCACTGAGTATATTTCTTGTACTTTCATTTACACCGCAGATGTGATACAGGGGCCTGTATATTACACTGAACAGCTTACTGTGTAGAAAGTTCTCTCCCTCTCCTGAGACATAAACTGGTATCACGTGTACAGTAAGAATGTTAATCTTCCCAGGGTGGCCATGTGTGTAGAATATATATGGAGTTGCTTCTGACACCAGCACCTGTTTAAGTAAGAAGTGGAGCTCCTTAGTCACTTCACATAGCAGTAGTTTCCACCCTCCTGCAGAGTTAACTGATTCTCACATCCCGCTTCACAGTTATTTAAGTTAAAAGACCCATTCCTGTGGGCTACTCTCCTTTACTTGAAATAATTAAAGGAGCCTACGATCCTCTCTAGAAGATCTCATTTGTACCATTTCCCTATCTGTGATCAGGCGATAAATATGGTAACGTAAAAATACGGGCTGCGGGCCCAGTGATGTGTGTGTGTGTGTGTGTGTGTGTGTGTGTGTGTGTGTGTGTGTGTGTGTGTTTACTTTGGTTTCTTGTTTGTTTTTTGTTCTTTTAGGTTTTTGTTTTGTTTTAACAAAATAAAATTATGGGCTCTTAGGAACTTGGTGAATTTTATTGGATATCTGATGATATCTCACAGTGAATGAATCTGACAAGTCACTGCCTTGCCGTTGGCCTTTGCTTCCAAGGAACATATTCACACATTTGCCCTGATTTACAGGTACTGCCAGAGGCCATATTTGAGTGAAATTAACTTGACACGGACTACGCCAGAAACCTTACAGTTCTGTATTCCCCAACCTCCTAGCAGTTGTCTTCTCTCTTCAGGTGGCAATCCTACTGTGACACATTTCTAGATGGCCCTTCTAATGTCACCAACCCTCACAGCAGTCATTATGTCAGCTTACGCTGTGCTCTCTTAACTGTCCCCTTGCATACCATTTTCCCTGGGGTGGGATGGAAGGCTCCATGAGCAAGCTGATGTCTGGTGAGGCTCTCTGCTGGATTTCCGATCATCAGCACAGCATAATTCACGTGAGTGAATGAATAGATGGACTTGATGTCACGGTGCTACTTTACCACGGCCCTTCCCAAGGGAGTCAGAACAAAAGCCACGTGTGTCATTACAATTTTCTCTCAGCCACATTCAAAAAGTAGGAAAACCAGATTCATTTTAGTAATACATTTCACTTGACATGTCTCAACTATGGTTATTCCAACATATAATCAATGTAAGAAAATTTCATTATGCATGACATTTTTATGTTAACTTCAACTATGATATGTATTGTATACTAATAGACATCTTTGCTCAGGCTAACATTTTTCTTTTGAAATCCTTGATCATCATTTAGTGTTCAC
This sequence comes from Acomys percivali, assembly GCA_907169655.1. Classification (NCBI taxonomy): domain Eukaryota; kingdom Metazoa; phylum Chordata; class Mammalia; order Rodentia; family Muridae; genus Acomys; species Acomys percivali. Next base: position 91,168,944 of record OU015743.1, on the reverse strand, counting down.
AAAACTTACAGTTAAAAACTTAGATTGATCAATTAAAGCTGTTCTACCATACTTAAATGTTTTCTAATCATCAAATTGAAGATAATTGCTTTTCTTTTCATTGAAATTAAGTAAAAATTTAAAGTTGAGTTTTACTGTCATATTAGCCACCTGGCATGGGCAGAAAAACTTTGTGTAAGTACAGAAACACGTATTGGATGGGCTTTCTCTGCATGTCTTAACCATATTAGTATAATACACAGGCAATCAACACAACGAAATAATCATTTGAAAACATGTCTAAGTTAGGGGTCAACATATATTCCCAAACCAAACAATTTAGAACTTTGTCAAAATTCTTCCTTATTAAGATTACTTATTTTATTTGAGTTTTAATAAAAAAAGATCTTATTTAGTGGGAAACAGATGACCCTGTGAGAGCAGCCTAAATGTTCACATAACCATCCATAGTGGATGTGCCATTAGCAGACGCCAGTAAAAATGGTCATTGTAAGCTAACTTTATCAAACGTCTAGTAGCCCATTTTCCCACAGACAATCCCATATTGGCAGTAGCCTTTTCTAGGGACATTTTTGGGATACTGACATGGGCTTGGCAGTCGATCCCATACTCAGCAGGTATGTCTCAGAGAGGCATGATGTAGCAACTCATCTTTCTCCAATACCCGGAAATGTGGGCATGCTCACAGGCACTGTTGTATGTGTGAACTTCTTCTATTATTCTGGTATGAGTCAGGGAGCTTGAAAACCAGGATTGCTTTACAGAAGTTATCTCAGATTAGTCACTGTGTCAAAGATGAAAACAGGTTTTGACAACTTGTGACCACATGACTTCTAGTCATTCGTGTAGGGCCACATTGTAGATCTGCATAAATTTGGAACTTACAACACATTTCAGAAGTGGAATGAGGAACGTATTTTGGATCAGGACCCATTTTTAAAGGATCTGTAAAAACTAATACTATGTGGTTATTTAGAAAGTAGGAAGAATGGGGCTTAAATTTTAATTTAATTAAATATGTGCTCTAGATTCCTGGGCAATGAGCTGAATGCATTTTAATATATACTAAATATTTGAAATTACAAATCAAGGCCACTTTAGCCATCACTCAGAGGGGCAAGGGCACATGGATTTCTGAGTTCAAGACCAGCCGGGGTCTAGGTAGTGAGTTCCAGTACTACCACAGCTGTGTGATGTCTCAAAAAAATATCTCAGCCACATTAAAATGCCATTACTTACTTTGCTGTATTCCTGACACAACAGTATCCTAACAGAGAAGCAGTTCAGACTAAGTCTCTGAGAGGCTTTATGTTCTCATGTGCAAAAAGCCAAACACATCATTGAGGGATTAGTAGATTGAAACTCAAGCTAAGAGGGTCAAAGTGCGTCCCAAGGTAATTGTCTCCTCCACAATGAGGCAGATATGTATGGGATAATAGGGGGAAGTTCAATGCATTAGCATTTAACAGTCAAAACAGGAACGTTTAAAATACTCTGTTCATGGTTAAAAATAATCTGTACTCTAATTCCAGTGATCATTGCCAGGGAGAACCAAAGTTGAGAGATTTCTATTAAAAACATGACTCAGAGGGGAAAAAAAAATACAGGACCTGGCAATGAAGGAAATGATCCGGAATCATCCCCTATTGGTCACTCCTACAGTCACATGCCTGGGACATCTTTATAAAGGGGGTTATCTGGACTCAGGAGCTTCATAGCACCTTCCCCCATCCTGCAGCCTCTCTCTCACCTGGAAGAGAACTCTTAGAAGGTTTACAAAATGTGTGATGCCCTTGTGGGAACCTGGAAACTCATTTCCAGTGAAAACTTCGATGATTACATGAAGGAAGTGGGTAAGTGCTGTGGGTGATGTGGAATCCTTCACTGAGTAGAGGGCATTCAGCCCGGGGGGCAGTGGCTGAGATGAGGTGTAGACGCCACAAGAAACAGCCTGTCATAAAAGCTTTCTAAATCGAAGCTTCAACCTCATGGTTCTTGCAGGTGACCCAGCGGGGAAGAGTCTAAATGAAAATCATTTGTTGTCTATAGAATGACAAGGCATTGGCTTCATTGCCAAACTTCTGTTTCTGAGGTTCACTTGGCTCTTTGCCTGTTTTTAACACCTCCCTTGACATGAAAGTTTCGCAATAACTTAGAAAGAAAAATATACTTTTTTTTGTAACGTGGAGTAAGTTTTACTTAAAACCGAAGCCGTGATGTTGCCTAGCTTAGAAAAAAAAATCATGTTGGAAAGCATATTCTAACAAATTCTTTTCTATCTCAACGTCAATTGTGTGATTATTTTACGGTAGACATAAGCTTGACCTCCAGAGATATTTTCTTCAAGAAATTAGCATTCACTGGTTTTGAATGATATGGGATGCCATGGATTTATGGAGTAATTGAAAAGGAAAGTATGGTATGTGAAACCCGTACAGCAAAGGCTTGAAGTGGTTTAGGCTCTGTCAACACTGCCCACATGCTCCTGCGTGAGTGATCACAAAGCAATCCTGGCAGCAATACAGTGGCCATCGGCCATCGGTGCACTTTATCAGGGAGCTTCTGCATGGAGCCCCTTCTCTCACTGAGCTTCATAAGGTCAGATGCCACGTTACACAGTACATTCATTGGGACGAATCCCCGAAATCTCCAAAGGCTTCACCTTCCCCTCAGTTACACAGTGGGAACTTTTGGTCATCTGTCCATCTTGTTCTCTTGTTTGCAGATATGAAGCTGATCAGGAATCCCAGCATTCCTTACCTCTCAGGGCATCGGCGAGTTACCATTCAGTGTGCTCCTTACTCTGCACTCGCCCAGACACACCAGGGCTTGGGCTGCTTCTAGCTATTGACTCATTGAGACCCTTTGTACCGGCAATATTCATATCTAAATTATAATAACCCTGTTTAAATTGTGAAGGGCTCATAATTAAAGGCAACACCATGTTTCCTGAATGGACTTGGTAGCTGTAATTGAGGCAGAGCTGGCAGGTGTTGCCTTCTGCAGCCAAAGAAAAGCAGAGAAGCACGAGTGAACCTGTAGTTTGTCCAAGGCTCAGTCTCTCTGGGTTCGTTTTCCACATTGCATGCCTTTCTTGTACCCACTGACAGCTGTGTTTTGTGGCAGAGTGAGGATTCGAGGCAAAAGTGCCCCATTTTCTCACTTGTGGCTACTTTTTAGACAGGGAACTAACCTACAGCCTCTGCACCATTATCTTGTGCTATTTCTCTCTCAGTCCATCCTTAATTCTAACCTTGGGTTACCTTAGCCAAAGAAATAGCCTTTATTTAAGCATTTGTGCCCAGAGAGCCATACACCTCTGTGGTGGGGATCCTGTGTAACATGCACAGAGAGAGTGACTAAGGTTTTAAGTTGTCCACCCTCCTCAGGACAGCATTCCCTTCATTTAAACAACTAAGACCTTCCGAACAATGACATTTTGATTTCCTGAGTTCAAAGATAAATCGAGTCCCTTTAATTTTCCTCACACGCTGCCGAGAATGATATCATCATTCAAAAATGACACACTACTTAGGAAACATTTTTTCCTTCAGAGAAATTAATCAAATATCTTTATTTCATGAGGGAGTAACATGGGAATTAAGCCTAGAAAATTAAACTCAGCAAACACATCCTATAAAATGTGATTTCTGTGCACTTGAAGTGAATGGCCTTTTAACCCAATAATTCTATATTAGGCCCAGTCTCTGACTTAGATTTTTAAAAATATTACTCTTAATAAGAAAGAATAAAGTGGACAGACTGTCCCAATCATAAACACAAAATAGAGAGATTATGTATTCACATATATTATTACCATATTATGATAGATGTATTATAGACATATTGACATATATGAAATGCATAGACATCGAGGTGTGAAGATTTAATCTCTTTATACATTCTGGTTGAAATTAATGACAACTCCCCTGAGGATTGTATTTAGAAGCAGAGAAAGGGACAAGCTAACTGTAAATCTGGATGGATGGACCCTGAAGTATATCCTCATGGATTAGCCCGACATCCTTATAGCGTGTCTTCTTCCTCATGCACACACAAATATGTGAACTTGACGTGTTTCTCTTCCTAACTATAGGAGTTGGCTTTGCCACCAGGAAGGTGGCCGGCATGGCCAAGCCCAACATGATCATCACTGTGAACGGAGATGTGATCACCATCCGGTCAGAGAGTACTTTTAAAAACACGGAGATTTCCTTCAAACTGGGCCAGGAATTTGAAGAAATCACTGCAGACGACAGGAAAGCAAAGGTGAGGAGCAAGGAGCAGGTTCAGAGTGAGGTCCTGGCTTCCAGTTCTGCAGCCTGCAGCAACATCTCAGGACATTAGGAAGAAAAGATGTCCTTTGTTGACTGAAGCCTCGGAGCTCTCACACCTAAGCCGTCACCATCACCATCAGTGGGCAGATGGTACATTTTTCCCTCAGTACTAAGTTGTTCTGATACTAAAAATGATTAGCACATTTTACATGTCCTACAATAGTGTACATGAAATAAATTAGAGCAATAAAATAAAAAGGAAAGTCTATAAAAGAGAGGCCAAAAGAATAAAAATCACCATAATATCACCATCTTAACATATGTTTTGTTAGGTAGGTTCTTTCACAGCATATTCTTTTTTTTCAGAATGTAATTTTATTTTCTATCTCTAATCATAATACATAAATATATATATATATATATATATGAGTTCTATGTTAGTTTTTCAAGATGTGTTTCTCTTTACTTTCTTCTTGGACTATATTCTTGTCATTTAGAGTTACTAAGGACCTCAGAACAGTCCTTTGAAGCAAGGTCTCATATTTTTCAATCTTACTGTTGGCCTTCATGTACAGACTGCAATCTCTCCTCACTGTGCCCACAGAGCATCATAACCCTGGAAGGCGGGGCCCTGGTACAGGTGCAGAAGTGGGATGGAAAGTCGACCACCATAAAGAGAAAGCGGGACGGTGACAAGCTGGTGGTGGTGAGTACATGATGCGCATGGAGCTGTAGATCCCATTGTCAGGGCCTCAGGGCCATTACTCCACTTCAGAAAACCCACCTGCAAGGTAGACCAGATGGTTCATTTGTAGCATTTTTTATTTGTAGCTGAGCATTGAGTCCAGGTTTTCACACTTGCCTCTCTCATCCACCTCAGTCAGGCTCTACCCCTGCCTGTTTTCCCTCTAGGATCAGTCCCTGCTTCCTCTCTGGCATCACAGGCTGCCTCATGTAACGCCCTCACCAGAGTGTAGTCTGTATTTCTGCTCAGGGCACTCACTCCCCATGGCAACTCTCCAGCTTCCTGAGAGGAAGACCCATATCTTCTTGGTCTTTGCATCACCCTAACCTGTTACACTTGGGGAAGGGTGTGCAGTACAAACAAGAGGTTCTAGAACACATTTTTCCCCTGTATATTGTTTCCTTTCCAATACTGAGAGAGTAAAAAGAAATTCACACTATTGTCTCCATGCTTGACCATGAATATTTTGTGCCTGTGTCTAGGAATGTGTCATGAAAGGCGTGACTGCTACAAGAATTTACGAAAGGGCATGAGCCAAGGGAAGTGGCCCTGGACTGAAATTTGCATCGGTCTCTTCAACAGTCAGTTGGATGTATTGTTTTTTAAAAAGATATGATTTTCCAATAATTAGCAAGCAAAGAATTTTTTCTGAAGCTGGATTTTATTGAATAATATGTTGGTTAAATAAAACCTTTTTAGATTTAGAATGTGGTGTAATGATATTTTTATTGTGTGTCTAATTTTGTACTCATTATGGAGTGAAAGGAATGGGAAAACTGCATTATTATTATTATTATTATTATTTTGGTTCGGATATAAGTAGTAAGATCTTTCATAATAATGCACGGGAGAAAAGTCAACGCACAGGGGCTTTCCTAGATAAGGCACAGTGTATAGGAACCACTGCTAAATATTAAGCCCATAGCATGCCTGCAGATGTAGGGTAATCTTAAACACAGCGAAATTATCCGCATCCATGTGATTCAAGTATGCACATTGATATCTGCCCTAGGCTGGAGCATCATGACACAGCAGTGCACACAATGCTGTAGAAATGAGCTCTAGACTTCACAGGTGTGTGTGTGTGTGTGTGTGTGTGCATGTGTGTGTGAGTATGTACACTGCATACATATGTGTATATGTGTGTGTGTTTGTGTGTGTGTGCATGTGTGTATGAGGGCATATGTGCATGTGTGTGTGTATTTGTGAGTACGTGCATGTCTGTCTGTGTGTGTGTGTCTTCCAAAATACTCCAGGCTGCTTTTGAACTGCAATTCTTCTACCTCAGCTTCTTGTGTTGCTGGGGTTATAGGTATGAATCATCATGCTCAGCTAGTCTGAAAGTTTTAGTCTAAAACAAATGTTTTAGTCAGTCTTGACTACTATAACAAGATTTTGAGGCTATTTGCTTTATTAAAAAAAATAAGTTTTCTTGGTATCAGTTTGGGAAGCTGAAAGCTCAAGGTAGTGCAGCCCCAGAGGTTTGGCACAGATCTCATGGTAGGTGTCATCATGGGCAATGATAATGGAGAGAAACATCGTCTTGACAAGGAGCAGGGAGGGACCATCCTTGTCATTTATAACAACTTCTTCTTGCACGATCTAACAGGCTCCACTAATCTCACCCAAGAAGATTCTCACCTGCAAACCTGTCCTGCTCACCCACACTGACCTAATGACCCTCTCTGTAAGTCCCGTCCCTTAATGCTCCAGGTCCTACTGAACGCTGGCATCAAGCTTTCAGGACTTGAATCACATGCAAACCTGTTGGTGTGGTCTTTTTTGTGTACTGTGCACAGACTGTCTTTGTCTTCCTCACTGCTGATTTCTGTCCCAGCAGAGAGCTGAGCACTGTCTGGACACTGGTTTTGTTACTCTAGTTGCTCAGCACCTGTATCATATTTTGTAAACCTACACTTATCTCACCTTCTGATTGGGTTGCTGAATGGCCTGTAGGCCAATCTCCTGCAAAGGCAGGGGAGGAAAGTGGGACTTCTGGGCAGATTCCTGGGAAGGAATCTGAGGCAGAACGGTTGCCAGCCAGATACGGAGGAAGAAAGGAGAGCCTATACTGAGGAGAGGTAACACGCCCTGTGTTAGAACGTAGATCAGTATAAAAGGGTTCATTTAAGTTAAGAACTAGTTGGGGACTGAAAATAGGCTAGGGCCAAGGTTAAATAATTAATAAAACTTCTCTGTGTCATTATTTGAGATCTGCAGTATGAAGAAAATCCTTTTAAACAAGTCATAGCAGCATGCTACTCCTGGAAGCTATGCAGAAGCCATGGCAGTCATTCTAGATTGTTCATGCTGGGCAAGTGTGACAGCTTTGTTCATAAATAAATATGCAACGTTATCCAGTAGTTTCCAAACACTTAGGTTTACTATCAGAAGTACTTTTAACTCAAATTAAAGCCCCCATGGAATTCCTGTACCTGATACACTTATAAACACACAGAGGCGTGATAACAGTGAGATTTGAAATGTACACATATGCTCACACAATAACAGTGGGCCTTAAAAGTTGTGTACATACAAATATAAAACAGGTTTAAAAATTCACATACAAACATACAGAGTAGTCAGGTTTCATGGTCACTGTCCGTGTGCAGATGTGTGCCTATAGCTATTCATCTTCTGTAGCATGAGGATCACCATGATGGAGGGAGGGAACTGGAGCAGGACTCTGTGCTCCAGTCCATGGGTGTTCATTGGGCACATGTGCACATGTGTACATTCATACAGGGACACACACATATGCCACAGTACATGCTTGGAGGTCAGAGGACATCTTGCAGGAATCAGTTCTCATTTTTGCCATATGAGATTTAGCTCAGGTCATCATGTGTGGGAGCAAGTGCCTTTACTCCCTTAGACATCTCTTAGACCCTAGAAGTGTGTGTTGATTGATGCTTGCAGCTAATTATTACAGAAGTCATTCCCAGAGGCTGGCGGCCATTGTTTTACACACACACACACACACACACACACACACACACACACACCACCACCACCACCACCTGCTCCTCCTCCTCCATCACCACCATCACCACCATTACCCCCTCCACTACCACCACCACCACCACCACCACCACCACCACCATTACCCCCTCCACTACCACCATCACCACCACCACCACCACCCCCTCCACTACCACCACCACCACCACCACCACCACCATCTTTTAAGGCCCCTTCTTCTTAGGCTAAAGTAAATCCATGGTACTAAAAGAGAAAGTTCCTTTATATTCAGAGTCTTTACACAGCCAGCTCCTCTCACTCCCAGGGAAGAAAGGGAAGGGAGAGACTTGTTAACAGAGCCCTAGAGCAAAAGCTTGACTGTGGGCCAGGTCTCAACATTGAGACAGGCCACAGAAGCTGCAAATAAGATGGAAAACTATGGGAAGGCAGGAAAGGAATGTGACCTATATGACCACATTGGTAAGGCACAGGAATATTGAGCATGGCTAGCCCAATCTCAGGTATATGGAGCTGAGCCTTAGTTGTAAACTGAGGCAGGGCAGGCATTGTACATACCAAAGCACTCTTGGTCAAGGTACTTATTGACTGATTCTGCAAGGTGGCTTTAATGAAATCCTTATCAGTTGAGGGGACAGTCTGATAACCCCTATGATTGTCTCTGTTTAGGGGCAGTCTCATGTCCCATCATTTTCCCACTGATCCTAATTAGGGAAGATATCTTCCTAGGGTGATCTGTTCTGAGAGGCAAAACTGTTCTTGGAAGCCAGGCTGACTTTAAGCTTCTAACAATGAGAAGACAGTTCAAGATGCTACACCAGCAGCTATGGAGCTGGACATTATGAAAACTGACAGCTGACAAAGAACCCAAGAAATTAAACACCACCAAAACAAATAAACCAATTAGGAAATGGGGTTCAGAGCCAAACAGAAAATTCTCAACAGAGGAATAGGGAATGTCTAAGAAACACTTAAAGAAATGCTCAATGATCTTAGCCACCAGGGGATCATAATAAAATGGCTCCACTCTGAGATTCCATCTTACACCCATCAGAATGGCTAAGACAAAAACTCAAGTGGCAGCACATGCTGGCGAGGATGTGGAGCAAGGAAAACACTTCTTCATTGCTGGTGGGAGTGCAAACTTGTACAACCACTTTGGAAATCAATCTGGTGCTTTCTCAGAAAATTGGGAATAGGGCTACCTCAAAACCCAGCTATACCACTCCTGAGCATGTACCCAAAATATGCTCTACCATACAACAAGGACATGTGCTCAACTATGTTCACAGAAGCCTTATTCTTAATAGCTTGAATCTGGGAACAACCTAGATGTCCCTCAATCAAAGAATGGATAAAGAAACTGTGGTACATTTATACAATAGACTACTATTCAGCTATTAAAAACAAAGAAATCTTGAAATTTGCAGGCAAACGGATGAAACTAGCAGTGATCATCCTGAGTGAGGTAACCCAGACCCAGAAATGCATGCATGGTATATACTCACTTATAAGTGGATATTAGCCCAACATCGATGTCCTCTGAGAGTCTCCACTCAGAGAGAGATTGGGACAGATGCTGAGACTTGCTGCTAGACTCCAGGTGAGGGTGGTGTGGAAGAATGGGTGGGACAGAAGGACCCAGAGGGTCCAGGAGACCTACAAGGAGCCCATGAAGGCTGGCAGATCTGGACCCAGGGGTTCCTGCACAAACTTGTACAAACCAAGGACAATGCATGCACTAAACCTAGACCCCTGTTCAGATCTAGCCAATGGACAGCTCATTCTTCATGGTTGTGGGGAGAGTGAGGACTGCCTCTGACATGAACTCTGATGCCCCCAATTTGATCACTTTTCCTTGGTCGGGAGGTCCAGTGGTACTCAGAGGAAGGGGATGCAGGCTATCGGATGAGACCTGATAGGCTGTGGTCATATGGTGGGGGAGGAGGTCTCCTTCTGTCAGAGGTCTAGGGGAGGGGAATAAGGTGAAAGAGGGAGGGAGGGGGAATGGGAATATATATATACAAGAGATGTATGTAATCTGAATAAATCATAAAAAAAACTTTAAAAAGGAAAGTGAACCAGACGGGGGAGAAAAAACAAAATAAAACAAAAACGGACAGCTGAAAGTCATTGCAGATCTTGACAGACACATTAACATTTTAATACATCTATGTCAAGAGTTGAATAGGAATCTAACCCAAAGCCAAAGAGGTAAGTCAAAACAAGGGCAGAGATGTCAAGCTTCAGGTACAGTAGGTCACCCACTAGGCATCTGTTAGACACCCGAGAAGAGCCAGTGCTTTCTAGCAAATGCACTTTCTAAGATCTTACTGTAATCTGATTACCATAGTTAGTGCAAAACTAGGCATAAATATTCAATTTCCAACATCAACAACAATAAAAACCAAGGGACGTGCAAGGAAAGAAAAAGACTGTTCAAAAGAGGAACTAGAGATCTGTGAGTTGCTGACAGAAATGCATAACCATAGTAAGTCCTCAAAAAATCATTGGCAGAATTACTGGGTGGGTCAGCAAAGTCAAAGCAGGGTTACAGAGGCATCTATAACACTCACAACAGGTTATTAACAATAGCTAAAAGAAAATGTCTATCAGCAAGGAAATGGATGAGCAACACATCCCATACCCTTCCCAGCGACAGGCACACCACTGCCCATGTACACAGCAATGTACACACATACCCATACACACTGCCCACACACACTGAGGAATATATACACTTACCCCCCCAGGCACACAACTGCCCTACACACATACACACAAGGTATGTACATACATACCCACATACACATAGGCACACACTGCCTACTCACACACAGGGATATGCACACACATAACCCAAAACACACACATTCACAGTTACTCATGGACACATAGGAATATATACTTAAATGTCCGTACATACTCAGGTACACAACTGCCTATGCACACACTGGAATACACACACACACATACACAGGCACACACTGCCTATGCACACACAGGAATATACATATAAATCCATACACACACAGACACACAACTGCCCATGCACATACAGAAATATACACATACATATGTTCACACACACACAGGCACACAACTGCATACAAAGCTACACACACACAATTACTCATGCACACACATGAATGTACACACATACCCACATACACATAGGTACACAACTGCCCATGTACATATAGGAATATACACACACATACCCATACACACAGGCACACAACTGTCCATAGACACACAGGAATATACAACACATACCCATATACATGGATGCACGCAACTGCCCTCACACACACAGGACTATACACACATACCCCTACACATATAGGCACACAACTGCCCCCCACAGGAATACACACAAACATACATCCACTCACACACCGGCACACAATTGCCCGTGAACACACAGGAATATACACACAATAAAATGACCACAAGCAGTCATAAAAAGGAAGGATTTTTGTTCTTGCAATAATAATAAATATTTTTATTGAAGAAAATTTTAGATGTGCATTTTGATGATCTTTTATCCTGTTTTGAGTTTCTCCCATACCCCATCTATATTTATGTTTTCTCTTCCTTTTTTTTAACAAAAAAATAAGAAACAAAACCTAAAACCCTAGAAACATGAAGTCTAAACAATCAAAATATCCAAAAGATTAAAAAAAAAAAGCCAAAACAATGCAAAAAGTAACGCAAAAAGACCACAAAAATGCCATTGCGTTCCTTTTGGCTTTGTCAACCACTCTCAGGCCTGGGCCCGCACTTACGTGTGCCTCATATATCCAGTGAGACTCCATCGGAGAAGACGGATTTTTCTTTTTGCCAGTGGGTATCAACTATAAATAGCTTTTTAGGTAGGGGAGGGACCTCAGGTCCACTTTCCCTTCTCAGTGCTGGACCTGTGTCTGGCCTGAACCTGTGCAGGGCTTGTGTGTGCTGCCACAGCCTCGGTCAGTATGGGTGTGCATCGGTTTTCAATGGCATAAACAAGTGTGCTTTCAGCAATAAAGTCTTACTAGCAGGCTGAGGAGTGCAAGGCAAGGAGGCCTTAACAACAACCTGTGATGTTGTGGTTTTCCGTGGGGGTCCCTTTGGCCCAAAAAAGCTTTAATCCATCCCTGGAACTTGAGGTCTTGCTTGGGGGTGTTAGATATGAGGGGCATTGGCTCCCCTTATATTCTGTGGCTTCCTTTAGATTTCTTTTGTATGCGCATATTTTGTAGGAAGGTTTCCCTATGGCTTTTTCAAATGACCTTTAGTATCCATTTTCCCTTCGGATAGTCTTTCCTTTATACTTCCTTCCCGCCCCCTCTTCATTCAAAAAGAAAGGAACTTTTGCCAGGCTAAAAAAAAAATCATGGATGGATTTTTAAGGATAGGCTAAGCAAAATAAACCTATTATGAAAATATAAAATAACACAATTTCTCTCTAAAATAGTCAACACTCATAGAGACAGAAATCCTTGTAGTTGACAGTTTGGAGGTACCAGGAAGGTGGAGCACATGCTGGGGAAATGTTCAGGCTATGAGAGAAGCCAGCTTCCAGAACAATCCATGTGTGCTGCAGCTGGCAGGGCTGTGAGCAAGGGGCTGCCTAAGTCTGTTGGCCTTCCTGTCACAGAGGCCTAGATACTGGACACACAACTACAGGGCTTACCATTTGTCCATCTTGCTTTGCTTTGATCTTTTTGCCTGTCTTTTGCTCACCTTATGCTGTTGTTTACTTGAAGTAGGTGACCTCTGACTTCACAGTGGTTTATACCTATTACGTCATCTTTAGTCTCAGTGGAGATGTTAGATGTCAGAATCCCAAACCGTGCTGAAGCCTTGGGATCTACTGAAATTGGATTAAATGCACTTTGCATTATGGGATGGCCATGAGCTTTTGGAAGTCAATGACAAAAGCTCTAGTTCGACTTTTCAATGTCATCCACAGGGTCATGTTTTGAATGTTCCTTTCACAGCTATTTGAAAGGCTGTGTAATTTCAGAAAATGCATCCTGTATGGCAGTTGTAGGCAGCTATGGATGGGTCTGTGAAGACCATTAACCTGGCCTCCAGTTCCTGCTGTTACCTTCTCCCTGGTCTGCTGGCATGCGATGAGCCATGGCTACATGCTCCCACCATTGGGATCTATGGCCATGCTTCCACCTACCTCAAGGGAAGGAAACTTCTGAGGTTGGGAGCCAAAAGAAGCCACTCGTTGCTTTAGCTGTGTCTGTCAGGTACTGTGGCCAGAGCAATGCAAAAATAATCAACACTCCACTCAGCGAGGACCTGAATGAAAGGCTTACCCTAGTTGCAGGGGAGCAGCAGGTATTAAAACTGTATATAGTCCCTGTTCACTCTAATAAGGAGAAGTGCTAGGTAGAAGGAAGTGGGCGCTGTTTGGTTCTCTTGTTACTCACTTAAAATCCATAAGTTACATCTGCAACGTCGTTTAAAGCCAAGTGCTGTCTTAGGAAGAGAGACCAGGAGAAGTATTGTCTCTTTTTGATACACTTTTATAACTATAAACAGATGTCTGAGAAATGCAATTCTAGAAGCTGCGTTCTCTAATACACTTCTTCACACAAATTTTCCGGGGTTTTTTTGTTTGTTTATTTGTTTTTGTTTGTTTGGTTTTTTTTGGGGGGGGGTTGGTTTTTGTTTTTTCAAAACAGGGTTTCTCTGGGTAGCCTTGGCTGTCCTTGACTGCCTTTGTAGACCAGATTGACCTTGAACTCACAGAGATCCGCCTGCTTTTGCCTCCCTGACTGCTAGGATTATAGGCGTGTGCCACTGTGACTGGCTGATACACTTCTTTCTAAGGTCTACAGGCCTGCTACAATACAGAGCCTGCTACAGGCTCTGAACCAGATTGCCACATACTAGAGTTGGGCCTATGAAGGTGGGTAAATGTGTGCATTAGGTCAGCGGCCCATGATACACATAGTTGGCCTGATCCACATTAACCGTTTAATGAAGTTATTTACAGAGGTGTGACAATAGTAAAAGGCTTAATCATCAAGCAACAAATCTGAGACACAAGCCTGTTAAGGAACAATGACACTATAACCTCATGCATCAGAGATTTGTTCTGGCTCCAAAGTTGAATTTATATCACAATGGATGCAGCCGTGTAATACCCCAGGCAAAATCTCAAGTGTGTAGAGGAAGAATCAAGGCCACTTCTCCCTCTGACTCCCTCTGAGAATCAGGGAATTCTACAGAACTAGACATTTGGTTTTTTCCCTCTTGTCACATGGGCCAAGTGAGTTTTCAATGGGACTGCAGTATTTACTTCTGAACCATTATCAGGAAAATAACGAGGACAGCTGCCCAGGTGGTGACCATGGTCCCACTACCCCACTGGTCACCATGCACAGACATCTGTTCTCTGCCTTCGAAGTGCAGGAGAACACAGTTGCTAGCAGTAAAGCAGGCTCATGTGACTCCTTTCTTTCTTTCTTTCTTTCTTTCTTTCTTTCTTTCTTTCTTTCTTTCTTTCTTTCTTTCTAATAGTTTCATAGCCTTCCACATTTAACCTAATTTTCACTACAGTTAATCCTACTTTGAAGTCTTGGCAGGTGCCTCAAAGGGTGAATTTTTCAATGCAAAAGTTCCTGAAGGCCAATGAAATGCTAAGTAGCGTGCTGGGAACATTACAGAGAACAAAGCAATGAGAGATCTTTGTGTAGAAACCACATCCCAGCATAAGGTAGAGAGTAGACACTCGGTACGACATAGTGGGTGTTACACGGATATGCCGTAAAGGAAAAAGGAGCAAGCAGGGAAGGTGCCTCACTTAGTGTAGCCGAGGCTGGCCTCGAATTCTCTTTGTAGCCAAGGATGATCTTAACTCCTAATCCTCCTGCCTCCACACCCCAATTGCTGGGTTTACAGGCCTGTACCCACAGGAGGCTTTTGAATGGAGACTTCAAAAAATTTATGGAGGGAGCATGAGGCCATGAAGTAGAAAAGAACCCCCAGCTAAAATGCTCATGGGTATCAAATGCCTGTTTACTGACAGAGAAATGGCAGAGTCTGTCCTGCAGTTCATCGTCTGCTTTCTTGTCCTGTATCAGTTTCCAGCAGTGAACAGCTTCCTCCTGTCCTGACTTTGTCCAGAGATGCTCTGGACTCCCTCATTTTGAACACTGAATCTGATCGTGTCATGAACCTTTGAGGCTCTTATCACGAGTACGGTCTTTCCTGACCGACTCTAGTGGGTGTGCCTGCTCTCTTCTGCCTTCCCACATAGATGAATAACTTTTTCAATTCATAAACATATAACATCTCCACTTCTTCTTTATATCTTTTCTTCATGAGCAAGTCTTTGTCCCAAAGAAATCATCACTACTCTCTCATGCTCACATAGCAGTATCGCTTGCTTTGGATGTAGAGAGATGGCTTTGTACACAAAGACGAGCAGATATTTCTCAGGGTTGAAGGGATATTTGACATAGAGCAGATAAGAATATGAACACCCGTTTTCTATTCCCTGACTTTGCAAATCCCCAGCACTCTGACACAGCTGGAGGTGGGAGCAGCAACCAAGCCAATCAAACGTCTCCTAGAAAACTTGGGGTCTGTGACCCTACTTTTCTTCCTTGGAGTGCAGAACATGAATCAGGAAGAAATTACATGGAGATTTCATCTCCTGCTGTTCTTTCTTGCATTTTAGACTGTAGATGTTAGACATCATTCTCTACCCTGTCTAAAACTTTCCAAAACTTACCTGCACCATCTCAAATTGTGCAAACCAGCCATGGGGAAGCACATCTGCAATCCTAGCACTTGAGAGGCTCTGAGGCAGGAGGATTGCTAATTTGAGGATAGTCTGGGCTACATAGGGAGACTCTGAATCAGAGAGGGACAGAAAAAGAGAAGTGCAGAGACAGACAGACAGACACACACAGAGTTTACTTTGTAAACATAAAATATGAGTTTTCTAGGCACTGACTCCACCATATCCCTCCTTTTTATGGCTTACGTCACAAAGCTCTACTCAATAATAATTACCACCTTTCTTCTTGGTACTCAACTATCTTTGATGAACAACAATGATACTGTTAATAATACCCTAGACCTCACTCCAAGCAACTGTGGGCATTTTAAGTTACATTAACAATATCAATACATCAGCCCTGCAAGCAAGGGAAGGGATAGTATTCTTCTAATGAAGGAGAGGTTTGGGCACCATGACTTGCACAAACAAACCAACAACAACAACAAAAAAAAATAGCTGAGGCAGAGTAAGCAAGGATGTCCTTGTTTGAGGTAGGAAAACACTCATGTCGGAGTTCATCAGAAATTTGTTAGATGTTTCCTCAGGGCAAGTCAGCAGTTAGTGTTCAAAGGTTGGTCTCCATTGCCAGTTTTCTCCGTTCGGCAAGTAAGATTCATCAGGTGACTCCTGGGTGTAAATCTCTTTGCTAGGAGCTAAAAGAGGTCCCCTGAATTAAGCTCTACGGGTTAGTTTTCTGTCTTTTAATTTGGAGGTAAATAGAGTGAGTCAAATGCCGGTGCCTGGAGTCGCAGACTCCTGGCCGCCCATTGGCCACTCCAGGGACGCCACATAGTGAGGATGGGCTTTAAAAAGAGCTGCTGGAGGCTCAGAGATGCCCACACTTCCTCAGTTTCTGGTTGTGAGAGCCTCATCGCCCCAGAAACCTTTGCATGATGATCGAGCCCTTCTTAGGAACCTGGAAACTGGTCTCCAGTGAAAACTTCGAGGATTACATGAAAGAACTGGGTGAGAGAGACACCATTATGGGATTCAGGGACTTGTGGCAAGAGGGTTTTGTGTTGTAGCTAGCTTTGTACAATGAATTTTTATATAGTTTTCTTTTTGTGACCCTGAGTTATACTCATATGAAACAAAGTTTATAATTCTATTTATTATTAATATTTTTCTTATAATTAATAGTAATTTAGCTAGGCTTGCAGCTCACTCTCCCAGTTTATAGGCCATATGTTCCAGCCCCTGGTGGAAAATCATTATGCTGATCTCCTGTTAGAATTTCTCCTTAGCTGGGTCATTTCATCTATCAGATTTTTTTCAACCCCAAATTTGTTTAAAAGGATCATTGTAATAAATATATAGATCAGATTTGTCTCGGGATTTACTTTAGTTTTACATTTAGAGGCATGGTAGCAACAAACAACATTTATGACAATGGTTCTTAATCTTCTTAATGATGTGACCTCTTAATACAGTTTGTCATGTTGTAGTGACCAACAAGCATAATCACTGCTACATCAAAACTGTAATTTTGTTATGAAACATACTGTAAATATATAATATGTGGGATATGTCGGCCTCTAAGGGGTTAGCGACCCACAAATTTAGAACCACTGATTTAGAGTCTGTTTTTCTAGAATGCTTACTCATGAATGATAGCTATTCAATAAGTGATTTTGAAGGTTTCTTTTTGAGAGGACAAAACAGAATGTTTTTTCTTTACTGAATGACTGTCTCCCCATTGGCCATCTCTCAGAGTAAGGGTTCTGCCTGGCCTTCATCTCTATTTCAAGCTCCATAGTCAAACATTAGTTATAAAAAGTAGTGTCTATAACTGCTACACTTCTTTATGAATTCTGGAAGAACAACAGTTCATTTTTCAAAATTAATAACAACCTCTTTTATAATAAACCATATGCAAAGCAGATGATTTCTTGGCTTTTTACATTTTGCCTAGGATGACCAATGGATGCTTGTGATTATTAATAGCACACTTACTCATTCTAAGCACTGAAACAACAGTGCTTTACCCCCTAAGAAGAAGCTAACAGGATTATAAAACTTGTTCCTCTTAGACAGTATCAATTTTTCATGAAGTAATAAAGAAATTTCCCTATCTCCTCATAGATTTATAGTCAAATTTGTTTTGTATAAAAATTTGAGGGCATATCAGAAACTTGGAAATAGTTGTGGCAGTGCATACCTATAATCCAAGCTGTCACAAGATGCTGGCAAGAAGACAGCTAAATAGAAATACTTGTATGAGAAAATATATTACATATTACATATACAGTATAATATATTACATTTCTATATCTGTCTATATTTGTATATCTATTTATACATATTTATATATGTATATCTACATATCTATCTATGTATCTATTTATATTTATTTATATATATAAATGTATATATATGGAGGTGGGTGAGTAACGGGAGGGAACTTGGGCTTATGGCCTGAATAGTACTTGTCTTAACTAGGAGCTGGGTTAAGTCTGGAACAAGGAGGAATAGCAATTGAAGTCTTCTTCTGTTCTGGGCCCTTCTAAGTCCTTTCATGTACACTTTCAATGCGAGTGTGAGCAGGGATAGGCTCACCACGTATTACTATGGAGAAAGCTGGAAGGGAGAAAAGCTGTCCAGTGTTAGGGTTGGAACTTAGGCTTTGACCATCTCACTCTTCCTCGAGACCCACAAATGTGTTTTCCTACAGTGAGGTGCATCCCCACCATAGCTGGAATGGGCAGTAGAGGTCAATATGCATTCAGAGGGAGGAGTCTGTTTCTGTCTACCTACTGTGAAAGTCATATTTGGCAAGGAAAAGTCCCCAACCTGGGCACCGGGGCCAGGCTTTGAGCCAAGTGCTTCCTGCACTGTCTTTGAAAGTTTCCACATGGTTAAATGCAAACATTTGACCCCCCTGAAAGCTATCTCACAAATATACACTTCATATCAAGCACACACATTTGAAAAAGTGAACTCAGCTTTTCAAGATGTCATAATTACATAGTTGCAATTGGAAGGACCTGGCTTATTCTAGAGATGGACAGAGAACATGGAATCAGGACCCGAATAGGGACATGGTGGGTCACTGCAAGTCTAGACCCCACGGCTAGCCTGGACTACATAATGAGACCCTGCCTGAAAAAGAAAAAAAGCCTGTAATGTGGTCAAGATTTGGGGGCGTGTATTATTTAAGTGCTGGTATTCAAAATGGGGCTTGACTCACCTCCTAAATGTGTGAATAAGGCTCATTTCTTGCTTTGTCTGTCAGGATTGGGTTTTGCAGCACGGAACGTGGCAGGTTTGGTAAAGCCAAGTGTTACTATTAGCTGCAACGGGGAAAAGGTAAACATCCAAACAGAGAGTTCCTTCAACAACACAGAGATCTCCTTTGAGCTGGGGGAAGAATTTGATGAAACCACTGCAGACAACCGGAAAGTGAAGGTGAGTCGGAGCTAAAGCTGCCTGTGTTCAGCCATTGGGGAGATAGGTTTACTCATCAGAGTTTCATTGATTATTAAGTCAATGACAGTTAGGCTTGTTTAAAATCTGTGCACACATGAACTCAATCCTTTGCTAATTATTCAGCTAGCTTAATGAAAAGAAAAAGCTCTTGCGAGTCCTTTTTGTTGCTACTGTTTAGGACAAAGTTTTGCTATTTATAGCTCAGGCTGGCCTGCCACTTAGGACTCCCTTGCTTGTGACCCTCAAGTGCTGAGTGATGGGTGTATGCCTGGAAAACTGCACTCACTCACATCATACCCCAGATCTGTTTTGTTATTGTATGAAAGATCATACAGAACAGAACACTTAGAAAGGTCAAATAGCTTATGGACTCTTGTCTATGAGAACATGAATTTAGCTGTCTTTTGAGACTTTTAGATTGACCGTGTTAAATCATAATGGAATCCAGGCGAGCATTAAGAAGGACAGAATTTCAGACCTGAAGTTAAAAGGTGGATGCCTAGTGTGGTAATGGGCGAAACAGGTGAAGGGCCCCTTCTAATCACTCTCTCTGTGTTTACAGAGCATCATAACATTAGAAGGTGGGTCAATGATCCAGGTGCAAAAATGGCTCGGCAAAGAGACAACAATTAAGAGAAAAATTATGGATGGGAAGATGGTCGTGGTGAGTGTTCCCTGAGCTCACAGTTTCACATGCTTTTTTTTTTTTTTTGTGGATGCATACCGATCAAGCTTCTCAGCTGCTTTTGTAGCCTAAGTTGAAGGCTCGGTCTGCAGAAAGGGGGAAGGACAGACAGGCTCAACCTGTCAATGATGGCATGTAACAGATTTTTTTCTAATCTTAGGAATGTACCATGAACAACATTGTCAGCACTAGGACCTATGAAAAGGTGTGAAGAAGGAGTGGACACCAGCGAGAACATGGGCAGTCGAGAAAATTCTCGGCTAAAGAAAATCAGCCCCAGGGACAGCGATTGAAAACTTTATCCACATAAATTTTGCTCAATAAAAGCACGAATTGAAATGCACTTTTCCAGCTGTTTGGTAATGGAGATTATGAACCGTGAGGTAATTTTTCCGTTGCCACTTAGAAGGGGGAGGGCCTTCCATGAGCTCCCAGTCCCAGAGGAGAAGGACCAATCTTTGTCTTGACCAGAAAGGCATGGGTGAAGCATGTGACTCCAGCATGGTAGTCAGAAAGCAGAGAGATCATACTTCATCCTCACACAGGAAGAACCAGGCTGGGGCAAGAAGTGGAGCTGGATTATAAAACCTGCCCGCAGTAACATACTTCCTCCAGAAAGGCTCCCCTCTTAAAGCTCCCATAACCTTCCCACATTGTTTCACTATTGGGAAACCAAGCGTTCAAACATACGAGTGTGTGGGAGATAGACGATGTTCAAACCACTACAGGAAGAGGCTACAGGATTAGTAAGAGGAGAAGTTTCAGTTAACAAGATCTACGATCACCTAGGAGACAGGTCTCTGGGCTTCTCAGTGATGGAATTTCTAGATTAGGCTAACTGAGGTAGGTAGGAGTAGGAAGACCGCCCACAATGTGGAGATGCTGTTCTGTGGGCTAGGACTGAAACTGAACGAAAAGGAAGAAACAGGTAAGCACAAATGTCTGCTTCTTTGTACTTGGTGATGCAATGGGACTGAGTGATCCCCTCTAGCCCCTGCCTCTGCCACTTCCCACCATAATGGACTATACCCTCAAATTAAAAAGCAGAATAAAAACTTCCCTCACTTAATCAAAGCAAGGAGGAAAAAAAAGCACTTGCTTCTCTTGCCAAGGGTCACTTAATCAAAGCAAGGAGGAAAAATAAAAAGCACTTGCTTCTCTTGCCAAGGGCTCAGGTTCAGATCCCAGTGCCCACACTGAGCGGCTCACGAACGCCTCTGATGACATCCTTTTGGCCTCCACAGGCAAGTGCACACATATGGTGCACATAAATGCACTAACTGCATGCAGGCACATATGCCTACATGTACAAAATAATTCAATCTTCCTTGTCCACTTGCACTGGGTACAGAAGAAAAATAATAATGTTCACTCTAGTGAGTGAGGTAAAGGTCATTATTTATTTATTTGCTTTTCAGGAGAATTTGAAGTAGAAATGAGAATAGACTTTATAACCCATACAGGAAAATATGTTTTATTTTGAAAGTTTTTTGTTTGGTTGGTTGATTTTAGTTTTTTACCTAGAGTAAGTAACATTTGGGTAGTAAACCGTCACATTGAAAGATATGCTGATGTTGGCAGAACAATGTTAATTATCTAGACGGCAATCATACGAATGCTACTGTTAGTTCTACCACTCAAGAATAGTTTGTCACATTTCTTTTTGTTGCACAACAGTATTTAATAAGCTATTTGACAAGAAATTATTTTCAACATCCTTAACAAATTTTAATTTTCAAATAGTTGCACCAAAAATACAATAATCATAAAAAGACATATTTTTATTCCACTTGATGTAAAAAGACAACAGATGGAACAAATAAAAACTAGATGGAGCCTTATGGCAAAGTGGCAGGACACCACCCATACATGCCCCTTTAAGTGTTCTCACAATTTCTACTTTGAACATTCAGCGAGAGAATAAAGTCTTTCTTCATTTGTTTATTTGTTTTTTCAAGACAAGGTTTCTCTGAGTTTAGGACCTTGCTCTGTAGACCAGGCTGCCCTTGAACTCAGAGATCCACTTGTCTCTGGGATAAAAGGTGTGCACCACCATAGCCATGTAAAAGAAACTTTTATTCTCCTGTTTCAGTTGTTGTCTGGGAGGCTTATTACCTTTTTCTGCTAACCTAGGCCTAGTTCTGGAAACTTCCAGCCTCTGTACAATCTAACCAAGGCCTAGAATATTTTCAGCCTCTGAGACTTAGTGTTTAATAAGCTCACCCTTTCTTGTTCTTTCTGAGATCCTAGCTGGCTCGTTCAACTCAGCTGATCTGGCTCAAACTCCTCTCCCAGCTGACTTATTCAATCTGGTTTTTCTCTCCACCCTTTTATGGCTCTGCTTGGCCTCAAACTAACTCCAGTGATCTTTTCTAATCTTCTGGCTTCTTCTCAGTTTCTGGCTCATTCTGTCTTCACCTGTATCTAGCTTGTTCTCTCATTCAACTTCTCTCTGTAAAATTCTCCCAGTGAAACTGCCTCTCCTCTCTCTCTGGATTGGCCCTTAAGTAGCTTCCTTTTCCTCTCTTTTCTTATGAGACTTGGGTGTGTCCTATTCTGTCAAATCTTCTCTGATTTGTCACTTTCTTTTACTGCCACTGAATTAGACATCACTTTCAAGCATGGATGATTTCTTCTACAAACTAACTTTACTATCATTTGGGATTAAGGGCAGGTACTACCATGCCTAGACCTAAACTTTTCTTTACCTGAATCTTGCTGTATTCCAGGCTGGCCTTGAACTCAAATTAGCTTGCCTCTGTCTCCTGGATTAAAGGTGTGTTTGCATTCCAGCTGGATCACAAAGACCTAGAAGGTCTTTGGATGTGATCTCTTGCCAGAGAAGCCACACTCTGAATTTAAATTCCTCTACATCTATTCTTTTAAAAAATTTTTTTTATTGATTACTTGTGAGTTTCACACCATGCACCCAGTCCCACTCATATCCCTATTTCCTCATATCCACTCTTTACTCTTGAAACCTCCACCCAAAATAAAACACACACACACACACACACACACACACACACACACACACACACACACACAC
>OU015743.1:91121995-91135759 GCA_907169655.1 Acomys percivali | reverse complement strand
TCTCTCTCTCTCTCTCTCTCTCTCTCTCTCTCTCTCTCTCTCTCTCTTTCTCATCTGGCTCCTCAGTGGCATTTCCATGGCTCCCATCTGTGAACTGATGTTTAATAACTGTCTTCCTAATTAAAGTATAAGACTCCTGAAGGCAGGAACCAATGATGCATCACCAACACCTTCAACAGCACTTTGCATTTAGCAATCTCTTAAATATAAATGCAATATTATGGCTGGGAGGCATGCCATGCTATGGAAAATCACAAACACTTTTTCTATCCATTCTTTTCCAAAATGAGCAATTGTAATCCAGCTGGAAAACAGTATGTAAGTACATTTCCATGCGATGTTTTATGAGCATATTTTCTTCATCCATTTTCTTTGAATCTTTTGGTGTGATTTTTAGTGTACGATTCAAAAACCTTACCTGTGTCAGGAATTAACATGGATAATCCATTATTGAGAGGAAAAAGATCAAGTCCACAGCATAGCAAAACTTCATCTATTTTACTAAAATTTGGTTTAAGTTTGAGCACATGCATCCAGTTCCAATGGCTCTGGTGTTGGTGTTTTTTCCTCTAGGGCATTTTTATTTTTATTTTTATTTTTTACATTACATTTATATTATTACATATATATACAGCAAACTACACACAACAGAAGAACCATGAAACAATCAGGAGTTATATAAATATTACATTCATAGTGTTTTGGCTACTTGTATTTTGCAACCTTGAAGAAAACATATTTCCTATCTTGGTGAGCCTAAAATTCTGAATGTAAATAAATATCTATCATTTCTCATCTCTATCAACCTAAAAACATCCATCTAGACCTAAAAACATCTTAACTCCTAAACAACTAAGCTTAATTGTAAAACTAAACTATCTGGTCTTCAACCCCATCAGAGATTTGAGAAGGAATAAAATTAATTACCTGAGTAAACAGGAAGTGCCGATTAAGATCTTCCAAAATGAAAAAATGGCAGAGACAGTTTGCTGCCTGAACAGTCACCCAAAACTCTCTATAATGCTGGAGCATCATCTTCAGCCTTCTGGCCCAGTATCTGGCAGACATATTTGTGAAGCAGAAACTATTGAGGACTTGCTTACCCCGTCTTGGCAGAGTTTGGCCATCGACTCTGCCTGCACCCAAGCTTGCCCTTTTTAAGGTAGAATTCTGTCTGGGGCTTTTTTCTAGGGGATTTATTAATAAGTCTCCTAATGCCTTAAGCTTGCTTCAGTTCTGATTTCTCCATTGCTTCTACTTGTGACTGTGGCCCATGCATTAGCCTCGGAATCTCATCTTGGTCCAAGTTCATCTGGTCAGCCTTGGCAAACAGATGTAATTGAGGGTTTGCCTGAAAGATATTATTCTCTTGATCTAAAACTGCATCAATGTTGTAAGGGTGTCTACTGTGACAGTATGCTTATTATGAATCTTGAACGCCGTCATTACTATGATCAACCCAGAGACTATTGAAATCCATACAACTTTTCTCCTATAATCTGCCTGAATACTTAGCTCTGGTAAGGTGGTGTGAAAACCTTCACTGATTTGTGTAGAAAAAAACTATGCTTTGACTGTTGTACTTCTTAATAGAATTAAGGTCAACAAAAGTATGTTGAGTTATGAATGATGTCATCATTTTTGTAAAGTTTTGGGAAAAGAGAATAGTATATGAACTATATCTGTGCCTTTGTTTTGTTGTTTAAGACATTAGTTTCTCATTGTGTATCCTAATGGCCTTGAATTTGAGATCTTCCTGCCCTAGTCATCCACAAAGCTCCTTTAATCAGTTTTGTTGTTGTTGTTTGTTTTTTCTATGGCATTACAGAGAGCTTTCTCCACTTATGTCACCTTGGGTTTGGGGACAGATTGGTTGATAAAGAATTCTCGTGTGTGTGTGTGTGTGTGTGTGTGTGTGTGTGTGTGTGTGTGTTGGGAGGTGCTAGTCCAGTGTTAGGGTCTAGCACAATGGAACAATGCTAGTTTAAATTCTGACTTTCATTTTTGGAAATAAGTTGTCTAACTTCAAGATGCAGTTTTCCTCATTGCCAGGCTGGACACAACCAGATTGTGAGTCTCCTATGGGGCTGAGAGGATGAACTGAGACAATGCGAACTAAGCACATCACTTAGGACCAACCTACACTGAGCTGTCAGCATCCATTAGTATCATTTTGTAGGAAATCATCTCTCTATAAATCTGCAAGTTTTTTTATTAAGTGCCTTAAATTCCAGGTTGTCATAGAAACTCATTATTCTCTCCAGGTTTGCTCTTTAAAGAGATAAGATCTCAGCTACAGTCAAAGGGCACGCCCCAGAACTGCTTCTTGTCCTGATGCATGAATACAACTTCTGTGCTCCGCTATGACAGGCTGACTCTCTGCTCCGCCCACTCAGCCTCCCAGAACACGCAAACTATGCCAAGCCACCCTCACCTCTGAATGTATTCTCACACTGCAGCCCCACAGTTCTCTCCCACAGAATAATTGAGACTCTTATTGCAATATTCACAGACTTTCTCCTCCTTTTAAAAGTCCTGTGACAACCCCTAACCCCACCTCACCACCCAAAAGAGTAACAGCCTAGGTAGAAAGCCATTGAAGATCATTCTTAAAAATTGTGATGAGGATGCTTCAGTGAGTATATGGGCAACACAAATTGGATTTTTTGGTGGGGAAGGGATGAGGGGGCGTAAAACTGGGAGGACTGGAGGTGAGTGTGATTGGGACGCATTATGTGAAATCCCCAAATAATAAAGCATTATGAAAAAAGGAATTCTTAATTGTACAGAATCAGGATCGAGAGTCAACAAGATGCCTAGCACATGTGCACATGGGCACACACACTCACATGCACACATGCACACATACACACAGGCACATGCACATGCACACATAATCATGATCATATAAATATAAAGACTTAAGCACTCCTATCAATGTAAGACCTACCAAAAAAGATGCTTTGAAGGATCAAACAATAATTTCAGTTATTTGCATGGTTTTGGAAACACAGGGAGGTTATGTGGTGGTTTCTTTCACTCACTCATGGATAGGCAGTTTGAGACATAAGAGCCATTCACCGCCCAGTCCTGTCACCGCCTTTCCCCATTGGGTCTCAGTGAATCACATGCTTTGGGTTTCTTTGAAAAGAACTGGGTACAGTCTCAGTGTGTCATAGACATCTCCTGCATCGCACAGGAGCTGTGCTGAACTCTCTCATCCATCACCATGAGCAACAAATTCCTGGGTACCTGGAAGCTTGTCTCCAGCGAGCACTTTGATGACTACATGAAAGCTCTGGGTGAGAAATGCTCCACAGCAAATGTCCCTTTAAATAAGGATGCAAGTCTCCTTCTAATGTTTTTTCCCCGGTAGTCTGGGGAATGTTGTGTGGGCTGCAGTGCGATCTTCCGTGTCATTCATAAAATTTACTTCCACTTCATTGGCAATAAATTGTTAGAACTTAACTTAAATGAAGCTATTTAAATGCATGGAATTTGAAGGCAACATCACAGGTTTCTTATTGGAGATTTGGGTTAAAAATATTAGAATTTAAGTGAATCCATACTCTGAGACTTTCTGAAAGCTGGTTTAATAGAAATTGACATGGTCATAAGATTAAAAGTTGAATGCTAGGAAACGGCAACTTAAAATGTTAATCTTGTTCCCACATTGATAATTCCTTTGTCCATTAGTAAATCGTGTAAGTGTGTGAAGCTTGAGAAATGAAATGGTCCCTAAATGAGGATGCCTGCAACTGTGGAAGTTGCTGAGATCAAAAGAACTGGTGGGCTGCAGTGAGTTCAAACTCAGCCACACTGCCATCCGCCCATCCCAGGGCTGAGACAGTAACTGCAGACAGAGAAGAGTGACAGATGGGTTGTTTTACTTTGCCTTCTCATCAGGCATATTTTGGAACTACAGAATGTCTACCGAGGATCTGATGGGGGTTGGTCTGTATACCCATAGCTCCTTATTGAAAGAGATGATATTATAGAAAGGGTGTGTGTGGAGGAGAGACAGTCTCATTGAAAGCAGCTATAATGTTTGCAAATACAAATGAAAATGTCTTTAATGCTTCATACAAATCTGAAGTGACTTATTTTATGGTGAGGGTAGCACTGGCGTACCAAAGTGGACAAGCTGAGCTCTTGCAGGTGAATAGTTTTATGTTGCAAACTCTGTAGGCATCGTTGCTGTAATACTGCTCTAAAATGCTTGTGTCACCAACGTGCATTCTCTCATATTGTTGAAACAAGAGTGGTAGCCCTTGGTAGGAAGCCCCGCCATTACTCACTAAAGGTACCACTGAACACAGACCACTTCGACCATTGTCCCTTGGATACGCTGCCTCACCCTACACAATCTGACATTGCCTTACTTTTCAGGTGTGGGTTTGGCCAACAGAAAACTGGGAAACTTGGCCAAGCCCAATGTGGTCATCAAGAAGAAGGGGGATTATATGACCATAAGAACCGAAAGTGCCTTTAAAAATACGGAGATTTCCTTCAAGCTGGGCCAGGAGTTTGAAGAAACCACAGCTGACAACAGAAAAACCAAGGTAATAATGTAATAGGTTTTTTGTTCCCTAAAAGATGTTCCAGTTGACTATTGAGAACCAGGATTATCCTTTCCAGTATTTACAGGGGTGGGAATGAATGTGCCTTGTTGAGACCTCCGTCACAGAAGTGGTTACATGAACTTGTCTTTGTAGAGCATCGTGACACTGGAGAGAGGCTCCCTGAAGCAAGTGCAGAAATGGGATGGTAAAGAGACAACCATAAAGAGAAAGTTGCTGGATGGGAAAATGGTAGTGGTAAGAATATGCCCAGCTCTCAAGACAGAAACAATGCTGTATAAATAAGCTGACTAGGCTTGCTTCTTTTTAAAATGTTTCTTGTTCTTTAGAACACACATGGACAATAATGGCAAGAACAAAGTCACAGCTGGTGCTTGAGTGAAAAGTCATAAAATTTTTTTCATGATTGGGACCTACTCATATTAGCTCAAGATTGTTTCTTCAGATTTATTTATTTATAATTTATCTATATTACATCCTGATTGTTTCCCCCTCACTCGTATCCTCCCTCACCCACCTTCCTTCCCTCTTGTGCCCTATTCCCCTCCCCTAGTCCTCTGATGGTGTTGGGGGTATGGGGCTCCTGCCTCACCATCTGAGCACAGCCTATCAGGTCTTATTAGGATAGCCTGCATCCCCTTAGCTCAAGCTTTTTAAGTGATATTATCTAAATAATAAAGTTAATGAAAATATTGATAAATGCCACTTGTTTAAACTTACAACTGAAAAAGCCTGTACTTCTAAAGTAAAATCAAACCCTGGCATGCTCGATTATAGAATATTTGTAGTAAAAGCACTTTACTTTCAGTAGTCCATAAAAACTTACACCAAACAATCTAAAAAAATGCAGCCTAAGCTCTGAGCTCTGGAGAGCTCAGATCAGAATGAGGAAAAGAGTCCACAAGATGGACTCTAAGGACATTTCCAGGCTTTGGCTCTGTGCTCGGTACTTAATACACGCACTGAATACAATTCTCTCATGCTTTGTTCTAACATGAGGCCCCATTATAGATCAACCAAATCAACTATTTCTTAGGGAGTTTATTTGACTGCTCTTTGGGCAAGGCAAATGTGAAAAACATTTTTATATTAGCCACTCTTCTCCTTGTGATCAAAACCAGCTAAAAGGCATTTTCAGAGATGATGCATTTTGCCCTGCAGTTAGAGGAAATACCATCCATCAAGGCACAGAAGGTATGAGGACAGGTATTTGAGACTGGTTGTCATGGATATCAGGATGCAAGGAAAGATGGACACCAGTTCTAAGACCACAGTGCATGGAATGGCACTTCTCTACTTTAGCATATGTCAGGTCTTCAGGACTCACACCTCAGTTAACTCAATGTAGAGGCTTCCCTCACAGATGTGCCTGGAAGTTTGCTTTGTCTTTGGGATGGATGATTTTAACTCCCACAAAGCTTACAGCCAACTTTAAGCATTATAACTGTTAAATTTTTTCTTGCATATAAATTCATCTAAGCTATGGATAAAATTGCTGTTTAATGAAAAAATCATGGATAGTAGTAGTAGATTGACTTCAAAAGTTTTTCGCAAATTTCAGTGGTAATTGTGGATGACTAGAGAACTCGAAAAGAGATATTTTATTCCTTTCTAAATGTAATCTTATTGTGAACTGCTATTTTATGGCAAATGACCTGTTCTCTGACTTGTGTTCTCTTTTAAGGAATGTGTGATGAAGGGTGTGGTCTGCACCAGAATTTATGAGAAGGTCTGAGAAAATCAATGGATCATTCAAATGGTGTTTGGCCATCTAAGATTGGAAATTACTCAGCAAGACCTTAGTCCACTGCTGCTGGTTTGTCTGGCTATTGTATTTGTCATAATTTGTCCAATAGGCAAAGCTTTAAATTGAGAATTAACCTAAAATGTTGATGTAGACATTTTCCATTTTCATCCATGTCTTTACTATGTTAATCTTTCTGTATTGACTAGATACCAAGACATACTCCATAAAAATCTGTTTGCTCAATGACAGCCAAGGCTGTGCTCATACTGTTTGAAATAATGACAAAAAGAAGTAATCAAATATGTTTTTAAAAAAGTAATAGCATCATTCTGGGAAGTGGTAAATGTCTCTAGGAGCCTGGACAGTTATAAGGCAGGAAAAATCATTAAACAAAACAAAAAATATAAGAAGATGAGCTATCTTAAATTGGGGTTGGAGTGCTCTACTTTCAGCCAACAGGAGCAGCCTCTATTACCCTTTGGCCAAAGTTTTGTAATACACAGACAATGAGACACACATGCACCTACATACTTGTGCATCCAAAGTGAGATGAACACATTTCCTTAGTCTTAGAAAGCTTCCTCATCTTCCTCGCCAGGTCATATCTGGTTCTGCCACAACCTACCTACCAGAAGCAAGGATAGTAGTGAATTCCTAAATTAGCTTTGCCTAAAATAGAACCAGCCCTCATGCATTCGTTTCTCTTTGCCTTTTAAAACTTAGCATGATGTTTTCCAGGTTCATCCAGACTGTTTCATTTAGTAGTAATTTGTTTCTTTTTATTGCTGAGTATTAGTCCATTGTATAACAGTATCATTTTAGTTATCTGTCCTTCTCTTGAGACAATTGGGTTATAACCAGTGTTTGTATATGATGAATAAAGCTGTTATGTTCTTGTACAAGAGTTTGTGAACATATTGCCTCTTTAGTTTTAGATAAATAACTAGTCATAAAATTACTGAATCTGAGGGGCTACTGTGATTATGTAATAATAAAATTGTAATATATGATTGAGTGAATGATAATTGTGTGATTGTTCATGGCAATCAGATTTTCACAGTGGAAGAAGGCGTATACAAAATACAGAATGAGAGAGTCTGGAAGAAAGATCATGAAGAACTGCAATGGAATCTGTGTAAATCCATGGTTTCCATCATGGTGTGAATGGCTCGTGTGTTACAGGCTGGTGGTGCTATCTTGGGAGATGGTACAAAACTTTAGCAGGTGGAGTCTAGATGGAGGAAGTAGATGACTGGAGCCATGTCTCTAAAGGTTAGCCCTAGCCACCTTCCTCTTCTTACACTTCGTGTCTTCCATGAGTTTGGGTTGCCATATAGTCCAGTTGTAATGATGGTCTGTGGCACCTCAGGCCCAGAACCAAAGTAACTACCTAAGCATTTTGAACTCTCACACACGGGGTAGGGTGGGGGGAAGAATACAGATGAGGTGCCAAAACTGAATAGCCATTTGATCAGGCTGTCGAACTTAACCTCATCAAGGAAGGGTAGATAAGCAACACGTGGCCTGCAAACAAAGCAATGTCATCTACTGAACATTGAGTTTGTGGATCCACATGTAATAATAATCACAAGGAAACAGCCAAGACATTCCAAATGAGGAATGTTGTATTGAAAAAGTGAAAGCGAATGTTGATTAAATTCTTCAAAAATGTCAATGTCATAAAAGATGAAGAGATTGTGGGAATCTTCCAGATTACATTATACTGAGCATATATGGCAGCCACCAGCAGTGAATGATCCTGGATGTGTCTTGTAGGAGAGATATAATAAATATGGCAAAAGAAAACATTAGGACAGTCTGTGAGTTAGAGCACACACGGGGGATTAGATTACAGTGAACTGTGATTAAGGGAAGACTATCTCTATTGTTGGAAAACATATGAGAGTTTGGGCTGTATTATGTGATTTAGCCTCAGGTTTTCAGAGCAGTGTGAATGCGATTGTATGTGTACACATAAGCATTCATAGAGAACGACAAAGAAAATGGGGTGAAACCAGGCAATATGATAATCTCAGTGAAAGACATATTTGTTTTCTATGAATTACTTTGTATTTCATTTGTTTTCTACAAATTACTATTTCTCCCACTTTCCTTCTAAATTTAAAATTCTTTCCAAAGAAAGTGCACTGTGCAAGCCTCCCTCTGCCTCTAGGTCTTCCGCTAACATATTTCTGGTGGGCATCGTTAGCCTGTCCTTCAATTTTTTTGTCTCCTGCCAGGCCAAATGAATGTTTAGAAATGTTCTCCCAGTTTTAGAGGTTCATAGAAATATGACTTGCCATAAAACGTATCCGGCAATAAATACAATTAGTCTATTGTACAAAAGCCCTGGGTACTTTTTACTTTAATAACAGGAAAAGTATGACATTACTAATGAGGAAGAGAAAACAATCATCTCAACAGGTTGTAAACGTTGCTAAATTTGAGAGAGATTTCTCAGTAGCCAGAAAGGAGGGAGGTAGGGAAGGCTTAAAATCGGAACTCGTTTCAGGTGTTGTAGAAAATAGCCTCTGTTGGATGTTATGCTCACAGTAGAAACCCACTCCTCACTGTTCTCGAGGCCAGGGAGTTCAGTGTCTATTTGCTGTAGTTTTGCTCTCTGCATAGGGAGGGCTTGCTTCTCCACCGGCTTTGTCTGCTTCCGCACATGATGAGAAGGGAGAATGACCTTCTGATGGACAGGCCTTTTTTTTTTTTTATAAGGTCTCAGTCAAGGCAGTACTATTTCCATGGGAGCTAATTTCTTCCTGAAACTGGATTTCATATTAAAACTTGGGGGAGAATACTTAAGGTTTGAATGTCAACTATCCTCCCCAGGTCCATACACTAAAGTCTGGAACCTCAGCTCATAGCACTCTTAGGAGGTGATAAAACCTGTACGTGGGTTCCTTTCTCCCCGTGAGGTTGGCCTGAGAATCTGGTCAGAGAGTTTTCTTCAGCCCTCTGGGAGGCTCTCATGAGGAAGACCTTCTGGGCAGGGAGGGAGATTTCCGGCCAGATCCCCCAGCTTAAGGAAGTGCAGGGTGTCTATGCACTTAGCTAGGGTGGGGTTGAGACAATGGGAGTCCATGTCCCTTCCTGCGCCTGCGCGGGGGTGGGGGTGGGGGATGGGGGGTGGCGGGGAAGGGAGCCTCCAACTTGTAAAAGGCCAGGTAACCGACCTGGTTAAAATAAAAACAGTCAAGAGTCAACAGTCAAGAGTCTGAGAGCTAGGCTTTAATTCACTAAGCTTAATGATAAAAGAAAGACAAAGGCGGGTTGAAACAGGGAGTGAGTGCTCCCCCACCCCAGACCTCTGGGTTTTTAAACAAAGGGTATCTGAATTGCAGGAGCCAGGCCCAGGACATTTCCCAGGGTTTGTCTCCAGGGCAGCTTTTGATATGTATTTCTTCAAAGAGCCAGCTTTTGACACCTTTTGGCTTAGGGTCTGTGCTTTGAAAGTGTCCCTGCAAGGAAGTAGCCTTGTAACACATTTCTGGATCTGGTGGGTTGCTGCCAGCAAGGAGTACACACTCAACCTATTTTGGATGCCCTTCTGGTGGCATCTCGCTCACCTACAGACAAAGGCCCACACCTTTAGGCAGTAGGTAGGGCCTAGTGGAAGACAGTAAGGTCGTTGGATGTCTCACTGAGGGGAGTATTGTGCTCCAGGGCCTTTCTCACTTTCTTAGCTACCTAGCCACATGAGGTGAAGCTGCGTTGGTCCTCCACACTCTACCTCACCCATGGGATGCGCATCCAATGGACCCAAGTATCTAAAACTGTGAACAAAAACCAGCACTTCCCTCTTTGACGCTGGCTTATCTTAGGTGTTTGTCACTAGGATGGAAATCCAATGAACATAAACACCATCAGACTAGCACCATAATATTTAAAAATGGGCTCACCATGTAATCTTGATTGCCTATTATTTTTCAGTATCACATTGTAGTGAAGAACAGTCAGACTGATTAAGGAAAGCTTCAGATTCCCTCCTTGCCAGCTGTGACTTTGGACACACACACACACACACACACACACACACACACACACAAGTTCCTTAGTCTAAAAAATAAGTATGTGAAAGGACACCCTTCAAAGAGTTGTGAAAACTAAATAAGCTAATAAACATAAGATCAGTATTTAGAAAAGAAAATACATTACAGAAGTATCTATTATTGCATCGAGTTATTTTTATTTATTTGTTTGTTTGCTTGTTTATTTATTTATTTACTATTTATTTCGTCCATTTGTCTAGCTTCAGCTCAGTCTGGTCTCAACTCAAGACCCCTTTGCCTTGGCTCAAGAGACCTGAGATTACAGGCTCACAACACCAATTCCTGGCTGTTCTTCCATGATTTATGTACTGATGCAGATGATGTTCAAATAGAATATTTTGTTCAAAGTGAGAAGAAAAGCAGAAGATCTGAGCACCACAGGTATTTAAAGTAATTTGTACTTCAAGTGAAAAGGTCAAGAATACTATTTAGACAAAAATCAAGAATCATACTAAAGTTACTTGATGTATAGGTAAGCAAACATTTCACCACGGACCACCCCAGTAGGGTAGGGGGCGTCCCTGGGATGAGAGTCCTCGAAGACTAGGTGGGTAAGGATTTGGTGGTGACAAACAGAAAGCAAACACAGAGGCAGTTTGACTCTGAGTGTATTTTGCAGCCCACAAACAAGGATTTTTATACAGAATGGAACAAGTACTACAGACTCTTACAGGATGTATTTAGTGAAACAGTCATGGATAAAACGGACGGTGTGTGCAGTGACGCAATCACAGATAGAACAAAGAACATCATCATTATTTGGCACAGGAAGGTAGAATACAAAATTATCCAAGACGAGTGGCATAATTCCAAGAGCAGGTTAAAAGGTCTTATGGTCAGTAGTATCTAACCTATACTTCTGTGAATCTTCAAGGTGTGATTTTAAACTATTTTAATTTTTTATTTAAAGCTCTCTTAGCCATATACCAAAGCCCACTTCCGACAACACACATATAACCATATGAAATTTTGTTGTTGGCAAAGTTTTTATCAATCATAATGCTGTTTTGTAGTTTTATAAATGATTTATAAAGTGACACACCGGTTCTCCCAGAGATAAGGTCATGGCTAGGGACTCCACGTCAAAGGATGGTCTCTTATCCAATTTCTCGCTAAAAATCTCAGCCTAGGTTATCAGGAACATCGTGTAGATAAGAAGAGGAATAGAATAGATTAATTGCCATTAGAATTATGGCTCAATAATTTTTCTCCAGCCAGGAGTTCCACAACCGATTCCAGGAGACCTCCTTCCTTTGAAGTTAACGCCTCAGTCTGTAGAACTTGTCACACAGAATCTACTGGAGTTGGTGTGACAACACTTAAAATTGGAATACTTAAAAAGGGAGTTGGTGATTAACTGCTCCAACCTAAGTATGACCTAAACAAATACATATTCCCAAAGCATAAATTATTCATTGTTAATTGTGTAATAACTGATGTATTGATCTAACTTTTTTCAGAGCTGATATTTTAATTTAAATTTATTTCTAAATTTATTCATTTACATCCCAATTGTAGTCCCCTCGCTTGTCTCCTCCCAGTCCCACTCTCCCTCCCTCTTCCCACCTATTCCCCTTCCCTAGTCCTCAGAGAGGGGGAGCTCCTCTCCTCTACCAGCTGTCATTAGTCTATGAAGTCTCATCATGACTGCCTGCATCTTCTTCTTCTGTGGCATGATAAGGCTGCCCCACCAGCGGGAAGTGATCAAAGTGCAAGCAACAGAGTCCATGGACAGCCCCTGCTTCCTTTAATAGGGGACCCATATGGAGACTGAGCTGCCCTTGGCTACATCTGAGTGAGGAGCCTACATCCTCTCAATGCATGGATCAATCTTGTCTCCTCAGTCTCGCCTTTGTTGGTCTTCCTGTGGATCTCCTGTCTCCTCAGGGTCCTTCTATCATCCCCACTCTTCCATAGAACTCTCTTGCTCTTTCCCATCTCTCTCTTTTTGCTCTTCCATCTCACTCTAGCTTACTTTATCATATCTGTTACTTGCTTTTCATTCTCCTTGGGTGAACCTCAGCATTTTATTAAAATGAAATTCAATTTTTTTCATTACAGATTGCATCATGATTTTTTTCACCTTTTACAATCAATAGGGCATTCAAAAATCAACAAAGTAAAAGAACAGTCTAACAACAACAACAAAAAAGACAAAAAGTTCTGTATAACCTACAATAAAGCATACAGTAAAAATCAATTAATTTTCAAGCAATTGTTAGCATAACCTGGTTATTATTTTAAAAATAATACTCAGGAAAGTTTAATCAGAAATTGCCCCAGGCTAAAGCCATTGTGTTTACAAGATTGTCATAGCAACATAGCTTGAGCTAAATGTTCTCTAAAAATAAATAAATAAATAAATAGATAGATAGATAAAACAACTTGACTTACTACCTGTCTTAAACCAGCAGGTGTGCTATCCAAGCCTAGGCTAATTGCCAAGTGGTCCTTTATTGTAAAATATCTATAAAGCATGATGTTTCAAGCCCACCTTCTATTGCTCTCAAAGCAGATTCTAAAAAAAAAATTTCTACAGGTAACAGTATCTAGCCAGGTATTGTTATGTCAAGCTCTTAAGTTTCTTTCATGCAGTTTCTGCTTGGGTGCTCACAGAACAAAAAACTCTATAATTGTCTCAAGCCTTTGGCCAGATGCCCTCTTTCAACATTCTCTGTGGGGAAAACTTTTCCCTATATGAATTTTTCTTAGGGCTGAGAAATAAAGAGAAAAAGACAGTGTTAGGAGAAAAAGCAAATTTCTAGACAAAATTATACCTGGACCAAACATAGCATTTATGGGCAGTGGTGATCAGCTGGAGATCTTTGAAATTTTGTCAAGCAAAGCTTGTTCTGTATGCCTGGAAATAGTGCTGGACAGTTGGAGGTCTCTGGAACTTTGCCAAGGAAAGCCTCTATGACTTATCCCCATGTCTGTGACAGTAGGCTTTTTGTTATTTCTGTTGATGTTGAGGTTCAGCTTTAGTCCTTGGTGGTCTGATAAGATACAAGGAATTATTTCCATCTTCTTGTATCTGTTGAGGCTTGCTTTGTGACTAACTATATAATCAATTTTGGAAAAGGTTACATGAGGTGCTGAGAAGAAGGTATATTCTTCTGTGTTTTGGTGAAAAGTTCTATAGATGTCTATTAGGGGCAGTTGATTCATGACATCTGTTAGTGTCATTATTTCTCTGTTTAGTTTCTGTTTTGTTGACCTGTCCTTTAGTGAAAGTGGGATGTCAAAGTCTACGACTATTAATATGTGGGGATCAATGTGTGATTTGAACTTTATCATTGTTTCTTTTACAAACGCAAGTACCCTTAATTTTGTGTGTGTGTGTGTGTGTGTGTGTGTGTGTGTGTGTGTGTGTGTGTGT
>OU015743.1:91095012-91121985 GCA_907169655.1 Acomys percivali | reverse complement strand
TGTGTGTGTGTGTGTGTGTGTGTGTGTGTGTGTGTGTGTGTGTGTGTATCTCCTCAGAGTCCATTCTAGGATGCTTATCAGTTGGCAAAGGCCATGCCCACACAAGAGATGGTTCCTCTTCTAGTGGACAAACATCATCTGCTTTTGCACAAATCTGTTTCCAGTGGGAAAACACTGCACACCCTCATACAAGTCTATTTCACATCCCATACTTGGGATCAAAGCAAAAACATGTTTACATCCACAACATCTTGCTTCTTGGGTCTATTTGCTTGGAAAACCTTTTTCCATCCTTTTACTCTGAGATAATGTCTATCTTTATTACTGAGATGTGTTTCTTGTATGTAGCAGAATGATAGGTTCTGTTTTCACATCCATTATGTTAGCTTGTGTCTTTTTATTGGGGAGTTGAGGCCATAATATTGAGAGATACTAATGACCAGTTGTTTTTAGTTCGTGTTATTTTGATGTTGGTGCTAGCAGAGTGTGTTTGACTGCTTGCCTCCTTTTGTTTTTGCAGATGTAGTGTTATTTACTTCCTGCGTTATATTGGATGTAGTTAGCTTCCTTTGATTGGAGTTTTCCTTCTATTATCTTCCATAGGGCTGGATTTGTGGTTAGCTACTGTTTATACTTGGTTTTGTCATGGAATATCTTGTTTTCTCCATATATGGGAATTGAAAGTTTTGCTGGGTATAGTAGTCTTGGTTGACATAGTTGGTCTCTTGGTGTCTACATGGCATCTCCCCAGGCCCTCTGGCTTTCATTGTCTCTGCTGGGAAGTTAGGTGTCATTCTGATAGTTTTGCCTTTATATGTGACTTGGCCTTTTCCCCTTGCAGCTTTTAATATTCTTTCTTTGTTCTGTACATTTGGCTATTATTTAGCAGGAGCATTCTTTTCTCACCCAATCTATTTGGAGTTCTGTATACTTCTTGTATGTTTATAGACATCTCTTTTTTTAGGTTTGGGAAGTTTTTTTTATGATTTTGTTGAAAATATTTTCTGGGCCTTGGACCTGGGAGTTTTCTCCTTTTATTCCTTTTATTCTTAGGTTTGGTCTTTTAATAGTGTCCCATATTTCTTGGATGTTTTGTGGCAGGAACTTTTTAGTTTTAACATTTTATTTGAATGATGTATCTATTACTTGAAATGTATCTTCTACACTTAAGATTCTTTCTTCCATCACTTTGTTCTGTTGATGTTGCTTGTGTCTGAAGTTCCTGTTCTCTTCCCTAGGTTTTCCATCTCCAGGATTGCTTCAGATTGTATGTGCGTGTGTGTATGTGTGTATGTATATGTTTTGTTTGTTTTTGCTTCTAATTCCATTTTTAGATTCTCTCATTTGATTGTATTTCCTTGTAATTCTTTAAAGAATTTATTCAATTCCTTCATCTATTTGAATGTATTTTCCTGTATTTATTTGAGGGATTTATTTTCCTCCTTTAAGGCTTCTATCATTTTCATAACCTCAGATTTAAAATCTTTATCTTGTGCTTTGGGTGTGTTAGTATTGCAGAGACATGGTATGACACCTCACTAGCATGCCATTGTAGAGACGTGGCATCATGCTTAAATTTTCTTTTTGAAAAAACTTTCTTATTTATTTTTGTGTGTATGAGTGTTTGGCCTGCATGTTTATATGTATACCATGTGGATCACTGGTGTCCTCAGAGGTCAGAGAGAGAGAGAGAGTCAGATCTCCTTTAAAAAGAGTTATAGGTGGCTGTGAACAGCCATATAGATGCATTATTAACTACTGAGCTGTCTCTTCAGCTCCTTAGATTTTCATATAAGAGTTGCAGCTTTGACACTACTTCTAATTCTGACTAGAATTACTAATATTAGAATTACTCTGTAATTAACAAACTTATTCAGCTTAGTTCTTAGGCTGACTCCTAATCCATGCAGCATGTGTCTGAGAATGGTTACACATTAGATATACTGGGGAGATTTTAAATATATGATTTCCAGGATACAACAGGATGCTGGAGAGAAGGCTCAGTGGTTTAAAAAACATCTGCTGGTTTTCCAGAGGATTCAAGTTCAGTTTCCAGCATGCACCTCAGGCAGCTCACAACTGACTGTAATAAGTCCAAAGCCCCTGAATGTACATTGGATAAACCCACACAGACACATATTCGTAGATAAAATACATCTTTAAAAAGATTGTATCTATAGAATCTCTCCCACCACCCATGGGTGATGACTGAGACCTAGGCATTGCGGCCATTAAAAGGCAAGCACAGGCATATTAACAGTTTAAATAGTTTATTGCACAAGCCCCAGTTCATGACCCAAGTTGCGCCAATCCAGCTGAGAGGGAGAAGGGGGAAAGCTTTGTAAGTTGTTTTCAGAAGCAAGGCAGAGAAAATATTTGATGGATTAAGGTGGACAATCCCCAGCTAGAAAGTAATGCCTCTGGAGGTTGTGTTTGTCAGTGTAGTGCTGAGGTCTTCTCAGGGCCTTGTATGTGCTGGTTGGGCAAGCATTCTATCACTGAGCTGCACGCCAGGGCATGGGTGGGGGGAGGGCTTCAGTTTACCTTGTTTTCTGAGTTGATTTTGGCTTGCTTAGGTAGGAACTCAGAGATCTGTAGTTCATCTCAGCCTAATGACCTCCCAGTTACATTTTAACATCAGTCTTTAAACTTCCCAGGGGACCCTAGTATGGGGCAGCTGAGAGATACTGCAACAAAGTCTCCTGAAGTTAAAAATGTCAGCTTAAATGCAGTGAAAGTCCATTAAAATCAAGAATAACAAGGGTTTCCAGTATAAAATAAGTAACTGTAGGAAGAAAAGGTACCACAAATGTGGGCCAGCAGGGGACCACAGTTTTAAAGAGACCCCATAGCTTTGCAAAAACATAGCTCACATTCTAGTGCAGTTTGCAGAGATAATTACTCAAAATATTCAGCACGGGATGAACTTTTTGCAATCCCCCCCCTCTTTTTTTAAATTCATCAAATGAGTCACCAAGTTATCTGTGTATAGATTAGCTTGTATTGGAGCCTAAAATCCTCCCTCAGCACACTAGAGTAGAACAGTTGTCTGCTGATATAGCGTAAATCCACCAGCCCATGAGAGTGGATGATTTTCTATCTCCCCTGAAAAGATTTTAAACTAAATCCAAAACTGGCTGCATTTCACATCAGAAAGATGAAATATTCTTGGCATTTAAAGTCCTGCTGGAATTTAGGATGATGTGAACACCCTGGCATTTGGCATAACTGTGCTATTAATCTTGATCTCTTGCAATTAGTTTTTTCCCCCAGTAATTCATGGCCAGATGAGATGAGAGAGTTGCAGTCAGATCATTCCACAGTGAGAAAAGGTACAAACGGAAGTGCTTTGTCTTCTTAGTGATCAGCTGTGCCCTGGGTGTTAGTTAAGACATAACTCCCCAGCCAGGGGCCAGGAACATAAGTGTGTGTGAAAGGAGGCTCCCCTTTCTGGAGAGAGTGGAGAAGGTAACTTCAGCAAACTGTAAATTGTTAGAGCCATTGTTGATTGCAGAACTTCCTCCAGAAAGTGTAAGAATAATTCAAAGCAGTAGAATGCCGTGTAACCCCTCCCACTCCACTTTTGGTCCCACAGAATATGGCGAGAAACCACATACTTCCACACGGCGCCTTGTTCGTCATCACCTCAAGCAGTGAATTCAACAGGCAGAACCAGCAGCAGAGAAGTGGGGATGGGGAGGCAGAGGCAGGACAGAACGACAGAGTTTATTTTCTGAGAGAGACAGAAAGGGGCTGTATGTGGATAGAAGGGAAAGTGGAGGAAAAACTGGATGGAATAGAGGGAGGCGAAACTATAATCAGGATATAGCATACTTATGTCCAGTAAAAGTAAAAAATATTAAAATAGCAACAAGCCATACTTGTAGTCTGAGTGTGTGGATGGCACTGCTTCTTTCTTATCTGTAACATGGAAGTTTCCTGAGAACCTCACAAACAATTTTATAAACCTTGTTTGCAGTAAAAACAAAACAAACAAAAAAACAAAAGCAAAACGTATGTCCCCTATAATTGACCCAAGGACTCTGTGTGAGCTAGACAGGCACTCTAGCTGGACCCAAGCCTTCCCGAGCCCATTCTCTGGAAGCACTGCACTGTGTTAATAGGGCAAGATCTTGAAGGGCAGTAATTCCATTGTATAGAAATTCGTTTTACTTCAGTATTGCTATTATAAACCATTGTGACCAAGGCAACTTATAGGAGGAAGTGTTTATCTGGGGTCACAATTCTAGAGGGTGAAAGTTCCTGATGGCAGAGGTAAGACATGGCTGCAGGAGCAGGGAGCCATAAGTGCAAAGCAGATTGCATTGATATCATGGAATATTTAAATATTAGAAATTTAAATCGATGATACAAAAGGACGTGACTGCTCCTAGGTGTAGTGGAAGAGAAACTTTATTGTAGATAAAAGGGAGAGCCCAGGCAGAGGCAGAGATGTCTGGGAGAAGCCACAGTGGACGTGACCCTGAGCCATGTGAGAAGGGGAGAGAACGCAGCCAAGAGGGCAAAGGGGCTGGGTAACCAAAATGTCTGTATTATATAGGGAAGAGCGTCTGGGGTAAGGGAAGTCCAGCCCTTGGGCTGTAGAGTTGGGCCTAGAGGGCAGGGTGTGCCAACCATACTCTGTTACAGGTAGGGACTGAGGGATGCTGGGAGAACCTGGCTGCCTGGTCTGCCTTAATATGTTAAACAGGCACCTTAGCCTTTTGTCCCGAGGCCTGAGACTTAACACTTGCATGCAAAGGTGAATTCAATGATAAGAAAATGAAGGAACACTACAAAGAAGCGTGCATAGTTTTGTTCACTTTTTTTTGAATAATATTCATACCATGGCTAGAGAGATGGCTCAGTGGCAAAGAGCAAGTGCTGCTGGCTGCTCCTCCAAAGTCCAGTTTCCAGTTTCCACATCACACTGTTAACAACCATCGGAAGGGTCTGACAGGCCCTTCTGGCCTTGGCTGGCACACACACAGCTTCACACACACAGACACAGGCAGACATATATAAATAAACCTCCATGAGATGATTAACATGACAACCATCTGTAAATATGTACATGTAATGACTATGCCATGACAGTAAGTAAGTAAGTCTTATAGGCGTTAACTTATTTAAACTCAAATATACCCTGAATGACTCTGCTTTGTTTGTTTATACTTTTCAGACAAGGAAAAGATGGTTTGTGCTGCAAACACTTTAAAGCATTCCCCAGTAATATTTTCAGTGATTGTCTGTGGGTGATGGGATTTGGAGAGACCTAATATTTTGTTATAGCTTACAAGTTTTTCAAAAATAATATTTATATAATACCAGGGTCTTATTTTTAATCTCCATTTTTGAAGTACTGAGAATTGGACCCAGGCCTTTGTGTATGCTAGGCAAGCACCTCACCGCTAAGCTATATTCACAGGCTGTGTTTTATTTTAAGAAAAAAAAGTTATTGGTGTCGAATTAGATTTATATAGCAGATACAAAAAAAATATTAAGACCAGGTGACTGCAGCATAAAGAAAACGCGTAAAAATTAACCATGTCCTCTTGCAAGTTACACTTCCTATACAGGCCAAAGGAGAAGTTTAATCTGTTTATCTAGAAACTTTTATATTACAGAAGATTAAAAGAAGGCTTTCACAATTTATAATTGCTTCTTTGCACTGTAGAGCAGCAGTGCACTTGCCAGCACATGAAGGCAGGTGAACACCTCAACGTTCTAACCATGGCCAGCAGACTTTCCATGAGATATACATGTCGGCATAGCCCCACATTTTGAGCTCTGTGAGGTTAAGACCAAATGTTGCTAAAGGTGTAAAAATGGACTTAGTAAAGATTAGCACCGGATTTCAGGTCCTTACAGACTGGAAGACTAGGGCATTTAAAAGCCCTTTCCGTGGAAGGCAACATCCTAAAGCAAATGCAAAACAAAACCAAAAAACAAACAAACAAGAAACCTCAAATATGTGGATTCAACTCCCTCCATCCCACAGAAACAGAGCCGGCAGTTGATGTGAAAGGGACCTAAGTCATCAGCCTGGACGC
This sequence comes from Acomys percivali, assembly GCA_907169655.1. NCBI lineage: Eukaryota > Metazoa > Chordata > Mammalia > Rodentia > Muridae > Acomys > Acomys percivali. Next base: position 91,115,932 of record OU015743.1, on the reverse strand, counting down.
AGGTGCTCATCTGCTGCAGAGTTGCCAGTGCTGTTTCCTAATGGTGTCCATGGTATTTAAACCTCTATGATAAGCCAAACTCAGAGCTAGGTTAGAGTTTTCATTATGCAGTAGAAATTCACTCCACAAAGTAAATTTGTTTCTGACTTTATACTAAAAAACTGTGCTAATGGCTCCCATTGTGAGGAGACACTCTATGGGCCTCATAATGGCTTAAATCAAAGCAAGTCCAGGACAGCAGGGCTACATAAAGAAACACTGTTTCAGCCTAAATGTCCCTCAGTAGAAGAATGGATAAAGAAACTGTGGTACATATACACTATGGAATACTACTCAGCTATTAAAAACAAGGAATTCCCGAAATTTGTGGACAAATGGATTGAGCTAGAGATGATCATAATGAGTGAGTTAACCCAGAAGCAGAAAGACTCAAATGGTATATACTCACTTATATCTGTATACTAGCCCAATGGGCATATCTCATGAAAGCCTTCCCTTACCAGGAAACTGGGACCGAGGGGAGGACATCCTATTGGGACTCTAGATGAGAGAACAATGGGAGAATAGCAATGTAGAAGGATCCAGTGGGTCCTAGAAACCTACAAGTAGAACATTATGATAGGCTGATTTGGGTCATGCGGTCCCACTCAAACTAAGGCCCTAGCCAAGGACAATACAGGCGGTAAAATTTAAACCCCTACCCTGATCTAGCCCATGGACAAGACAGTCTCCACACTTGAGTGGAGAGAGGGATTTGACTTTCTCATGTACTCTGGTGCCTCACATTTGACTATGTCCCCTGGCGGGGAAGACCTAGTGGCACTCAGAGGAAGGACAGCAGGTCACAGAGAAGAGACTTGATACCCTATGAGCATATACAGAGGGAGGTAATCCCTCTGAGGAACAGTTATAGGGGAGGGGAATAAGGGGAAAATGAGAGGGAGGGAAGAATGGGAGGATACAAGGGATGGGATAACCATAGAGATGTAACAAGAATAAATTAATTTAAAAAAAAATTTAAAAAAAAGAAACACTGTTTCGAACCCCTCCCCCTAGAAATGAGTCTCGTAAACCGAGTCTTACCCAAGCGGCTGTGCTACCAGTCACAGCACCCCTGAGTCCCCACAACAGGCAAACGCAATGTGTAGGATGTTTAGTAAGCCCGCGTTAGAGCCTGGTTGTAGAGCTGTGTGTCACTGGCCCAGTTGTCCGCTTTTCATGGCAGTAGTTGTTATAAAGCTATTTTCTTCCTGAGCTCTCTACCCCTTGCTGAGAGTCAGCTTTTACAAATAGCTGTAAATCAAGGAAATCAGTCTGAGCAACATGGAAAATTATTCCGAACAATGCATAATATTGTGGCAAGCCACCAAAACGGATGTTCCAATGCCAAAAGGAAGTCATTTGGCTCTAAACTCGAATGACAAGAATGCTAGTTCACAATGTCCAATCAAGGCATGTTAAACGATGGACTCCCAGGAGTATGCTCTAAATACAGCTAAAGTCACAGAAAGTAATGATTTTTATCATCACTGGATCGCATCCTAGTTGGCAGAATACATGTTTTTTTTGTTTTGTTTTGTTTTTTGTTTCTTTTTTTTGTTTTTGTTGTTGTTGTTGTTTTGTTTGTTTGTTTTTTGTTTTTTTTTTTTTACAAAATGAGCTTCCCTACCATGCAGGTTGAAAATCATGGCAGCACTAACATGCTCTAAGTTAGGCTGCAATTTCTTCTGTTTCTTTTGTACTAGATACATTCCCTAAGAAAGCTGGTCAGGCAAAGGCAAAGCCTGTCTGGCTTTCAGCAGGAAGGCTTCTTAAACGTCACTGCCACTCTGCAGTCATCACTCCAGTCATGGTATCAGCAGAAAAGTCAGGAGACAGGAAGGCTCAGGCCTAGCACTCCCAGCTGTAGCACCTCTTTCCTTAGCCCCATTCTCCTCCACTCACTGGCACTCAAGGTGGCCTAGGACCAGCAGGTCAGACATCACCTAAGAGATTTAGGAACTCATACCCTCAGGCCCCGCTGACATCTGTTCTGTCCTGAAAAAATAATCCTCCGGGTGACTCACAAACATGTCGGTGCCCAGGATCCCCTTCTGAAGAGCTGTTTTATCCAACAACAATTAGACACACTGAAGGCACTGAGCATCTTTACTATTTTATTTCTACATTTTTCAAATCATCCAAGAAATATACAATCTAGAATCATTATGTTTTTCCCATGCCAGAGCAAAACAATAACAGCCAACATCTGTTGAACCAATTATGATTCACCGTATGCTGTCATAATCATTTTCAGTTGATATTCCATGCTTGAGATTTTCAGTTTTAGGTATTTCGTTTACGTGTGTGTGTGTGTGTGTGTGTGTGTGTGTGTGTATGTGTGTGTGTGTGTTGTATGTGGAAGCTGGAGCAACCTTGGCTGTTGTCCCTCAGATTTTTTTGAGGTGGGTTCTCTCACTGGGCTGAGGGCAACGCAGTAGGCCAGGCTGGGTGACCAGTGGGACCTGGAAAGTCTCCTCTCTCCAACCCCGTCCCCACAATGAGACTAGAATGCGTGCCAGGAGAGCTGGGTTTGTTCGTTCATTTGTTTGTTTACATCCTGATCATAGCTGTCTCCCTCCTCTCCTCCAGGTCCCATCCTCCCTTCCTCTTCCTCCTGTACCCCCTTCCCTACTCCACAGAAAACGGGAGACTACCCCTCCACAACTCACTCCAGCACATCAAATCGCATTAGGACTGAGTGCGTCCTCTTCCCCCTGTGGGCTGGTGAGGCAGCCCTTCCTGGGGGAAGTGACCAAAAAGCAGGCAAGGGAGTCCGTGTCAGTCAGACACAGCCCCCAGAGCCGAGTGATCATACTCGGTGTAATATCCAGGCTCTCCCATGTTCGTGGCAAGCACTGCATAGACTGAGCCATCTCACCATTTGGTGTCTCACCCAGCCCAAGGTATGTTGCTGAGAGGGCTTGAACTCGCCATACCCTGCCATTGCTTCTCAGGTGCTCTGATTACTTGAGTGGTCTACAATTTCTATTTCACACGTTGTGATGTTATGATTAATGGAAGATAAGACAAAATCCCAGATCACACACGGTTAGTTTTCTAAGTCCAAGCATAATGCTCCCTTGTTACCGTGCCGTCTGAGAAGAGGAGGAGACCCGTAAGCAGACTGAGGAAATGAAGAGAGGATGAGCAATGCGCTTTGTAACCACTGTACCCTGGGCTCCAGTCACACAGGAGGTCTGTGAGATAGCTTTACAGATGCTTAGCCTCTTCCTGACTTGGAGCTAAATATACTCATGATTGGAAAGAGAGGAAAACAAGGTGTTGAGGTACCAAGTCACTCCCTGCCCCCACAGAATCATCGCAGGCATGGCTCAGAGTCACTGAGTCAGGCTGGATCCCTTCCGTTGGTTGCGTGGAAATTTCCAGAACCTTTGATGACCTTTTCTGTATGTGTCACCTCAGCCAGTCCAACCACCATGTTTCCTGACTCTGTTTCCTTCCTGGCAAAAGTTGTATTTGATGTACGCATAGTCTGCACTCGTGTGGTTCTCTCCAAGCCTATGCCTGCCATGTATGAGTCTCCACTTCACGAAACTTCAGCTTTTTTGTTGGAGATTTCCTCTTGAAAAAACTATGGACAAGTTCTTGCTATAAGTCCTTTGCCTAAGCCATGGTTATTGACCTTGGCGGTCTGAAGATATATGTCCCTTGTGTATGGAACTTCCCAGGGGACACAGGACTGGAGCTTTGCTCCCTAGCTTCTATTACAAAACAAATCTCTACAGGCTTTCACGATTTTTGAATAAAAGGTGATTTGGTTTTGAGGTGCTATGAGTAGGTTTGGAATGCAAACCTTCTTGATATGATTTCCCAAATGTGTTCCCCAATATTTGAAGAAAAGACCAGAACACAAAATGAGACGTGAAGACTCCATATTATAAGCATCCGTCCCACAAGCGAAGCGATTTAGTGAAAGCACAGAAAAGCAATGCCACAGTGAGACCTTAGCATAATAACATTTCCAGATGTGGAAGACTAGCCCCACATCCTGGCATTGGGATCGGAAGACAGCCCATTCCCAAGGTGCTTTCTGCCTAGCACAGCTTTGGTTATGATTGGTTAATCCTTCTCATTTTAAAGTAAACACATTCATCTGAATGGAAGAGAGACAGTGTGTCTGCAAAACTAAAAATTGGTAATACGAAGGATTTCCTGAATAAACTTAACATCATTTTCAGATACTTTGTACTGTATGCATTTCATAATGCATAATCTGTTCTATTCATGTGTGCTGTCTAGAATGTAGGTGAGCATGTGGTATCATATGGATGAGGGCAACAGTCTTGGGATACAGGAGCAGTAGAGAAAAGCTCCCAGCCTGCTGACTTACATCAAGGAAAGCCACTTGGCTTTGACTTGGATAGGAAAGTGACACAAACCTATTGTTTATTCCACTGTCATTGCAGCTGCCAAGTCTACATACCACATAGGGTACATACAAAGAATTCCACATCCTTTAAGACAGTGAGATGGGCATGATAAATGCAATTGTCTCCCAAAGGCTGACAATCGCTGGAGCCTATCTAAAGGTGGAAGGAAGAACTGATTCCACAAAATTGCCCTTTAATCTCCACATGTGTTATCCTAATAATAAAAATAAAAGGATCATGATGATGATGATGATGTGATGAGGATGATGATGATTGATGCAAAGAAGAAGGAGAGGAGGAGAATAAGGAGAATAATTTTATGGCATTTACAAAGTTCTCAACAATGTAATATATTTATCATTCAAATTGATCTATTTATTCCATAATCTTTGTCTCTGTCCGGGATATAGATTAACTGAATCCATGTTGAGTGTGAGAAAGTTCCAATACAGTCCCAGAGCAGTGACATTATAAGGATTACATTTTTATCTAAAGATTCAAATTAATGTTGCAGCCAACACATCAGTACATCCCCTTAGCAGGAGGGGTGGGGCATGACTCTGGTCAGTGAGTCTTGTGCAGAGAAGAGATGCATGAGAATCCTGGGTTTTTTGTTTAATTGTCATTGTGTAAGCCTTCACAGTTCACTTTGCTCTTAGGAATGGCAGCATTCGATATGGGAAATAGTAGCTACATTTTTACTAACTCTGTGTGGTAATTTGAATGTAATTGGATCCCATGAGCATAGTGGGTGGCATTATTAGGATGCTGGCCTTGTTGGAGTAGGTGTGGCCTTGTTGGAGGAAGTGTGGCCTTGTTGGAGGAAGTGTGACTCACTCTCTTCCTGTTGCCTAAGAATCCAGATGTAGAACTCTCAGCTACCTCTCTAGCGTTATGTCTGCCTGCACGCCACATGCTTCCCACCATGATGATAATGGACTAAACCTCTGAACTGTAAGCCAGTCCCAGTGTTTCCTTTATAAGAATTGCTGTGGTCATGGTGCCTTTTCACAGCAACAAAACCCTAAATAAGACACTTCAGTCCCTCAGGGACTAAAATTAATAAACACAAACATAACCAAAAGAACACAAACACGAAATAAACCAAAACATAATGACATGTGTCCTTAAGGAGAAATTTCTTTCAGTATTTAAGGCACTATTTTTATGGAGGGTATTTCGTATGTCAGCATAATCTGTTAACTTGATAGATATAAAATTAGCTATATATAGGAGTTGGAGAAGGCTCAGGGTTCAAAGGATTGGATGTTCTTCTGGAGGACCTGTGTTCCATTTCTAGCAACTATGTGGTAGTTCACAGCCATCTGTATCTCCAGTGCCAAATGAGCTAATTTTTCCTCTGGCCTCCACAGGCACCAGACATGTACATGATACACAGACATACATACAGCAAACCACCCTGGGTTGGTTAGTTTAAAGTCAACTTGACATAAGCTGAAGTCATTTGGAAAGGGAGAACTTTCCACTGAGAAACCGCCTCCATAAGATTTGCCCATACACAAGTCTAGAGTGTCTTTTCTTGATTACTTCTTGATGTAGGTGGGCTCAACTCACTGGAGACAGTACAAATCCTGTGCATGGGATCTTGGCTAGTGTGAGAAAGCTGGCCGAGTAGACTGGTAAACAGAACTCCTCCATAGCCTGGCCTTCAGTTCCTACCTCCAGGTTTCTGAGTTGAGTCCCTGCCCTTACTTTCTTCAGAGATGGACTGTTCCCAGGAAGTGTGACATGAAATAAATCCATTCCTCTCCAAGTTGCTTTTGGTCATGGTGTTTTATCAGCAATGGAAACCCTAACTAAGGCAGGCCCACGTTTAATAAATAAAATGTAAAAATAATCTTAAAAGTTGCCATATACATGTATAAATAAGGTTCTGCATAAAACTGTAATATGTGGCATTGGTTTGTGAACCAGTAGCATTTAGAGAAGAAAGTGGTATTTACAGCTTTCAAAGATGACAGTATGCGCTTTTTGGTGGCAAAATAGTAAATCCGTACCTGAAACATTCTGTAAATAGGTAGCATATTTAAGAAACTCAAAGTCTTAAGAAGAGGTTAGAAATTCATACTAATAGGAGGAGCCCCTTGCTTTGAGCAATATTAGATAAGGCCCTGGAACCAAGTCTCCTAGTGACTGTCCCCAGGTGAGACCTGTCAGCCTATACTGATATACATACCTTTGCTATCTTGTACCAGGCAAACTTTGGGCAATGTTGTCCCCAGAGCAAACTCAAGCCTATGGCAAGGAGAAAGTAGTTCATTCAAACTGCACACATGAAAAGGTTAGAAGAGATTTCATGTGTTTGTTTTACAGTTATTAAAGGCAAAGTTAAACACAAAACCATCTATTTGTGCCACTGTGGATTAATGTAGACCCTTTTTGGACTTTTCAGCTAATGAAATCTGTCTGCCTTAAGTCCTGTCAAAATTTACACAAATGTAGACCAAATGGACTTTGGTCCATAAAGATTGTCTTTAGATGAGCCGAGACTTGCTGAGGAAAACAAAAACAGCAGGTCATGGTCTAATGTCCAACTTTAGGGAGAAGGAAAAAACAGGACACTCCTATGACATGCAGGAAACACACGCTCATTAAGTCTTTAGAAATGAGCATCTGAAAACAGGCAAGGTGAAATCTTGGGTGACTCCCAACAGTGATCCCAACTAGTGGAAGTTTGACTCCCAAGAAACAAGTCAACAGTCAAAACCAAATGTAAGTCTTGCACCTGAGTTGCAGTACCTCAGATCTGCTGGATGATATGGAAGAGACTGTGTCTCTCTCTGTGTTTTCATGTTTTGCCATCTAGTGTGTAAAGCCACAATAAAAGGTCAGATAAGAAGCAGAGTTGTGTTGCAGGGCAATGGAGTGGTTCCAGGAGATCAGAGGGATGCTTTGAGACTGACCCTGTCTGTCAGTTTTTCACATCAAATGTATGTTTCTCATGAGAAGAGTTAGCAGGGACTCAACTCAGAAACCTGGAGGTAGGAACTGAAGCCCAGGCTATGGCTCTTCTGGAGGACCTGGGTTCAATTTCTAGCAACTATGTGGTAGTTCACAGCCATCTGTATCTCCAGTGCCAGATGAGCTAATCTTTCCCCTCCACAGGCACCAGGCATGTACATGACGCACAGACAAACATACAGCAAACCACCCGGTGTTGATTAGGTTAAAGTCAACTTGACATAAGCTGAAATCATTTGGTCAAAATCATCAATGTAGAGAAATTTGATACCAACTTAGCCTTATTACTGCAAAGCCTTTATTTCTTTTATAAGTTCATTCTCCTGAAATACCTGGGACCAAATTACTCTTTTTATTCATCTATTGATATGTCATATATGATGCTCAGTGAGGATTCTAAGAGCCTCACAGTGACCCAGGTGCACTAGTTGTCCTCAGGAGCACACAGGGGTGTCAGGAGAACCAAATATGGTATAATCGAAAGCACTCTGGGAAATTTAAGGTACTAGATAAAAATCAGTCATTTTTCCTGTGTTTTGAAGCCACAAGCTTTGTGGTTGCTTGTTTGTTTGGCCTCAGACTTTGCACAGCCTTGGACATCCTTTGAAGCCTTGTGCTGCAGGTTTGTAATGTACGTTCTTGCCTGATGTTGTCTCAGCTGTAGAACTGCTGGCTTGTTTAGTGCATGCTTTCACACCATGCCTCCATCCTTGAATATGACCTCATTTAAACAAACCAGCAGCAGTAGTAACGATAACTGTCACCTTGTACCAGACCCACCACATCACCATGCCACCCTGGGTAGACCCAGACTTCAAGGTGGATCCTAGAACAGGCCAGAACACTGACCCAGACAGTTGCATAGACAGCCCAAGAAGCCTGGGAACAAGCTCACCACCATAACTGGCAGCTCAACTACTTACTGGATGTTCATTTGATTCAGAGAGAAAGGGTTATCCTTGCCAAAGACAGACTATGATGAAAAATAGGCTGGTTACCTACATCAGCATGTGTGTGGATGCCACTGTAACACCACAAGACCATGAGCAACGAAGAAAATATGACAAAAGAAACAAAGCAAAGAACTAGTAAATGACACTACAGAAAAGGCTATCTATCTACTCTGTGGCACATAATTCAGAGAATCCTCTTAGGCAAGCTGAGTGAGTTAGTAGTTATATACCCTGTGTGTGCTTTCACAGTGCGAAGGTATATCCAAACATGACACCATGTACTGCAAATACAGACGGTCTTTATTTGTTCTCTTTCTTAACAAAAGGACTTGAGTAAAAGAAATAACCTTTTAAATGTCTTTGGTTTCTTTATCAAGCTACTCATCAAAGTATATAATAAGGCAAGCAGATTTTCTGAGTAAAATTGGTTTTCTTTCTAAGCTTGATATTGTGCTGTTTACTTTCTATTATCAATATATGATGCACAAAAATCTCTGTACTTGATTTTGCATATATAGAAAAAATTACTAGTAATTATTTATCATAATGAAATTTACATGAACTAAATAATGGTTCTATCCTAAAAATTTATACTGTTCCTTAAATAAAGATAATAAATTTCTGGTGTTTGGTGGCCAGAGATTTTATAAACATAACTTTCACAGATTCGTTCAGATTGTTTTTACATTTAGCTTTTTTTTAAAAGATAGAATGATCCATAAGAATACCATAGTGGAAATTTGAAAACCATACTGCTGTGGAGGAAGGCAGTGGGAGGGCTACAAGGTCAGGAATTCCTATCTGTGTACTACTCGTCTTTAAATAATTAAAACCAACATGAAGAAACAAGTCTGGGAATTAAGGTGCCAGGAATCTTCTGTGCCTCCCTCTTGCATTAGTGCTAGGAGTTAGAAGAAAGACTGTTTGAGCTGGCACAGAAGACGGAGTAGAAATTTGCACTGCACCAAGAGGTCTCCTTAAAGTAGCAGTACAGCATCCTAAGCCCATCATCTTCAGAGAGAAGGAAGAATGCTTCCCTAATACTTCTGGTCAACTTCTATTCCTCTTTATGCCTTGGAATGGTACATGTTCCGTCAACTAGGCAGGAAATCCCTGCCTGGGCAATCAGGTAAGCTAATTAGCATCGATACAAAGCTAATTATCACTTTGCTCTCTGTAGGTCTGCCCAGATGACGTCAAAAGCTGTTGATTATAAGCGGGACCTTCATTCTTCCCCTCCCCCTCAGGACATAGGCACTCTTGTGGAACTTTACATCTAGGACGCCTCTTAACTTAATGCACATTCCTTTTACAGAATGAAGAAGGCATGGAGCGCGCGCGCGCGCGCACACACACACACACACACACACACACACACACACACACATACACACACACACCCCAACATCTCAGCCTTCTTAGTGTTGCTTCAGCACCTACATGGGCCTCACTAATGCAGATAAATCTCCTAAATTACCCAACCCCCAGTCATTTCCACTGTATGCCCCTAACAGGCTGGGCTGAAAAACAAATAACTGCTTCTATTCATTTCCTCCTTTACGTTCTTGTTAGCTAAACCATTTGAACGGACTGTCAGGCTGGAGGCCACACCTGATAACACACAGGAAGAAACTGTCATTTCTGGAATCTTTCCATGACCTAAGGCATAGTGCAGAACTCAGCAGCTGGTCCTTGGCCAGAGTTAATCTAAAAGGAACCTCAAGCTTGGAAATGCTTTTTCTGGAGATAAATAATGCTGTGTAACTTTTTTACTGCATCCTATAGGTCTCAGATTTCATTTCTCGGGAGCAAGTATGCACGAGCCATCTTTCATCCTACAAAGAAACTATGCAAAACAGTTTTTGTTTTTGTTGTTTCTTTGTTTGGTTTTTGGTTTTTATTTGCTTTATTTGGTTGGTTGGTCTTTGGGTTTTGGTGGGATGTTTTGTTTTGTTTTGTTTAGACTGAAGTAGTCCTCTCTCCACTCCAAAATCTATTTTTCTTTCCAAGGCAATCATCAGTACCACCCTGGCCAGCTCCTGCAGCTGCCCTCGATCGTGTCTGCTTCCTCTTAGAAAGTGTTCCTTTATAACTGGTTGGGGGCGAGTACACACACAGATAATTTACCCATCTGCTTTTTGCTTGGTCTCAGTGCCACGGATGCATTTGGTGGAAGACACTTAGGGGGAGGTGAGAATTCTGGCATTTTGAAATCTACTTAGCAGCCCATATGTCAGGTGAGGGCTGCCCCTGCCAGCTTTGTGAAGCATCTCACAACATGAAGGAGAGAGGTCCTAAGTGGTGCCTGGATTGTTCCATTTCCATGTTTCTGACAAGAATAAACCAAGGCTACAAGAGGGAGGTCGGGGTACTTTTCCCCCTACTGTTTCAAGGAAATGAATGTATGTTGTCTTCCTCTAGTGAGAGAGGCATCCACTTCCTACGCTTTATTAAATGCATATGTCATTAACATAGAGAGACATGGACTTCCTTCTATTTATTTCCCTTCCCCCCCTTCAGTAGCACTGCTAGTCAGCTTCTCAAATTCCCTTTGATAAGGACCCCCACCTCTCGCTCTGTCTTCTGAAGAGCCAGACACAGTTCCTTCAATATATCCCCACTCTATCAGCTGCTCCATTTATTCCTTGACCATGGTACAGGCCATTTTTTTCAAAAGGTGAGGTAACAAAACCTTGGTTTGTTTTCCAAGGTTTTGGGGGAAAAACACATCCTGTGTCACGCAAACCCCTGGCATGTCTCCCTAGCCACTTGCCAGAAGTCATCACACCATGGCAGTTGACCTCCCCATGTCCACTTTGTCTAAGTGGACAAAGAACAATAAGGGTCCCGCAGCTGCAGAGTCAACACCTTCCTAAAGGTTCTTGTTATTGTTTGAAACTAGTGAAAGGAAAAAAATGGAGCACCACATGAGGTAAAATTCATCAGGGCAGGTGGGAGGCTTGGAAAGAAACTAGGACAAAAAAAAAAAACCAAAAAACAAAAAACAAAAAACAAAAAAACACTGCAGGATGTTCAGTGCTATTCTGAAATCACTCACCCTTTCTGAGCATTGACATAAGCTTCCAAATGACCGCCGCTTCATAACCCTCCACCTCCGTTCTCCCTTCTTCTTCTAAGCACAGCCACTCCCCTCCAGCCAGCTTCTTTGCTCTCTATTTCTTAGCCATGCTGTCTAATCTAATCTAAGCATTCTCTGAATTTTTTTTCACTTCATCAGGAAAACATAGACCATTAGGCAAGTAGTTGCTAAGTTACCTCTTATCTTCTTATGTGCGTCCAAAGACCAACATTCACACACACACACACACACACACACACACACACCCCAGAAAAAAAAAACCCTAAAGGAAAAAGGAATTGCAAATATGTTCACACAGGCCTGCCTGCTGAAGGTTATTTATCTGCCAGCATGTGTAAGTATTAAATTGCTTTTGCTGATTTAAGATAAATTGATAAATAATTGTGGGTACAAAATCATGTTTACTTCTCTCTCTCTCTCTCTCTCTCTCTCTCTCTCTCTCTCTCTTTATTTTCTTGGTGGTACACACACACAAAAAAAATAGCTTTAAGAAAACTGTCAACTTCCAGATTTCCAGACTCCCTGGTTCTGGTGAACTGGATTAACTTCATGATGCTGTTGTTGCCTTGAGTGCTTGCTTGGATCCTGATCTCCTAGGCTACGGGAGTACAGGAGGGTACCACTATGCCCAGATAATTTCATGTTGTTATTGACTACATATATGACTTGATTTTCTTTAGACTTCCCAAGAATTGTTATTAGATCTATAAATAAAAAAATTTATTTTCCTATCTAGTTTAAATTTTCCAGTCATCAGTTTATTATATAATTATTAGTCCTAATAAGCAATATCAAACACACTTTGTTTTTTGAATCTTATTTTAGTTATGTGTGAATGGAAAAGTATCAGCTCAGAACCCCAGCCAAGTACTCAGCATAATGGAGATTTATTTACCCCAGAGAAACAAGGCAGAGAGAATAAGAGATAGGAGATGGAGGGTGAGTGAGAAGGGGGTTGGGGAGCAAGGGAGAGGGAGGAGGGGTATTTGGCACACAGGAAAATGGCAGTCAGCCTCAGGAGGAGGAAGTGGCCAAATAAGGGAACAGACCTTTGTGGTGGCTAGCTTTAGGGATGTATTCTAATGACTTTTTAGCAAGGCAGAAAGGGTGGGAGAGAGGGGCAAGGTTTGCCTGAGCAATGCTCACCACACTCGAGCTAGCCAGAGTCCTTTCAGTGTGTGTGCTCTGAGTGGGAGTGTGTGGGCATGTGTGCATTGCCTAAAGATTCCAGAGTCCAGGGATGACTTTGAATTGGAGTTACAGGTGGTTATATCCTGATTGATGTAGGCGCTTGGGACCTAAACTCAGGTCCTCTGGAGGAACCCTTACACAATCTTAACTACTTAGTCACAACTCCCCAGCTACATACGTTCTATATAGCAATATACATAAGCATATTTGAGCGAATCTGCCAGCAATAGAAATGCTGCTAAAGATTTACTGATGTTGTCCTAAGGCTACTTATGAATGACCTCCAAGCCTGGTATCACCTGTTGAAGCATTCAACTGAAACGCAGGGACTCGTTGAGAGGTCATCTGGCCTACAGATCCTATCATTTTCCTTCTTCAATCCGATTCATAGATTTTTCTGGGGAGAGTGAGATCTAGGATTCGGAGGCAAGTTTTCCAAGTACGCACCCTGGAGACCTACAAACCAAATCAGGAAATCCACCTTTTAAAAAAAAAATGGCCGTTATCCGCAACAAAAGGAAATACTTCCATGGAGCCAATGTGATAAAGATTTCTGCCAATATCTGAAGTAATTTCCTTCAACCCTGGAGCTGGTTGAACAATTTGTTTCGTTCTTTCTCCTCCCCACCCCACCCACAGGCTTGAATCCTTGCCAGGGGAGGGGTTTTCTCAGCACCAGAAGTGGACTGGACCCATTGCTCTTTGTTTCCCCATTGTCTCCCAGAAGTGTTCCCAGAAAGCAGAGCAGCTAAGGAGTAACCTAGGGAACGTGCTGGGAAGAGCAGGCGGTGAGCAGAGGCTGGTGTGCCTGAGTGACACAGAGAACCCACTGCCTGTGCCTGAACCACCAACCAGGGTCATTCCAGGATCTTGGGAAATCTTATAGCTCATAAATTTAATCTTGCAATTGGGGCTATTCCTAGAGAGAGAGAGAGAGAGCGGGAGATGAGCAAAAGGACAGAAGAAATGACCTGAGTCAGGACAGCAAGAGTGAGCTGGATAGACCAAGGAAGCCATATCCTTCTTAGGGGAGCCCCCACTAGACAGCCATGGAGGCTGGTGTGTGTGTGTGTCACCCCCATCACGGCTACGAAGCACTTCCCTCCTTTGCTGAGGCACACTGACCTCAAGCATCTAGTCCCTCGATGCCATCTGTCCTTGGAGAGAAAGTACAGCCGAGATTCTACAGTTCCTTCTGCTTGAAAAGATCTTTCAATCATATATTTTCTGACTTCAGTTGCTCAGTCTTGCTTTATTGCAGATTTCAGGATCACAATTGAATTCAGTTACTGCAAGGCATAAATCAAATTAGGAATGGAATTTAATGCTTATATTTAGGGACATTCAGGAAATAACTTCCTGTCAACGAAGAAATAAACAATGGAAGTACTTGGAAAGGTGAAACAGAAGGGTCGAGAGTGCAGGGCAAGCTAGGCTCCAGGAAAAAAACCTTGTTTTTCTCCAAAAAAACAGAGGAGAGGAAAAGGAAGGAGAGGAGAAAAAACGAGACAAGATCAACCACAGCTTGTTTTGAGCCACTGTTTCTAGAACTACAGTAAATGACTAATTTTAACATACAATTTGGAGAGAAGTTATAGGAAATTCCAAGGTGACTTTTATAAAGCAGCCAGTGGAGAATAACCAACAAGAACAGTTTAGAGACTATGGGATCTATAACCTGTACTGACACTGTGTGTACGTAAAAAACAGCATTTAATAACCAAAGTCGTTGCTGGGAGTGGTAGCAGAAGCCTTTAATCCCAGCACTCTGGAGGCAGAGGGGGGCATATCTCTGTGAGTTCAAGGCCAGCCTGGTTTACAAAAGGAGTGCAGGACAGGCAGGGCCATTACACAGAGAGAACCTGTCTGGAAAAACTGGAGTCCCCAGAGGATAGTGAACGATGTCACCTCTGTGAGCAGATTGCACACGCACACTTTGCACAAATACACGCGACGAAGGTGATAAAATTTGCAAGAGCACTGCTAGCACTCTCAGATGGTCCCGTAACTTCCCTTTGTGCTGCCTTGAGAGTTTTACAAACAGTAAATACTAAATTACAAATAGTGAATATTTTACAAATAGATCACATAGGTCTATGGGTAGGCTGGCCCTGACTACAAGCTTTCACTTCCCATGGTCCTTATATTCTACTTCCTGTAGCCACTAGAAGCCCTGATTTGCTTTCTTGGCAACTATAATTACTTTAACCTTTTCCATGACGCCTTTTAAAAATAATTTGTTCAAGACATGCACACTGGGGAGTTGGTGAGGTGCTTGCTGTGAAAGTAGAAGCTGGGGCTGGAGAGATGGCACAGAGGTTAACAGCGCTGACTGTTCTTCCAGAGGTCCTGAGTTCAATTCCTAGCAACCACATGGTGGCTCATGACCATCTATACTGTGATCTGATGCCCTCTTCTGGCCTGCAGGTGCACATGCAGGCAGAACACTGTTTACATAATAAATAAATAAATCTTAAAAAAAAAAAAAAGAAAGAAAAGAAAGTAGAAGCTCCTGAGTTCAGATCCTAGACTTTTAAAATTAGGTGTGGCAATGCACATGGTACTCCTAGCACCCACCTGGGGCTCACTGCCCACTGAGTTCAGCCAATCAGCAATCTCAATACTTAGAAAAAAAAAGAATTAAAATAAAAGAAGAGAAGGGATGCTAAGCAGGGAGAAAATCCTGGCCAAAGCACCGGAATCAGAGGGTTCAACAGGGAGCTACTGAGCATGGGCAGAAGCACTCTCTACGGTGTGCTTTCCTCCTGGAATGTTGCCAGGGGTTTCTCCTGCTTCTGTGGCATTTAATTTCTGGAAGGAACCTATCAAATGTTAAGTAAAATTGCCTGGGGTTGAGCTGGCAAGATGGCTCAGTGGGTAAAGTCACCTGCTGCCAAGTCTGACAGCCAGGATTTGATCCTGTGGATCATGTGGTGGAAGAAACAATCTGAGTCTCTCAACTTGTCCTTCTGACCTTTACGAGAATGCCCAAGCACATGCACACACATGCACATATGCATACATATATGTACACATACACAAAATAACTATGTAAGCATTTTGAGAAGAAAAGTAGATAGCATTTGAAGAAGAAAACTCTGCCTTCACTCTGACCTTCACAGGCGTGCATACACACATGCACACTCATACATACAGGAGGGCACACACAAGAACACAAACACATATACACAACACAAAAGTAATAATTTTTATAATTCTTGTTATATTACCATAGGAAACTTTAGGGAACCCCGCATTGAGTACCATATATTTTTGGAGAAATTGGAGTCCTCATTTTGGTCTCTTAGTCTCATTAATAAAGGATTTTAAATTAGACTTATAAAGACAATTGAAAAACACACCTGAGGACAATTTTTTTTTTAATTTTAAAGGAAAACAAGAGGGTAGGCAAGCTGTAAATCTTGGCGACTGTTGGGAGGAGGCAGAAAAGAGGAAGGGAAGAAATCATGCTGTTTGTAGAAAGCCATGTGACAAATAGGGGCAGGAGAAAGAGTTTCAGAGAAAGCAGGAGTAGGTTTTGGGGAAAGAGATAAAAAGAAGAAAATGAAAAAAAAAAGTTTTTCTGAGTAATCCAGAAAAGCAAGCAAGCTTAGCAGACTACATACAGTGACTTTGAGAGCGACTGCCCTGAGAAGGGACCTCTCAGAAGGCAAAGCACATCTTATCTTTAACATGGCTTTTGTTGAGTCCAGCCTCTTGGGTAGTGGTCTCTGGTCTGGGTAACTGTTCCCAAAGATGATGATAGTATGCAGTCTTTAGGGAAGATTCGCATGTCCTATATCTTGCCAGGCCACAGGTAAATCCTACATTTACGACCAGAAAAACAAACAAACAAACAAACAAACAAACAAAAAAACCAAAACCAGGTTTCCTTCAGTGAGTCTCAACAGAGCCCTGATAGCCATCCTCAATGGCCTCCAAAGCTACCATACCAACATAACACAGTGGTTATTTCCTATAAAAATAGAATTTTAAACCATGTACTACATATGGAGTTGACAGGTATTTAGAGATACAGTTTAGACAATCATTTTACTGCAGCATCGATACAAGTTAGACATCCCTCGAGCATTTAATCCACCCCAGAAATGAATGAACACCACACTGAATGTTTAATCACCCCTGTCTTTCTTTATACATTTATCACTATTGTATGTATCCCTTAACATTCATTGTCCATAATTTATATTGTTCATCTGGCATCTGCTTTTTTTCCCTCCCGGTCTGATTCTCAGGTCTCTCCACATTAGCACATGTAGCCGAGGCTAGCTCAGCTTGCAGTATGAACTCACAGCTGTTTGGATGAGTGTTTGGCTGCACTCTAGAGTTTTCGCTCACATGCAGTGCTGCTGTGAAATCATAGTATATGCACCGTGGTATACGTGTGAGCAAGAATCCTTTTGAGGAACATGCTCGGGGAGCCGCATTGCCACGTCCCAGAGTTCAAATTTAAGATAGCGCTGTTACATTTTTCTGAAAGAGCTTCATGGGCATCCCTTCAGTTGCTGTGCTTCTGTGTCTACACAAAAGCCCACTACCATTGGCAGCTTTCATTTGGCCAACATGAGGAATTTGAAATGGTTTGATTTGCATTTCTGTGAATAATGATATTGGACATCTTTTTCATATTCATACAAGCCAGAACTGAGATCCCAGGAAACACTCAGAAATATATAAAAATCCAAATGATGACAGATTCATCGTTGGCAATCAGACTGAAGCGGCTGACTTTCCCTGTAGAAAAACACATGCTTAATATCAGGCGTAAAATCTGCTCCCGTTGGCTGAAGACTCAAATATCATGGAAAGCTAAAGAATATTTAGGAGATAACTTTAGAGGCATGGGGACACAGCACAGCAGGCATGAAGCCAAGAGTATGGTGGCGACTGCCTGTAACCTAGCAACTGGGAGGTAGAGACAGGTGTGTCAGGAGTTCAAAGCCATCTTCAGCAACAGAGTGAATTTGAAGTTAGCCTGAGTTACATGAAACTCTGCCAGAGAGTGCACAGAGGAGAGGGAGGGAGGGAGGGAAGGAGGGAGGGAGAGAATGGGCTAGAGAAACAGTTTAATTATTACAAGCCCTTCAGAGATTTCTCTAACAATATACATGAAACACAATTATCAAGCAAAATACCAATAATGTTAAACAGACCCTTGATTCACTGATCACATCATGAATCCATTTTCCACAGATGTGTGAGTCTGTGTTCAGACTCTTCTCAATTCTACACTACCTGTCCATCTCTCCATGGCCACCAAACCACACCACCTTAATCAGTCACTCCCCAGTGACATCAGACAGGACATCTGTTCACAGTGACTCTGAGGGGCCTCCTCCCATGTTGTTCATGAGTGTTTTCATTACTTACACACATTTGCCTGCCATTACATGTTAAAACCTTGTCAAATTCCCACAAAAACAACCCTTAGGAGGTTTTGTTGGATTTGCCTTCCTCTTGGAGATGAGTCTGGTAAAGGGAAAAATCTAGAGCATATTAAAGTGTCTAGCCAAGGTCACACACGGTGCATTTACACATGGGTTTCAGTTTTCTTTCACAGTTTTTACAAACTTTCAGTGTTTACTTCAAAAAAAAATTCTAAGCATTTCAAATGCATGTCACTTCAGGAAAAATGTACAGAATTGTCATATTGTGTTTTCTCATCTATTTGTAACTCCAGTGGCACCCGGTATGGATCTTGTTTAAAAAAACAACAAAACAAAACAAACAAGCAAACCTTTTACTCAGCCAAATAGCAGAATCTTCCAGATTTTCTGCATAGTCAGTTTCCTCTTCAATTTAATAACTAGCCACCGAGGGCTCCTCTGTTCCAGGCAACATTCAAGGTCCAGGGGATTTAGTAGTGAATAATAATTATTAAAAATCCTTATCATGGTAAAAATTTATATTATCAAAGGATGGGACAGATAAACAAAGAAGACATGGCAAGAAAGTCAACAAGAAGAAAACGAAGAGGAGAATGGCAAAATAGCAGAGAGAGAAACTTTATCAAGTTTTAAAATACAGTGTTCGGAGAAGGCTACCCCGAGAAGAGATTTTAGCAATGGTGTTATGCCAGCCGTTCCAGGGACTTTGGAGGAGAGCTTCGGGCTGAAGGGCTAGCAGATGAAAGGCCCTGAGGTGGGAGCTTCACTCACAGGAACAGCAACAGGACAGTGAGGCTGGATGGAGTGGCTTGGCAGGATGGTGCAGGACCTCGAAAACTCTCCTGCTCCCTGACTCTTCATCCTTTTCAAGCTGTGGCTCTATATATCTACACACACACACACACACACACACACACACACAGAGAGAGAGAGAGAGAGAGAGAATTTTTATCCAATGAATTTGTTTTGAACTCTGCCATCAGTGACATGACCATCTATTAACATGTAAAACAAACACATGTTCTAATACTAAATTAACTGTTTTCTGATGAACCCAATTTAATAATAATGATTAATATATGTACACATACATATACTGTTAAACTATATATATATATGCATTACTAGATTTAAATCACTAAAAATATGTCTTGGGAGATACACTTATCAAACTCACTGGTAAAAGGAGTCTTTGCTACATGTTTTCTTTACTGTTTGAACATTTGTTAATCCCAACAGCTAGGAAAGACTTCCTCTCAATTTATGTGTGTGCACGTATGCGTTTGTGCATGCTCAGGAATGTCTGGGTGCACATGCATGTCTAAGCAGAGGTCACCCTTCCATTGGGTCCCGGAAGAACTCGCTCACTCAGGCCAGGGAGCCTGAGGGATGCTCTGTGTCCCTGTCTCTGGCACCAGGATCACTAGTGTGCGCTGTCCTGCCCAGCTTTTTACATAGGTTCTGGGGCGGAAATGCAAATCTTCATGCATTTTTCTGACAGTCATCTCTCTAGGTCCTGGGAAATAATTTCGACTTCTCCATTATTCTCTCTAAATAGTTTTCCCATTATATGTGCTTCCTGGATGGTTGATAGAATTTACCATCTAAAGTATATGGGGCTGAAATTTTTACTTCTAGAAAAACAATTATGGAAAAGTTGTCAATACTACCAGTTCTGTTTCCTCAATAATGTTTCAATGGCTCAAATATTTCTTCATCGAGTTCCCTGCACTATGCTGATAATCACTAGGCTAACATTTTAAAGCAGTATCATGTCTTTGGATGTATCTGTTTCCCAAACGCTGGAGTGAGCGCTACTTTGTGAGCATAAAGGGGGGTGTGATTTGATGATTTTCTCATTTTCTTTTTTCTGAGACAAGGTAGCCTTAGCTGTTCTGGACTCACTTTGTAGACCAGAACTCACAGCGACCCGCCTGCCTCTGCCTCCCTGAATGCCAGGATTAACAGCACGTGCCACTGTGCTCAGCTGACAACTTTCTCATTTCTGTGTAATTACACTTCAAGAATTTTTGGTTTTCAGGGATCCATTCTTAATAAGTTGCATTTTTCCATGCTTTTATTTTTAAAAATATGGGCTAATGCAGTTAAGGATAAATGATTGATAGCACTTACATCTTTGTGTCATTTTCATTTCTTTGTTAGCAAGATTGGCTGTCATTCTTTCTTCAAGTTATAAATTAGGGGTTTGATATTTTCATAAGTAATAAGAGCTTTGACCTGTTTGCTTTCTCTTTGAAATGTATTAGCTTCTCATTTATATTAATAATTTCTTTCACTTATCTTTATTATTAAATGTTTTATATTCTCTTTAGTTTTAATTTTTAAATTGGCATATATTTCATTTATTCTTTTCATTTGATCTAGCACTGTAACTTTTAAGACAAATACTTTTTTAGGGTACATTTTGGAATCACCACATAGTTTCAGCTATCTTGTATAACATTTTTCTGGCAAAGGTGAATATTAGCTTAATTTTGTCTTTATTTTTATGTGCACTGATGTTTTGCCCACATGTATGTCTGTGTGAGAGCGTCAGATCCCCTGGAACTGGAGTTAGAAACACTTGTGAGCTGCCATGTGGGTACTGAGAATTGAACTCTGGTCCTCTGGAAGAGCGGTCAGTGTCAAAACCACTAAGCCAGCTCCCAGTCTCTTAGTTTTTGTTTAACTTGCTTTGTGGTAAGTTTTGCTTCATTTCAGTCGCCTCAGAGAATTCTGTATTTTTCTATAGCTTTGTGAAATATCATGGGTTTTTACCTTTTTATCATTTAGTTATCTGGGTTCATGTGTGTGTGTGTGTGTGTGTGTGTGTGTGTGTGTGTGTGTGTGTGT
>OU015743.1:91069324-91095002 GCA_907169655.1 Acomys percivali | reverse complement strand
TGTGTGTGTGTGTGTGTGTGTGTGTGTGTGTGTGTGTGTGTGTGTGTTTAACTAGGCTATTAGGTATCCCAGATTGTTTTCAAACTCACAATATTGCTTCTGAGTGCTAGGGTTGTATGCATGTTCCACCACACCTATTATTAATTGCTTATTTGGGCAGCAAAATTTAAGAGCCAATATTTGTAATTGTTTCATAGAATCTGAAGATTTTAACATCCTTATCTATTTTTGAAGACATGATTGACTGTTCCCCTCTGCTGCAATGATACTTCTATTTCTGTTCATAGTTTTTTAAAAATGTATTTTATTAATTTATTTATATTACATCTAAATTGTTATGCCATCCCTTGTATCCTCCTGTTCCTCCCTCCCTCCCATTTTCCTCCTACCCCCCTCCCCTATGACTGTGACTGAATCTGTTCACAGTTTTGGGGGTGCTTACCTGATGACTTATAGGCTGTAGTGATAATTGGTGTTTACTTCCTGTGGGGTATAATGTTCACTACTATAAATCTCTCCTCTCTCTCACTCAATCTGGGAAGGACTAACACCAAGAAGGCTTCCACTTATCTAGCCTGCCTTTGCTCTCTATTTTTTTTTTTTTTTACCTTCTCTGAATGACATGCCAGTCTTCACTTAAGGCAATGGTCTTGAGGAATTATACATATTACCAATAAATGTATTAGCTCAGATATTTGTGAAAAATAAACTACAAATATTTAGATATGAAAAGGACAGCCAGAATTCTCGAGAGCTCTATTTCATCTTTCTTCCTTATACGGAATCAAGAGCACTGGCCCAGGGCCACTGCAAACATATTTCCTATGCCCAAGAGGGAAGAAGAAACAGGAGTTTATGGCTTTCCCATAAGGAGATATGTGGGAACTCTCTTCATGACTATGTGTTTGTTTCTTTTTAAGATAAACATTTAATCATTTTCCTTTTGGAAGTGGATGATCCTGAGGATCCAGCCCAGAGTTATTCACCATCTCTCTGCTCTCTTTAATTACTTCAAAAGTAGAAAAATGAACACTATTCCAGGTTGAGGCCAAAAGGTCTCTCTTTCCTTAAAAATGGTAGTTTTGAAGGTACCAAATAAAATTTTTAGGGATAGGTGTTACTGTCTGCCAGCCAATATTAAAAAAAAATCACTAGCTTTATAATAATTATATTCTACTCTACTGAGGGTCTATTAAATTATCCACTTAAATAATAAGTGAGGGCTAAAAGGATGGCCCAGTGGTTAAGACTTATTGTTCTTGTAGAGTAACTAGATTCAGTTCCTAGCACTCATAGGAAGGCTCACACTACCTGTAACACCAGGGGACTTGGCTCCCTTTTCTGACTTCAGAGGAATCCTGCATGCATGTTATATACATAAATTCACTCAAACACACACACACACACACACACACACACACACACCACATAAGTGTAAATATAAATAAATAAATAAATAAATAAATAAATAGTTGAGCACACACATCTGTGAGAGGAGCATTATCAAGCCATTCTTACATGGGAATGCAGAGATTCAACCATCTGAAGGATCTTGTATATCCAAGTTCATAATGACAGAGTCATAACTTCAGCCCATCTTTATCCCTTTACTGTAGACAAAGAGAGATTAAACAGAGATTTGGATAGAAACCATCGACCCTCTAAATTTTAATCTGAGATCTGTGGTAGTTTGACTAAGAAAGATGTTTGGTTTCCAGTTGGTAGAACTCTTTGGGAAGGCTTCAGAGGTGTGGTCTGGCTGGAAGAAATATGTCACTGGACAGAAAGGCTTTTCCACAGCGGTGTTTCAGTAATACATCTTTGCCTTATCAGAAGGCTTACAGAAAAAACAACATACTATATTTCTATGAGGACATCAGTAGTCAGGTCTGTAAGACTGAAAATGTTAAGACTGGAGGAGATATTTGCAGAGATCAAGGTAGGGCCCCTTTACCTTAAGGTAGGTATGGATTGGTTTCTGTGATTGAAACTGAAGCTCTTCAACTAAAACTAGTCACAGTAGGACAAAACTTGGCCATAGAGAAGTAGCAAATGTTTGGTTCTTTTCTTAACTCAAGCCCATGACTACAGTGAGTTTCATGTCTGGTCTTTAGTGGTGTTTCAGTCGTTGATTCCAGCATAGGTGTGCGTGTGTGTGTGTGTGCACGTGTGTCCATGTGCCTGTGTGTGTGTTTAATCAGCAAGAAAATCCCATGTAAATAGGCATGTGGCCAATTGTAAATATAAAGTACTTTCCCCTGGGACTCTTGAAATCTATGGGAAAGAGTAAGATGTTCATTCAAAATACTGATAAGAATTTGCTCATAAAAAACATCTGTGCAAATCTGCCACAAGGTCATTACACAATGATTCAGATTGTTGCTTTCTAACTGAAATAACCTTAGTTTCAAGTCAGCAGCTGCATAGGAAATGCTTATCTAAAGAGGGATGAGACATATTCATTGTTTAAGGCAGGAAAAACATATCAGAGATATATTTACATGTGTTTGTGTGTGCGTGTGAGCTCATGAGTGTGTGTGTGTGTGTGTGTGTGTGTGTGTGTGATTGACAATCATGCTGCACAAGTGGAAATCAGAGGACAATTTTAGAGTCAGTTCTTTCCTTCCTTCATGTGGCTTCTGGAGCTTGAGTTCAGGTCATCAGGCCTCGTGACCTCAGGCTGAGCCAGACTTTGTTGAAACAAGGTTTCCTGTAATGCAGGCTGGCCTCAAACTCACTACACAGCAGCAGCTGTCTATGAACTCCTTACACTCTTGCATCTACCTCCCAAATTCTGGAATTACACACATACACATGTGCCTTCATGTCCAGCACAGACATCATATTCGTAAAGTGTATTTTTATTTTTAATTGACACTTTGTAATTGTACATAAGTTTGGGGAATTGGGTGACACTTTAATACAATGTGTCATCAGCATGGCATATTTGTTTGTCACCTCATCTATCTATCATGTCTTTGTGTGGGGAATATTCAAAACTCCTTTCTATTAACATGAAGTATTTGATTTGCAGACACAGTTAGTTATTCTAATATATTACAAAATGTTAGAAGTTGTTCCTTCTACCCAGAAACACCTCTGCACCCACTGTATATGTCCTCTCTCTATGCTTTCTTCTAGTATTCTAGTCTATTGTAAAATATTCTTTATCCGAGACCAAATCTATTGTCACACCCAATGGAGAATATGCTTTTATCTTCTGGTTTATTTCACTTGAGATGTAATGAGCTGCGGTCCTGTGTGTTTCTGAAGTGTGAGCATTTTAGGCTGTTGTACTCTTTTGCATCTCTCTACCCAGTCATCCTCTGGAGACCTAGAGTGACTGCAGGTACCAGCCAGCTATTTGCCTGACCAAGTATTGAAATGCAGGTTTATCTTTGACCTGACCATTTTAATCCTTTGGATACAAATTCTGACTCAGATGTTGATAGATTTTGGAGGAGCCTTCACACTGTTTTCTATAACAGCTCTCATAGTTTATATTGTTACTTGCAGGGTCTGAGCATTCTAGCTATTTTCTTGAAGACGACGATGATATATAGGCACATTGAACACCAAGCATAAGACCAACATAAAATAGATGAAACTTACACATCAGAATATGTACTGCTTCCTGTATTCGTCCCAAGCACACACAGAGTCCCAGACTTTAGAGTCTCTCACTTTTGACACATTTTACCAGTCTTGTTTCATGATTCTCTTTTACAGTTAGTTGGTCAGTTGCTAAGCTATATAATGTTGCACTAAACACTTGAGATAGGCAAGAGTCACAACCGTAGAGGTAAATGCACAGTGGAGAAGTTACTTTATCATAGGTTGTGCTGAGTGAATTCGGCCTGTGTGCTGTCATATCCAGCAGGCCCCCAGCCCCAGGGAATTATATTACAGATGGCTCTGGAAATGCTGTTGAAGGCTCCAGGGTTGGCTTTCCCTACCTGGAGGAAATGAGGCTCTACATGCTGGCTGACAGGTGAACTGTGTGGCCAGAGTGCAGCCATGTGTTCTCAGGCAGCTGCCCCCAGCCACAGGCAAGGCCTGCTTCCTTCCAGGGAGCTTTGCAGAACTTGTCTTCACATCTGATAAGCCCAACGTTCTACAAAGTGGTTAGAAAGAGGGCCCTCAGAAAGCTGTTAGTTTGTGGATTCTTTTTTTTTTTTTTTTTTAACATCAAGATCAATGAGATTTCATGAAAAAAAAAAACCAAAAAACCAAGGTCTCTTATTTTGTTATCGGCCTAGCTGCCCAGCACCTACACAAGAAAGCTGCTGGTTAAACTCCTTCACTTACAGGTGTGATGCAACATGCACAGATTAGGCAACAGACACCCCTCAGAGGTGTGTTAACCAATCTGCCACCATCCAAAATGCAGGCCAGTTTAGTCACTGATACTATTATTCCACAGGAGAACAAACCAAAAAGGTTAGACTTGGATTCTCTAGGTCCACTCCATCAACGTGTGAGCAACTCTGAGATCCATAGTCTACAGCAAGCTGAGAAGTTTGAAAGCTTTTGGAAAAGAAAGAATTGAATTTGGTTCAAATCTTGACTGGGGCACAGAAGTTTAAAAAAAAAAATACTTGGACAGAGAACAAAAGTTAGAGCCTGGAGGCTCAGTCTTGCATAACAACTTCAGTCAATTATTCTACTGCTCACTCCTACACTCCAATTTTCCCCTTTCTTTCATCCTGGAACTTTTCTCCGGACTTGGCAGAAACTCTCATTGCTCCTCAGAACATAGACACTTTAAGACAGGAGGAAAGAAAGAAATCAATTTAGTAAAAAAACAAGTAGGATTTTTTTTTTGTCTTCCTCACATTCAATAAAATTGAAATCAGAGTCAGACGAGAGCAGGTATATAGGAAGACTTCGGAAATCTGCCCAAGATGGGCATATCCATTCTTTATGGCAGAAAAATCCAACTTGAATGCCTAAGTATGCTCACCAAAAGAATGGAAACACCATTCATAATAAATAAAGAGTAAAAACTGCCCATGTGCCCATAAATAATGTCCATACAAGATTATGACATTTGTACCATGGAAGGCTCACAGTAGCTAGAGAACAGTGCAACAGTATGATGAATGTAGCAAGGAAAATGCTGGATGAAAGATGCTGAGCAGGAACTATGGCATGACTCATAATGATACTGGTGTGGCTTGACTATAAAACGTCCTCCATGAGTCATATGCTGAATGCTTGGCCACCCCCCAATGGCGACACTATTTGAGAGGGGGTGGAAACGTAAGGAGGTGGAGCCTAGCTGGAGGAAGTAAGTCAGTCACTGGGTGATGTGACTTTGAAACATATCTGGACCCAAATGCCTTGCCCTCTCCTTTCAGGCTGCCATGAAGGGAAGAAGGAAGTGCCTCTGCCAAGCACCGCCTTCACCACCATGTTCTGCTCAAGTGGGTGGGGCCATGTGACTATGGTGAATACTCCTGAAATAAAGAGTTAGTTCCTCCGTCAGGTTGTCCTCTTGGATGGTTTGGTCACACCATGGAAAAGAAATTAATACAGAAACTTGGGTTGTTGGTATGATTAAGCCTGGCCAAGGGTTTCTTAAGCCCATGCAAATGACTTGTAGGTCAGGTTGGGAAGGGTTTGGTGTTTTAGGCCAATGGAACTAAGATTCTGTCAGCTGATGTTACTGGTGAATTCCGGGTGGGAATGCTCAAGTCATGAACACTGGCAGAAAAGCAGCAGTAAAAGATGAAAACAAACAAACAAAAATTTCAGTAAAAATTGCTCATAAGTTTTTAGGTGGAGATGGAAGGTTTCTTTACTGGAAATAGACTGGAGACCATCTATGTCACATCTATCTCTATCTGCCATGTCCTAAGATGTTTTAGAAAGTGGAATGTAAAGAAGGCTAATCACTCTGGTGGAGGAAATTTCAGTCTGTGGCATTTTGTCAGAAAAGCTTGTGTGAAGTTAGGGCTGGTGTTTCAGAAGT
The DNA here is from genome assembly GCA_907169655.1 of Acomys percivali. Classification (NCBI taxonomy): domain Eukaryota; kingdom Metazoa; phylum Chordata; class Mammalia; order Rodentia; family Muridae; genus Acomys; species Acomys percivali. Next base: position 91,089,028 of record OU015743.1, on the reverse strand, counting down.
TGAGCAGGCTGTAAGCTTAAGGGTGTGAAAGAGTAAAGTCCTCCATTGGACAGCTTACTATACACCTTCCTAGCACAGAGCCGCAGAAGCTGTTTTCACAGTGTTTATTTCATCATAACCAGGTGTGCAGGCATTGAGAGGACACAGGCACTGTGCTCTAACGGGCTCTTCTACTGCTCAAACTGGAACCGTGCCTTCATGGTATCTGCATGATGCTGGTGTTTAAGGAATACACGATGTGCCCACACGTCAAAGGAAAGCCCGAGAGGTCAGGCGACGAGTGACTGAGTTGGCATACATGTGAGCAGCCCCTGGTGCACAGTGCGGTGATGGTGAAGCTGAAGATTTGGCACAAACCGGAAACTGCACCTTTAAACACTGTTGGAACTGTGAAGACATGGGGACTTCTGGAGCTAAGATTTTGCACTATGAAATGACTATAAGCTTTTGGTGGCCAGGAATACGGATCAAGACCCCATCTCAGAAATAAATTATGGCTTGGTTCTGAAACCACCATTTTGTGTGCTCAAGACATGGCTCCCAGTGACTGGCTCTACTATGGAATATGGTGGAAACTTTCAGAGGTGGGGCCTAGTAGGAGGAGCTGGGTTCTGTGGAGAATGCCTCTGAAAGTCATACGTGATACACAGTCCTTCTTTCTCCCTCTGATCCTTGCTGCCACCAGACACTGCTAGGGCTGTGATGTTCTGCCCAAGCACATGGACCAAAACGATGACCCAAAATAAATAACACTTGTGCTTATGTTGTTCTCTATAGTCACTGGAAGACCTGAGTAACACGGGGGCTGCTTACACAGACATCCAAAGCATTAGAGTGTAAGGGTGTTCTTGGTGACCGAGGTGGTGATTTTCCTGGAGAGCTGGAATGACTCCTAGTCTAAAGAAATAGCCTGGGTGGGAATATTGTTTCTTGGTGTGGGTGCTGCTTAGGTAAGAGGCTCATGTTGTGTGGAGTGTCTGCACATCACACAAATACATGTACTTTCTGTATGACTTTTGTTGTACTTTAATTAAAAACAATTTTTTGTGCCAGACCTGGTGACATGTGACTTTAATCCCAGCACTTGGGAGGCAGGGACAAGAGGATCTCTGTAACTTTGAGGCCAGCGAGGCCTATGTAATGAGTTCCAGGATGGCCAGAGTTACATAGTTACAGAGTTACCCTGCCTCAAAACAGAAGAAAGCAACAACAATAAAAAGTGAGCAGCGTATGGTGTTGCATGCCTATAATGCCAGAGCCTGAAAGAGTGAAATCTGTTTCTAATATCAAAAAACAAACAAAAAGCCCCACAAAAAAAAACCCTCAGACAGACATTTGTGTGTTTCTAGATATCATAGCTTAATTCTACAACCAACACACTAAAATTATTGTTCCACTTTAAAAGACACAAGCCTCCTCTTGCCTCTATGTTATCGGAGCAGGTCTCACAATCTCTTAAATAGCTCCCATTTTTAAAGCTGAGCTTTCAAAGAACTACTCAGAGACAGTACGTCTCATCTTATCATTTCTCTTTTCTCCGCAACTGTGGCTACATCATGACCAACCCCATAAAATTATCATGCCCAAGGTATGTGATGTATGCTAGCTCTAGAACAGATTAAACTGCCAGAGAACATTATACTCTCTCCTCTGCCTTCTTTCTGACTCAACACAGCTAATGCTGACCTCTGGTGTCCACAGTAGCTGAGAAACTGCTTGAATCGGCTCATTTGGGTCTGGCAACCATCAGCCCATCTCTGCCCATCTGACAGCTATCTCAGGCCCCCTGCAGAAACGAAGAGAATCTCATTACCCCTTCTCGCCCCGTGTGGTAAACACAACAAAGCAAAAAATAATTACGAATTCTAGGTCCAATCACATGTTACCCACAGCTCAGCGCTTGGTATTTATAAATGTGCTGATCTATGATCAGGTCCTAATCTGGTTCTTTTCTATATAAAGAAAATTATCACAATAAATTCAATGAGTGTCCATGAGAACTGCACAAATCACAAAGCTTTTTTTTGTGTGTGTGTCTATTTAGAAGCCACAATGCCGTGCTTGATAAACTAGCTTTGCTAAGCAGTGGATGAGCATCTGAATTTAGAATGAGGGACGCCTCCACTTGGCTCATAATGAATATGAAACCGGTCTCAATTCCTAGAGAGTTCTTCATCTGTTTAAATCAAGCAAGGTCTTTTCTCTAGAAAAAAATTTTTTTAAAGAGCAGAACAGCATTTACTGCCTCTACCCTTATTGTTTGTCTCTGGGGAATTATGCAGAACTAGCGATGGGGCCCTGTTAGAACAAATTGCTCAGCACTGAAGAATAAAGATGAACAAGCCAGTAACTACATATCAGTAGAAGCTGTCTCCACATGTCTCCACTGGGTCTCCATTTCAGTAAATTCCCTTTGTTCTTTCTCCAGCATCTTATGCAGGGGTCAGGCCTTGCCTGGCAACCAGCTTAATAGATGGATAATAGAGAGGAACGTTTGGCGCCAGATTAGAATATCAAGTGGAAGTTTCTGAAATTTAGTAGGTTTTTTTTTCCTGGTTTAATTGTGTACATAGGTAAAGGCTAAATTATGTCAGGACTTTTGCTTCAACAAACACAGCTCACTAATATGTGTCATAAATGGCATAAAATCCACTTGCTGGCAGAGAGACTGGAAAAGAGGGAGTTCTGTTTGGACACATGTTACTGCTCACACAAGGGAGTTAGTTGCCAAGAGTCAGCCAGCTCCCGGTAGCCAGGCTTTTTGTCTGAGCATGTTGCCAGGGTTCCTCACCTCACCAGGATGCTTCTTTGATTGTGAAGACCTTCATGGGGGTAATTATTGATTTAAACAACCCTTGCTTCATAACAGGGCAAGAAGCTAATGCTTATGCTTGTTGGTCCGCAAAGGATGTAAGAGGCCCTTAGGACAGTGCTGTGGGAGAAGGGAAGGGCTTGAGGACACAGTTTTTTCTGATGTGTTTTTGCCTGGGGTTAGCTGACAGCACTTGCTTGTTTCCCAAACTCCCCAGCCTTTGTAGTGCTTCCCAGGAGGCTCCAGCCCTCCTTGGCACGGGAGGACCAATTTTGATCTTAGAAAGGCAACGGGTTCAGCATGCCCGCCCCATGCCACGAGGTCGAACGTACTTTCTGCCTCTCCTCTAGCCTGCTCATCTTACCTAGCTCTACTTTTTCTGACTTCAGGATCCTTTAGGCCTCCCTGATCTAGAGCACTCCATGTCCATTGCGGTCTCAGGACCTCAGAGCTGCTTCCCTCTCCTTCCACTTCGCAAACTACCCCCCTTCACGGGTATCACTGCACGGCCGTGCTCTGTGTGTGTCCTTACTCCATGGCTCCCCAGTGACATGTCAACAAGTGGTGTAAAGTTCCCAGCTCACATCTCCTTCTATTGCTGACTACATCCCCACATTGTCCTTAGTTCTATTTGATCCTCAGATTTCCTGCTTCGTTTGCTACAAGGATAGTGGCTTCTGCTGATGTTAGGAGTGTACTTGGCAAACAGAACACATTGAGCCCACCAAGGACTGAACGATTTCAGAGCAAGTCTGACAGCGAGCTCCCCCTTCCCCCGCCACCTTACTCCCTAGGTCTGAACTCGCTTTAACAACGTCTCTGCAGTATCCAGCATCAGCCCCTCGGTACTTACTAACTCTGTCCTGTTTTCTTGGGACATTGACCCTGACCCGGAGCTCCTGTCTTTGTATCCCTCCCATCACCTCCTAGCGGGCTTTCTTTTACCAGCTACATGGATTACCTACACGCTCCTCTCCCTGGATGTCCTCAGAATCACAGCACGCGTGTGCTCATAGGATCATGCGTCACCTAGTCTGTCTGATCATCAACTCACTTTTTAGGAAACATACATATCCTAGGAACCCTGAGATCGGCTCAGACCAGAAAGATGGATGGAATATGGCCTCAGCCTTAGACAGCTGGAACTTAATAGCTTACAGCTTAGATCTTTTATTCTTTTTAATCAAGTCTTTTGTGTTTGTTTGTTTGTTTGTTGTTTTGATTATTGTTGGGTTGGGTGTTTATTTGTTTGTGGGGTTTTTGTTTGTTTTGAGAAAGAATCTACTCTGTAGCCTTGTCTAGCCTATAACTTGCTATATGGACAAGGCCAGCCTTAAGCTCATAGAGATCCTCCTGTCTTTGCCTCCCAAGTGCTCAGATTAAATGCGAATGCTCCCAAGCCCTGCCTTCACTTGATTGTTTTGACAGTGTATTATGTGACCCCCCCCCGGCTCATCCTCCAGATAGTTGGGGTACAGGTGTGCACTTCTGTACCCCAGTGCTTCTGTCCGTCTCTCAAGATGAAGCTCTTCCTTCAGGAGCAAACTATCTCTGGTAACCCTCATGCTACTCTAAGAAGCGAGGTCTGAAGCCGGAAGTTAGCTCTGTAAACGTCCTTGCAGGGGACGCAGGGACTGGCCTCCACCACAAAGCCTTGTGTGTTGATTTTATTCCTATTTGATCTTCCCTTTTGGTTGCTTTCCGAGCGCTTTCAACCTTAAACATAAAACATCTCAGGTACAGAATATACAATATCTCACATAGCAGGCCGTTTTATTCCTCCCTTTCTCTTTTAGATCATCATTCAATTAGCAACTTAGGCAACTCGGAACTTGTTCAAGCAGCCCAGGAGTTAGCTCTCACAAGGCAGAAACGCCCCTTTGGCTCAGAAGTGGAGAAGGGTGGACCTCCCCAGCCTGCTTCTGTCTTTGTACAGATTACTGTTCTAACAGTTTTTATCCTCACCAAAAAACCTTCAATGATTGAAAAACTTTTGTTTCTCTGAAGAGCCCATGTCCAGAAGCATCATGAAATGTTTCTTGAGATGGAAACCGATGCTTGCTCTGGAAACATAGCTGGATCCAGCAAAGGTGACCTAAACCCAGCAGGTAATTCTGTCCCCACTATTCCTGGTCTGGCTGTAGGCACAGCTGGTGGCATCTTGGATCCCTAAATCCTCTACAACTAAACATGTGCATCAGGAGCAAATGTCATCACCTTTCCTTTGCTTGGCAGGAGTTGGAGGGGAGACCACCCAGAGCTTCTTTGTGGTCTGAATACCAGACAAGGACATGGAGTCCAAGGTCAGCTGCATAGCCCATTTTCCTTCATGCCGGGTACAGTTTGAGCACAGTACACCAGAAAAAAAAAAAGATACAAGGATGTTCCAACTTTCCTCTGCAGCCTGCTTTATAATGGCGCAAAGCTTTTTACTAGTACGTTATAGGCAGGAATCAGCCTTCCTCTATGTGAGGCCTGTTGAACAAGCTGTGTTAAAATCACTGCCCAGTTGAAGGCAGTGCTCCTCAGCCTTCCTAATTCTCTAACCCTTTAAAACAGCTTCTTGCAGTGACTCCCAGCCACAAAATTATCTCATTGCCGCATCAGAACCGTAATTCCATTAGTGTTATGAGGGATAATGCAAGTATCTGAGAGGTGGGATATCTGATAAGTAACCCCCAAATGGGTTATGACCCACAGGTTGAGCACCACTGGTCTAAGGGCAGAGTAGGAATGCTGACACACGAGGCAAAGAAGGGCAACCTGAGGGGTGGTGCCATTCTAGCTCACCTGCAGAGCAACATCCTGGTTGCCTGTCTCTCAATTCGGGCTGATGTGAGTTTGTACCCCATGGATGTTGAGCTTCCTTTAAAAAAAATATTATCAGAATAGCATGAATCTTTTAGCAACTTTAATGTAGCAAATATTCCCTAGAAAACTCTTTACACTTCTTCTTGAGCCTCTGAAAACTCACAACCCCAACCCTTGCAATAGCAGGATGAGTTGTGTTATCATAAAGCCCAAGCTATAAACCACCCATGCTCTCCCACTCTGTTTATTCTTCTCTCTAGAACCATCAACCCTTCCCACTCCAATGGAGACTTTTCCAGGAAAGTTCCCCTCTTGGATCTTAAAGATGGTCCTGGACACTGTGACATCCCCAACTCTCAGTCTTCCTTTCATCTCATTGCAAATGCCTCCAGAGTAGCTAAAACACACCCGGCATCCATTTTCATCTCATGCTTGCTTCTTAGCACCCTGCCTGTTCACAGATACCAGATGGCCATGCTGGCCAGAGTCACAGATGCTTAAAGATGTCTCTGAGATGTCACTGATCTTCAGTACCTATAACAGTCTGTCACTAGGCTTCTTCGTCGTTAGACACTGGCCATTCCTCTCCTTTATGGAGGGTCCCTCTCTGCGCTTCCATGGCTACATTCTCTTCTCCACTCCTACCATGACAGTCTACTCTCTTTCTATTCCATCTGCAAACAGTGTCTCAATCTTCAGTCTCTCCTCATCTGTCCCTCTCGCTGGCATGCCTTGGCCCAGATGATCTCCCTGAAGGTTCCAATCATCACTCCTAAAGAAAGCCATTCCTGACCCGGTCTCAGCACTAACATTTCTTCGGAGCTTTGAAGCCACCTTCTGGTGAGCTGGTATTCATCATCATGCAAATATCAAAGCTGATGCCTGGGTGACATCTTTAAGCCAAACTCATTTCCCAGATGCTGTCCCTGCTCCTCCATCTTTTGCTACCATAAATGCCATCTGCATGAACCTGTCACTGCAGACAGAAGCCACTGGGAAATGGCATCCACACCTCCTTTAGTTAGCTGTTGGCTATAACCACTACCACCCTGGCTAGCACCTTCTCATCAGGCATCTGTTTCTTCAAAGCCCCTGCCAAGCAGGGTAACTTGTTTACATACCCTCATTCTTCACTGCCCCACGCGTGGAACCTAACATTCTCTAGTGCAATGATCCTCAGTGGCTCCCTTGACTGGCTAGTGTTCTAACCCTTTGGTCACCTTTCACGCCTTTGCCTCATATCTTCACAGGGCAGGGCCGCTGGTCATGCTTTTTGTTATTGTTGTTTTTCGAGACAGGGTTTCTCTCTGTTAGCCCTGGCTGTCCTGGACTCCCTTTGGAGACCAGGCTGGCCTCGAACTCACAGCGATCTGCCTGCCTCTCCCTCCCGAGTGCTGGGATTAAAGGTGTGTGCCACCAAGCCCAGCAAAGACATTTAATTAGCAGGGAATCGAATCCTGGACCTTTTGTTTCACAGCTTGAAACCTTGTCAGTTGAGCTGTTAGACCACTCTTGGTCATGCTTTTTACATATAGTTTCCTATTATATTCCCAAGCCTCAAAGCCCTTTAAGCACCCTATTCTTTTTTTTTCTTTTTCTTTTTTCCTTTTTTTTGTTTTTTTGTTTTTGTTTTTGTTTTTTTTTTGAGACAGGGTTTCTCTGTGTATCCCTGGAACTCACCCTGTAGACCAGACTGGCCTCGAACTCAGAGATCCACTGGCCTCTGCCTCCCAAGTGCTGGGATTAGAGGCGTGTACCACCACCACCCAATTAAGTACTCTAATTTTTTTGTCTAGAATAGTCTTATTTTTCTTTTCTTTTCTTTTCTTTTCTTTTCTTTTCTTTTCTTTTCTTTTCTTTTCTTTTTTTTTCTGACTGCTATTTCCCGGTCCATATCCAGATTAGCCCCACTTCTTTACTATTATTCCCTGTGTCTTTCTTTTGAAACATGTTTATTGCATTTCTTGATTTCTTTAGGGGGGCATTGCAATGGCACATGGTGGTCAGAGGACAACTTTCAGGAGCCGGTGCTTTCCTCATAGTATGTGTGCCCTGAAATCAGACTCAGGTGGTCAGACTTGGTGGCCAGTGTCCTTACCTGTTGAGTCCTTTCTCCCACTTTGCCATGTTTTCCATCAATATCTGATTAGCAGAGTCCAGAGTTCCTTCTTTATGTCCCTTGGGTCTCTGTGTACTGTGGAAAATTTCAGTACTGAAGCCTTATCACATTCAGAACATGGCTCAGTGCTTAATAGACAACACGTATCAGGGAATGCAAAGATTTCTTGAGCCTCATCATTTGCTGGGTGCTGTATTATGTGTTGGCAATTCAATAGTAGGAAGACAGTGGATCCAGCCATTGCCTAAACAGAGATTCTAATTTGTGGGAAATTACAACATAACAACTACAATCTATGGACATCAAGTGCAGCCTGTGCCCTTCGACATTGCTGAGTTTTCCAGCAGCCATCTGGAGTCTCCCAGGCACTGTTCCATTTGCCATTGCATTGTTAGACAAGCTGGAGAGGACTGAAAATGAGGATAGCATTTGTCCGCTTAGAAAAGAGGGAACTAGAGCAACTGTTAGTGACACTAGTGATGGAGTTGATGCTGAGATTTTTCATAAAACTCTCCCTTAGGAAGACACACAGCCTGCTCACTATTTCTTATTTTCATAGTATGGACTCCTTCATTTACAGGAGTAATCTGTTTTTACCATTTGTCTTACCTGAGGCACCCCAGTATGCTTACTAAAACCAGACAGTTAAAAGGGCTGAGAGGAATCTTGCTGGCAAATTGTGGTTTACACATGCCAGACTGATCAGGATTAAAGTCACAGCAAACAGCCCACCGCTGGTATTCCCAGGCCTGGCAGGAAGATGCCAGCGATTTTTTTTCTAAGAACCTTCTCTTGCACAAAGTGGAAGGTTCCGGAACATGACTAGCTTGTCTATTTCTCATGACTGTTAATAAGAACTCAGAATTGAGAGCTAGCCAGGAGCTCTTTGCACTTCTTTCCTGGTCTCCATGGTGTCTTCTGTTTGATCAGATCCACTTCTGGCACAACAAAGGGTATTGGCAGAAGTTCCTGTCTAATGTCCCAGTTAAGGCTTTCCAAAAAAAAAAAAAATCCAAACACGATGCTCTTTTGCTCTTTGTTATCCATCTCCTTCTCTTCTCACTTCATAATGGAGGCTTCTTTGCTGTAGACACAAGAGGTCATCAAAACTATGCATTACAGGGAAAGTAATGGAGAATAAAGTTAGATATTGTAGTAATTCATGAGCTCAAACATGAAGTTGGAGAAGTGACTTCAGTTGGTCTAAGGGTGTCAACATCTTTAGCCTGTGCCAGGAGTTGTGCTCAGATCCTGTGCTAGTTTGTAATGTCCATAGAGATTCAGACACCATAAATTGTTCAAGAATTTATGGCTGGTTAAGGGAAGGAACAGAGCCTGAGATGTGACTCAGATGATGCTCTTAAAAGTTAATTCTAGATTAACTAGATTTAAGCCATCAGAATAATGCCTTGAATGTTGATGCCATTTGTATTCACACAACATTGTGCCCAATGCATCTCTTTACCAAAACCTTGACTTTAGTTTCTGTCCTTCCGTGTTTGTTCTACAGTTTTGCACATTAACAGTGGACCCTGTGACAGGTCACCCATTTGTTCTGTGTCTCTTTTCTCGGTTCACCTGAAAGACAGACCACATGAGAGAACTTAGACAGGACACCCAGATAGTCCACCACTTGCTTTACAGCTGTCTTGTCAGGAAAGTGATATTATTACACAGATCTGTGTCTTGACACAGTAAGAGGATTTGCTGTGAAGAATTTATCATTGAAATGGAATTCTAGCTATCAAGAAAACGCTGGACAAATAACAACAGAATATTTCCACTATGGGCATTTCTGGAACATTGATTACACATGACAAAAGCTGACAAGGGCTGAGCCATTTAGGAATACCCCATTTCATTCCTGTAAGACTTATAGATCTAGATTTGATTTTTTTTTTCTGTTGTACATATTTTCAAAAGGGAGAAGTAGCTTTAAAGAGGATCACCGATTTACCTGAGAATCCCAGGCCATAAGTATTAGAGCCTAGACTCTATGTATCTACAAAACATGCATTATTATCATCCTCTTGAATTTTTTGTTTGTTTTATAAGACAGGGTTTCTTTGTGTATACTTGACTGTCTTGCACTCGCTTTGTAAACCAGGCTGGCCTCAAACTCACAGAGATCCACCTACTTCTGCTCCACCACACCCGGATCGTCTTGAAAACTTTAATTCATATTTATGGAGTATTTTATAAGATATATAAGCCTTGTATGAAATGGTTGAGTTGAGCTAATTGACTTTTCTATCATCTTAAATATTTATCATCTATTTCCTCTCTCCCAACGCCAGTGTCCTGAGACCTCAGCCTCTGCAACATTCTACTGGGCATTTTTGTAAGTTCAACTGGATCAAATTCCAGAATTAAGTTAGACCCATGTTTTTTTTTTTGTTCTTTCTGCCTGACTTCTCTCACTTAGTGTCACCTAAGTTTATGAATATCATTGCAAATGACAGGATTTCCTTCTTTTTAAAGGACAAATTGTTTTCCATTGTGTTACCACACCACTTCCTGTGTGTTTGCTTGGATGTCACTTAGGTAGATTCCAAATGTGCTCTTGTTCTCTGCATGCCCCACGCCTCACATATGTGACCAGATATACTTCATAGCAGCATGAAAAGATGTTTGTCATGTGTGTGCATGAATATTATCTGTTATTTGGATGAACATTCACAGAAAATGAAACTGATCATTCAAAACTCTGCTAGAGGCAAAATGACGAGATGAAGAGTATGATACTCTTGGCTTTGTCATCTTATTCCTGGGTATTTTTGAAAGATTTCATCCTTGTTCAACCTTACAATTTCGGAAGAATACTTGATACATACATTCTTTATATAAGTTGTCTTGTTCCATAATATTTTTATTGATTATTTGGGAATTTCACTCCATGAACCCTGATCACACTGAAATCCCAGTTCTTCTAGGCCTGGCCCCACACTTGTGACCTCCCCAAGAAAAGAAGACGCAGAAGCCATCCACTTCAGCATCCTTATCACCATTTTAAGGGTTTTCTTCAATGGCTTTCTGTCTAAGCTGTTACTTTTTTTCAATGGTGGGGTAGGGTTGGGGTAGAAGTTATCAGACACACCTTCTGTCACTCTTCCTCAATTGTGAGTCTGCAGTCATCAATAGCACAGCAAAAAGAGCTTCCTTGCCTGTTGTTTTAATTGAAAACTCCCAGATGGTTCTATTTTACCAATAAAGACTCAAGAAGCCAGATGTTGTGGTAAAAACAAAACAAAACTGCTAGCTCAGAGAGGCAGAGAAAGCACCCAGCTGACCTTCCTACTCAGCTCACATCCTAATAGAGCAGGCCCAGAAGGCTCACTAGCTCAGCTGACAGCCCGGGAGGAAAAGGCCAAAATTTCCAAGGGCAAAGGCTTATTAGAACCAAAAAGCCAATGGCCATTTCCCCAAACTTATGTACAATTACAATTAAATATACATATATTTACATGTATATATATGTATACAATTAAAAATAAAAATATACTTTAGGAATATGATGTCTGTGCTGGACATGATGGTACATGGAGGTGGATGCAAGAGGGTAAGGAGCTAAGGAGCTCAAGAGCTAGAGAGCTAAGAGACAAAGAGCTAAAAGCTAAACTCCTAGGAAAAAAGAACTGAAAGTACCAAAGACACCTTCTACTTCTACTTCTGCCTCTTGATCAGGGGTTAGTTTAAGGCTTGCTGAACCACACCTTAATCACTTGTTAACAATAAACAGGAAGTTCTTGGACTAAAGGTGTGCTAGGGCTCACCTACAAGGAAAGGGATTTACAATTCAATCTCAGGGATCACAGTGGGATCAAAGATAGTTTTTACAGTTCACAATCTCATGGATCACGTCGGGATCAAATATCCTGCAACACTTGCCCTTTACGGTCAGTAGCAGCACGGACCATGCACTTCCACATTGTTTCCTCTATCAACACATGACATGGACCTCAGCATGGTCTCCAGTGGCAGTACAGACCATGGACATCAACACAGCCCTCTGCTGCAGCAGGAGCCATGAACACCATTATAATCCTTGGTGACGGCAAGATGGGCCAAGGACATCAACATGACTCCTAGCGGTAGCATGGCCCACAGACATCAATATGGTAGCAGCAGAGACCATAGACATCCCCATAGCTTTCTGCGGGAACACGGGCCAAGGACCTCAGCATGGCCCCAGGCTGTGTAGGACCCTGGGCATACATCTGAACCACAGTCTTCAATACAGCCTGGGGCAATAGACTACAGATAGCCCATGCTCCAGGGGCAGCGTGGACTGTAGAGGTCTTTTAAAAGAGGTCCAATCCAGAAAACGAACCTTTCTCATCGCGCATGTCCTGCCGTGGCTCAGATCCAGGGCTGGCCAGTGTGTTTGGGGACTGAGTCTGCGCAAGCTTCAGTCTGTTGCATACCAAGTTATCTCTCAGCAACAGGAAGTTCCGTTCTACGGCCGCCCAGCCTTCTATCACACCTGTCACTCTTGTTGCATTTCTAGTTCCACTGCCTCTCTGCCTCTCTCCACCAGGCACTCACTGATCCCGACCGACCTCTATCTTTCCCATCTCTCTGTCACATATTGATTCATCTTAGTGTCATTGGAAACTGCAAGATGTCACATAGTTTTCTTTTGGTCTCCGCCCCACCCCCACCCCCTACAGCTTTACATGCAAATTCTTTGCGGTGAGTTGTTGGTCTAGTTCAAGGCCTCAAGTTTCTGGAGCATCATAAATACCGGACCATTGCTGAGATTCTTCTCAAATATCCTGGTGTTGGCCAGAGTCAGGATGACGTTGCAGCTAGGCAGGGCTTCCGGGGCCAGGTTCGCTGTGAGCTCCTGGCTACCGCACACTGACTTTTTCTCGATGTCTGAGGCTCAGCGAGCTCGGCCTTTGTGCTTGTAGGCTGTGGGCAGTGCAGCTGGCCTGTGAGCCCTGTGTCCCAGCAGGGCAACCAGCATTGGCTGCAGCTGCAATGATTCCATGGTGAATGCTGCCCGGAGGGCGTGGGGCAGGCGCTGTTCAGTAATGACATTTTTCTGTGGGAGCTTGGAGCCACTGGACATCTCCCTGTTCTGGCTGCCCCGTGGATTATCCGGCACGATCTTTGTGGTTTCGGCTTGCTGGCTAAGACAGGGCAGGCAGAGGGTATAGGTTCTTCATTCTTTGCATGCATGGCTCTGTTCAGCCATCTTTCTTTGCAGCTTTGTGAATGCACTTTTTGAAAGCATCTTTCCCTAAGACTTAACTTTTTTTCCTTAGTCATTCTCAAACTATTACAGGCTCTGCAAACACCTTTTCCAACAAGTCACCCTTTGGAGCCTCTCAGACCCCTCTGAGCCCCGTGGAGACTGCAGGCGGCTGCCGCCATCTTTGGTTTCTCATGACAGAGTTTTAAAAAAACTTGAAATATGGAGAAATTACTATAAATATTTCTCATTTAATATGTTTATGAGTATGGAGCCATGTGAGGAGTTTAATTTTTACTCTCTAAGCAATAGCTTGTTGCTATATACTTACCAGGAAAAGCAAACCACAAAAAAAATTATTATTTTTGAGAGGAGGAAAACAGGCAGAAACACACAACGCACATGGAAAGACCAAATTCTGAGTGTGTGGGTGTGGCAGAAGCGTGTGAAAGTGGCCTTGACCCTGAGGCTGTCAGAGTGAGGATGACTAGGGAAACACAGAGTACTGAGCGACACTCAGGGGACAGTCCGGGGCACAATCTCGTGACTCTGGCGGAAGCCTGGGCACGCTCTCCTGCGTAGTCTGGCTTCCTCCAGCCTGTCCTCTAGAGTGCCACTTCTTGTCTTCCTTGTGACCTTGTGGAGCCCTTTATTGACCCTGCTTGCTTTCCTAAACACACTCTGTTCCTCTTCTCCACCACTGCCTGCTCACAGGCTTACAAAAGTCAAAACAGAATGGTAGAAATTCCAACCAGGAGGCTGAGCAACGTGTAACAGGAGCATATGCAGGCGCATAGCTCTTCAGAGCAAATATATTAACTGACAAAAAGAAATGTCTTTTGTTCCTGATCCTTTGTAGCTCTCTGTAAACACAAGCAAACACAAGGCTTCTCCGGAATGTCTTAGTCATTGCCTGGGGTAGGATCCCATGTGTATAGGGCACTTTCTGAGGATGAGAGTGTTGATCATGAGAACACATGTGGGCACACATCCCCCCCCCACCAACCTTCAAAGAAAACCAACCAAACTAAAAAAGTGGTGAGGGTATGAGGGCTAATTATAAACTTACTATCTAGGGCTGGAAGTGTAGCCCAGGATAGACCACTTGCCTAGCAAGCTCTGGGCACTAGTTAGATCCCCAGCAGGGATACAAGGGAGCTGTTATTCCTGCTGCTGTCTGGGAACTCTCGTGGATTCACCAAATCAGTTTTCCCCATGTCAGGTTATCCCTTGGCGTAACTGTTAGACTAGCTGCACGGAGTTTGCCTGTGTGTCAAACCCCAGCTTCTCAATCCATGGACTGCATCACTGAATACAAGTTAGAGGTTTTTAAGTGCACAATTTGGATGCAGAAAAGTAATTTAAAAGCGGGTGCCTGATAAACCAAGATGTGTCTGGCACTGCTCACCATGGCTAACTGTTTTACTTAACCTAAGTCCAGGCCCTGAACACACAACCTGCACACCCTGTGCTGAGCAGGTAGCATCAACAAACTCTCCTCTGTCTCCTCTCTCACTGAAGTTATGGCCTCTTAACTGAGTGTTTGATATCACTTGCCCATGGATAAATTCTTTTACTTTATGCTTTTATTTATTCTTTGAGAACGTCATACAGTATATTTTGACATACTATTTCCCTTCCCCACCTGCCCCCAGATCCTCCCCCACTTCCCACCCACCCAACTTCATGTTCTTTCTCTCTCTTAAACCGAGGCAAAAGCAAAACAACAAAGACAAAACATGGCGTCTGTTTTGTATTGGTCAACTGCTCCTGCGCATGAGGTCTGCCCTGTAGTGTGATCGACACACTGAGTGTCACTCCCTTAAAGGAAACTAATTCTCTCTCCCCAACCAGCCATCAATTGCAAATAGCTTCTTGACCAGGGGATGGGCTTTATGCCCACTTCCCTCCGCCATATTGGATCATGCTTGGCTTGCGCTTGTCCTGGACCATGCCTGTGCATTCATATGTACACCTGACCTGTTCTCTCTGGAAAATGCTGTTTCCTTGACATCATCTCACATCCTGTCTGCCCTGTCTTCCACATAGATTCCATAAGCCCTGAGGGGAGGGGCGTGATAAAGACATCTCTGGCAATTCTTTCCGCCAGGGTTCCTCCATGCATACAGTAGAACTGGACCTGGTGCAGTTATCCAGAAAGATAACTTTTATGAAAGGACATGGAGATCTTACAAGATTGACAGGAAAATGAAAGGAAAATAGGTAAAAACAGGAACAAGAGAGACCAGGGCATTCATAGCGGCGGGCTTGCCACCTGCTTCCGTGACTGGCCTTTCCCTGAACTCTTTGTGATGTCATAGTTGGAAAGAGACACATGCACACCATGCACAGATAGCTCCCCACTGTCTTTTGTTTACATTGTCTCAGATGCTAAATCTTAGCTCTGTGGCCCTTACAGTATGGTCCCCAACTCTCAGCACCTAACCGAGAACTCATTAGAATTGAAAACGATCAACTTCTGGAACCGGGGCCCAGGAGTTGGATTTTTGGGAAGCCTGCTGTGGTTTTGGTAACTACTCTTCTAGCTGCAATGAGGCAGGAAGAAGCCTCATTGATCCCACAATGGGATCAATGCCACTTGCCAGGGGATTACCAGAAGAGAGGAAGGATATTTGAATGTTGAATAGCAAAGAAACAAAGAAAAGGAAGGATGTTCGGCTATTGAATAGCAGGGCAACTGAGACCCAAAGCAGCAGCAAATACCCACTAGGGAAGTTTGGCAATCCTTTCTTTAAGGACAGTGGTAACATGCATTATCATAAGGATTATGCAAACTAGAAAATACATAACATCTACTAGATAATAAATATGCAGAGAATTCAAAATGGCACTCTTACTACCTCATCTGCAATAACTACTTGATACCCACTATAGCTTCGGCAACATGAACATGATTTCATATTGTAAAAATCACTCACTTAAGGAGCTTTGGGCATTGGGTTGTTTTAACATTGCCAAGCATTGCCTGTATCACAGATGAATACAAGGTACAGCTTTTCCTGACAGCTGATATGGACACTTCTAGGATTATCATAGAAATGTTTAGGATCATATTTCCTATGTTTTGAAGCAGCATTCATGTTGTAAAGTTGACAGACATTGTCCTTATAGCAGCAGAACATAACCTTGAATTTCTGGTCCTCCTGCCTTTACTGTTGTGACAGTCCACATAGCTTTATTGGTCTTCACTTTTCTACACTTCACTTCGCGGACAGAAATGCTACAGAGAACTTCTCCTGACAAGTGCTGGAATTACACAAGTGTACCCCCACGTCCCATTAAAACATTTGATTTGATTCAGCTGACATCTCAAAATGGCCAGCTGTCCCACTGGACTGTCAGTCTCTGAGTAGATCACATAGATCCATAGTTCTTTATTTCAATGTATAAGTCACCGTCCTATCTCAAAACTGTAACATTGTTATTTGGGTAATATTTGTGACATATTTGTGCCAGGCACCACTTTCAGATCATCTATATCAATGCCTCTAAAACTTTTAAAGAATATAAACAAGTCCTAGAATCAAAAGTCTGAAAGCTGCCATTTTAGTGAATATCGTAAATACTTTCGTCCCAGTACACAGTGGAATCATTTTGCTCCATCATTTCAGAGTGTTCATCATAGAAGAACAGTTGAGCCTGGCGAGAGAAGAATCACGCTACACAGCTCTGCTGTTCTGAAGACGTTCCCTGACCTCACCCTGGAATTCCCCACATGTTCCAGCCCAAACTAGGGCAAGAGATTCCAAAATTTTGATTCACATTAATAATTCTAACTCTTCTCTAGAAGAATCTAAAGTTTTAACAACAGCAAAGCTTTGTGGTGGTTTGTTTGCCAACTTGACACACCTGGTAAAAGGCATCTTGAACTGAGAGTTGTCCCCGCCAGGTCACCCTTGGGCATGTCTGTGAGGTATTGTCTTGTTTGCTAAATGATGTGGCAGGGCCATCCCTCTGTGGGTACCACCATCCCTAGGAAGGTAGGATTGGACTGTATAAAAAGGTAGCTAAATGTGAGCCTGGGACCAACCAATAAGACACATTCTTTCTTGGCTTCTGATATCACACAGCAAGAGAAACTATGCCAGAACAGATATCAACCAAAAAGCCTCAAGTTTTTAACTGGTGGTTACAAGGAAGACAACTGAGCAAGAAACTGCAGGGGACAATAGTGAAGAGTGGGCAGTGGAACAAGAGCATGTAGTGGTGACTTAGCCAACTGTCATTTGTAGGCTTAGATTTTTTTTTAATCAAAAACCTACTTTATTTATGGTTCTTAAGCACTTCTATGTCCCTTCCAATCACCAACCAGAGGTAGGAGAGAGTGAAGATTAATAGGGACAAGGGATGTGGACCTTTTAAGGTATAGTCCTGTTACTGTGATTCCACTCTGTGTTGTCAGGAAACCAACAGTCCAGTCAAATAGCAAACACCAAGCAGCAACATGAATCAGTAGCAGCGGTGGCAGGATCAAGCAGAAACAGCAAAACTCCACCAAACCAGCCCAAGTCAGAGCACTCATCTGAGTGCGACAAGAAGTTCTCTGGAGTGTTTCTCTCTTAGAAGCGAAGTGTAGAGAGATGAAGACCAAGAAAGCAATGTGAATCATTGCAAAGTATACTAGAATTGTCTCACTGTCCGTAGGCCTCTGTTTATCTCCTCTCAGAGTCCACAGGAAGATGTTTTGCCGCTGATAAAAACCGCACCCCTCACACAAGCAGCTTCCAATAAAACATCACATGCTGTCTTATGGGTCTATTTTCCATTAACAAAGGTCACAAGGCTGTCTTCAGTGGTGGAAAAACACTCCCACATCCTATACTTAGAACCAAAACAAACAAACAAACACAATCACATGACACAACTGAGTCTGCAAAGGACCAGAAACTTCCACTCCAGTAATCTCAGTCTTGAAGCTGATGACATGTATGGTATCACTCATAGAAACATAGCGCTTTATAGGTACTCACAGAGCTAGCTTAAAGACATGATATCAGCCTTTCTCACCACAAGTGCTCAGTCAGAACCAACTTTCAGGTTCTGAGGGTCAAACTGCAAAAACTTTGTAATTATGCCCGTGCTTGTTGATGTAGGGAGGGCCATCCCACTGTGGGCACTACCATCCCTAGAAAGGTGGAAATTGGCTGTATAAAAAAAAGTTAGCTAAATGTGAGTGTGGGATCAGACCAATAAGCCTTCATGGTTTCAGATTCAGACTCCTGCCTTGAAGTCCTGCCTTGGTTTATGAATATGCAGGTACGAAATACCATGGCGAATATGATGATATATGAAACACATTTATTTTTTCAAAATAAACTTGAAAAATATATCCCCCCAAAATTACTAAAACAAGAAGTAACAGCTGGGCAGATAGCTCAGTTGGTGAGGTGTTGTGAAAGTATACGGGTGTGAGTTCAGTCCCCAGCACCTATGTGGAAAATGGGCATGGTGGCACACACTTAGAATTTAAGAATAAATTCAAAGAATAAATCCAACTTTGGTAATGATTTATTCTTCTTTTTACTTTTTATTACTTTATTTACTCCTTTACTCTTACAAACTTTGCAATTATGACTCCTATATCTGTTACCTGAGCTATCTAGCAAGAAATTAAAACATTTACATCTAGTAGAAAAATAAAGCATTTGCTAACTTCACTTTAGTTTTATGATCATTAATACATTTTACTTGTATGAATTAATCATATTCACCATGGTATTTCCATTCCTGCATATACAGTGCTTTGATCATATCTACCCATCCTTCCTTCCTCTCCTGCCCTCTCCTCTCTTCCACTCCCCCTGGTCCTTTAGGTCTTTACTAGGCTAACCTCTTAAACACAGTAATGAAATAAAATGTGGATTATTGACTAGATAGTGAGTGTGTGTGTTAAGCATCACAATCTCAGAGCATCTTTGGTCATGTTGAGTAAAGCCATTTTAGTTGTTATATTTCTTCTTCAGCCTTCCTAGTTTCTGACCTCTTTGTTAGCTTTGCTTTTAGGCAATTCTTTGATTATTTTGACTGGTAATTAATATGTGGCTGACTTGCTAGCTAGCATTTGAGGGAAGATAAAATCAAGGCTCAACTGTTCTTCTATGATGAACACTCTGAAATGATGGAGCGAAATGATTCCACTGTGTACTGGGACGAAAGTATTTACGATATTCACTAAAATGGCAGCTTTCAATGTGTGCTTAACAGACATGGTCAGGAAAATAATCAACCAAGTAAAGACACATCCCTAAAGATGGCATAAATAAGGAATTAATATCCAAACAGATAAGAGCATTGCTCAGTAACAATAAATAAAACTATTTAATTTAAAAATGGAAACGTATCCCAGTTTCAGAACAGCAGCAGCAGCAACAACAACAAGCGTTCAAAAGCACTAATCATCTGACAAATATAAATTAAATGTGAAATGTTACCAGGTGTCTGTTATAATGGCTATTAAAAGGACAAAAGGTAAGTGCCACAAAAGGTGTGGCAAAAAATGGGGCCCTTTGTGCAATTTTGGTGAGGATAGAAATTAAAACAGCCATCAAAAGATAAGTTCCTCTCCATTAAAAATGTAGCCACCACATTATCCAGCAAAACCGTATGCAGCAAAGCCAGTGTATAAAAGACACCTTTGGGCCCCCACGGTTATCGCAGGACCAGTCACAACCACCAAGTAATGTACATGCGTATACACACACACACACACACACACACACACACACACACACACACACACACACA
>OU015743.1:91041407-91053732 GCA_907169655.1 Acomys percivali | reverse complement strand
GAGAGAGAGAGAGAGAGAGAGAGAGAGAGAGAGAGAGAGAGAGAGAGTGAATGTGGCTATGTCATCAGCATTTCACATTTATACCTCTGTGTATTTCTCTGTGCCCAGCTCTTCTTCACTCTAGGGAGTCCTGTGGCTCCCAACCTGAGCAGACACTTAGGCAAAGCCAAGAGGGAACACTGAAGAGCTATCCAAAGTATTCTCATTTTCCAGACAAAAAGAACTCTGTCCTGTAAATACTAATCTGTTGACATCATTTCTACCCAACTGGTTTGTAGAATGGCTTCAACATATCACTGGCATGCTGTGGTCTAAAAACCCCTTTCCAGGAAGTGAAGCTCTACTGAGGCTGGCCGTGATGCCTGGCTACCACTCTCCATAGTACAGGCAATTGCTCCAATACTTAAGAGTTTAGAGGTGTGAGACAACAGTAACTTGATCATCTGCAGATTTGTCTTTGGCTTTTCTTTATTGTTCTTCCTGGAACGGGGATGAATTCATAATACAAAATTAACAAGAAAAGAATTCCTTGGAAAATTCAGTAGCCATTTTGGATATTTTATAAGTTTTTGACACCTTTGACCCAAAAGCTCCAAAATGCTTTCTATTGGCTGCCATGGCGTAAGTGCACACTATAAAGCTCTTCTGCTAATCTAACGTAATAGCAATTTACAACTAAGAAAAATGAAGATAGAAATTCATCAGAAATGCTCTGCTCCAGAGTGAGGCTGAGGCTGGAGGACTGTGAGATTGAGTCCAGCCTGAGCTACATGGGGAGATCCTGTCCAGAATCCAACGAAGGCGGAGTGGCGGAGCAAAGAGAAACACTCCATTTGGTAAATTATCTTGGCTTGTACTGTGATGTAACTTGCCCTGCAGACTTGCATAAGGCCAGAGAGTGGTCATGAGCAGAGCATCCTGTTTCAGCATGTGAATACTCATCTATCACATCCATCACATCATCCATCACCTCATAGCATCAGCATAGTTATGGCTCCCGCCCCTGTTCACTTCAAACACCGTGACCTGGCATACTCCTGCTAACGGGTTAGTGGCTAAATATGACTCATGTAAAGACATGCAACTATTTCAACACACACAGCAGAGGACCAGAAGACATTTCCTGCTCTGACATGACCTGACCACGAAGCAATGAAAGATGAGGAACTAGACATAGGAGCACATTTACATCCTCTCTTCAGTCATTCTCTTATTCCTAAGGTCCATTAATATGCATTTCATCTATGAGGGCAGAGTGTCCTGTGTCCGGGGCTAACAAGGAGTGCTTTGAGAGCAAGCACTCTACAACTTCAGCAAGGAAGATGCCTGCCTCCTGCCTAACCAGGGGAGTATGATCGGGATCAGACTCTGTTTGCATCAGATCATTTCTCAGGGCTGCCATTGGCTCACAGAGAAACCATCTGCTGCCATGGAACAAGCCTGGGCCTTGTTGGCTGGCCAGTACCTGGTGTCCACAATTCTCCATTCAGCACGCATCATGATCATCATCACACCACTAGGACAGTCTCACATGGTAGGTGGCTGTGGACATGTCAGCACATTCCTAGGAGAAATTATTATGTTTAAAAGATAATAGATTTGTTTTTGATAGCTCTCAAGCCACACAGAGCACTGCTAACAGACACAGTGTTTGCAGAACTGCAGAGAAATCCTATTTGTTTCCTTCACAAACAGGATGGGAAGTATCCAGTGGGTTCCAAAAGCAAATGAGAAGCAGGTGGGCCTCTCCCAGATGGAGGCTTTTTGAGGCAGAGCATTTCTAAATAGGTATTATTGGTGGCAAAGGCAGTTTCTTCTTGCACTCCTTGGGAGCTTAGTTCCCCTAAAGCCTAGGATACTCAGAAGCTGAGGCTTATTAAAGGACATCTTGCCCTTTATTAGCTCCTTGTCCGCGTGTCCCTACAAGTTGGGGAAGAAAAATGTACAGTGATTTTGTTCGTTCCTTGCTAGCTATTGAAGATCTATCACTTGCAGCCATTTCTTCCTGTTTGCATCAGTAGCCAAATGCCATGCGGTGCAGATACAGGTGTAGACACACTTGTCACTTATCCCAGACTACTTTGTAAGGAATAACACAGATGGCACCAGCCTGTTCCAAGTAAAAGTGATTTCGTAATAAAAAAATGACATCCAAAAAGTGTTTCTCCGGCCAGCAAGATGTTCACCCATCACCCAACCCCAATAATATCAAAGTTGTCAATGCTCAGGTACAAAATACAAAATGGCAGAATGTTGGTCTCTACTGTATACACATTCTCCTGTGCATTTCCACCACCAGATGATTTACAGTCACAAATCTGGTGCAAATGCTGTGGGAGTAGTTGTTCTGCCAAGAATAATGATAAGAAAGCAGTCAGTACATCTACAAACATCATTGCACTTGTGCAAATACCTCTGTGTGTGTGCGTGTGTGTGTGTGTGTGTGTGTGTGTGTGTGTGTGTGTGTGTGTGTGGTGTGATTTTTGTGGTTGGTTGAATTCATGAATATCCAATCTAGAGATGCTGGTAGTCCTAAACATCCTGCCTGTCTCTAGGCAGTATTGGGAAGGACAGCTTCTATACCAGCATGGCTGCCTGGGTCTGTTTCCAAGTCAAGGACCCCTTCTGCCCCAACTATTTCTGTCAGGAATGGGATAAAAAGAGGCAAAGACTGGGTGCATTATGGTGAATACTGACAGTTTGATGGATGGCCTGGCACGCCTCCCTTCACTTTCCCCAGCCCTCTCCCTCTACTCTTCTCCCACTGATAGCTTTCTCTGGAATAAATGCAGACCAGTTACAAGTAACGGTGCCATTTTCTCCAGAAAATATTTCAGCGAAGTTGTAGTCATTTATTTTCAAAGATACTGTATTAGAAGCAAAGTGCCAAGATGTAAATTTTTAGCCCGTTCCAGTGTAGTTTGCCAAGCGGCTCTGCGTATACAGCACCTGAGTCCAGCACTCCCCTAACTGAGATGGTCAGTGGGTGGAGACTGTCTCCTCTCTCCAGCCAGTTTCTGGTCTTACCAGCCTTCAAGGGTGTACCTGCAAGAGAGCCAAGTATACAAATGGGAGATACTTTTATTATCAATTTGGGCTTAGCAACATTTTGCTGATCACGTCAGCCCAGGTTACTTGCAGTGGCCTGAGAGGAGGCCAGAGCTCTTCTGGACTTCCTTTACTAACCATGCCACCTACTGGGAAGGTCTGGCTCTAGATGATCATGTGACTTTTCTTAAAAGCATAGGGAAATTTTCTTCTCCACTGACTTTCTTCTTGGCTGGGTTTGCACTGGTTAGGGTCAAATCTTTGAGGTCTCCGTGGGTTCTGTGATCAACAGGGCAGGTAGAACTTACTAAAATAATTGATCTCTTTTAAGGAGATCTCATTATCTCTTGGGTCTTCACTCACCTCAAAGGACAAGGGCCAAGATATTGCCTGATCTTTTAGTGCCTCTGACATCACTGAATATGTCTCTAAGCTTTGATGCTTGAATATTCAAAAGGACAATTTCGACAGATTTCCAGTTTTCACTTCTCATAGCATTTAAACAGAATGTAAAAAAAAAAAAAGCAAACTCAGTTTCCCATATAGACGAAGGCTGATACCTTTAAATTTACCCACTCACTACAGGAGAACTGAGTTTAAATTGTGTTCATAGCATAACAGTAACAAATTGGGGTTAACTGTCCGCACGTTATTAAACCAGAATCCTCGCCTGCTGCAAGTCCTCAGCTGCTTGGCTTTCCCAAAACATTCTTTTACATGTTTTTACCTCCTCATAAAAGTATTGGAGAAAATACTAAGAACAATGTAAAAACATCAGATATTTAGGCTTAAAATAGAATTTGGGCTAAATGCTCAGAAACACTCCTTTATAACAGTATTATGAAAGCCATGGGATCTTCTTCGGCCTCAGCTTTCCTCAGATTAAATGAGAATTTTGAGAGTTAAGTCAGAGACTCTTCATAAACATCATGCTCCTGATACAAAATAATTGCTTTAAGTGTTAGTTATTGCTAGCTTCTAAGCTTATCAAGTGCCCCTACTAGCAATAACCTAAGAGCTAAAATTCATTATTACAGCAAAATCTTCATAAATGTTGAAAAATTGGAGAAATGAAAATGCTAAATAGAAACACTGTGTTGAATAGCACATGTGGCCACCAATGTTTTCCTAGGGAAGAGGTTTACATCTGTCACGGACAAGAAATTAGGGCTCAGCAGGATGAGCAGAAACCAGACCTTAGGACAGAATATTTATAGCCTTGACATTGTTATTGGCCTAAAAAAACCATTGATGTTTTCATAAGCCAAGATGTTCCTGTACATGTGGCAGTGTTGAACATGCTTTGGGGCATACAGACAAAGATACTACCAAGTACGAACCCTGGCTAATAAGCCTCTTTATAGGTTGAAGTATTTACTCTGAAAATGTGTTTTAATTTTACTCCCCAGTACAGCCAAATATGACCTCCTTTGGAAATAGGGCCTTGGTAGAGATCATGACTTAAAATACAATTCTATCCTATATGACTTTTGCCCATACACAAAGATGAAATGTGGACACAGCTTGACACACAAGAACATCATGTGAGCGTGACAGTGGAAGTTGGGCTCATAAGTCTACAAACCAATGACTATCAAAATTGCTATCCCCTACCAGAAACTACAGGAGGCACCAGAATAGATTCTCCCTCATAGTGTTTGGACTATAAACCAACAATGCTGACCCGTCGATTCTAAACTTGCTGACTTCTATTGTTTCAAGAGAATAAGGTCTTTGCTATGGCCTCCTTAGCAATTTAATGTCCTTAGAAGCTTCCTATTGGACCAACAAGATGGCTCAGAAAGGTGCTTGCCTGACAACTTGAGTTCAGTGCCACTGTTATACGTAGTGGAGGGAAAGAAATTACTCCATAATGTCTCCCTTCTCCACACACAACCCCCTTCTCCCCACCGTCTCACAAACACACAAACACACACACACACACACACACACACACACACACACACTGTAAACAAACACACAGTATTTTAAAGACCTTTCTGCTTTCCTAAACTATTCCCAAAGCCTCACTGCAGCTTCTGAGTCCCTTTGTTACTGAGTGACCTCTGTCACTAAGAGGGCTGTTTCACAGCCTCCTAGATGCCTAACCTGCTCCATTTGGAAAGCAAGTATGGGACCTGCTTCCAAACAGCACAGTTGCCAACACCCCCAGAGAGTTGCCAGGGTGTAAGGAACACCAGGTGGCTGCACCCTGAGTGTACCCACAGGCCACACTCATGAGCAAACTAGAGAGCGCTCAGACTCTCAACACGCCCACCACCCCAGCAGTGAGAGGGGCTGCCTTTGAGACACTACTAGGTCCCAGATGTTCCATCATCAACAACTCACTAAAAAACGGTGCCATAATTGTCCTTCGAGAAAGTCCCTAATTCTACTATATCTTTGGGGGAAAATTCCCTAATCTCCCAGGTTACTCCAGCAATAAAATAATCTCCTCAAAGAGCTAGAGGCGAGACTCAGCCGTTAAGAGCTGCTCTTACAAGTACCCACACTGGGCAGCTTACAACTGCCTGTAACCCCAGTTCCAGGCAATCTAACACCTGCTTCTGGCTTCCAAGGCAGCCTTGGGTGTACATAGTGTACATACAGATATGCAGGCATACATACACACATAAAAATAAATAAAAATTTAAAATTAAAGACCCCTCACACTCTATGCTCCTTAGTACAGACAGGGAGACACACACACATAAAAATAAATACAAATTTAAAATTAAAGACCCCTCACACTCTGTGCTCCCAGGGAGTGGGTAAGAAATTCAAGCTCAGACCACCAGGTTTCCTCCCTGGAACTTTTACTTCTGAGCAAGGGAAACATTTTTATTTTCCATATGGAAGTAGTCCTGAAGACAAGATGATTTCTTTGCTGGAAGTTTTGCCACCGAGCTTCTGCAACTGCTCTGCCTACAGCAGCTAGTTTTCCAGGACGAATGCTCCAGCTTCTTGTTAATATTCAAGCTTCCCATCGCTTCTGTGTATTCTGCGTACGTTTCACTTGTCCTTGCAACCCTCTGTAGCTTAGGGTGGGCAACCAAGGAAACTGAACAGGCCACTGCAGACAGTGTAAGACGAAGGGGCCACCCTGCTTCACGGGAACAGGGAGGCCTGAGGAGAATAGCTTGCTCATTCGGAGTGTGAGAAGGCTATTTGCTGTTAGAAAGAAAGCAAATGGGGGTGGGGGGAGGGGAAGGGAGATTTAACAGAGTTAAAGAACAAGGGAAAAGGTTCTAAAATCAAACGGCATTCCAGACCAAAGATGTTCACGATGCCAGCCCCAACCTAGAAAAGCCCCCACTCCGGGGCTGGTTATATTTATAGTCAGAGGAAAGAAGCAAGGACAGAAAAGAAACAACCTGGATGGTGGCAACTGTCCAGTCATGTGCTTAGTTTTGGTAGCTGCTATGATGGGCTGAGACTTGGTTGCTTGGTAACGAAAGACTCCCTTTAGGTTAGGCTACAGCTTATTTACACATCAAGATCATTTACAGTTCACAATGTATATCATGTGTTCCCTACGGCCTATAGTCAACTTTTAATTCCTTATGAGAAGGCAGTAGAATCTTTAAGGTACGTAGAGGGAGAGGTGACGTGACCTTGAAAAGGACTGTGGGACCCCAATCTCCTCCTCTTCCTTGTTCCTGTCTTCCATGAGGAGGAAGGAGTTTTGCTCCATCACATGTCCAGGCCCAATATGCTATTTTATCAAGCACTCAAGAGAAATGGCTAGTGGGCAGAGGCAGGTGGATCGATGTATGTTCGAGGCCAGCCTGGTCTACAAAGCAAGTCCAGGACAGCCAAGGCTACATAGGGAGACCTTGTCTCAAAAAACCAAAAAAATAAAAATAATAATAATAATAATAATAATGTACCTCTAAACTAGCAGATAATATAAACATTCTAAGGAGTTAACTGCCTCAGGTGTTTTGTCACACACCTGTGTATGGGTAAAACACTAACACAATAAGTAATAAAGTATGTCACTAAGGGGCTTCGGGACAATATAGAGCCAAGAGAAAAATGATGGCTTATGCAGAGAGTAACAATAAAGGGGAAAAAGTTTAATTCTTTCTATTGAAAAAAAGAAAAAAAAAAGAATGACTTCTTTCTTAGAACATTACCGTAGAAAACATATTTTTTTTTCTCTTCCTCTTTGAAGTGTATGTAATTCTTTAAGAGCTAAATAAGCATCTTGCCAATTTTGTAATTTGAAACAATTTTTTGGTGACTGGCAGAAATGCAATTTCAAGAAAAGTGAGACCTGTATGCCCTAGAGCAGTGTTTCTCAACCTTCCTAATGTTGCAACCCTTTAATACACTTTCTCATGTTGTGGTGACCCCCCGACCATAACTTTATTTTTATTGCTTCTTCATAGCTATAATTTTGCTCCAGTTGAATCCTAGTGTAAATATCTGATGTGCAGGATATCTGATATGAGACCCCTGTGAAAGGCTCATTCAACCCTCATGGAGTCATGACCCACAGGTTGAGAAACACTACCCTAGGCCTCAGGTGTTTGGAACCTAACTTCGTCTGCTACTTGTTCCCTTTGGCTAAAGCCAGGCACAAACACAGGTATATTCCAGCTCACCTATTGTAATAACTGGTATGGCCAAACCTTCCTTACCCACACACAAGTCAGTCAGCCCCAGACTGTGGGGAAGGGATAAATGAAGAATGAGATTTCCTCCTGATTTTTCAGTCCAGTTGGCCTGGCAAGTTATCTGCGATGCACCTAGTGCTCTGGTCTTCACGTACTCAATAACACAGCACTTACCACCTCTTCTAGCTTTGAGAAGAGGTTTTCATGCTAGTTTTCACTTGTAGCCCCCAACCCTTGCAAGCCGTCCCCTCTGTATCTGGTCTTCCCTTTGATTGTGTTTTCACTACTTTACTCTTACGTAAGTGGTTCTGATAGACAAAAATATAAAAGACATCCTGAGTTCTTCTTGGGGTCAGCTGTGGAATTATATTTTTGGATTCCTGACCCTTAGAATATATGATTTATCCCAAAGAACAAGGCTGTAAATTATGTACTGAATAAAGCATTACAAAATTCACTAAGAGTTTTGGCATTGTTTGACTAAACTTTAATCTCTCCTATCGACTCTGGAGGTATTGGTGTCTAAGTGTCTTAATCATAAAACTACAACTGATTTCATTTTTAATTTTGGACATTTGTCATGCAAAAAAGTTGGGTTTTTTTTGTTGTTGTTGTTTATTTTGTTTTGTTTGAGACAGGGTTCCTCTGTGTAGCCTTGGCTGTCCTGGAACTAGATCTGTAGACCAGGCTGGCCTTGAGTTCAGAGATGTGCCTGCTTCTGCCTCCAAAGTACTAGGATTAAAGGTGTGGGCCACCATCTAGCCCAGCTTCAAGTTGGATTTTTATAACTACTTAAATTCTACTCACAAAGAAACTTAAATTCAGATGTAATATGTCTCCTGCCCCAAGCTACAACCAGAAAACAGAAGATGCAAGCCTTCAGTGTGGGTGTTTGAAAGGCCTTCCCACCTGTTTCCCATTTTAGCTCCAGAGTCTGCATCAAGCTGAGTGGTTTTCTTGCCTGCTGTGCCATCGTATCAGTTCTGCCACTACTTACAACAGTGTTTTCAAGATCAGGAAACAGAAAAAAATTTCTCTCAAACAAAAGAACTTGTTTCCCATAGTCCCAGAGGCTAGAATTCTAAGATAAGATATTTACAGAGCTGAGTGACAGGATGGGTCTTCTTTCACCTTTGTCTTTACATGGCCTTCTCTCTGGACATCACCCGTGTCCCTAGCTCCTCTTCCTGGGACCCAATACTTGGATTAGAGCCCTCCCTAGCCAAGCCAATGCATTTCATTTCATTGTCTCTTCAAAGGCCTAATGTTCAATTGCAGTCACATTCGGAGGTTCCTGGGTTTAGGGCCTCAACGTGAGGAGAAAGAGCAGTTGTGGGACACAACCTAGCTACCCCTATCTTGAAGAATTCAGATGCATTTGAAGCACCATCAAGTGAAATGCTAGAGAATTAAAAGAACAGAGTTCAGAATCAGAAAAACCTAAATCCTGGGCTGTGCAACCTCTGAGACATCTAAGACCTTAGACCCAGTGCAGAACCCTCTGGATGAATCCTGTCACTGGAAATCTGTGAGACAGATTAAACATGCCCTCAGCTCTTGGCAACTCTTACCATGAACAGATGAAGTCTATCTTCAAACTTCTCAGATATGGACAATCATGTGAGTGGCTTTGACTGTTAGTGTCAATGACAACTGAGAATTTTAATCTTTGGTTCAGAAAACCAGGGGGATTCCTCTCCCACACTCCAATTTGGGATTCTTCAGCCATGAGACATAGCCTAGGCTGACATCCTAGAGGATAACAACCTTGTGGGCCTGAGATAAACAACCCACTACCCTTTAGCCTCCTGAGTGATCCTCACCAAGATGGTCAGAAGACCTGCCTCACTGCACTCAGACCAACTGTCCGACCTATAGAATTTAGAGAGTAACAGGCTTCTTCTATCCAGGAGTCTGCTCTGGGACTCCAGTGGACACACATAATCATATATAGTAGTGAACTCTATATGTACGATACTTTGTCCTAGACATTCATATACACATTTAATACCTTTTTCATCTGACCTAGAAACTTGTAGGGTTTCTGCAGACACTGCAGTCTACAGAGCGTTGGTCCACAAGAGATGATAAGGCAGTTCAATTCAACATGACTCAGTAACTGGTGTTGGTTCAAACTTCAAGAGTCTGACCCTGAGTAGTTTATTTCAGGCATATTTAAGCACAGCACAATTTGATAAGAAAATTTCCTAGTGATAATTAACTTAATCCCATGTTCACAACAAAGCTTAAGATATGACTACATTGAAACTCTTGTACATATGACATCTTCCATAAAGGTAGGTTCTATAGCTTGACTGAGAAAACCAAGCTTGGGGAGACTCTGGTGTGGTCTTGGCTCTTAACTACCTCTGCTCCTGGCCTTCTGGGTGGAAAACAGGTTGTAAATCTCTCTTTCTCTCTCTCTCTCTTTTTTATTAATTTATTCTTGTTACATCTCAATGGTTATCCCATCCCTTGTATCCTCCCATTCTTCCCTCCCTCCCATTTTCCCCTTATTCCCCTCCCCTATGACTGTTCCTGAGAGGGATTACCTCCCCCTATATATGCTCATAGGATATCAAGGCAGGTTACCAAGAAGAGACTTGTAAATCTCTCTTTAAAGAGACAACCCTGTGTGTTTACTGTTCCTGGTTCCCCTAGTGCCTATGTGTGAGCTTAAGGGCCTCTGTGCCTCCTACAGACGTTTACCATGTACAACGGTCATGACTTCTGCAGCCAGAAGTGCAACAGCGAAACTAACACAGACATCTTTCTTCCCCTGGAGGTGTCCTGAGTAGAAGAACAGCCTCAGCAGACCAATCTTCCCTTACAGCATCTGTCTGGCATATCTCAATGTTGGCATCATTACTCATGCGGTAGGGTCTTTAGTAACTAAAGTAAAGGCTGTTTGAATGCAAGCATTGTGATATCAGGACAGTAAATCTGAGAACTGAGACGCATCCTATGTGACTACAGGGTGTTAAGATTTGGATTTGTGTCTGGCAGATAAGACTATCCTGGCATGAGATGGTATGACATTCAGCAGGGCAAGGGGGCGGGCTATAGAATTTTCCACACAATGATTTTGGAGCACCATTGATTATTATAGAATTTTCCACACAATGACTTTGGAGCATCATTAAGTAATATAACTAAAACTATAGAAACTGGAAGAAACAAATGGATAAGGGCTACCGAAAATAAGAGAATGCCACAAAAGTAAAATGACAGTTCTACTATTAATGCTGTAGGTTACTATAGGGATGGGAACCATGATTATGATGTATCGACTCAAAGATGGAGAACAATAAAAGCTGCATGCTCTGTGATTTTTTTCAGCCAACTATATTTTTCAAGTTGTTGGAAGTGGCAAGTTAAAATTCACTTTGTAAGACTGACATACAGATGTTATACTTCATGAGCCAGAATTGGAATTCAAAGTTTACTCTCCAGTGTGGTAGAGTGTGTCTACAACCCCAGCATAGCACTGAGGCAAGAGGATCTCAGATGCAAGGCCAGCCTAGGAGCAATAGAAAGACCTAAGCTCAGTGAATAAGAGCATTTATTGTGCAAGCATGAGGACCTGGATTGAAATCTCCAGAACCACATAAAAATGCATCTCTAAATATGCCTGCAAGCTCAGCATTGGGGTGCAGAGGCAGGAAGGTCCTGCGAGATTCTTGGCAAGATGGCCAGCCTAGTTGAATCAGCAGGCTACAGTTTAGTCAGAGACCCTGCCTCAAGGTGGTAAGATGGAGAGTGGTGGCAAAAGGCATCTTACTCTGGCATCTGCGTGTATGTACACAGGAACATGCAACTCACGAGCACTCACTCACCCCTCCTTAAATACACACACATACACACAGATCTTGCCAATAAATAAACAAATGAAGGTAAAAAGAAATTAAAGTTTATATTGAAACTTTAGGTTACCTAAAAATACATGTTTAAAAAATAGAAAACCAAGGAGCAAAATAGTAGAGGAATAATTTTCCAACTGCTTGGCCAGGCTTCATTTGCACATAGCTCACTGAAGTCAAGCAAGGTGTTCTCTTTTCAGAGTGTCTAAGGGAGTACATTTCAGGATTTTCCTCTGTGGTCTTTTTTTCTATCAAACACAAGTTCTCCTCCCCCATTGCCCACACCAAGTCCCCACTAAAGAAAGATGTGACCCATTTGCTCAACTAAAGGAGCAGAATTCTGATGCTCTGTTCTTATTATGACTGTGTAAACCACGTGACTTCTCTCTGACTAAAGACCAAGCCCCTAGTCTGAAGAAGACAGAGAGAAGCAGAAGGCTTGTGAATGAACTCGGTCTAAGGAAGAGCTGCCTTGGTGATCACCCTGTGATACAGATGGGTAAACAGTTTTAGAGTTGTTTATCTGCTTGTTCATTATTTTAAACTTTGCCTCCCCTGATATTTGATTGACACTCAAGGGAATCAAAGAATGTTCTAGAATAACATAGAGTTGGTGCTAGAATGTTCCACTGGCAGGTGAGTGCCAGTAGCTATAGTGCTGGTGTTGAGGGCTGAGCTATTTGCTCAGCTCCTGTGGTCACAGTGGGATAGTGTGGCACTGTAGGTGGAAGTTGTTTCTGAACATTAGGTGTGTGTGTGTGTGTGTGTGTGTGTGTGTGTGTGTGTGTGTGTGTG
>OU015743.1:91008924-91036776 GCA_907169655.1 Acomys percivali | reverse complement strand
TAATGTTGACTGTATATGAGCTACAAACCAAACAGGAGAGTCACAGACTGCAGACATGAAGCAGGCATCTTTTATCACTTTAGCAATCAAGATTTCACAACCTGTTTTCCACCAGATGAAATTTGTGGTTTTACAGTTTCTGGTCAACCGTATCTACAAAGTGTTAGTTTAACTATAGCTGGTCAAGCTTATTTACCACAGAGACTTCAGTTTGCAACATTCTAAACAAGAGTATGAACATGGACAAGGTTTTAAGTATGTATCCCTAGCTCTTTAACTTACTTGACTTTACAATTTTCCAACATGTTTACTTGTTTTTGTTTGCCAGTGGAACATCGCAAATAGATTAACCGGATTCCAAGTTTTGTCTCAACAAACTAGTTTTCAATTTAGTCTTTCTGTAGCAGAGTAAAAACAGCCTAAATTCTAATTCTAATGAGCCTTATGAAGCTAATGTTCCTATAATATAAAGCATAATACTATGAAATTCTGTTTGTAACTACCTTCTCAAAGTTCCAGAATAGATTTAATGCTAATAATGAATGTAGCAAGAAGAGATCCACAGCCAGACATTGGGAGGAGTGTAGAGAGTCTTGTGAAAGAGCAGGAGGAAGTGTAGAAAGACCCAGAGGGGACAGGAGCGCCACAAGAAAACCAACAAAGCCAACTAACTAGGGCCCCAGGGGTCCTGTGGAGACTGACGCTCCAACCAAGAACCATGCATGGACTGGACCTAACCTAGGCCTCCTACACAGATGTAGCCGATGGGCAAATCAATCCTCACATGGGTCCTCTAGTAAGGGAAATAGGGGCTGATCCTGATGTAGACTCTGTTGCCTGCTTTTTGGTCACTTTCGCCAGCTGGGGTTACCTCCCCAGGCCACTAGGGAGGAGTCTGCACTCAGTCCTCAGTGAGGAGTAGAGGAGGGGGAGGGGGAAAGAGGGAGAGAAGAGAGGGGCCTATGACTGGGATGTAAACTGAATAATTATAAATCAATCAATCAATCAATCAATCAATCAATAAATGTAGCAAGGACATACTGTGTCTAGTAACCCAGGAAATGTTTGCCAAAGGTCAGTTTCTGGTATGAACCTTGAACAATGAGTAAGCCATGCCAAGCCTCATTTCCCTAACATGAAAGAAAGGTAAAAATCGATCATTCTAAGAATCCATAACCATACACATCTGCACCTTTACGGGGAAAACAAGAAAGAAGAAAGAGAGTGGGCTCTGTTCCCTTATTACAGACTAGTGCTTAGGGGCCTAAAGGGGTTTCAGGGTGCTCTTCCAAAGTCCCGGCTAAAATGAGAAGCTGCTTGGTAACTGCACAGGGAGGTAACTAAGGTGACAGAGGTGACAGGTTACCTCTGGGAACAGAATGAATGATGTCTTGGAGCCTCCAGATGCTCAAATGCAATGTTATTTTAGCCTTTCTCATTTTTTTTCTTGATTTTACCTTTGTTTTTAAGTTTCTATGCTGAGATGGACTCTCATGTAAAGGTGATGTAAAATGCAGGTCCATGCAATATGGGATTTTGTAATGGAAAACCAAGATAACCAGAGCATATTTTGTTTCATGTTTTTCTTTTAGTGAAAAAAAGATTATTTTCTCATTCTCACAAAATACATCCTGATTATGGTTTCCCCTCCTTCTACTGCCCCCAATTCCTCCCAGCCCCAACACCCAGATCCATGTCCTTTCTGTCTCTCGTTGGAAAAGAACTGGCTTCTAAGAGATAATATTAAAACATAACAAGATAAATCAAAACCTATGATTTCAAAGTTGGACAGGACAAGCCAACAGAAAGAAAAGAGTCCAAGAGAAGGCACTAGAAATAGAGACCCATTCATTTGCACACTCAGAAATCTCATAAAAACAGTGAACTGGAAGCCATAATGCATACAGACACAGTGGACCTGATGCAGACCCGTGCAGGCCCTGCGCAGGCTGCCTTGGTCTCTGAGAGTTCATGTAACCTTTGCTCACGGTGATTTAGAAGACCTTGTTTTCTTGGTGTCTTCCGTCTCCTCTGACTTTTCCACTCTTTGAACTAGAGACAGAATAGTCCAGTGGCCCAGAATAAAACCAAATACTACTGACCTAAAACTACAACAGCAACAATAAAGCGTAGTGATAATATGACTCCAATGACAATCCGCCACACTCACAGATCAGCGCCTTGCTCGGCCATCATCAGAGAAGCTTCCACCTGCAGCACATGGGAACAAAAACAGAGACCCACAGTCAGACATTATTCAGAGCTAGAGCCCTTGGAACACTCAGCCCTAAATGGGATGTTGTCATCGAATCCCTCCCTTCAAAGTTCAGGGAACCAGAGCACCAAAGCTCACTTTTATACCCTTGAGGCATTTATGTGAATACATATGACACCTAGTGGTGAAAGATTGGGAGATCGAGGAAAAGGAAGTAGGAATGGCCTGGTGGAGGAAAGCCTACAGGGAAGGGACTGCACTTTAGAAAAACACGTATCCGCACAGGGATGGCATTCTCTGAGCCTCCACGTAAAAAGAAACACTTTGAAGAAGATAGGATATATGAGGAATTAAATGATCCTTAGAAAAACAGTCCCTAATGAACCTGGAAACTTATCACCTACAAGAGAAAAAAAGAGTTTCATCCACATATATTTTCTGCACCCAATTAAAGGTTGGAGAAAACCACTGGAGAACTGCTGCGACCCAGCACAGCCCAATAGACATGCCGAGCTAAGGCCATCATGACCAAGGCCATCAGCATCTGTCTATTTTCCCTGTACACAAACACAGCCTTAGAAAGTGTTTGAAGAAAGCGTTCCTTGCCAGGAACAGGTGGGCACGTTCATGTCTCTCAATAATGTCAGAATTAGTGAATAATAATAAATCGACAATTTCAGTGGCTGCATTTGCAAAGTCACCTCAATTCTCTCGGTAGCTGGCCACTGGCAAACATAATCTTTTCGTCTAAATAGCATTGTCGATATTAACTATGTGATCACACATTACACACTATTCAGTAATTATGTCTATCTGTATACACGGACATGTATATGTATATGCCCATCTGTGTAGGTTAGAAAATGGCTACCAATAGATTACAGCAGAGCTCAAGGAGGCGTTACTGAGAGTTCGGGAGAGGAGATTGATACAGATGCAAAGATCACGAATCTTGGGACATTCTTGGTAGAGGGAGGTCAAACCACAAAGCCAGAGTAAAGCTGAGCCTGTGGGTTGAGTTCAGGCACCCACCTCAGGTGAAGAATGGTGCAAGCTCCAGTATTGTTTGTTACTTCAGATAACCCATGCTGCAGCTGTCCTTCACTGATGCAGACAGCCGAGCCTGGGAGATTCAGGAATCCATTCCGGACACTGAGGACAGTGTGCAAACTGAGCTGGCTCAGGGTATTTGCAAAGCATCTCTCAGAACGTCGGAGCTACATATCAATAAACAAACAAACAGAAAACCAAGCTCTCAGAACCCAAACGCCTGGTAAACAAGCCTCCGCAAACCAGGAGAGCGCCGCCGGCTACCACCATGCCTGTCTTGAAATCTGTGAAGATAACTCTATCCAGTGCTGACCCTGCCACTGGCTCTCCATGTGCCAATTCCGCCATCGGCTCTCTGTGCGCCACTGGGCAAGCCACTTGGATCCTTACGTCTTCCGATCTTTCTCTTACAGAATGAAGGTTTGAAAGGTTTTGTTTTTCCTTTATTTTAAATATGGTGCAAACGGTGCCGCCATCACACGTGTGGAGGCCTCAGGAGAAGGTACAAGAGCGGATTCTCTCCTTTCATCATGTGAGTCCCAGGAACCAGACTCGGCTCTTCCTTGCCTTCTGAGTCATCTTGTAGGCCCCGGAATTTCATTGTTTTTAAAGTGGCTTCTTAGATCCACTTCTTGTTGTTTGATCTACTAAGACTGTTTTCAAGGCCTCAAGAAGAGAATGACAACACAGCAAACAGAAAGACAAAGCAGTGGGTTTGTTGTTGTTGTTTTTTGTTTGTTTGTTTGCTTTGTTTTTTTAGAAAGTATTGTTTCAATTTTTAAAATTCATACTTAGCATTATATAACATTAGTTTATGTAGCATGAGCTGTGACCACTGTTTTATCACATTTTAATCATTATTGACTTGAAAGTTAGTAACCAACTCTGGGAAGGGAATATACTTACAAAAAGTTATCATCACCATCACTATTTATTTATTGGTTTTTCAAAACAGGGTTTCTCCTGGCTGTCCTGGAACTCTCTCTGTAGACCAGGCTGGCCTCAAACTCACAGATTCACCTGCCTCTGCCTGCTGAGTGCTATGATTAAAAGTATATGCCGCTGCCACCACCCAGCACAAAAAAAAAAAAAAATGTATTTTTTAAGGGTCCTACATATTTTAGGAGTAATTCAAATTCCTTTTATTTACATGTATGCACTTTATTTAAAGGTTCGTTCCAGCCTTCAAAACCCAAGATTCTGTATTTATCACATCAGATGAATGAAAAAAAAATGAGGATATGATGACTCCTAGGTATAGCAGAAGATAAAGGGGGGAATACAGGCAGAGGTATCTGGAAGGGTCCAGACTGAAGCAGGCAGTGAGAAGTGTGGGGGACAGAGCAAGAGAGAGAAGACATGGGAAGCAAAAACGATAGTACCTGAGAACCCAAGAGACCAAGAAAACCAAATGACCAAAGACTGCTGGCAGTCATGTTCAACCCGCCGTGGGTTGCTACCTCCATGGGGTTTCGAGCCTTTTCACAGAAGTCACACATCAGATATCCTGTGTATCAGATATTGACATCATGATTGATAACAGTACCTAAATTACAGCTATGAAAGATAATGTTTTGCCTGGAGATCACCACACTGTGAGAAAATACATTAAAGGGCTGCAGTATTAGGAAGGTTGAGAATCGCTGGTAAAGTTATATTGGCATCAGAGGCTTAGGGGGAGAAAAGCCCAACCCAGTCCCTGGGCTGGAGCATTTGGGGGTTTGGCGTGGGGTATGCCAGCCAGGATGACTCTGTAACAAGCTAGAGACTGGGAGGACTGGCAGCCAGAGTCTGCTTTGACATTTTAAATAGGCGTTCCAGTTAGCCATGTGTCCTAAGTCTGAGACAGATTTTTTTCTATTAAATGATCTTTGCAAGTCCCTCCACTGTGGGCTTGGAATTTATTTGATTCTCTGACCCGTGAGAGTAACCGTAGTGGAGTAATAAAGATAGGAAACAATGAAATTTAAGGATAAAGAATCTTTTCACTATTTTTACCCTTGAAATTTTTTAAAAATTATTTGGAGATGAAATATTAAAGGCAGACAACCTGGAAACAGCGAGGCAGGAGGTGCTGGCAAGTCTTAGAAGAAATGTTGAACCCTGCTACTGTTTTCAGAAGAAAGGCCCTTTTTTTGTATTCTGGCCCCCTCCCTCCATGGAGACTCCCTCACTGGACTGCAAGCCCTGTGAGTATGTTTACAATGCACGCCTCAAGGAAGTGCTAAAGTAAATGCTGGGCAGAGACACTTCTCGCACTTGAGGGACAAAGTGTTTGGTTTCTGTTGTTTATTTAGCTTGTGTACTGACTGTGAGATCACACATGACTGGCACACAATTCAGAGGAAACCGATGCTCTAGGCCAGTGGGCATTTCAACACAAGAGGACTGTAAGTGTAAGGACAGAGCTCTGGAGCCTCGACTGCCCAGGTTCCCAGGAAACTCAATGTAAAAGGCTGCACATTTATCTAATGCTACAGACCTATTTCTCCTTTAATCCTTAAAGATGTTTTAAAAGGCAGTGAAAAGATTGTGAGAAGTGGAGAATGCAGGATATACAGAAAATTAAGAATGCATGATCTTTCCTTATCATCCAAATTTGTAACCTTAGTCTGCCTTTGTTGAGGATTATTTGTGGGACTAGTTCAGACACATGACTGACAGAATTACAGATGTTTTAAAGACCTAAGTCACATATAATAGACCATGGAATATAGACGGTAACAGGCATTATATTCACAATTTTTCTCCTGTTTACTCAGATAATGTGTTTCCATGACAGTCTTTTGCACTGTAAACTTTGGGCAGGAGCATGTCTAAGCCAGTCAATGTCGCCTAAAATAATTATCTATAACAATACTTCCATGGAGGCCACACTCATTGTCCATGGTGTTTCCCACCGTCTCAGCCAGCAAGAGCCTCCTGCTGCCTCACCCCATGATGGGCCATATACTTTTGTTAACCTTCCATAACCACCAGACATATCTGCAGAGACAACAGGCTAAAAATAGAGCCATCAAGATGGCTCAGAATAGGATAGGATAGGATAGAATAGAGATTACAATAGTCCTTAATATAGAATATAGAATCCCTGGAACTTACATAAACATAGGAGAGAATCAACTGCATAAAGTTATGGTCTGACCTCTACACATGTACCATGCCACAAGACACACACACACACACATACACACACACACACACACACACACACACACACACACTAATTCTTAAAAGTAAAGCAAATGTATATACTTTAACATTCAGGCTGTGATCATTTGGAACTTGACTCACGAACTCTGTACTGCCACCTGGAACTGAACTCTTAGTGATCCTTTGCCTTAAACAAGTGGCCAGTCTCAAGAAAAACATCTGACATCGTAAAATTTATTAGCAACAAGATAAGCAGATGTCAGCCTGTCTACCCAGATATAGGTCCCTACATGAGTTCCAGGAAGACAGGAGCAAGTCACTTCCCTGACAACTGCTACAAAAGATCTGCATGTCTCTCCACACAGGGGATTCACTGTCCAGGAACTCACTCACCTCTCTCGTGCAGAGCATTTCACAGAACTCTCTCGGTCTGCATGCACTTTTGGTAAACTCTTCCTGGAGTATTTGTTGTAAGTGGTCTGGCAGAAAGGGCGGTATTCCAGAGAGACCCTTGCGACTCTGAATCTGACTGTCAGACTATTGAAACAATGGACCCCAAAGAAATAGGAATTTCCCAGGGCATCTCATGCTGGGAAAAATCAGAACTGCGAGCCCAAGGGGGAATTTGTCTTCAGGAAAGGGATTTCACACAGTTCTACAGGATGAGACTGAAACCTAGATAATGATGGGTTAGTGGGGGAAGGACCACCTCACATTGGCCAGGACTGCTAAGATGTGCACATCTTTGACCCTGCATTTAAACTCAGGAACCTGAAGGCCAGGACTTAAAGGGTTTTCTGGATATCTTAAGTCCCGTCTCCAATGTGGCCACATTGGAGAAATCCTCTTTTCTGCTTTTTCCTATTGATTTTTCTTTCATTATTAGCCTATTGAGGATGGGTGGCTAGACTTGAGTTGAGGCACGGCCTGTGAACCTCAAGCTTAACCACACTGACACTAGCCATTTCTATGTGCCATTCTAGGTGATGCTCTAGTGGCCCATACACGGCCTCTCTTGACCACTTACCCCGATGCTTGTGTTGGCTGGCTGAGGAGTTCAGAGGCAGCTGAAGGTCTCTGGCTTCGGCAATAACCTAGCATTGCATGAAGGCAACTGGGCTGTGATTCCCACTTTCTGATGCCCTTCTGGATACAAGCCAAATTCTTATGGCCCCTGAGGAAATTTTACTTACTGTATTCAACTGAAAGTCCCTGACCAAGGCAACTCTTTGATGCAGCCTGAAAGCAAAAGAAAATGAATGGCCTTTTATCCTCGATGAGAATAAGGGACTACTTTCTTCCTTCCAGAAA
Organism: Acomys percivali; assembly: GCA_907169655.1. NCBI lineage: Eukaryota > Metazoa > Chordata > Mammalia > Rodentia > Muridae > Acomys > Acomys percivali. The sequence goes on along the minus strand of OU015743.1, from coordinate 91,029,047 downwards.
TTCCCTCATACATTGCAACTGCTTGTCTGGGCTGAATCTACACATATTACGAGCACTTGGAAATGTCGTTCTCCTCATGCTTTTGTCTCTCTGGAAATCACTCTCACACTTCCATGGAGCAGAAGGGAGCAGAGGACATGGGGTGGGCATTTGTACACCTACCCTGCCCCCACAGATTGGCCAAACTCTCCAATCTGAGAGACTTTTAGGTGGCTAGACTTTCCTTTCTTCAAGTCAGTAAGACCCTGTTCCCCTCAAGACCAGTCCTCGACCAAGTTTTGACCTGTGAGTCTGCCTGAGCATTCAGTCCCACCTAACCAGATGTTCCCACTGCACTTAGCACCATAGAGAGGTCCAAAGTGAAGTCAGGCCTCACTCTCAGAGGACACAGACACACAGAGAAACACACACAGAGAACACAGACACGAGACACACACACACACTCAACTCACAAGGGGAGAGGGAGTGGTGGTGCACATACACTAGATTTTAAAATGTACTTTTTTTTAAAAAAAAAAGGCAACCTTACAGTTCCTACAAAAAATTAAGATCTCACTCTCTCTATTTCTCCTGTGGGAACTGTGAAGAGCGGCCTCTCAAACCCCAGCCCTCCCTCGGCCAGCTGTTCCTCCTCACTAAAAGGAACGTCTCCTCAAAAGAGAGAGAGCAAACAATTAGACACATGCTAAGTCTAGAGGGCAACATTAGATGACCTTCAAACCTTGTGAAAGGCCTGGTTCTCAGGACCAGGGACAATGGGACCAAGAAAACAGTCCTAGAGTGTTGAGATCCACAGGCTCAGAGGCCATAGGTTACTCCAGGCTAGAACTCTGATAAAAAGAAAATACTATTACAAAGACAAAATTCTCTGGGTCTGGCATGCCACCACCACATTCAACACCAAGTGCCCAGCTCTTCCAGGAAAAAGAATCCACTATCTTCATAGTTATTCAGAGAAATAGATTCCTTTTGTATCTAAACTATGATTACGAGCTTGAAGTAAAGAGTTTTGCCCTGTGTGTGTTATCTTTCCTTCCCTCCTTTTCTTACAAAGATAATTTCAGAAGCTCAACGTTGTTTGCTTAGAATTTGTATTAACTTGTTCTGTTAACTCTCCCACTCATGGGAGACCAGGGAGGAAATATATAAAAGAGCTTTTTAAAAATTCAGCTGACAAGTATACACAGTATATGCATCAGACAAAACTCTCCAAAGCTCAGCAAAGTGAGCATGGACAGTCTCACTCTGTTGCATCAGTTCTGAATTGCATGATTTAGGTCCCACTTGGTTAAAATGACAATTTTCTATATTACTGTGCCTTATGATCATAAGGAAAAAAAATGAAGTAGGACAGGAAACAAAAACAATGAAACAATATTTTTTTAGATAAGGAAGCACTTTATATTATAAAATAAAATTTTATCCTAAGGTAAAATTACTAGATTTTTCCAAAATGAAAAGGGAGAATTAAGGGCAGACAGTGTCGTGCATGCCTTTGATCCCAACACACAGAAAATAGCAAGTGGACCCCTATGAGTTTGAGACCAGCTTGGTCTAAATAGCAAGTTCTAGGCCAGCCAAGGCTACATAGAGAGATTCTGTCTCAAAAACAAAAACAAAACAAAAAAAAAAACAAAAACAAAACAAAAAAACAAGGAAAAATTAGGATAAAACAAAAAAGCTTAAGCATATCACAAAAGCTCCAAGTAGGACACAGGAGCATTAGAAAAGATGAAACTTAAAGCTAGCACATTTGTCATAACTAAGTGTTATTGAAATTCCTAAAGTAAAAGTTCAACACACTTTGATATGAAAGCAAAACTTAGTCCACATTGAAGACAATACAATTCCCTTGAGCTAGTAAATCACTCTTAGTAACACATACAATTTGAACCAAGACTTGTGGGGTGACGGAAATGGCTTGAGATGACTTGCTGTGCACGGTGAAGATAAATTCCCAGCACCAATTTAAATGACGGGCATGGCCTTGTGTGCCTGTGACTCCACCACTGCAGAGTGAAGGCGGGAGAGTCCTAGGAAGTCACTGGCCATCCAGTGAACACTGAATGGCTTGAAACACTGAACTTCAGGTTAGGTGACAGACCCTGACCCACGAGAATAATAGCAAAAAGCATCTAGCATCCTCTGGCCTCGGTATATACAGCTACACACATATACACACATATACATGCACATGTGTACATATGCACACAACACACATACACATATACATATAACTCAGATGCACACATAACTAAACATGTATGAGCAACATACATACAGACACATACACATACACACAAATGTGTACATGCACATATAACACATGTGTGCACATATATGTGTACAACACACATGCATGTATGCACAGGAATACACACATTTTTCTGTTTATCGAAAGTAATTATATTTCAGATACATGTTGGGGCCTTTATTTACTTGAATAACTGAGTCTTATTTAAGAATCTGTTTTTTTTTTTTTTCTAAGCTCTGTCCAAAGGTTGCACAGAAATTAGAACTAAAATACATTACTTTCTCTTCAAGACTGATGACACTACTCTTCTGGCTTTCATCAATCAAAAATTGGAAACAAAAAAGGATGAAAAGAGCAAAAGAGACAATCATTATTTTAGCCATTGGCATTCGAGATCACCCAGGGCCCTGCGGATGACAAGACTCCCCTAAAAGAACCTTACCACTCCAGCATTAGGTCACTGTCAATCAGAGATGCCACAGACACTCTGAAGGCTGGATTCTTAACAGTGTGCTTCCTGCAAAGGAGGGGGGGGGGACAATTAAGTGAAAATTGCTGCTCTTGCTCCCCTACCTCGATAGTCCAGGGAGAGTCACATGGCACAACAAGTTCTTGACTTCCTACTGCCTGCCTTGATGGGCAGAACTTTCCCTTCTGTTCTTTGTCCTCTTTGCCAGTGTTTCTAATCATTGTTTGAATAGTCTAGAAGGGCTGACTCCTCTTATCGCTCAAGTAGAATTTCTTATTCTTCTCTGTTTCCAATCTCTGCCTCTTCAATGGCTAATCAAATTTATTTGTTTTTATTTTTGTGGAATAAACAGACTTTCTGATTGGGCTACCTCGTAATTAACTATAGTCTCTTGACTTCCGTAGCCTCTTTCTTGTTTAGTTTTTAATCTGCTTTGTGTTTTCAGCTCTTATTTTCTTAACTTTCTAGCACAATTGGCATGCCATATAAACCATCCAGCTCAAATGGTATTGTCTGAAGGATAGCAGCCATTATCATCAAAATGACACCTTCTGCCACCACTAAAGGCCTTTCAAACAATGTCACATCCTGAGCTTCAACCTCTTGTAATAGCCCCTACCCCCCCCTCCAAAATGTCCCTCAAGCCTTCTAGACCTTATGGTCCTTGGCAGATCAGCGATGCCAACTGTCATCCCCAGGGCCTACGTAGCTCGAAGCAGCTCCAGAAGAAAAAAGTCCTTATCCTTTATCAATACTTCACCTTGCCATTCTATAATGGGGAAATAGAACACCAAGTTGTCCAAACTGGAGGTAATCAGATGGAGTCTGGCCCAGGATGTCTTACATGGTCATCGCCAACATACCAGTACATCAGACAACGGCCAATTAAAATAAAAAACAACTACTTCATAAAACTCAGTAAAATACCAAAAATGCCAGCCTGTCCACGTAGACATAGGCCCCACGTAATAAGGCCCATAATGATAAGAGCAAAGAACTTCCCCCTCAACCAATATAAAATGATGCTTCCACCTTTTCCTAAAGCCCAAGCCACTCTCTGTTTTCTTTCTGGCAGTGTATTTTATGAAACTGCCTCTTTGTCAGCTTACGCCTTTGGGTAATTCCATTTATCTCCCTTGTCACCAACCTTCCACGCCACAAAAGCACTGTCATTTATGTCATCACGAATCACCACCCTCAACAGAGAAGCACTGCATCTTTTCTGTAACTTCCCCTTCAGCTACATACTGGCCAAAGAGACTTCCAGGAACTCACCCTCCCATTCTGCTTCCTGTGAGGCTGACTTTGCAACAGGAAGTGGTGTTGATTTACGACCCTTCTGCTGATCTGAGTACCAGTCCTTTCAAAACACACTCTTTGTCTTTGTGGGTTTTAGTTTGCTTATAGAAAGCACACCAATCCAAACAACATTAGAGAGCAGAGCACACCCTCAGTTCCCAGTCGCGGATAATGGAGTTCCCAAGCCTGAGTTTTTCTTGGTTATTAGTTATTAGTTCCTTGGTTCTTAAAATGTTATTCATTTCCTGGGAGGGAAGAGTCTTCTTGTGAAGGATTAGGTTCAAACTGTTCATATGCACTCAAGGAATTCCCATATACTTTAAGAGGAACAGAACCATTTTAAATGTCAGATAATATTGTATGACTTTTCCTGGGAAGGCATAAACAAACCAATTGTCCTCAGATAGGGAACTGATAACAGAAAAAGAACGAATTCCATCACAGTCCAGCTTGGTGAGCCAATGAATTTGGGGGCTTACTTAAAGGCAAGTGGGTAAGTGGCTCCTTACAGGAACTCAAAAGCAAGCCTATCACTGAAAAGTCCCCAACCCAGTGACTCACAAAAGCCCCATTTGTGAAGTTCTTCCATCATTAACCTTCCATGGCCTGTGAACACTAACTGCTCCTAAGACCACTACACAGCTGGGAACAGGAGGCAGTAGGTGGCTAGAATTCCAGGGAGGATTCCTGTAACCCTCCTTTGCTTCAGTGTTAACAGTGCTGTCATAATCACCATAGTCTCAGCTACCACTGAATTCTCTGCCCATCTTACTGTCATGAGTGCGAAGCCCAGGGCTTACGCAGTCACCACAGTTGCCTCTGCTCCCCGTGATGGCTCATGGTCACGTAAGACCTGAAGGAAATTGCTCACAACAGATAGCATCTGCTGAGTCTTGGATTCCATTCCTTCCACTTACCCTACTTGTATCCTTGATGACATCAGCAGTGTCTAGCAGTTCCATCTTCTGGGAAATCTGCAATACTTATAATCTCTTTGTAAACGCAGGTGGTTGTGGCCTAGAATTTGGTTATTGAAAAGAACAAATGATTGATGGATGACTGAGCCCATTCTCAGAAAATGTGAAATCATTTTTTTAAAAAAAAGCAGCACCCTGTGTCCAAGAGGGCCATTAAAGAGACAGCATGTCTCCCCACCTGTGTGTTTGGGACTAATTCTGGAGAATAAATAAGAAAAGCGGCCCCGGTTACCTCTGAAAAGGAACCTTGAGTAGCCCAGTGCAGGGGTGGTAGGACAACCGGCCTTTAACCTTTGGGTTTTGTTTTTATTAATATTATAATTTATTCACATTACATCCAGATTGTAATCCTCTCACTCTTATCTTCCTGTTCCCATTCTCCCTCCCTTTTCTGTTCCATCCATTTGCCTGAAAATTTCAAGGTTTCCTTGTTTTTGATAACTGAATAGTATTCCATTGTGTAAATGTACCAATTTCTTTATCCATTCTTTGGTTTAGGGCCATCTAGGTTATTTCCAGGTTCTTGCTACTACAAATAAAACTGCTATGAACATAGCTGAGCAAATGTCTTTGTTGTATGGTGGAGCATCTTTCGGGTATATGATCAGGAGTGGAATAGCTGGACTATTCCCAATTTCCTGAGAAAGCACCAGGTTGATTTCCAGTGTGGTTGTACAAGGTTGCACTCCCACCAGCAATGCAAGAGTGTTCCACTTCCTCCACATCTTTGCTAGCATGTGCTGTCACTTGAATTTTTGATCTTAGCCATTCTGTTAGGTATAAGATGGAATCTCAGGGGCATTTTGATTTGCATTTCCCTGATATCTAAGGATGTCAAGCATTTCTTTTAGTGTTTCTCCCCCATTTGTCTGTTGTGAATTCTCTGTTTAGCTCTGTACCCCATTTTTAATTGGATAATTTGGTTTGGTGGTGTTTAATTTATTAAGTTCTTTATATGTTTTGGATATTAGGTCTTTGTCAGATGTAGGATTGGTACCAGAAGATCTTTTCCCAGTCTGTAGGCTGTCCTTTTGCTTTGTTGACAGTGTCCTTTGCCTTACAGAGCTTTTTATTTTCATGAGGTCCCATTTATTAATTGTTGACTTTAGTGCCTGGTCTGTTGGTGTTCTGTTCAGGAAATTGTCGCCTGTGCTGATGAGTTCAAGGCTCTTCCCTACTTTTTTTCTAACAGATCTAGTGTGTCTGGTTTTATGTTGATATCTTTAATCCACTTGGACTTTACTTTTGTACAGGGTGCTAAATATGAATCTATTTGCATTTTCTATCTACATGTAGACATCCAGTTAGTCCAGCACTATTTGTTAAAGATGCTATCTTTTCTCTATTGCATGGATTTGGCTTCTTTGTCAAAAATCAAGTGTCTATATGTGTGCGGGTTTATTTCTGGATCTTTGATTCCATTCCATTGATCAACCTTCCTTTTTCTACATGAGTACCATGCTGATTTTATTACCGTTACTCCACTGAAACCAGGGACAAGACAAGGCTGTCCACTCTCTCCATATCTCTTCAATATAGTACTTGAAGTCCTAGCTAGAGCAATAAGACAACTAAAGGAGATCAAGGGGATACAAATTGGAAAGGAAGATGTCAAATTATCACTATTTGCAGATGATATGATAGTATACATAAATGACCCCAAAAATTCTACCAAGGAATTCCTACATTTGATAAACACCTTCAGCAAAATGGCTGGATACAAAATCAACTAAACAAAATCAGTAGCCCTGCTGCATACAAATGACAAATGGGTTGAGAAAGAAATTAGGGAAACTACACCTTTCACAATAGTTATAAATAATATAAAGTATCTTGGTGTACTCTAACCAAGCAAGTGAAAGACTTGTATGAAAAAAACTTCAAGCCTCTAAAGAAAGAAACTGAAGAAGATATCAGAAGTTGGAAAGATCTCCCATGCTCATGGATCAGTACGATCGACATAGTAAAAAAAAGAAAAAGAAAAAAAAATGGCCATCTTACCAAAAAGCAATCTACAGATTCAATGAAATTCCCATAAAAATTCCTCTGCAATTATTTTACAGACATTGAAAGATCAATTCTCAACTTCATATGGAAAAAAAAACAGAATAGTTAAAACATCCTGTACAATAAAAGATCTTCCAGAGGAATCTCTATCCCGGGAAACTGTTTTACACTGACAGGTGGCACCAAGCAGCTCTGATGAGGCTAAGGGAGAATGTGGCCTTTCAGAACTGCTCATCCTCTAAGTATCCAAGGGTGGCCTCCCCGGTATGCTCACAGCCACTAACAACTGAGATTACACCAAAGCGCAGGGGCCAGGAACCCTAAGGGTATACCCTCTCTTAAGGAGTAAGGAGGGCACTGAAGAATTGGGGAGGATGTTTTTAGTTCTACCCCTGGTTCTTGAGCCTGTATAACATTTCCCTCGAACTATCCAGCTGTTTTGTCCTTCTTGTCCTGTCCCAAAGAACTGCTCCCCTGCCCAGCTTTAGCTACAAGCTGAGAAGTTTCTGTAGTCTATCAGCCAGACAGACACTTTGAGTCAGATAGTCACTTCACTGTCAGGTACTTTTTCCATCCATACTGCACTTATCATAAAGTGGATCTGACCTGGCATCCAGCCATATCCATAGTCACTCTGGGGGCTGCAGGGGAGAGCTCTGACCATGCAGTTGGCTGTGGGAGTGCAGTAAGAAAAGTTCCTATGAAGAATGAGTGAGCATGAGCAGGATAGGTTGAAGCATATATCCCTTTGAGACAGATGACAGAGTGGAGGAAACCTCAGTGTTCCCACCCACCACATCTTCTGGGACTTGTGCCTACCTGCACCACAGTCACCCCATTCTGGTTAAAGAGCAATCACTTCCTTATCTCTCTAAAGGTCTCGGGTCAGGAGTTTCCAAGGGTACAGGAGCAACCTCTGATGCAAGAGCTTTTGTGCAAGTGATTTACTGTAGGGAGTGTTCTGAAGAGATAGGGAAAGCAAGCAGGAAAGGGCAGAAGAAGAAACCAAGGCAGCGTTCTGCAGAGAGCTAACTTTTGAGTTGCCACAGGCAACTCAAGAGTGGCGGGTTTGTGCCAGTTATCCTAGCTGGAAGCGAGGAGCCTGAGCATTTGTTCCCTTTCACTTTGGTCCTTGGCCAGCCTGGGCATGGGAGGGCTGCAGCACGGGGAATCCCAGTAGGCCTAACTCTGCACACAGCCCCATAGTCTACTGTGCTTCCCAGGCTGGACTTCCTGGTTTGCACAAGGGAGGTCATATCTGTATATGCCTCAGTTTTGATGATTATAGTATAATTATGCATATAAAGTTTTTACCTCAGTACCTGATACCACCCTATGAACAGCATTATAGTCATTGTTTGGAGCAGACAGTATCAAAGATATGCTGTTACTTTTATGTCTTATAAATCTTATCCAGCAAATACTTAAAATGAGTAGATAAAAACCCCTTAATAATCAAAAGCAAATGTGAGTACTGGAAACCTCTGAGAGGGCTTGGTTAATAACACTGAACTTAAAAGAGTTTGGGGGAAGCCTGTGGTAGGAGCCAGTACCTTGCTGACATAAAAACTGGATACTGGAAACTTCTGTCAGTCTGCACATCACAATGCTTTGTGCTGACCTCTTAGGGTTAGCTCTGTTTCTCTTGTTTGTTTTGTTCCTAATGTTATGTTTCTGTTACTTTATCATCATGGTGGCAGTAATCACAGGTCAACCTCGCATAACTATGTCCTTCGAGTGGTTAACCTATTTAAGGACACATGAACAAGCTCGCATGAATAGTCATTTTCATTCTAACCCCTTAGAGACACGCCTTCTGTAAACAAAAGCTTGATTTAGCCATTTCATCATGGCTAAATATATCAAGACTTCATGTTGCACATCATAAGTATGTACAACTTTTATTAATCACTTAAGTAAAATAAGAAAGGTGCTTGGAACATAGCTAAGTGACAGAGTAGAAAGCTGTTCTTTCCCCAGAAGCACACAACGACAACAACAACAATAAAGAGTAAGGAATGTGGGAAAGGGATAACATTTATTTATTGAATTGTGGATTTCTGTTATTCTTACATACCATGGTTCGAACGTGAAATGTCTCCTGCAGGCTCATGGATTGCTGGGCTTGGTTTCCACCTCTGAGGTCCACTTGTGGGAAATTATCCTTGAGCCCCTGGATGCATCAATGATTAAGAAGTGGGGAGAAATGGGAAGTAAAGCCTAGTTAAAGGAAGTGGGTCAGTAGGGCATATCCCTGGGTTGCTTATTGCCTGAGCAACTTCCTGTAGGTCCCTTACTCAAGGAGCTTTTACTACCTACACCTCTGCCACCATGATCCCAGCTCCCCATAGGCCAAGAACCAATGGACTGAAGGCCTAGGGATGGAACCATCAGAAACTGAGATAAGCAAACCTCTCCTGTTTGTGCCAGGCTTTCTGTCACAGCGACGCAAAGTGAACTAACAAAAGACCAGTTTAGAAAGGGGGAGATAATTAAAGCCTATGCATGTGTCCAAACCTTGAAAACTATAAAAACAGAGTCTTCTCCCATACCTTAGATACTAGAGACCCTAACAAGGCTGAGCTCATTGGGCAGTCCAGCCGGGGGTGATCTGATGGAGGTGAGCTTTTCCTCTTCCTGCCTAATGTGAGTATTTACACGCTTTACTGCAGGTATGTTACTGCTTGACTTCAGGCACCTCTGCTGGGTAATGGAAGATAAATATCTATCCACGTGTGTAAATATACGCAGGCTGGCTGGCTATTCCTCATCTGAAATGTTTGGGATTGGAGGTTCCAGAACTCAGAACCTGGAAGCATGAGAGCTTTACAAATTTTTCATAAACATGATGAGATGCTTGAGGTAGAACTGAAACCTAAACACAAAGTTTTCTTTACCTTTCTTTTGTCCCCTTCTGCACACAGCTGGAAAGTGAGTATGTGGATTATTTTTTAGTATGCCTATGTTTGCATTGCAGATCACGTATGGAATTTTCTCCTGACATTTAGGAAATTTTGAATTCTGGAGCATTTCACATTTCAGATTTTTCAGATTAATGTCAACCCGCATCAGCTTCCTAAAACGCAAAACAAATTTTGCATTCTATCATATGTGTGGACTTGTGGACTAAGAGAACAAAATATGTGTACCTGTCAGTTATTTCACTCAATCTTGCACCAAGCCCTCCATTGACTTCTCAGTGGGCCTGCATGAATCCCCACCCTTTCTCAGGACTCTGGGCCTCATCAGACCAACCCCAGCCAAAGCCCACTTTTCTCCTGAATCTTCACTCTTCCTTCCCTCTCCAGTGTTCTCCTGAGACCCACACCTCAGCCTCTGGACCTCTGGAAATCTGCACCCACCGTGCTTCCCACCCTTACCCTCACCCCCACCCCCACCCCCACCCCCAACCCTAACCCTAACATGCTGCAATGTTTTTTCCTTCATCCTCTCCACCAGTGACTCCTTTCCTTCCTTTAGGCTTCAACTCGAGGAGTATCTCCCTGAGAGACTCTCCTAAGCCCACCCACAATGGCCCGCCCCCTCCCCCTCCCCTGTTTACTCACTTCACAAGATTAGCCCATCACTAGCCACAGTTTTAGTTCTGTTAATAGTTTGTCTCATTCTCCACACTCCAAGCCCTAAGAAGATAAAGTGCTTTTCACCTTAATTAATTTTGTGCACAGCTTTCAGCAACATACCCTACTCACTCATATCCTTTAAGCTGAATGAGTAAGTGAAAACATTTTCCATCTCGTACATGCTTACATTGAATCAGGACTCAGATATCATCAGCTAATTGATGAAAACTAATACAATAAGAGACCTGCCTCATCATATGTGATACGTAAGTTACTCATACATTTGTTCTTGGTGCAAAGGCATTGCTCAAAGATCGGCGATTCTGAGGTAAGCTGGTTGTCTTCGTTTCTTTTCCTGCTGCTGTGACAAAAGCAATTTAAGAGGGAAATGTCTCATTCTGGTTCACCGTTCAAGGCACAATCCTTCACAGTGGAGAAAGTAAGGCAGCAAGTCGCATTGCATCCATGGTGAAGAAGCAGAGGCCAATGAATGAATGCTGGCACTCAGGGGTTCACGGTTCACTCTATTTATACATCCCAGGATCCCAGTGGTGTGAAATGGTGCTATCCACAGTGGTAAGTCTTTACACTTTAGTCAACCTGACCAGCACAATTTCTCATAGGCATCCCCAGTGGTCCATCCTCCCGGTGAGTCTAGCTTTTGTCAAGCAGACAACTAATGGTACCATAGTGGTGTTTTAGAAGCTGGCTCCATGTGACCCTATGAATGAGAAGAGTCAAAGTAATAAAGAATTTATTCCAAAGAAAGAGAGATGGCGTGACAACCTGAGACCGTGAAAAAGAAGAAAACTTATTCAGAACTAGCAGGAAGAATCCCGCAGCTCTGTTTCCCACTCCTCAAGAGCGAGAGAAGGATAATGCTGCATGATATACTGAGTGACAGTCCTAGTAACAGGACAAGCCCACAGTTCTTGCCTTAAATCCACTCAGGAGAGTTAATGTAATAAAGAGTTTGTCTGTGTTCCAGGCCAGCATCAGAGAAGAAATCCACTTTGATGCTCCTCATATCTCCAAGTGAGATAGCCAGATATAGTTTTGGGAGGGACTGGGCTACTCTGAAGCTGAGAACATGGGCAATAATCATAAAACAGGGAGTTTGGAAATACCCTGGAATTCCAGCAGAGAGAGGCAGTTGTGGAGAGGGAGGAGGCTAGGCATGGGCAGGCTGAGTGTGGTGCCCAGGCCTTACTCCCTGCTGTCAAGAGCAAGCTTAAGAGTAAAGCAGAAACTCAAGGTTGTAGCCAGAGACGGTTAGCTTACAGTACTCTACCTATCATGTGATTTCAAGAACATGAACAGCATACAAAGACTTTAAGCATGGAAATTTAATTCAAAATATAGAAACATTGTAAACAATGTAATGAATCAGATGAAAACAAAGTGGGGAACATGATCAATAGACTAGATCAAGTTGAAGAAAGAACATTATGTTCAGTAAGCAATGAAGGAGAAGAGCAAGCAAACAGAAAGCTACTGTCAAGAGACCAGACCTAAGAACTTAGACGGAGCTCTCTAAACTAAAGGCGGAGATCATCTAATGAGTGAAGTTATAGCTGAAAATGAATTTTCAAATCTAAGGAAAGATATAGACATCCAATGACAGGAGGTATTTAAAACTGAAGCAAATATGGCAGAAAAGGTAGTCTCCTAACACATTATAGTTAAATGCAAAATTACAGAAGAATGAGAAATATTAAAGGTACAGGAGAAAAATGCCAATTCACCAAGTTAAATTCATTATAATACCATCAATTTTCTCAGCAGAAACAATAAAGGTTATGAGGATAAATAACCACCAGCCAAGATTACTATACCCAGCAAAGTTGTCTCTTAAACCTAATGGGAAAATGAAGATGTTCTACGATACAAACAAACTAAAGCAATCCCTTGCTAGTAAGCTAGCATTGAGGAAGACACTTTCAAAAGCCCCACACATGTGGGGTGGCTCAGTAATAAAAGGAATTTGTTGCTCTTTCAGAAGGCCCAAGTTTGGTTCCCAGCACCCATTCAGCTCCAAAGGCAGCAGTGAAAACCTACATATGCATGTTCATACACACACACACACACACACACACACACACACACACACACACACACACCACACACACACACCCCACATGGGAGAGAGGAAAATAAAATATTTTTTCTATGAAAAATAAAAAAGGATCTTACATACAGAGAAAGATGAAAGACTATATAAATATAAGTGAGTTGCCAGAAAGGAGGATCTCTGTGAGTTTGAGCCAGCTTGGTCTACAAAGCAAGTCCAGGATAGCCAAGGCTACACAGAGAAACCCTGGCTGGAAAATAAAATATGAGTGAGCACTTAAGAGAGGATAAATTTCATGAGAGAAATAGATGAACAAGTGAGAATCAAGAGAGGATCATGAAGATATAACTAATAAATCCAGCAAACACCTTAAAATGAATAAGGAAAAGAGGAAAAAATAACCACAAACAATATTGGAACCAATGAGGAAAATAAAGAGTAAAATCATGGAAGTCGACAATATCTCTTAACTACAACCCTAAGTGTAAATGACCTAAACTCACCAATAAAAAAATCAGACTAATTTACTGGATTCAAAACAAGATCCAACTGCATGTTCTTTGGGAGACTTTTACCTCACTAACAAAGACATGGAGAGACTGAAAGGAAAGGAATACAATATGCTTAGCAAGTGAAGGGCATTTATTCACAGTGCAAAGCAGAATTTCAATCACTTAGTCAGAAGAGTTAAAAAGGAGTCACTACATGTTACTAAAGGAAATAGTTTATCTCCATACTAAGTAATAACTGGGACAATAGAGCACATGGACTGAACAGATGCTATGGAATATCCCATCCAATGCCTGAGCATTGTACGCATTCTTGCCACCAGCTCATGAGTTCTTCAAAATAAATCCCTATTTTAGGTTATTAGCCAAGAATTAAAAACTGTAACAACAGTAGAATGAAAGAAGACAGTAGTAAGAAAAGATATACAAAAATACAAAGAGCAAACAATAAACTTTTTGAATGATCAAAAGATCCATGAAGAAATCAGATAGGAAATTTAACAATTCCTAGAATCAAATGTAAACTAAAACACAAATTACCAGAAGCTTTAAAAGTATAGAAAAGCAGTTTAAACATGGATATTTATAGCTATGATTGATTACCATTGAAAACATGGAAGAGAGTACTCAGGCCAGGAAGCAGTGGCCACAATACCAGGATTCCAGAAGAATCTCCTCCCAGGCACACAGCCATCACACCTTCCTACAAATCAGAGGGGGTGAGATAAACCAAGGAACAACATTGCTACCCAACAAAGACAAGAGCAAATATCAGCACCTAGAATTATAACCATCCCAAATCCAGATACTAGAGTGCAAACACAATCCACAACAGCCAGGACAATATGTCTCTACTAGAGCCTAGCAACCCATCCCAGCAGGCCCTGTGTATCACAACATACATGAAGTATAAGAAAAAGACCTTAAAATCACCTTTATAAATATGACGGAGGCTCTTAATGAGGAAATGAATAAACCTCTGAAACCAAACAGTGGACAGAAATGAATATAACTGTTCAAGACCTGAAAGTAGAAATAGAATGAAAAACAAACAACAAACAAAATACCTGGGAGAACTCTGGAAATCAAAATTCTATTAAATTGAATAGGAACTTCAGAGGCAAACCCCTCCTAAACAGAATCCAAGATATGGAAGAAAGAATCTTAGACATTAAAACACAATAGAAGAAATGGACTGAGAAAGGAATTAGGGAAACAACACCTTTCACAATAGCTTCAAATAATAGAAATATCTTGGGGTAAGTCTAACCAAACAAGTGAAAGACTTGTATGATAAAAACTTTAAAATACTAAAGAAGAAAGTTGAAGAAGATATCAGAAGATAGAAAGAGCCCCCCCCCCCCCCCCCCGTGATCATGGATCAGAAAGATTCGTGTATTAAAAATGGCCATCCTACCAAAATTACACAAATTCAATGTCATTGTGATCAAAATTCTAACATTTTTACAAATATTGAAAGGACAATTTTAAGCTTCATATTATGACACCATAAACCCAGGATAGCTAAAACAATCTTGAATAATAAAAGAACTGCTGGATGTTTCACCATCCCCAATTTCAATTTGTATTACAAAGCCATAGTAATAAAATCAGCACAGTGTTGGCATTAAAAAAGACACATTGATTAGTGAAGTAGAATTGAAGACCCAGAAACATCTATGGATGGAAGTCTACACATGTATGGATGGACAGCTGATTTTTTTTATAAAGAAGCCAGAAATACACACTGGAAAAAATACAGCATCTTCAACAGATGGGTACTGGTAAAACTGGATATCTGCATGTAGAAGAATGTAAATAGATGCATATTTATCACCTTTCACAAAACTCAAGTCCAAGACCTCAACATAAAACCAGATCCGCTGAATCGGAATACATTGACACAGGAGACAACTTCCTAAACAGAACACCAATAGCTTAGGCCACAAGAACAACAATTTATAAATGGGACCTCATGAAACTAAAAAGCTTTTGAATAGCAAAGGACATTGTCAGTCAGACAAAGTTGCAAAATATTTTTACCAACTAGACATTTGATAGAGGACTGATTTCCAAAATATATAAAGAACTGAAAAAAAAACCCACTAGATATCAAGAAAACAAATAAGCCAATATTAAAAGTGGGGTACAGATCTAAACAGAATTCTCAATAGAGGAAAATAAAATGGCTGAGAAGCACTTAAAGAAATGTTGAAGATCCTTAGCCATTGGGGAAATGCAAACCAAAACTACTTTGAGATTCCATCTTACACATCTGTCAGAATGGCTGAGATCAATAATACAAGCAAAAGCTCATGCTGGTGAAGATTTGGAGTAAGTGGAACACTCTTCCATTCCTGGTGGGAATGCAAACTCACACAGCCACTATAGAAATCAGTGTGGTTGTTCTTTGGGAAAATGGGAAATTATCTACCTCAAGATTCAGCTATACCATTCTTGGGCTTTATACATAAAAGATGCTCCATCCTACCACAAGGACACGTGCTCAACCATGTTCATTGCTGCTCTATTCATAATAGCCAGAAATTGAAAACAACCTAGATGTCCCTCAACAGAAGAATAGATGGAGAAAAAAGTTGAAATATTTATACAATGGAATATTACTCAGCCATTAAAACATGAAATTCACAAATAAATCTATGCAACTGGAAAGAGACCATCCTGAGTGAGTCACCCCAGACTCAGAGGGACAAAAATGGTATGTATTCATTTATATGTGGATATTAGCTGTTAAGTCAATAATAACCAAGCTACAATTGGTAGAACCACAGAGGATAAGTATAGAGTAATGGACTAGGGATGATGACTACATCTCATTTAAAAATGGAAATAGGAAAGTTATGGATAGATGGGGGTGGCTGGAACAGGAGAATCAAGTGGGGGGACAGAGAGAATGCAGGGAGAGACAGCTAAAATTAAGATTCATTTGAGGGTAGTTTAGAAACCTAGTACAGTAGAAGTTTCCTAAAATACACACAACACACACACACACACACACACACACAACGCACACACACACATGAATGAAAGAGATCTAAATAGAATTGCCTAATAATAGGAGAAACTGGGCATCTCTTGTCAACAAATAATGCTTCCAATCCCAGAATTAGGTTGTTGGCCAAAGGGGCCCAATGGAGACCCCCAAATAACCCAGGCTATTGGCAAGACTATAGGTTCCTTCCCATAAACTGATGGAAGGGCCCCATTGTGAAGACAGCACCCATACAACTCACTGAACATGGAAAAGTCGAGTTGGTGCCTACATTGAGCCTTCACCTCTATGTTCTAGGGCCTTTGATGCTCTGCAGGCTACCAAAAGACAAGCGTAAACACCAAGCCATCTACAAAATTTTGATTCTACAATGGTGTCTCTTTTGCAAGACATGCTAGGATAATGGTGGCACAAAGCTTATTGGAGTAACCATCCAGTTTCTGATTTGAATTAAGGCTCACTCCAGGAGATATTATCCATACCACACACTGCTTAGGTGACAAAATACCTCCCCTATATTCTATCATTGTTGCTGGATGACAAAGTAAACAACAGTCTTACCCAGCTGTGAATCCTGTGAATTACAATAATGACTGGCATGGTAAGATTTTTCCACTGGTGCAATAATGTCACAAATGTTATGGGAGCAACCAAACTCTTTTTTCATTGGATTTAAAGCCTGATCCACAAGATGGAACTCATCCTGTCACTGCTAACTAAATGAGCGCAGTATGAAACTGCTCCTGAAGTCCTAATCTTTGTGCCAACAAGTTAGTGCATTTCTGAACCCCCATCAGTGAGAAGCCTTTTTTCAGTCCGTGATGATTAGTACAGAGACCCAAAGTTAGTCAACATGTGGAGAATAAGAGTGTAGAATGCTCTCAGCTCGAAAGGGAACATCTGTGTCATAGAACCCTTCACCCCAGAGCTCAAGGATCACTGCAGAAGGGACGGATAGAGAGACTTTAAGGGACAGAAGTCGCGGGCAGCTGCGGTAAAGCATTATTTGCTGAATACGGCAGGGCTGTTGCACGTATGAATTCAGAGCGGCTGGGACCGCATGCACAACCTGCACAAGATCAAGCCAGCCGTGGGCAGAGGAGGGGGCATGTGACCCCCCACCAACAGGTGAGAGACTGTTGCCAACTATTGCTGTTGGAGTGCAGGAGTAGGCTTTCTTCACAGATGTGGCCCCTGGAAGGCTATCCGGGCTCTTGTAGGTGGTCTCGCACTTATGCTCACACGCACAGCGTTAAATAGACTTTGGATTTTTAAAGGGGGGGGGGCAAGCACGTGAAACTGGAAAGAAAAAGCGGTGGGGGAGGGAACAATTCGAGGGAAAGGAACGGAATGTGGATTTTACCAAATCACATTATGTGGAGAGCCACAGATAGCAGCGCCCCCTGCTGCTTCCCTGGAGCAATGCGCATGCGCAATGCGCCCTTGAGTTGAGCCCCTTATGCGCATGCACAATGGTATGACGCTCCTTCTGCTCCAGTTGTGAGTGACAACGTAGCAGGCTCTGATTGGAGCGGTCGTACTATAAAGGCTTTCTGGGTGCGGTCCTGGGGTCACTCGGTTATTCAAGAATCCTGAGTAAACTGCCACAAGAAGAGTTCCCGGTGTTGGTGTCTTTCCTGCTGGTTGGGGGCGGCACCGACAACATTACATGAATGTCTGAAATTCTCAAGCAATAAAATATTTTTAAAAGCTTGGGTTGGGGGATGTTTGAAGCAGAATATTGTGATTTGGATTTAAAGTGTAACCTCTGAAAGGCTCCTGCGTTGAGACCTTTGTCCTCAGCTGCTGGGGCTACTTTTGGAAGTCCTAAAAAATTTAAGAAGCTGAGACTTTTACCTGAAAAGAAGGCCACTAAGGGTGGACCTTCTGTCTTGCTGTTTTCCTCTCTTCCCCTTCCCCCTCTCTGTCCTTTATATTTGTAGTGAGGCATAAAATAAATAAATAAACCTCCATGATGCTGTGGCCCATGATGCATTGGCTCAAGCAACTGGACAGACTTCTGAAACCATGAAAAAAAACTTAAGTTATCCTGTCAAGTATTCTTGGTCACAGCGACACAAAAGTAACTAATACAAATCTCAAAAGATACATAGGCACAAAGCTGAATGAAAAGGTAAAAAAATCTATACAAGCAAAATTACAAAACATCAAAGGAAAAAACTAATGCAGACACCAGAAGATGAAAAACTGTTCTTCTCACCATGGATTCGCAAAATTGATGCTGTGAAAGTGGACATATTACCAAAGCAATCTACAAGTTCAATGCAGTTCTCATCAAAATTCCAATGGCACCCTCCACAGAGACAGAAAAAGCAACCCTAAAATTCATCTGGGAACACAATAAACTCTGACTTGCCAATGCCATCCCAAACAGAAAGGCTGGCAGCATCATATGAAACCTGACCTCAATCAAATTGTACAGCCATAGTATCAAAAATAGCATCACACTGACAGGAAAACACGCACTCACGAGTGGATCCAAAAGCGTATGTTGGAGAAAAGACTACCTCTTCAACAAATAGTGCTAGGAAAACAGGATACCCACATTCTAAAGAATGAAATCAGACATCAACTCTCAAAATGTCCATTCAAAACCAATCAAAATGCTTAATGTGAGAGCTGAAACTCCAAAGACCCTAGAGGAAAACTGTGACATAAAGACATAAGCAACGACTGTCCTTTAAATTTTTATTTTTGCATTTTTTCTAAGACTTATTTTATTTTTATTAAATTTAATTAAGGTATAATTGGATAATTTTTCCTTCCATTCTTGCTATGTACTCCTTCTTTCAAAATCATGCCCTCTTTTTTTAAATTATAATACACACACACACACACACACACACACACACACACATATGGAAAAACTTGCTGAGTCGGCTTAGTGTAGCTTGTTTGTATACATTTTAGGGCTGACCGATTAATGGTATATAACTAATTAGAGGGCTCATCTCTGGAACAGACTAATTCCTCCTCTTTCTCGGTAGCTGATTATTGCTTATAGCTCTTCATCTAGGAGTTGGGCTCAGAGAGATTTCACCTCTACACCAGGATGAGGCAGGAGTGCCCTGTTGTCTGTGTGAAGTATGTGTACTGAATGCAGGCACCCAAAGGCCAGAAGCCTTGGACCCCCATGGAACTAGAGTTACATAGTGGCAGTTGTGAGCTGTCAGTGTGGATGGTGGAAATTAAACTTGGTTCCTCTGCAAGACCAGTATGTTCTTAACCTCTGAGCCATCATCTCTCCAACCCTCTTGGGTTTTTTTGTTTTTGTTTTTGTTTTTGTTTTTGTTTTGTTTTTTGAGACAGAGTCTCACTGTGTGTCCTAGGTTAAGTCCTGAACTTGTGAATGCTCTGCGTCAGTTTTCTGAATGTTGTGGTCACAGATCTGTTCCACCAGCCCAGACGGCAAGGACTTTCTGAGAAAGGCACCGGTAGCTCATGAAATTATATCAATCATTTAGCAATGAAACTGCATTAAATTAAACATTTCTGTCTAGCAAAGGAAACAATCAACAGAGAGAAGAGACAAGAGCCTCGGCGACCAGGGAAATATGAATCAGAAGTACAATGAGATCCCATTTCATCTCCACGAGACCAGGGGTCATCGTGAAGACAACTAATGCTGGTGAGGACAGGAAGAGGGAACCTTTATACCCTTTCTGAGGAATGTGAATTAGGCTAGACAGTATGGAAGCCAGTATGGAAGTTCCTCAGAAGCCAAAAATAGTCCTGCCAAGCGACTGGATATATCCGTGGAAGAATCCAAGTCAGCCGACTGCAGAGACACTGCATGCCCGTGCTCCTCACAGTAGCTGAGTTGTGGAATCAGCACATATGAGTAAAAGAAGTTTATATACACAGTGGGTATTATATCGCTATAAAGGAGAATAAAACCATGTTGTTCACACACACACACACA